>JAWZYU010000080.1:0-1200000 GCA_038380435.1 Ryuthela nishihirai
AAAAAACGCACCCAGGCCACAAAAACCCCCCAGGAAAACCTGCAACCAAGCTAGAAAAACGCCCCAGGCAAACCCACGCTCAGGCCAGAGAAACGCCCCATGCAAACCCGCGCACAGGCCAGAAAAGCGCCCCAGACAAACCCATGCCCAGCCGAGAAAAACGCCCCAGGAAAACCCGCAACCAGGCCAGTAAAACGCCATAGGCAAACCCACGGCCAAACCGGAAACCCGCCCCAGAGACAAACAGCTAAGAAAAAACGCGCCCAGGCCACAAAAACCCCCCAGGAAAACCTGCAACCAAGCTAGAAAAACGCCCCAGGCAAACCCGCGCTCAGGCCAGAGAAACGCCCCATGCAAACCCGCGCACAGGCCAGAAGAGCTCCCCAGACAAACCCATGCCCAGCCGAGAAAAACGCCCCAGGAAAACCCGCAACCAGGCCAGTAAAACGCCATAGGCAAACCCGCGGCCAAACCGGAAACCCGCCCCAGACACAAACAGCTAAGAAAAAACGCACCCAGGCCACAAAAACCCCCCAGGAAAACCTGCAACCAAGCTAGAAAAACGCCCCAGGCAAACCCACGCTCAGGCCAGAGAAACGCCCCATGCAAACCCGCGCACAGGCCAGAAAAGCGCCCCAGACAAACCCATGCCCAGCCGAGAAAAACGCCCCAGGAAAACCCGCAACCAGGCCAGTAAAACGCCATAGGCAAACCCACGGCCAAACCGGAAACCCGCCCCAGAGACAAACAGCTAAGAAAAAACGCGCCCAGGCCACAAAAACCCCCCAGGAAAACCTGCAACCAAGCTAGAAAAACGCCCCAGGCAAACCCGCGCTCAGGCCAGAGAAACGCCCCATGCAAACCCGCGCACAGGCCAGAAGAGCTCCCCAGACAAACCCATGCCCAGCCGAGAAAAACGCCCCAGGAAAACCCGCAACCAGGCCAGTAAAACGCCATAGGCAAACCCGCGGCCAAACCGGAAACCCGCCCCAGACACAAACAGCTAAGAAAAAACGCACCCAGGCCACAAAAACCCCCCAGGAAAACCTGCAACCAAGCTAGAAAAACGCCCCAGGCAAACCCACGCTCAGGCCAGAGAAACGCCCCATGCAAACCCGCGCACAGGCCAGAAAAGCGCCCCAGACAAACCCATGCCCAGCCGAGAAAAACGCCCCAGGAAAACCCGCAACCAGGCCAGTAAAACGCCATAGGCAAACCCACGGCCAAACCGGAAACCCGCCCCAGAGACAAACAGCTAAGAAAAAACGCGCCCAGGCCACAAAAACCCCCCAGGAAAACCTGCAACCAAGCTAGAAAAACGCCCCAGGCAAACCCGCGCTCAGGCCAGAGAAACGCCCCATGCAAACCCGCGCACAGGCCAGAAGAGCTCCCCAGACAAACCCATGCCCAGCCGAGAAAAACGCCCCAGGAAAACCCGCAACCAGGCCAGTAAAACGCCATAGGCAAACCCGCGGCCAAACCGGAAACCCGCCCCAGACACAAACAGCTAAGAAAAAACGCACCCAGGCCACAAAAACCCCCCAGGAAAACCTGCAACCAAGCTAGAAAAACGCCCCAGGCAAACCCACGCTCAGGCCAGAGAAACGCCCCATGCAAACCCGCGCACAGGCCAGAAAAGCGCCCCAGACAAACCCATGCCCAGCCGAGAAAAACGCCCCAGGAAAACCCGCAACCAGGCCAGTAAAACGCCATAGGCAAACCCACGGCCAAACCGGAAACCCGCCCCAGAGACAAACAGCTAAGAAAAAACGCGCCCAGGCCACAAAAACCCCCCAGGAAAACCTGCAACCAAGCTAGAAAAACGCCCCAGGCAAACCCGCGCTCAGGCCAGAGAAACGCCCCATGCAAACCCGCGCACAGGCCAGAAGAGCTCCCCAGACAAACCCATGCCCAGCCGAGAAAAACGCCCCAGGAAAACCCGCAACCAGGCCAGTAAAACGCCATAGGCAAACCCGCGGCCAAACCGGAAACCCGCCCCAGACACAAACAGCTAAGAAAAAACGCACCCAGGCCACAAAAACCCCCCAGGAAAACCTGCAACCAAGCTAGAAAAACGCCCCAGGCAAACCCACGCTCAGGCCAGAGAAACGCCCCATGCAAACCCGCGCACAGGCCAGAAAAGCGCCCCAGACAAACCCATGCCCAGCCGAGAAAAACGCCCCAGGAAAACCCGCAACCAGGCCAGTAAAACGCCATAGGCAAACCCACGGCCAAACCGGAAACCCGCCCCAGAGACAAACAGCTAAGAAAAAACGCGCCCAGGCCACAAAAACCCCCCAGGAAAACCTGCAACCAAGCTAGAAAAACGCCCCAGGCAAACCCGCGCTCAGGCCAGAGAAACGCCCCATGCAAACCCGCGCACAGGCCAGAAGAGCTCCCCAGACAAACCCATGCCCAGCCGAGAAAAACGCCCCAGGAAAACCCGCAACCAGGCCAGTAAAACGCCATAGGCAAACCCGCGGCCAAACCGGAAACCCGCCCCAGACACAAACAGCTAAGAAAAAACGCACCCAGGCCACAAAAACCCCCCAGGAAAACCTGCAACCAAGCTAGAAAAACGCCCCAGGCAAACCCACGCTCAGGCCAGAGAAACGCCCCATGCAAACCCGCGCACAGGCCAGAAAAGCGCCCCAGACAAACCCATGCCCAGCCGAGAAAAACGCCCCAGGAAAACCCGCAACCAGGCCAGTAAAACGCCATAGGCAAACCCACGGCCAAACCGGAAACCCGCCCCAGAGACAAACAGCTAAGAAAAAACGCGCCCAGGCCACAAAAACCCCCCAGGAAAACCTGCAACCAAGCTAGAAAAACGCCCCAGGCAAACCCGCGCTCAGGCCAGAGAAACGCCCCATGCAAACCCGCGCACAGGCCAGAAGAGCTCCCCAGACAAACCCATGCCCAGCCGAGAAAAACGCCCCAGGAAAACCCGCAACCAGGCCAGTAAAACGCCATAGGCAAACCCGCGGCCAAACCGGAAACCCGCCCCAGACACAAACAGCTAAGAAAAAACGCACCCAGGCCACAAAAACCCCCCAGGAAAACCTGCAACCAAGCTAGAAAAACGCCCCAGGCAAACCCACGCTCAGGCCAGAGAAACGCCCCATGCAAACCCGCGCACAGGCCAGAAAAGCGCCCCAGACAAACCCATGCCCAGCCGAGAAAAACGCCCCAGGAAAACCCGCAACCAGGCCAGTAAAACGCCATAGGCAAACCCACGGCCAAACCGGAAACCCGCCCCAGAGACAAACAGCTAAGAAAAAACGCGCCCAGGCCACAAAAACCCCCCAGGAAAACCTGCAACCAAGCTAGAAAAACGCCCCAGGCAAACCCGCGCTCAGGCCAGAGAAACGCCCCATGCAAACCCGCGCACAGGCCAGAAGAGCTCCCCAGACAAACCCATGCCCAGCCGAGAAAAACGCCCCAGGAAAACCCGCAACCAGGCCAGTAAAACGCCATAGGCAAACCCGCGGCCAAACCGGAAACCCGCCCCAGACACAAACAGCTAAGAAAAAACGCACCCAGGCCACAAAAACCCCCCAGGAAAACCTGCAACCAAGCTAGAAAAACGCCCCAGGCAAACCCACGCTCAGGCCAGAGAAACGCCCCATGCAAACCCGCGCACAGGCCAGAAAAGCGCCCCAGACAAACCCATGCCCAGCCGAGAAAAACGCCCCAGGAAAACCCGCAACCAGGCCAGTAAAACGCCATAGGCAAACCCACGGCCAAACCGGAAACCCGCCCCAGAGACAAACAGCTAAGAAAAAACGCGCCCAGGCCACAAAAACCCCCCAGGAAAACCTGCAACCAAGCTAGAAAAACGCCCCAGGCAAACCCGCGCTCAGGCCAGAGAAACGCCCCATGCAAACCCGCGCACAGGCCAGAAGAGCTCCCCAGACAAACCCATGCCCAGCCGAGAAAAACGCCCCAGGAAAACCCGCAACCAGGCCAGTAAAACGCCATAGGCAAACCCGCGGCCAAACCGGAAACCCGCCCCAGACACAAACAGCTAAGAAAAAACGCACCCAGGCCACAAAAACCCCCCAGGAAAACCTGCAACCAAGCTAGAAAAACGCCCCAGGCAAACCCACGCTCAGGCCAGAGAAACGCCCCATGCAAACCCGCGCACAGGCCAGAAAAGCGCCCCAGACAAACCCATGCCCAGCCGAGAAAAACGCCCCAGGAAAACCCGCAACCAGGCCAGTAAAACGCCATAGGCAAACCCACGGCCAAACCGGAAACCCGCCCCAGAGACAAACAGCTAAGAAAAAACGCGCCCAGGCCACAAAAACCCCCCAGGAAAACCTGCAACCAAGCTAGAAAAACGCCCCAGGCAAACCCGCGCTCAGGCCAGAGAAACGCCCCATGCAAACCCGCGCACAGGCCAGAAGAGCTCCCCAGACAAACCCATGCCCAGCCGAGAAAAACGCCCCAGGAAAACCCGCAACCAGGCCAGTAAAACGCCATAGGCAAACCCGCGGCCAAACCGGAAACCCGCCCCAGACACAAACAGCTAAGAAAAAACGCACCCAGGCCACAAAAACCCCCCAGGAAAACCTGCAACCAAGCTAGAAAAACGCCCCAGGCAAACCCACGCTCAGGCCAGAGAAACGCCCCATGCAAACCCGCGCACAGGCCAGAAAAGCGCCCCAGACAAACCCATGCCCAGCCGAGAAAAACGCCCCAGGAAAACCCGCAACCAGGCCAGTAAAACGCCATAGGCAAACCCACGGCCAAACCGGAAACCCGCCCCAGAGACAAACAGCTAAGAAAAAACGCGCCCAGGCCACAAAAACCCCCCAGGAAAACCTGCAACCAAGCTAGAAAAACGCCCCAGGCAAACCCGCGCTCAGGCCAGAGAAACGCCCCATGCAAACCCGCGCACAGGCCAGAAGAGCTCCCCAGACAAACCCATGCCCAGCCGAGAAAAACGCCCCAGGAAAACCCGCAACCAGGCCAGTAAAACGCCATAGGCAAACCCGCGGCCAAACCGGAAACCCGCCCCAGACACAAACAGCTAAGAAAAAACGCACCCAGGCCACAAAAACCCCCCAGGAAAACCTGCAACCAAGCTAGAAAAACGCCCCAGGCAAACCCACGCTCAGGCCAGAGAAACGCCCCATGCAAACCCGCGCACAGGCCAGAAAAGCGCCCCAGACAAACCCATGCCCAGCCGAGAAAAACGCCCCAGGAAAACCCGCAACCAGGCCAGTAAAACGCCATAGGCAAACCCACGGCCAAACCGGAAACCCGCCCCAGAGACAAACAGCTAAGAAAAAACGCGCCCAGGCCACAAAAACCCCCCAGGAAAACCTGCAACCAAGCTAGAAAAACGCCCCAGGCAAACCCGCGCTCAGGCCAGAGAAACGCCCCATGCAAACCCGCGCACAGGCCAGAAGAGCTCCCCAGACAAACCCATGCCCAGCCGAGAAAAACGCCCCAGGAAAACCCGCAACCAGGCCAGTAAAACGCCATAGGCAAACCCGCGGCCAAACCGGAAACCCGCCCCAGACACAAACAGCTAAGAAAAAACGCACCCAGGCCACAAAAACCCCCCAGGAAAACCTGCAACCAAGCTAGAAAAACGCCCCAGGCAAACCCACGCTCAGGCCAGAGAAACGCCCCATGCAAACCCGCGCACAGGCCAGAAAAGCGCCCCAGACAAACCCATGCCCAGCCGAGAAAAACGCCCCAGGAAAACCCGCAACCAGGCCAGTAAAACGCCATAGGCAAACCCACGGCCAAACCGGAAACCCGCCCCAGAGACAAACAGCTAAGAAAAAACGCGCCCAGGCCACAAAAACCCCCCAGGAAAACCTGCAACCAAGCTAGAAAAACGCCCCAGGCAAACCCGCGCTCAGGCCAGAGAAACGCCCCATGCAAACCCGCGCACAGGCCAGAAGAGCTCCCCAGACAAACCCATGCCCAGCCGAGAAAAACGCCCCAGGAAAACCCGCAACCAGGCCAGTAAAACGCCATAGGCAAACCCGCGGCCAAACCGGAAACCCGCCCCAGACACAAACAGCTAAGAAAAAACGCACCCAGGCCACAAAAACCCCCCAGGAAAACCTGCAACCAAGCTAGAAAAACGCCCCAGGCAAACCCACGCTCAGGCCAGAGAAACGCCCCATGCAAACCCGCGCACAGGCCAGAAAAGCGCCCCAGACAAACCCATGCCCAGCCGAGAAAAACGCCCCAGGAAAACCCGCAACCAGGCCAGTAAAACGCCATAGGCAAACCCACGGCCAAACCGGAAACCCGCCCCAGAGACAAACAGCTAAGAAAAAACGCGCCCAGGCCACAAAAACCCCCCAGGAAAACCTGCAACCAAGCTAGAAAAACGCCCCAGGCAAACCCGCGCTCAGGCCAGAGAAACGCCCCATGCAAACCCGCGCACAGGCCAGAAGAGCTCCCCAGACAAACCCATGCCCAGCCGAGAAAAACGCCCCAGGAAAACCCGCAACCAGGCCAGTAAAACGCCATAGGCAAACCCGCGGCCAAACCGGAAACCCGCCCCAGACACAAACAGCTAAGAAAAAACGCACCCAGGCCACAAAAACCCCCCAGGAAAACCTGCAACCAAGCTAGAAAAACGCCCCAGGCAAACCCACGCTCAGGCCAGAGAAACGCCCCATGCAAACCCGCGCACAGGCCAGAAAAGCGCCCCAGACAAACCCATGCCCAGCCGAGAAAAACGCCCCAGGAAAACCCGCAACCAGGCCAGTAAAACGCCATAGGCAAACCCACGGCCAAACCGGAAACCCGCCCCAGAGACAAACAGCTAAGAAAAAACGCGCCCAGGCCACAAAAACCCCCCAGGAAAACCTGCAACCAAGCTAGAAAAACGCCCCAGGCAAACCCGCGCTCAGGCCAGAGAAACGCCCCATGCAAACCCGCGCACAGGCCAGAAGAGCTCCCCAGACAAACCCATGCCCAGCCGAGAAAAACGCCCCAGGAAAACCCGCAACCAGGCCAGTAAAACGCCATAGGCAAACCCGCGGCCAAACCGGAAACCCGCCCCAGACACAAACAGCTAAGAAAAAACGCACCCAGGCCACAAAAACCCCCCAGGAAAACCTGCAACCAAGCTAGAAAAACGCCCCAGGCAAACCCACGCTCAGGCCAGAGAAACGCCCCATGCAAACCCGCGCACAGGCCAGAAAAGCGCCCCAGACAAACCCATGCCCAGCCGAGAAAAACGCCCCAGGAAAACCCGCAACCAGGCCAGTAAAACGCCATAGGCAAACCCACGGCCAAACCGGAAACCCGCCCCAGAGACAAACAGCTAAGAAAAAACGCGCCCAGGCCACAAAAACCCCCCAGGAAAACCTGCAACCAAGCTAGAAAAACGCCCCAGGCAAACCCGCGCTCAGGCCAGAGAAACGCCCCATGCAAACCCGCGCACAGGCCAGAAGAGCTCCCCAGACAAACCCATGCCCAGCCGAGAAAAACGCCCCAGGAAAACCCGCAACCAGGCCAGTAAAACGCCATAGGCAAACCCGCGGCCAAACCGGAAACCCGCCCCAGACACAAACAGCTAAGAAAAAACGCACCCAGGCCACAAAAACCCCCCAGGAAAACCTGCAACCAAGCTAGAAAAACGCCCCAGGCAAACCCACGCTCAGGCCAGAGAAACGCCCCATGCAAACCCGCGCACAGGCCAGAAAAGCGCCCCAGACAAACCCATGCCCAGCCGAGAAAAACGCCCCAGGAAAACCCGCAACCAGGCCAGTAAAACGCCATAGGCAAACCCACGGCCAAACCGGAAACCCGCCCCAGAGACAAACAGCTAAGAAAAAACGCGCCCAGGCCACAAAAACCCCCCAGGAAAACCTGCAACCAAGCTAGAAAAACGCCCCAGGCAAACCCGCGCTCAGGCCAGAGAAACGCCCCATGCAAACCCGCGCACAGGCCAGAAGAGCTCCCCAGACAAACCCATGCCCAGCCGAGAAAAACGCCCCAGGAAAACCCGCAACCAGGCCAGTAAAACGCCATAGGCAAACCCGCGGCCAAACCGGAAACCCGCCCCAGACACAAACAGCTAAGAAAAAACGCACCCAGGCCACAAAAACCCCCCAGGAAAACCTGCAACCAAGCTAGAAAAACGCCCCAGGCAAACCCACGCTCAGGCCAGAGAAACGCCCCATGCAAACCCGCGCACAGGCCAGAAAAGCGCCCCAGACAAACCCATGCCCAGCCGAGAAAAACGCCCCAGGAAAACCCGCAACCAGGCCAGTAAAACGCCATAGGCAAACCCACGGCCAAACCGGAAACCCGCCCCAGAGACAAACAGCTAAGAAAAAACGCGCCCAGGCCACAAAAACCCCCCAGGAAAACCTGCAACCAAGCTAGAAAAACGCCCCAGGCAAACCCGCGCTCAGGCCAGAGAAACGCCCCATGCAAACCCGCGCACAGGCCAGAAGAGCTCCCCAGACAAACCCATGCCCAGCCGAGAAAAACGCCCCAGGAAAACCCGCAACCAGGCCAGTAAAACGCCATAGGCAAACCCGCGGCCAAACCGGAAACCCGCCCCAGACACAAACAGCTAAGAAAAAACGCACCCAGGCCACAAAAACCCCCCAGGAAAACCTGCAACCAAGCTAGAAAAACGCCCCAGGCAAACCCACGCTCAGGCCAGAGAAACGCCCCATGCAAACCCGCGCACAGGCCAGAAAAGCGCCCCAGACAAACCCATGCCCAGCCGAGAAAAACGCCCCAGGAAAACCCGCAACCAGGCCAGTAAAACGCCATAGGCAAACCCACGGCCAAACCGGAAACCCGCCCCAGAGACAAACAGCTAAGAAAAAACGCGCCCAGGCCACAAAAACCCCCCAGGAAAACCTGCAACCAAGCTAGAAAAACGCCCCAGGCAAACCCGCGCTCAGGCCAGAGAAACGCCCCATGCAAACCCGCGCACAGGCCAGAAGAGCTCCCCAGACAAACCCATGCCCAGCCGAGAAAAACGCCCCAGGAAAACCCGCAACCAGGCCAGTAAAACGCCATAGGCAAACCCGCGGCCAAACCGGAAACCCGCCCCAGACACAAACAGCTAAGAAAAAACGCACCCAGGCCACAAAAACCCCCCAGGAAAACCTGCAACCAAGCTAGAAAAACGCCCCAGGCAAACCCACGCTCAGGCCAGAGAAACGCCCCATGCAAACCCGCGCACAGGCCAGAAAAGCGCCCCAGACAAACCCATGCCCAGCCGAGAAAAACGCCCCAGGAAAACCCGCAACCAGGCCAGTAAAACGCCATAGGCAAACCCACGGCCAAACCGGAAACCCGCCCCAGAGACAAACAGCTAAGAAAAAACGCGCCCAGGCCACAAAAACCCCCCAGGAAAACCTGCAACCAAGCTAGAAAAACGCCCCAGGCAAACCCGCGCTCAGGCCAGAGAAACGCCCCATGCAAACCCGCGCACAGGCCAGAAGAGCTCCCCAGACAAACCCATGCCCAGCCGAGAAAAACGCCCCAGGAAAACCCGCAACCAGGCCAGTAAAACGCCATAGGCAAACCCGCGGCCAAACCGGAAACCCGCCCCAGACACAAACAGCTAAGAAAAAACGCACCCAGGCCACAAAAACCCCCCAGGAAAACCTGCAACCAAGCTAGAAAAACGCCCCAGGCAAACCCACGCTCAGGCCAGAGAAACGCCCCATGCAAACCCGCGCACAGGCCAGAAAAGCGCCCCAGACAAACCCATGCCCAGCCGAGAAAAACGCCCCAGGAAAACCCGCAACCAGGCCAGTAAAACGCCATAGGCAAACCCACGGCCAAACCGGAAACCCGCCCCAGAGACAAACAGCTAAGAAAAAACGCGCCCAGGCCACAAAAACCCCCCAGGAAAACCTGCAACCAAGCTAGAAAAACGCCCCAGGCAAACCCGCGCTCAGGCCAGAGAAACGCCCCATGCAAACCCGCGCACAGGCCAGAAGAGCTCCCCAGACAAACCCATGCCCAGCCGAGAAAAACGCCCCAGGAAAACCCGCAACCAGGCCAGTAAAACGCCATAGGCAAACCCGCGGCCAAACCGGAAACCCGCCCCAGACACAAACAGCTAAGAAAAAACGCACCCAGGCCACAAAAACCCCCCAGGAAAACCTGCAACCAAGCTAGAAAAACGCCCCAGGCAAACCCACGCTCAGGCCAGAGAAACGCCCCATGCAAACCCGCGCACAGGCCAGAAAAGCGCCCCAGACAAACCCATGCCCAGCCGAGAAAAACGCCCCAGGAAAACCCGCAACCAGGCCAGTAAAACGCCATAGGCAAACCCACGGCCAAACCGGAAACCCGCCCCAGAGACAAACAGCTAAGAAAAAACGCGCCCAGGCCACAAAAACCCCCCAGGAAAACCTGCAACCAAGCTAGAAAAACGCCCCAGGCAAACCCGCGCTCAGGCCAGAGAAACGCCCCATGCAAACCCGCGCACAGGCCAGAAGAGCTCCCCAGACAAACCCATGCCCAGCCGAGAAAAACGCCCCAGGAAAACCCGCAACCAGGCCAGTAAAACGCCATAGGCAAACCCGCGGCCAAACCGGAAACCCGCCCCAGACACAAACAGCTAAGAAAAAACGCACCCAGGCCACAAAAACCCCCCAGGAAAACCTGCAACCAAGCTAGAAAAACGCCCCAGGCAAACCCACGCTCAGGCCAGAGAAACGCCCCATGCAAACCCGCGCACAGGCCAGAAAAGCGCCCCAGACAAACCCATGCCCAGCCGAGAAAAACGCCCCAGGAAAACCCGCAACCAGGCCAGTAAAACGCCATAGGCAAACCCACGGCCAAACCGGAAACCCGCCCCAGAGACAAACAGCTAAGAAAAAACGCGCCCAGGCCACAAAAACCCCCCAGGAAAACCTGCAACCAAGCTAGAAAAACGCCCCAGGCAAACCCGCGCTCAGGCCAGAGAAACGCCCCATGCAAACCCGCGCACAGGCCAGAAGAGCTCCCCAGACAAACCCATGCCCAGCCGAGAAAAACGCCCCAGGAAAACCCGCAACCAGGCCAGTAAAACGCCATAGGCAAACCCGCGGCCAAACCGGAAACCCGCCCCAGACACAAACAGCTAAGAAAAAACGCACCCAGGCCACAAAAACCCCCCAGGAAAACCTGCAACCAAGCTAGAAAAACGCCCCAGGCAAACCCACGCTCAGGCCAGAGAAACGCCCCATGCAAACCCGCGCACAGGCCAGAAAAGCGCCCCAGACAAACCCATGCCCAGCCGAGAAAAACGCCCCAGGAAAACCCGCAACCAGGCCAGTAAAACGCCATAGGCAAACCCACGGCCAAACCGGAAACCCGCCCCAGAGACAAACAGCTAAGAAAAAACGCGCCCAGGCCACAAAAACCCCCCAGGAAAACCTGCAACCAAGCTAGAAAAACGCCCCAGGCAAACCCGCGCTCAGGCCAGAGAAACGCCCCATGCAAACCCGCGCACAGGCCAGAAGAGCTCCCCAGACAAACCCATGCCCAGCCGAGAAAAACGCCCCAGGAAAACCCGCAACCAGGCCAGTAAAACGCCATAGGCAAACCCGCGGCCAAACCGGAAACCCGCCCCAGACACAAACAGCTAAGAAAAAACGCACCCAGGCCACAAAAACCCCCCAGGAAAACCTGCAACCAAGCTAGAAAAACGCCCCAGGCAAACCCACGCTCAGGCCAGAGAAACGCCCCATGCAAACCCGCGCACAGGCCAGAAAAGCGCCCCAGACAAACCCATGCCCAGCCGAGAAAAACGCCCCAGGAAAACCCGCAACCAGGCCAGTAAAACGCCATAGGCAAACCCACGGCCAAACCGGAAACCCGCCCCAGAGACAAACAGCTAAGAAAAAACGCGCCCAGGCCACAAAAACCCCCCAGGAAAACCTGCAACCAAGCTAGAAAAACGCCCCAGGCAAACCCGCGCTCAGGCCAGAGAAACGCCCCATGCAAACCCGCGCACAGGCCAGAAGAGCTCCCCAGACAAACCCATGCCCAGCCGAGAAAAACGCCCCAGGAAAACCCGCAACCAGGCCAGTAAAACGCCATAGGCAAACCCGCGGCCAAACCGGAAACCCGCCCCAGACACAAACAGCTAAGAAAAAACGCACCCAGGCCACAAAAACCCCCCAGGAAAACCTGCAACCAAGCTAGAAAAACGCCCCAGGCAAACCCACGCTCAGGCCAGAGAAACGCCCCATGCAAACCCGCGCACAGGCCAGAAAAGCGCCCCAGACAAACCCATGCCCAGCCGAGAAAAACGCCCCAGGAAAACCCGCAACCAGGCCAGTAAAACGCCATAGGCAAACCCACGGCCAAACCGGAAACCCGCCCCAGAGACAAACAGCTAAGAAAAAACGCGCCCAGGCCACAAAAACCCCCCAGGAAAACCTGCAACCAAGCTAGAAAAACGCCCCAGGCAAACCCGCGCTCAGGCCAGAGAAACGCCCCATGCAAACCCGCGCACAGGCCAGAAGAGCTCCCCAGACAAACCCATGCCCAGCCGAGAAAAACGCCCCAGGAAAACCCGCAACCAGGCCAGTAAAACGCCATAGGCAAACCCGCGGCCAAACCGGAAACCCGCCCCAGACACAAACAGCTAAGAAAAAACGCACCCAGGCCACAAAAACCCCCCAGGAAAACCTGCAACCAAGCTAGAAAAACGCCCCAGGCAAACCCACGCTCAGGCCAGAGAAACGCCCCATGCAAACCCGCGCACAGGCCAGAAAAGCGCCCCAGACAAACCCATGCCCAGCCGAGAAAAACGCCCCAGGAAAACCCGCAACCAGGCCAGTAAAACGCCATAGGCAAACCCACGGCCAAACCGGAAACCCGCCCCAGAGACAAACAGCTAAGAAAAAACGCGCCCAGGCCACAAAAACCCCCCAGGAAAACCTGCAACCAAGCTAGAAAAACGCCCCAGGCAAACCCGCGCTCAGGCCAGAGAAACGCCCCATGCAAACCCGCGCACAGGCCAGAAGAGCTCCCCAGACAAACCCATGCCCAGCCGAGAAAAACGCCCCAGGAAAACCCGCAACCAGGCCAGTAAAACGCCATAGGCAAACCCGCGGCCAAACCGGAAACCCGCCCCAGACACAAACAGCTAAGAAAAAACGCACCCAGGCCACAAAAACCCCCCAGGAAAACCTGCAACCAAGCTAGAAAAACGCCCCAGGCAAACCCACGCTCAGGCCAGAGAAACGCCCCATGCAAACCCGCGCACAGGCCAGAAAAGCGCCCCAGACAAACCCATGCCCAGCCGAGAAAAACGCCCCAGGAAAACCCGCAACCAGGCCAGTAAAACGCCATAGGCAAACCCACGGCCAAACCGGAAACCCGCCCCAGAGACAAACAGCTAAGAAAAAACGCGCCCAGGCCACAAAAACCCCCCAGGAAAACCTGCAACCAAGCTAGAAAAACGCCCCAGGCAAACCCGCGCTCAGGCCAGAGAAACGCCCCATGCAAACCCGCGCACAGGCCAGAAGAGCTCCCCAGACAAACCCATGCCCAGCCGAGAAAAACGCCCCAGGAAAACCCGCAACCAGGCCAGTAAAACGCCATAGGCAAACCCGCGGCCAAACCGGAAACCCGCCCCAGACACAAACAGCTAAGAAAAAACGCACCCAGGCCACAAAAACCCCCCAGGAAAACCTGCAACCAAGCTAGAAAAACGCCCCAGGCAAACCCACGCTCAGGCCAGAGAAACGCCCCATGCAAACCCGCGCACAGGCCAGAAAAGCGCCCCAGACAAACCCATGCCCAGCCGAGAAAAACGCCCCAGGAAAACCCGCAACCAGGCCAGTAAAACGCCATAGGCAAACCCACGGCCAAACCGGAAACCCGCCCCAGAGACAAACAGCTAAGAAAAAACGCGCCCAGGCCACAAAAACCCCCCAGGAAAACCTGCAACCAAGCTAGAAAAACGCCCCAGGCAAACCCGCGCTCAGGCCAGAGAAACGCCCCATGCAAACCCGCGCACAGGCCAGAAGAGCTCCCCAGACAAACCCATGCCCAGCCGAGAAAAACGCCCCAGGAAAACCCGCAACCAGGCCAGTAAAACGCCATAGGCAAACCCGCGGCCAAACCGGAAACCCGCCCCAGACACAAACAGCTAAGAAAAAACGCACCCAGGCCACAAAAACCCCCCAGGAAAACCTGCAACCAAGCTAGAAAAACGCCCCAGGCAAACCCACGCTCAGGCCAGAGAAACGCCCCATGCAAACCCGCGCACAGGCCAGAAAAGCGCCCCAGACAAACCCATGCCCAGCCGAGAAAAACGCCCCAGGAAAACCCGCAACCAGGCCAGTAAAACGCCATAGGCAAACCCACGGCCAAACCGGAAACCCGCCCCAGAGACAAACAGCTAAGAAAAAACGCGCCCAGGCCACAAAAACCCCCCAGGAAAACCTGCAACCAAGCTAGAAAAACGCCCCAGGCAAACCCGCGCTCAGGCCAGAGAAACGCCCCATGCAAACCCGCGCACAGGCCAGAAGAGCTCCCCAGACAAACCCATGCCCAGCCGAGAAAAACGCCCCAGGAAAACCCGCAACCAGGCCAGTAAAACGCCATAGGCAAACCCGCGGCCAAACCGGAAACCCGCCCCAGACACAAACAGCTAAGAAAAAACGCACCCAGGCCACAAAAACCCCCCAGGAAAACCTGCAACCAAGCTAGAAAAACGCCCCAGGCAAACCCACGCTCAGGCCAGAGAAACGCCCCATGCAAACCCGCGCACAGGCCAGAAAAGCGCCCCAGACAAACCCATGCCCAGCCGAGAAAAACGCCCCAGGAAAACCCGCAACCAGGCCAGTAAAACGCCATAGGCAAACCCACGGCCAAACCGGAAACCCGCCCCAGAGACAAACAGCTAAGAAAAAACGCGCCCAGGCCACAAAAACCCCCCAGGAAAACCTGCAACCAAGCTAGAAAAACGCCCCAGGCAAACCCGCGCTCAGGCCAGAGAAACGCCCCATGCAAACCCGCGCACAGGCCAGAAGAGCTCCCCAGACAAACCCATGCCCAGCCGAGAAAAACGCCCCAGGAAAACCCGCAACCAGGCCAGTAAAACGCCATAGGCAAACCCGCGGCCAAACCGGAAACCCGCCCCAGACACAAACAGCTAAGAAAAAACGCACCCAGGCCACAAAAACCCCCCAGGAAAACCTGCAACCAAGCTAGAAAAACGCCCCAGGCAAACCCACGCTCAGGCCAGAGAAACGCCCCATGCAAACCCGCGCACAGGCCAGAAAAGCGCCCCAGACAAACCCATGCCCAGCCGAGAAAAACGCCCCAGGAAAACCCGCAACCAGGCCAGTAAAACGCCATAGGCAAACCCACGGCCAAACCGGAAACCCGCCCCAGAGACAAACAGCTAAGAAAAAACGCGCCCAGGCCACAAAAACCCCCCAGGAAAACCTGCAACCAAGCTAGAAAAACGCCCCAGGCAAACCCGCGCTCAGGCCAGAGAAACGCCCCATGCAAACCCGCGCACAGGCCAGAAGAGCTCCCCAGACAAACCCATGCCCAGCCGAGAAAAACGCCCCAGGAAAACCCGCAACCAGGCCAGTAAAACGCCATAGGCAAACCCGCGGCCAAACCGGAAACCCGCCCCAGACACAAACAGCTAAGAAAAAACGCACCCAGGCCACAAAAACCCCCCAGGAAAACCTGCAACCAAGCTAGAAAAACGCCCCAGGCAAACCCACGCTCAGGCCAGAGAAACGCCCCATGCAAACCCGCGCACAGGCCAGAAAAGCGCCCCAGACAAACCCATGCCCAGCCGAGAAAAACGCCCCAGGAAAACCCGCAACCAGGCCAGTAAAACGCCATAGGCAAACCCACGGCCAAACCGGAAACCCGCCCCAGAGACAAACAGCTAAGAAAAAACGCGCCCAGGCCACAAAAACCCCCCAGGAAAACCTGCAACCAAGCTAGAAAAACGCCCCAGGCAAACCCGCGCTCAGGCCAGAGAAACGCCCCATGCAAACCCGCGCACAGGCCAGAAGAGCTCCCCAGACAAACCCATGCCCAGCCGAGAAAAACGCCCCAGGAAAACCCGCAACCAGGCCAGTAAAACGCCATAGGCAAACCCGCGGCCAAACCGGAAACCCGCCCCAGACACAAACAGCTAAGAAAAAACGCACCCAGGCCACAAAAACCCCCCAGGAAAACCTGCAACCAAGCTAGAAAAACGCCCCAGGCAAACCCACGCTCAGGCCAGAGAAACGCCCCATGCAAACCCGCGCACAGGCCAGAAAAGCGCCCCAGACAAACCCATGCCCAGCCGAGAAAAACGCCCCAGGAAAACCCGCAACCAGGCCAGTAAAACGCCATAGGCAAACCCACGGCCAAACCGGAAACCCGCCCCAGAGACAAACAGCTAAGAAAAAACGCGCCCAGGCCACAAAAACCCCCCAGGAAAACCTGCAACCAAGCTAGAAAAACGCCCCAGGCAAACCCGCGCTCAGGCCAGAGAAACGCCCCATGCAAACCCGCGCACAGGCCAGAAGAGCTCCCCAGACAAACCCATGCCCAGCCGAGAAAAACGCCCCAGGAAAACCCGCAACCAGGCCAGTAAAACGCCATAGGCAAACCCGCGGCCAAACCGGAAACCCGCCCCAGACACAAACAGCTAAGAAAAAACGCACCCAGGCCACAAAAACCCCCCAGGAAAACCTGCAACCAAGCTAGAAAAACGCACCAGGCAAACTCGCGTTCAGGCCAGAGAAACGCCCCAGGCAAACCCGCGCACAGGCCAGAAAAGCGCCCGAGGCAAACACGCGCACAGCAGAGAAAAACGCTCCAATCAAATTCGCACTCAGCAGAGAAAAAACGCACCTAAGCCACAAAAACACCCCAAAGAAACCCGCGCCCAGGCCAGAAAAACGCCCCAGGGAAACCCGCGACTAGGCCAGAGCAATGCCCCAGGCAATCCCGCCCCCATGCCAGAAAACCGCCCCAGAACCACCCACGCCTAGGCCAGAAAACCGCCCCAGGGAAACCTGCGCCCAGGTCAGAGAAACGCTCCAATGAAACCCGCGCCCAGGCGAGAAAAACGCCCCAGACAATCCCATGCCCATCCCAGAAAGACGCCCCAGGAAATCCCGATTTAGATTATTCTTCTGTACAGACGACTTTTTACGTCTACACATGAATGGTTTTTGTAGTAATTGGATTCGTCTGTGCTTAGTTAGAGTGTCCTGTTTTCTGGAAGATTTGCTGTAAAGATCACAAGGAAATGTTCATTGTCCCGTGTGGATACGGAGATGCTCTTCAAGATGATTCTTCTGTTTGAAACTCTTTTCACAATGGGACACTTGTGAACACGATCTCCAGAGTGGATCAACATATGGAGCTTGATATTAGATGACACATTTGTAGAGTAAGGACACAATGAACAAGGATATCCCTGCCTTTTCCTTCCCCTCGATGCCTTTTCTTGTGTTTGGTGAGGAATTGTAATGATGTAATCCTGCAGTGGCAGATGTCACACTCATAAACACTTTGATCTGCGTTAGAGAAAAGGAACAATGAATTTAGTCAGAAGTATTTGTTTAATACTACATGTTACTAACCTTTTTCTGCTCTGTAAGGATGTTGCCATAGCATATCGGAATTAGAGAGCATTTGCTTCATTTGTACACAATTTTACAAAGTATAATGAATTAAAACTATATTTTAAACTTGACCAAGTATTAATTACAATTAAATGTTTATTAATGAAATACGGGTTAATAATAGTATAAATAAAATAATTTTAAATTCTTTATATACTTAATTATCTTTTATACAATAGTTGAAACCTACAGGTACTATATAGAAAAATGGAGACACTTCCATGCTGTCTCAATAGAAATTCACATTCAGAGCACAATGACTTCTTCAATACAATACTTAATAAAAGGAATGACTAAAGATAACTTAAAGACCTTGATCAAATCTATCTCAATCTCGCATTTTAGACAATATTTTTTACAGGATTCAAAGAGTTACGATAGCTGGAATATTTCGCAGGCAACAAAAAATTGACCTCTAAATTTAATGAAAACATTAAAAGAGATGAAGAGATCACTCTAGCAGAGTACCGGATGTACTGGACGCGGTACCCTACTAGAGTATTTTGACCATATGGTAATTTTCCAAATGAGGTTGCTGAAGATTCTCGAAATTGTGTCCTTTTCTGTTCAGCAAATGACAAGTTAAAGATCATTCATTTAGCTAATATTAAGAGAGAAATCGTAAATTAAAAAAATATCTATTAGAACAACACAGAAATTTGGAATATGGAGTTCTGAATGTAAAACTGTCGTTAACCACCTTAGACACTAAAATGCAAACAACCTATTACAAGCTACAAAGTATAAGAAGACTACCATTACACTGTTTACAAATGGAAGGCATTTATACAGAGTGGATTCTCTTATTCTTAGTTAAATTGCCTTGCTTTAGAAACGACTAGCTGCAAAAATCTTAAAGAAATTGTTTTTCTCCTGTGTGGATACAAAGATGAAATTAAATTATTTTACCAAAACATTTCCTCTGTATTCTGACACTATAATATGGTTTCTGTTAACATATTACAATCTTCGTATAGCTTTCGATGAATACAAATCCAACAGCTTTGCACAAAGAGCAATGTTTTCTCTGTTTCATTCTTTTAATCTGTTTAATTATTTCATATTGTTTAATATCTCACTCAACTAAAACACTTTTTATTTTAATGCTTAGAAATATACTAAACTGCAAGATCTTTCACAAGTATACCACTGAAGAATATAAAATATAATGTACACAAAAGGCATAAGAAAACTCGATACTTTTATTTTGTTTCAAATGAAAAATCTCCAGACATGAAGAATGAATATCATAACAGAAACCGATAAATGGAATTGTGAACTTATAAACGACATCAGTTTTGAAGATTTAAAAAGTTACAAAATTTCATAATGAATTTTAAGGAATAGGAAAATAATTTAAATATGCTTCTTTTTTTATCGCTTTAAATAGCTGTTCTGAACAAATGACTTTTCACAATGTCTGCATAAGAATGGCTTTTGTTGGAAGTAGATTCGTCTGTGAATAGGTAAACGGTAACGCTGTCTGAAACACTTGCTACAAAGATCACAAGGAAATGTTCTCCTGTATGGATACGAAGATATTTTTCGAAATGATTCTTGTTTGAAACTCTTTTCCCACTGGCGACATTTGTGACGACATTATTCAGAGTGGGCGAGCATATGTTTCTTCATGTTGTGTGAAATCGGTAGAATAAATACAAAAAATAAGGATATTTTCTGCCTTTTCCTTCCACTCGATGTCTCTTGTGATTGGTGAAGAATTTTAATCCTGTAAACTTGCACTGACTGATGTCACACTCAAAAACACTTTGACTTCTGTTACAGGAAAGAAACGAAGAAATCAATCAACGCTTTGCAATGAATTTTGTCTCGTAATCACCGATAATTTCGCTCCATTTAAACATAATGTTATTAAGTCAAAATGACTGGAAACTATAATAATTGAAATTCGAAAAGGAAAATGCAAAATAAGAATACTATTTGCGATAAAGTATGAATAAATAGCAGCATATAACATGAAGTTTAACTTCTTTGTACAAATCATCACATTTTTTACTACAGATGATTCTTACAGATCTTAAGGATTGTTTCAAGTTACTCCTTAATTAATCACGTTACATATTATCAATATTAAGATTCCATCAAAGACATTCGTAAGAATTGTAAAGAAACAGCCAGGATGGATTCAAGGACGTTTTGACGCACGTGGCTTTCATGCAAATGTTTTATCCTTTTCCTTATTGCTATTTACATTGCAAAAAGGTTAACACGAAAGTCAGGGAAGAAAATATTTCGTATTAACAATGTATTGATGTACACATTGTATTATTGACTCCTAAGGCTATTCATAGATTATGTCGGTTATTGAGAGGAAGATGAAGACAGAGATTGAATGGGATCTTTATTGATTAAAATCTTATTAAAATATATTTTAATCTGCTGTCTGAGCTCATCCAGCTTTCATTATGAATGTTATTTCTGATCAATGATTAAGAAGACAAACAATTTGTGAAGAGTCAGGGGGACGACAGTCACAATGGTTGACAAATTGATTAAACATCTTCCCACATGTTTATAACACATTTGTGCATTTTCAGACGCTCTTAAACAATTAAAAAAGTTATCTAATTAGCAAGCCCCTCCCCCTTATGAGGATACTTGTAAAGGTAATGGATGCAAAATAAATGATTAAACCTTTGCATATTTCGTGCAGTTTCCAAGAAATATTTTAAAGACCTCTGGAAAGGAGGGAAAATGTTATACTGCAATGGCAAAAATGCAACTTATTTTTTTCTAATCTGGGATTGTATACACACACACACGCACCATGAATAAGAATATTTACTCGATGAAAGAAATACGAAAATGTTTTATTTTTGAAATGGGTAATAAAAGTACCACCGAAATGCTTTTTTTATATTGCTTAATATCTCAGTGAAATGAAGCGAACTCCTAAAAGTAGAAATAAATAGCTTAAGTCACATCTAAGGATTCCGTAAAGTGGTTAACGCGTTTGGCTAGTGATCAAAGGGACTTAGGTTCGAGCATGGATGTTTGTGATTGTCTTTCTGCTGAGGTGTCGCCTTCCTCACAGATCTTCTCTATGGCGTATTAAACACGCAGGTTCCTGTCAGACCTCTGTTGCAAGCAGCTGTTGGAGTGGATGGGCTTGCTTGATCCAAAAACACTAAAGTCCCGGATCTTGTAGACACATAACATTAATCATAAAAATAAAAAAATGAAGTGGGTAAAAAAGTTGTGTGAAAATTCGTAGTTTTCTCTAACACCGAAACTCTTCTTGAAAAAAAGCAAAGAAATTCATAACATAAAATGATAAAGATTATTTTAAAAGCATTATAATCAACAGAAGAAAGATTCCTCTGTCATTTAAAATTTTTTCCACAAAGTGAACATTTGGAAGGAAGATCTGCAGAGTGTGTGAGCATATGATTCTTGATGTGGGATGACAGTAAAAATCAAAATTAGCATAATCGAAAGTTCTATAAAATAAATATTACTGAAATTCTTAACACACTTTATAATCTCCTCTGTAACAAAATATAGATGGTTTATGGCTCGTTCGACTGTTATTAAACATTTGTCGGAAATGTGTATCCTACACTCAGTATAAAGCCAATGCCATACTTATTTTAATAGGTGCCCAAATAAGTTCGTGCCGTTCTGGAAGAGTTAATATTTTTTAAATTTCTCTAAAAGAAAATGGAGGTAGCGCCCATCAACTAATAAAAGACAAAAATATAGTTAGTAGCACATCAGTTGGTATTAACATGTGGTTAGATACTGTTTAAGAAAACAAATGAACGTTGCGAATAACGACTACCCATCTACAGATATATCTGTAACTGATTTGCCTACGTCTGCAGATGTATCTGTAGACGGATGGACATTATTCCTTAACGTCCACTTGTTTTCTTGAACACTATTTAACCACGTGCTAATACCAACTGATGCGCTATTAAGTGTACTTTTATCTTTTATTAGTTGATGGGCATCATCTGCATTTTCTTTCAGGAAACAATTTCAAAAAAAATAACTACCCAGAAACAGCAGCAACTTTTTTCGGAGCACTTATTATTTTTGAAGCACTGATGGCCATGTTAGTTTGTGTCTCCGATTGCTAGAAAGGCTAATATAAAATAAAAATCTACGTCTCCCATCATTGAAAAGGCAATTTGCGGCAGTGTAAAATCACTTCGTTTTGGAAACTTAGCAAACTGAATGAAGCTCATAGAAATGACTCCATAATGATCATTTCATTGATATGCAATTGAGATTCATTATTCAAACATTAGAATACAGAAATTCAAAAAAGTGTTTTCAAGACTTAATTTACATTACATTTTGCCACGTACAAAGCGAAATAGAAACTTAAGCTTCATATGCAAACAAATGTAGAATTTTTCTTCTGACACAAAAATCAGGTTTAATTCCTGAACGAAGAAATGCAATATTTATATTGATTCGCTTCAATAATAATTCGAACGTTTTATAAATAGAATTACAAATACACACTGTAAATCAATAAATACACCGTGTGAATGAAATAACTGATTTTAATTTGCCTTAAAAACGAAACATTTCTGAAATAAATTTTTGCGTCTTTCAAATAGTTTTAATAGTTTTGCGTTATGTAATTCACGAGTGAAATAAAATGAACATATTAAATTAAACAACCGTAGAGAGGGCCACAAATTTATGCTCGATCCGTTCAAAAAACCCTCAATTGATACAATAAATACAAATCTATCATATTGAGCTTTCTCATGAGATCAAGAAATTGAAGTGTTAACATAAATTCGTAAATGGAATTATAAACGTATAATTCATAAGAACGTTAAAGATATGAAGAGTTGTCAATTATAAGGAAATAAAAAAATAAGAATAATATAATAACAAAGTAATTTAAAAATGCTTCTTTTCGTGTTCATTTCAATTAGTCTTATTTGCAAATGACTTTTCACAGTGTTTGCACATGAATGGCTTTTGTAGCTAATGGATTCGTTTGTGCAGAGTTAGATTGTTCTGTGTTCTGGAAACTTGCTGAAAAGATCACAAGGAAATGGTCTTTCTCCTGTCTGGATACGAAGATGAACTTCAAGATGATTCTTCCATTTGAAACTCTTTCCACAATGGCAACACTTGTAAGATCAATCTCCTGAGTGAATGAGCATATGATTATTAATGCTGGATTTACAATCAGTAGAGTACGAACACATTGAACAAGGATATCTTCGGCCTTTAAATTCCCTCGGTGGCTGTTCTTGTGCCTGGACAGGTAAGGTAATGATTTAAAACTGCACTGGCAGATGTCACATTCATAAACACTTTGGCCTATGATAGAGGGTAGAAACAAATAATTCAATAAACATTTTTATAAGCATTTTCTTAGCAGTATATTTTTATTTTCAGCAAATTTATTTTAAAAAACATTTAACCATTTAGTATTAGATTTAAAAAGAATTTACTAGATTATAATAAAATAAAATAAAAATGATTTAAAACTAAACGATCAAAATTTGAAACAGGAAATTGAACATTAGCAAATATGGTTTAATAAAGCATGAAATAATTAGCAGTGATGTACAGGAAAATCTCGGGGCCTCCCCCCCGCAAGAAATGTCTCGGGGGCCCTTTTGGTTTACTTAATGTGCATCTTCATATACTTGAACCTTAATTAATTAAATCTGTGATATTTTTCGGATTTCGTAATTCATTATTCGACATTTCAGAATGAATTATATTTACAACTTGCTTCATAAAATATTGCTTCAGTTGTTTTCAGAATGGCTTAAACATAATTTGCATAAAAAGATTAAATAGTTTCGATTAAATTACTTTGACATGTTTCATTTTACCTTCTCTTGCAAAAAATGATAGAAGAGCAATAAAGGAATAGGAAAAATTAGTGATAATATTTGGAAACATTTCTAGTCTTAAGAGTTAAACAGGAGATTACACTTATTATGAGAAATCGCTAGTCGGAAGGAAAAAATGACGTCTACCACGACTGTCATGATCTTACTTTAAGAAAGTTCACTGCCAAATTAAGGCTTTGAGAATTGTGTTCTGCCCCACAACACACAAGAGGAATTTCTTATGGGGGGGGGGGGGAAACGAAGATGATTGTTTACTCACTGTCTGTTATCATTCCTTCAAAGCTATAAGGAAATATTCCGGGCTATTTATTACTTCAAACAATTATATACCATGTTTTACCATAAATTTCGTTTATGTACAAATTAATATTAGAAAAAAATTAACAAAATTACCTTTTAAAATTTTTGTTATAAAAATTTAAATTTTTATAACAAACTCCAACTATTGACCATTGCGTTCTGAGGAACATATCGATTTCGCTCTTTGCTTCTGATGTCGACACTGTGGAATTGTAGTCCAGTCGGAAACGGAGTAAAGAAAAATATCACCAACTATACATTAAAGATATTCTCTTAACAAACTCTCGATTAAAATATAATGATTAAATTTTACATATTACAGATGAAAACAGGTGGGGATACGAAGCATACCTGCGTATCATCAGAAAAAAAAAGAGAAAACCTTTGTATTATATAGAGGTGTGGGGAGAGAAATGCAAACAGTTTCATGTTATCTCAAAAGAAAATCACATTAAGAGCTCAATAGCTTCTTTATTATGATTGTTTAAGAAAAATATGTCTAAAGATCTCAATCAAATCTGTTTAAATCTTGGTTTCAAACAATATTTTTTCATCCATTCTTGGTTCCTTATACCAAAGTTTTGTGTAAAAAAAGTGTAAAAAAAGAGTAGTACTAATATTTGTGACCCGAACCCATGCATCCCAGTTACATGCCAAATGTTTAACCCACTAAACTACCACCAGCGCCACAATATATTCACTAATGGGTGACTTTTAAATCTTCCCGACTTGTCCCTCATGGCGCCATCTATGATCGAGAAAGGCAACTTTCTAATATTTTTCAGATTGAAGTCACTCACTCTGAAGCGTTATTTAATGCAAAAATCAGTGAATAAAAATACACAGATTAACTGTTGACATAGAATGTTTCACAAACAGGTAATCTGAGTATTTAATATTCACTGATTATTCCATTAACAACACTTTAATGTGAATGACTTCCATACTGAGCAAATTCGGAAAGTTATCTTTCCCGACAGATAGCGACACGACGGACAAGGTTCGGAATATTTAAATTAAAAAATTAGTGGATAAATGACGGCGTTGGTGATATTTTAATATCTAGCATACCTGACATGTAACTGGGATGTGTGGGTTCGAGTCGCACTCATCGATGAAACTAATGTTTTCCGTATAAGTATATTTTAGACATTTCGAATAACCTGCTTAAAATTTAACCAAAAATGCCTGATATGCTAAAAACATGTCAAAAGATCTTTAACTTTCAAAATATCTTTTCATTTAAAAATGAATGTCATTGGAAAAAGGGAACACGGATGGACTTGGAAAGGCTGCCGTCCAAAGGATGGGAAGTTAAGCTGTGGCACCGTTCACATGAGAGCAATCCCCTGTGCATGTTAAAGAATCAGCTGGATGGTCTTGATGGGAGACTTCCATCTGTCTCTTAGCAACTGTCCACTGGGTTGCCTTCTCTCAATCTTCTATGAGTCCTTTACAGAAATAACACTAGTAAATAACTTAAGCAGAAATCTCTAATTCTTTAAATACTCAACTAATAAAACCGCGAAAATTCTTTTTGAAGATTTTCTTCCATATATCTCTTCCACATATCACCCATGAATCTTACATATAGAAATAATCTCTGACACATGTCTCATATATGGAATATCTGACCCATGAGTCTCATATATGGAATATCTGACCCTGAGTCTCATATATGGAATATCTTACCCATAATATCTCTTCCATATATGACCCATGAGTTTCGTATATGGAATATCTGACTCATAATATATCTTCCATATATGACCTATGAATTTCATATATAGAATATTCTGACCCATGAGCTTTATATATGGAATATTTTACCCATGAGTTTCATATATGGAATATATGACCCATGAGTTTCATAAATGGAATATATGACCCATGAGTTTCATATATGGAATATATGACCCATATCTTTTCCATATATAACCCATGAGTTTCATATATGGAATATCTGACCCATAATATCTCATCCATATATGACCCATGAGTTTCATTCAGTTATGAGAGGGAAGGAACCTTTTGTGAGTTTCTCCTATCCCTAAAAGTTTCGTCATCATTTTTTTTAATTTTGATAAGTGGAATCGAAATGCAGAATTCTATGGTTTCTTTCCTTTCAGGTGGAAATCATCCCGCCTCCTTATTTTCTCATGGGGGAAGAATAAAGATTCGACTGAACCCGAATCCAGCCCTCACGATACCTAAAGTTACGATGAAAGGAAGAAATGTTTCCTTTTAGGTGATATTTTCATATGGGAGGAATAAATGTTTAATTGAACTTTTATTCCTCCCCCATGAAAATGTCACCTAAAAGCGAAATTGGATATCTTAGCTATTATTTGTTTACGAGAACTTATTTCACGGTGATTTTTGGAGGAATTTTGTTTTAGGAAGGAAGGGATGTTTTGCATCTTAGCGGCACTTTTTTGCACACAATGTAGTAAATGGCCAGGTCGCAAGGACCTCAAAGACTCAGAGAATGTTGGGGATGGGGACCCCCTAGCCTGCTGTTGAGAAACAGAAGGTAATCTCCCTCAAGGCCATCCAGCATGTTGTTTATCGTGCACAGGGTATGACAACGGCTCATGGAGCCACGGCTTCACATCCTATCCAACGGACGGCAGCTTTTCCAAGCCCATCTTTGTAAATATATGCCTTATTGATCGTGGGAAGGGCGGGCAGCATAAATCTCAACACTGGCACAGCTGAGACTCGTACCTGGGAACTGCAGATTGCAAGCTTGGCGTATTACCAACTGAGCCACTCTCACCCCTTAGGAGAAAAGCATAAAAGTTTTGTACAAAATTATTATATTGCTTTAGCTGATAATAAGAGGAAGCTGCATGCCATTAGAGTTGTTTTTGATAGCACTTTTTCTGCACAGAATGAGCTAAGTGGCCATGTCTCGTGTACACCAAGGGCTTAGAGAAGGATGGAGGGTCTCCACTGGACTACTATTAAGAGACTGATGGAAGAATCCCAGGAAGGCTATTCAGCATATTCTTTAATATGCTCAGGATATGACTCTATTGCACAGAGGTCACGGCTTAATCCCATCTGATGAACGATACACTTTATATGCCTCTCGGTGTCCTCTCCCTCACCGAGGACAAGATTCTAGAACATTTGGTACTCGAACCAGGAAAGTGGAAATTACGAAACTGGGGCGTTACTGAGTCAACGTCCGCCCCTCTTCATACATGAATTTATTAGTGCTATCTGCCGTCACTTAGGTGGATGGCATAATAATATAATATATAGAGCCCATAATATAATATAATATAATATGTAAAGTCCCTAGAGCCCATAACCAATATAATTATGTTTATGGGCTCTGGGAAAGAATTGATGTAAACGAGCGCCTTGTGCCCTTTTAGTTATAATAAGAGTAAATTGATACCGAAGTTGGTGCTCCCAGTTCTTACAGTTTCGAAGGAGTTCTTAATCAGACATACAAAGGCTTTCTGAAACCCATAGTAGATTTAGCTAATATTAAATCTGATTCATATTTAAGTGATAATTTTAAACGAATGCTAAAGAAATTTTATTTAAAGACTGTTATCTGGTGTATTGTGTGCTCTACAATACGTGATCGGCGAGGGAAGGTCTCTAAAGAATTTAAGCAAATTGTCGAATCCGCGAACTGCAATCGACTAGAATTATTTTTGAAAAAATAAAAAATTATACAGGAAGTACGCTCTGGTTCATTTTCACTTCAACTCAATAACTTGCTCTCTTAACAATCAATTGTTACAAAAAGAAATTTAAAGAATTTCATCATTCGATCACAGAAAGAGTATTTGGAAGAATGAAAATGATTGTTAGAAGCGATTCGTAAACAGATACACACATTGTTAGGAGTTTGATATAAATCAGAAAAACCTCAGGGTAGGTTGGAGTGGACCCACTGGACAACTGTAAGGAGACATAGAGAAGTCTCCCATCTCCCATCAAGGTCATCCAGCATGTTCCCATCAAGCGCGTTGAGGATACGGTCGACTTCACCCACGTCATTCTCTCCATTTTCCGACTAACAATGCCGACATTTGAGAGATTCGGACCTGGGGACTACAGTGACGAGCCTGACCCTCCCCTCCCCCCTGGAAATAAGGTAAGTCCATTAAGGAATGAGCTAAGTGAAACTAATTCTTTTGGATTTTTTAGGTGCAAATAAGTAGAGTATTAAGTTCTGTATATAGAAATCTTTGCAGTCTTTATAGTCATAAGGGAAAATTAATCTCTCATTTAGCTGGAGTGATAACAAGGTGGGACTCATGCTAAAGGCATCACATCCATCGAAATTTTTAAAATTAAATTTTTCCAAACTTTAAGAATTTGTTGTTCGTTTTATCCGTTAAGGTTAAGGCATATGTTACTATTACATTCCGAATTTAATTCATAGAACTAGATTAGATGCTACCAAATGGGCCTTAATATTGTAGTTCATTATTGATGCCCTTATCTCCAGCGCTAGCACTTGTACCCGAGTCTAGTCGCAAACAGTCGTGAAAGTGTTTTTCTACTTGTCAGCATGTGCAGTCAGCCAGCTCAGCCCTGAAAACAACAGCTCATGAGTCACATCCCCACAACAGCACACTTCCAAAAATACAATATATATATATATATTTAAAACAACAAAAATACGATAAAATCACAACAATAAATAAAAGTAAATGAATTGGAGAGACATGACAGCACTAGGAAAGATGAAAGGACTACTAGACTCAGAAAAGTTGGGAATCACTATCCTAGGCAAACAATGTAATAGGAGTAGTCACTCCCAATGCCCAAGGGCAGATTCAGGCTGAGGTGTTTTGTAAATTGGGAAACATTTCGACCCTTTTTCCCTTTTAATATATTTAAGTAGTGGTGTAGCAAGGTGACGCAGTTCCCTGGGACGAGGTTTCTTTTACTAAGCACTTAGACGTGATTTTTTTTACTGGGCCCTGGGATGAGATTTCTTGATTGGCCCCTGGGACGAGATTTGTTTACTGGACCCTATCCTTAAAATATTATGTTAGGAAAAAGATTATACGTTAAACACTAAACAAAGTTTTAAGTTAAGAATTTCTTTGTTTCATTTGCATTTTCTTAAAAATTTCAATTTATTTATTTTTAAAATTCTTACTCTAGAATTTTGCGCCCCTTTAATTTAGCGCTATAGGCGACCAGGAAATTCGCTTATATCAACCTCCCTCTCATAACGGTTAGTAATCTGCTAGGGTCCTAATTCGCAATTCGGAGTAATTCGCAATTCGCAATTCGGAGTTCCAATAGCTTAAAGCTTTATTTGCAGTCCCAATTGTTCAGGTGATGAAATGTATCTCAGCTAAACCTGCTTTCGGCGGGAAAGGGGACATTTCTGTGTTTGATCGGTCATTGTTTTTGTGTATTATTCTGTATGTTTTTCTGTCCGTCTATGTGTATGTGTGAATTGGTATGTTAGATTTTCTTTCTGTACGCATGCTATTCTGTTAGTATGTCTGTTGTATGTCTGTGTCTACGTATGAATGTTATTGTGTTAGTATGTCTATTGTATGTCTGTCTCTACGTATGAATGTTAGGGTGTTAGTCTGTCTGTATGTATGTTAATTTTTCTTTCTGTATGTATGTTGTTGTGTTAGTATGTCTGCCTCTACATATGAATGTTAGTGTGTATAGTGTGTGTCTGTATGTGTCAATTAGTATGTTAGTTTATCTTTCTGTATGTATGTTATTGTGTTAGTATGTCTGTTGTATGTCTGTCTTTATGTATGAATGTTAGTCTGGCTTATTGTGTATGTCTGTTGTATGTCTGTTTCTATGTATGAATGTTAGTCTGGCTTATTGTGTTATTGTGTTAGTATGTCTGTGGTATGTGTATCTCTACGTATTAATGTTAATGTGTTAGTCTGTCTGTCTGTATGTGTCAATGAGTATGACAGTTTTTTTTCTGTATGGATATTTTTGTGTTAGTATGTATGTTGTATGTCTGTCTCTACGTATGAATGCTAGTGTATTTGCCTGTCAGTCTGTATGTGTGAATGAGTATGTTAATTTCTCTTTCTCTATGTATGTTATTGTTTTAGTATGTCTGTCTCTACGTATGAATGTTAGTGTGTTAATCTGTCTGTCTGTATGTGTGAATGAGTATGTTAATTTTTCTTTCTGGATGTATGGTATTGTGTTAGTATATCTGTTGTATGTCTGTCTCTACGTATTAATATTAATGTGTTAGCTGTCTGTCTGTATGTATGAATGAGTATGCTAGTTTTTCTTTCTGGATGTATGGTATTGTGTTAGTGTGTCTCTTGTATGTCTGTCTCTACGTATGACTGTTAGTGTGTTAGTCTGTCTGTCTGTATGTGTGAATGAGTATGTTAATTTTTCTTTCTGGATGTATGGTATTGTGTTAGTATATCTGTTGTATGTCTGTCTCTACGTATGAATATTAATGTATTAGCTGCCTGTCTGTATGTGTGAATGAGTGTGCTAGTTTTTCTTTCTGGATGTATGCTATTGTGTTAGTGTGTCTCTTGTATGTCTGTCTCTACGTATGAATGTTAGTGTGTTAGTCTGTCTGTTGTATGTCTGTCTCTACATATGAATGTAAGTGTGTTAGTCTGTCTGTTGTATGTTTGTCTCTACGTATGAATGTTAGGTGTTTGTCTCTCTGTATCTGTGAATGAGTATGTTAGTTTGTCCTTTTGGATGTATGTTATTTTGTTAGTATGTCTGTTGTATGTTTGTCTCTACGTATAAATGTTAGTGTGTTAGTCTGTCTTTCCGTCTATATGTGTGAATGGATATGTTAATTTTTCTTTCTTTATGTATGTTATTGTGTTAGTATGTTTGTTATATGCCTGCCTCTACGTATGAATGTTAGTGTGTTATTCTGTCTAACTGTATGTGAATTAATATGCTGGTTTTTCTTTCTTTATGTATCTTAGTGTGTTAGTATGTGCTCTATTATATCTAATATAAAAAGAAATATATTCTCGAACTCTCCTCGAGACTAAATTCTGGGTACGTGGCTGTCTTGAGGTTCTCCTTATGTCTTGATCATTTAGCCCCGCTTTTGTAAAGAGAAAATGCCGCTAAGAGGTTGATTGCAAGGAAGAGTTTGAAAATGATTTGGAAAAATTAGCTCTCCAACAGAAGAAGAAGAAAATAATAATTGATTTTAATTTTAATGCATAGAAAAAAACATGTCAACATTTATATTGAAAATACTGTTTCATGTATATCTTTCTCAAGTTAATTAGCCTTGGTGATTTGTCATGTTCTAGGAACGCAAAACATGAATCAGGCTTCTGGCCATATCTTTTAAAATTTGTAAATAGGTTCTATATAGAGTGTAAATTCATGGTTTAACTTAGTTGTGAGAGGTACTTTTTACACACAATGAAATAAATGATCAGGTCACAAGGACTCTGAGAAGGTAGGGGGAAGAAAACCTACTTGACAAACGTTAGGTTGTTCAGCGTGTCCTATTCACACTGGACAACCAATAGTGCACTTTTAAATTAGTGTGAAATGCTCATTTTCGGTCCATTCATTGTGGTGACTCATTTGACCTTCCTGATCTCCATCCACTAATTGCGAAATCTGTAGTGGACAGTCGCTTGCCGAGAAGCGAAGGTGCTAGTGGAGGTTTTTGACTATTGGAGCAAGGTCTAATGTTTTCACTTTTTTATATTATATCTTGCGCAAGATACCATAAAATATTTCCATTCAATTCACTCAAAAGATAATTCTGATTCACACTTTAATGGAAATTTTATGGTACTTGGAGCCCTCTTTTTCCTTTCACACTAGCTGCCTATGTGTGGAGGGGTTTTCTCCAGGTTATAGCAAAACACTGACATGGGTGGTGCCTTGACGTGGCGTCAGAGCTTCTCACTAAACCATCTGGCAGATATCTGTTAAATGTTGCAGTAGGTACTGTAATCATAAAAAACTCTATTATGAGTTAGCATATAGTCGAAGGGAAACACTAATCGGCAATTTTTCCCGCAATTGTAGTATGGCAAAAACAAAAAGAATAAAATAAGTTATGTTCCCAGAATTGCAAAAGCATGCATTCTTTACCTGTTGATCTATATTAGACATTTAGCTGTCAATCTTCTTCCAATACTGATAAAAAATATATTTACCAGACCAGGCCCGGATTTAGAAAAAAATAATGGTGGGAGAGAGGTAATTGACTTGATTGAGAAGGAAAAAAAGTGGAGCAAGAAGCTACAATTGTATTGTAATATAACAATTCCCCCTTCGTCTTAAATATGTTTAAAAAGTTTTAGAAAAATCTATAAAATAGATACTAACTTTCAGAATGTTTTTGCTCTGTTACATTACTGAGCATTCTCAAAGGAGATCAATCCTCACACATACAGACCTAATATATGTCACCCAATTGTAGGCCAATTTGAAATTCCATACTATCAAAACGTGGTAATTTGAAATCAGCAGATAAATAATCTCAACTCTGTCATTATACAGAGTGTACAAAAAATAATGTGACTAAATTGAACAGTTATAACTCTTGATATAATGAACGTATCTTTTATACAGATGCTCTTACAAAGTCACAAAATATAGTAGCTTTAAATACAGCAACTACTTAAGCACCATTTCTTATACGGGCAATATCAGCTTCATAATTGGCCTTCATCCATGCCCTTTGAAGCATATCTGGAGTGGTGGGGAAAATGTTGTTAGAAAATCACAAAATATGGTATTGAGTAATAGCAAAAATGAGCGTTCTGGCACAGTAAAAGGGTCGATAGAATTTTATGAAAATCTATGGGAAACGTTATGGCGGATGAGGTAAAAAGTATTTTTCTGGTGGTATTTTGTGAAAATATGTGTGAAAATTCGAAACAATTGAAGAGGTGTTTAGAACGTGAAAAACTAATTCAATTTTTTGGGCAGATAAGGTTTAAACTAATTTGTTTAAACTAATTTTCAGAAAAATGAGGTGTGTGTGAATGAGATAAAAATGATGTGGTTTGTTGAGTTATCATACACCTTAATTAAAACTTTTATCTAACTAAAGCAATATTTATCTTATCAAATAAGAATTTCAAAACTTCTTTCTAATCAAAGTCCAAGTAATATTTTTCATATCCAACAAGAATATCAAAATATTTATCTAACCAAAGTCCAAGTAACATTTTTGCCTGTGAATATTTTTCTTATCAAAGAAGAATATTAGTTTTTCGATAGATCAAAGTACTCATTGATGAATCAATATATATATATATCTAAATGACTGGAAGCTGGCTATCAAAGAGGCTATCAGTTCAAATGGTTAAATACAAGGCAAAGAAGATTTAAGTTTACTATAAAAGTTTGAAAGAAAATGTCTCTTGAAATAAAAAAAAAGATTGTTAAAACAAACTTATGATCAGAAATGTTTTGATCTTCAACAACATTTGAACAGACTAATTAATTTTTTCTTCTTAAATAAGGAAATTTGTCTGAATAAACATTAGTATTTAAGGTGAATCTTTTCCTACAGAATATTTAAAGCTCTAATTGGCTGGCTTCCTACATTGTGGAATTTGTCATCCTCTGCTGGAAGGTAAGTGATAAATAAGAAATATTTAAATCTAGTAGTATAGAATAATTTTGAGAATGTATGAAATTTGTATAGAGAGAGAAGAATTTTTTTTAATGTTATCGTACTTAATTCAAACTAAATATAAATCATTTATTTAATTTCAATTGACTGATTTCATTATTTTAGAGTTCACTGCACCTCAATATTAAACTGCACGGTCTGGTTGGACCTCCGTAGCCCATTGCTGCTTCAGGATGATGATGATTATTTGTGTTGTCTTTCTGCTAAGGTCTCGCATTCCTCACAGATCTTCTCTGTGGCGTATTAAACTGACAGTTTCATTTCCGACTTCTGTGGCAAACAATTGCTTGAGGGAGAGTTTATTTTATTGTTTTATTGAACAAAATACGCAATGGACCGTCTGCGAGAGTAAATAATAAGTAATAAATAAAAACTCCCTCCAGCAGATACTTTCCGGTCTGACAGGAGCCTGTCAGTTTATACACATTAATGGAAGATCTGTGATGATGGCTCGACCTCAGCAGAAAAACAACAAGAGCATCCATGCCTACCCGGGGTTCGAACAGGGTTCCTTAGATCAGTAGCCAAGAGCGCTAATCATAGAGATATTTAGAGTATGTATAATTACATAGTATACTTAAAAATTAAGGCCAAAGCCTCTTATACCACACCAAGCCTGGATTGTGCAGTAACAGAAGAAGAAATTTTTAAATATAAATAAAAATAGAGAGGAACTGAAATGAATTTCTTAAAATTCGAACTAATAGCAATTAATTTTTAGAAATTTGCCAATACGTTTTTAAAATATTCTTACATATTTTAATATTTTCTTATGAATAAATTCATATATATATATATATTTTTAATATTAATTTAGAGAATAATTTCTTAGAAAATGTGAACCAGCTGCTGCCTCTTCCGTTTAAACCTAGGGAAGGGGGGAGGGGGAGATATTTGAAGTTTCTTCCGAACTTCTTCAAGTATTCTTTTTAGATTAGTTCTATTAATGTTGCTATGAAACAAAATCCTAAACTGAATTATTATAGTGTCAGAAGAACATTTCAGAAAAATTCCAAATGGTGAAATGTGTAAGTTAAAACTACACCCAAACCTTGGATATTTTTCTTATTCTGTTGCAATTAAAAGTATAATTTTCTACAGGTATAATTTTAGACAGAAGTCATGTAAATAAATTTTTCTCTTAAATACTAGTTAGTGGTACGAGAACTTGGAGTTCAGACCTTGAAGAGTGAAGACGTACTTTTGCTTCGCTCCTGGATTATTTTAGTAAACTTGATTAGCTGGTATTTTACTTAAATTTTCCATTAGCCTTAGGCGAGATCGGGTGAAAACCCCGATGTCGCCTTTGCGGGAAGGTTAGTTAGGTCTAGTTAATATTATATCTTAAATCCAGACTCTCAGTTCTTACAATTGATTACAAGCTTTTAAACTTTACCAGTCTGTAATCAGACATGTTATTTTGTATGCTTCTCCTACTTGTGATAAAACCACCAGGAAGAATATTCGTAATATCTAAACTTTAAAGAATAAAATCACCAGATTTGCAATCAATTCTCCTTGTTTTGTTTCTAAACGTCAAATACACAGGGATCTTGACATTGATCATATGCAATACATTCTTATTAAACTTTACTAGAAAGGCAGTTTCAAATAATCCAAATGAGAATATTTCCTCCCTCATGGATTATAATCATGAGATTTAAACAGATACAAGAGGCCTAAGAACATTGCTTTCTCTCGAGAAAGCTTTGCATTTTAGCTCTATTTTATTGTTTATGTTTATTGTTATCTAGTCCCTAGGGGCCCACTCTTTGTTGTTCATGTATTATGTTTTATTTACTTATGCATTCAAGACGTATAAATCAGATGGAGATGGCTATGGACACATTGTGTCTGGTAAAACTGAACGTACGATCTACGATTAATTAAGTGCCTATTGTTTGAATCATCACATGTTTCTCGTTCACACCATCGGTGTAATAGTTGTTAAAATGAATAATGAAATAAGCTTTCGCAATAACTGTGTTATTATTATGCTATCATTAACGAACATAACGAAACTCTGAAATAAAGCGTAACACAAGGTCCGGATCAAGGAGAAACATAAAAGAGGGAGGGTGGAGGGTGGCATTCGACTGGCTTTTATTTTAGTCCCCTCTGTTCCAAAGGTGTTAGAAACATTTCCAAAAAATGCCTGATATATATAAATAAGATCACGGGATTTATATAAGATTTTTTTATACATAAGAAACAGATTTCCAGTATAATAGGTGCACGTTACAGGAAAAGCTGGCTCACCCGTGTCTTGTTGATATTAACATATCTAATTATTATAAATGAATGGAAAAGAAAAATTTTTTGGATAGGATAGCACCTTCTTAATCTCGTAAAAGATTAAAAGACGCCCTCTAAGGAGAGAAAAACTTTTAAACGAAATTTGTAAAACGATCTATTGAAGTCAGTATTGGGAATTTTGGATAGTAAAGTGTCATAGTGAAGTTTACATTGATATAATCAATTTCGTCATTTACTCTCAATATATCCGAACTGAAAGTGCATAATGTGGAAACAAATTCAGCTAACTCTGTTGTCTCACGGGTAAAATAATCTCGGACATTAACACTAATTATGGTGAAGGAAAATTGAGTTTGTTTCGATTCAGAATTTACCAAACTATCCTTCAGAATATGAGAATTATGGCAGAATCTTGGTGGGGGACAACAGGGATGAAAGCGTTCCCCCCTCCCCATCCATCCTAGAAACTTAGAATTTGGATATCAATATTAAGAATGATTTTAAAATTTAACTGTGGCAGCATTTTTTGATAGATCATTAAGTGCGCCCCCATTTCTCCTCTTGGGCGGGGGTGGCTCAGTCGGTAGCGCGCCAGGCTCGTAATCTGCAGTTCCCAGGTTCGAGTCCCAACTGGGTCAGCGTTGAGATTTATTTCCGCAAAATTCCCCGCTCTGCCCACGGTCAATAGGGGACACCGATGGGCTTGGAAAGGCCGCCGTCCGTCGGATGGGACGTTAAGCCGTGGCCCCGTGTGCGGGAGAGCCATACCCTGTGCACGTTAAAGAACACGCTGGAGGGCCTTGACGGGAGGCTACCATCTGTCTCCCAACAGCTGTTCCAGTGGGTCCCCTCCCCCAACCTTCTCTGAGCCTTCGGGGTCCTTGTGACCTGGCCATTTAGCCCGTGGTGTGCAAAAAAGTGCCGCTCAGATAAAACAACCCAACCCAACCCATTTCTCCTCCCCTCAGAATTCCTGAATCCGTCGCTGTATATGAGGAATATAAAATTGATTTCAATGTTAATTCTTGGTTAACGAGAAACGTCAATATTTATTTCAATAAAAGTCTGTTGTCGTTTTCTTAATAATATGATGCCAAATAATCATCAAATGTGAATTTTCTTCGAGCACATGACTTTTGTAAGATATTACTCTTTGCATCCCATAACATAAAATTTTGTTGCATTTCAGCGAATCACGCTTAGTGACAATGATTTTCTTTTTCGACATGAGGGGTCCTCCACCTCACGCTCAAATTCTAATGCATTGTCCATTTTAATATGGTAGAGCAGCCACCGCCACGTGCGCCAGCCATTTGACTACGCCATCGCTGCAGCAAACTCACTCTGCCAAACATACTGAAGATATCACATTTACTCTCCATCAGAAAAAAAGAGATAAGGGGGAAACTGAAAAAGGTAAATAACAGAACAGTACATAGGAGGAAGCCGTTTTCCGCTCATTCACTCAGTTATAACAGAGATCACTCGCAAATCTGGTAAACAGATCAGACAAACCGTCGGTGGCCGAGAGAAAGAGGGTTGCTCCCGTAAGAGGGCGACACCGGTCCTAGCACCGAGCCAACAGGAAGAGCTGCAATTGTCAGAAATCACTCAAGGCAGCCGCCTGCCACCCACAGCAGATTCTTGATTAGCTCAGACACAACTGAGAGACAGGCGGCCGCAAGTAGTAATGCCCACCAACAGATGCGGTGCACCTGTCGCTGACTCATTTCACTATGAACTGAAAGTCCTGACTCATTCCACCATGATCTGAAAGGTCCTGACTGATTCCACCATGAACTGAAAGGTCCTGACTCATTCCGCCATGAACTGAAAGGTCCTGACTCATTCCGCCATGAACTGAAAGGTCCTGACTCATTCCGCCATGAACTGAAAGGTCCTGACTCATTCCACCATGAACTGAAAGGTCCTGACTCATTCCACCATGAACTGAAAGGTCCTGACTCATTCCACCATGAACTGAAAGGTCCTGACTCATTCCACCATGAACTGAAAGGTCCTGCTCATTCCACCATGAACTGAAAGGTCCTGCTCATTCCACCATGAACTGAAAGGTCCTGACTCATTCCATCATGAACTGAAAGGTCCTGACTCATTCCACCGTGAACTGAAAGGTCCTGACTCATTCCACCGTGAACTGAAAGGTCCTCACTCATTCCACCATGAACTGAAAGGTCCTGACTCATTCCACCATGAACTGAAAGGTCCTGACTCATTCCACCATGTCCTGACTCATTCCATCATGAAATGAAAGGTCCTGACTCATTCCACCATGAACTAAAAGGTCCTGACTCATTCCACCATGAACTGAAAGGTCCTGACGCATTCCACCATGAACTGAAAGGTCCTGACTCATTCCACCAATAACTGAAAGGTCCTGACTCATTCCACCATGAACTGAAAGGTCCTGACTCATTCCACCATGAACGGAAAGGTCCTGACTCATTCCACCATGAACTGAAAGGTCCTGACTCATTCCACCGTGAACTGAAAGGTCCTCACTCATTCCACCATGAACGGAAAGGTCCTGACTCATTCCACCATGAACTAAAAGGTCCTCACTCATTCCACCATGAACTGAAAGGTCCTGACTCATTCCACCATGAACTGAAAGGTCCTGACTCATTCCACCATGAACTGAAAGGTCCTGCTCATTCCACCATGAACTGAAAGGTCCTGACTCATTCCACCATGAACTGAAAGGTCCTGACTCATTCCGCCATGAACGGAAAGGTCCTGACTCATTCCACCATGAACTGAAAGGTCCTGACTCATTCCACCATGAACAGAAAGGTCTTGACTCATTCCACCATGAACTGAAAGGTCCTGACTCATTCCACCATGAACTGAAAGATCCTGCTCATTCCACCATGAACTGAAAGGTCCTGACTCATTCCATCATGAACTGAAAGGTCCTGACTCATTCCACCATGAACTGAAAGGTCCTGACTCATTCCACCGTGAACTGAAAGGTCCTCACTCATTCCACCATGAACGGAAAGGTCCTGACTCATTCCACCATGAACTGAAAGGTCCTGACTCATTCCACCATGAACTGAAAGGTCCTGACTCATTCCACCGTGAACTGAAAGGTCCTCACTCATTCCACCATGAACGGAAAGGTCCTGACTCATTCCACCATGAACTGAAAGGTCCTGACTCATTCCACCATGAACTGAAAGGTCCTGCTCATTCCACCATGAACTGAAAGGTCCTGATTCATTCCATCATGAACTGAAAGGTCCTGACTCATTCCACCATGAACGGAAAGGTACTGACTCATTCCACCATGAACTGAAAGGTCCTGACTCATTCCACCATGAACTGAAAGGTCCTGACTCATTCCACCGTGAACTGAAAGGTCCTCACTCATTCCACCATGAACGGAAAGGTCCTGACTCATTCCACCATGAACTAAAAGGTCCTGACTCATTCCACCATGAACTGAAATGTCCTGACTCATTCCACCATGAACTGAAAGGTCCTGACTCATTCCACCATGAACTGAAAGGTCCTGCTCATTCCACCATGAACTGAAAGGTCCTGACTCATTCCACCATGAACTGAAAGGTCCTGACTCATTCCGCCATGAACGGAAAGGTCCTGACTCATTCCACCATGAACTGAAAGGTCCTGACTCATTCCACCATGAACAGAAAGGTCTTGACTCATTCCACCATGAACTGAAAGGTCCTGACTCATTCCACCATGAACTGAAAGGTCCTGCTCATTCCACCATGAACTGAAAGGTCCTGACTCATTCCATCATGAACTGAAAGGTCCTGACTCATTCCACCATGAACTGAAAGATCCTGACTCATTCCACCGTGAACTGAAAGGTCCTCACTCATTCCACCATGAACGGAAAGGTCCTGACTCATTCCACCATGAACTGAAAGGTCCTGACTCATTCCACCATGAACTGAAAGGTCCTGCTCATTCCACCATGAACTGAAAGGTCCTGATTCATTCCACCATGAACTGAAAGGTCCTGACTCATTCCACCATGAACTGAAAGGTCCTGCTCATTCCACCATGAACTGAAAGGTCCTGATTCATTCCATCATGAACTGAAAGGTCCTGACTCATTCCACCATGAACGGAAAGGTCCTGACTCATTCCACCATGAACTGAAAGGTCCTGACTCATTCCACCATGAACTGAAATGTCCTGACTCATTCCACCATGAACTGAAAGGTCCTGACTCATTCCACCATGAACTGAAAGGTCCTGCTCATTCCACCATAAACTGAAAGGTCCTGACTCATTCCATCATGAACTGAAAGGTCCTGACTCATTCCACCATGAACTGAAAGGTCCTGACTCATTCCACCGTGAACTGAAAGGTCCTCACTCATTCCACCATGAACGGAAAGGTCCTGACTCCTTCCACCATGAACTGAAAGGTCCTGACTCATTCCGCCATGAACTGAAAGGTCCTGACTCATTCCGCCATGAACTGAAAGGTCCTGACTCATTCCACCATGAACTGAAAGGTCCTGACTCATTCCACCATGAACTGAAAGGTCCTGACTCATTCCACCATGAACTGAAAGGTCCTGACTCATTCCACCATGAACTGAAAGGTCCTGACTCATTCCACCATGAACTGAAAGGTCCTGACTCATTCCACCGTGAACTGAAAGGTCCTGACTCATTCCACCATGAACGGAAAGGTCCTGACTCATTCCACCATGAACTGAAAGGTCCTGACTCATTCCACCATGAACTGAAATGTCCTGACTCATTCCACCATGAACTGAAAGGTCCTGACTCATTCCACCATGAACTGAAAGGTCCTGCTCATTCCACCATGAACTGAAAGGTCCTGACTCATTCCATCATGAACTGAAAGGTCCTGACTCATTCCACCATGAACTGAAAGGTCCTGATTCATTCCACCGTGAACTGAAAGGTCCTCACTCATTCCACCATGAACGGAAAGGTCCTGACTCATTCCACCATGAACTGAAAGGTCCTGACTCATTTCACCATGAACTGAAAGGTCCTGACTCATTCCACCATGAACTGAAAGGTCCTGACTCATTCCACCATGAACTGAAAGGTCCTGACTCATTCCACCATGAACTGAAAGGTCCTGACTCATTCCACCATGAACTGAAAGGTCCTGACTCATTCCACCATGTCCTGACTCATTCCATCATGAACTGAAAAGTCCTGACTCATTTCACCATGAACTGAAAGGTCCTGACTCATTCCACCATGAACTGAATGGTCCTGACTCATTCCACCATGAACTGAAAGGTCCTGACTCATTCCACCATGAACTGAAAGGTCCTGACTCATTCCACCATGAACTGAAAGGTCCTGACTCATTCCATCATGAACAGAAAGGTCCTGACTCATTCCACCATGAACCTTGAACCGTGAACATAATTAAAAATTATACACAATCACGTAATAAACAGAAAAAAAAAGAGAAATTATCAGTAACAAATGCCACATGGATCGCACTATTTGGACCATGAGAGTGATCTAATACAGATTAAAAACGGCAAAAAAAAAACTGAAATCGTACCATCCTTCTACTCTTCCAGAAATCGAGGAAATAGCGTTTTTTCATCATTTTTTCAGTCACTGTACACGTGGTGTGGGTGTTCCAACCATTATCATGATGATGTCGATAATTTCTGCTTTTCTATAACAGATGATTTACTGTGGCGATAATTAAATTATACACATAATAATGCCGTTTAAGAATGTTTACATGAAAGAAGACGTTGTGTAGTGTGCGGCATGGGATTTTCATCCACTGACGTATGTCCTTCCACACGTCCGTAGCAAAAGGAAAATAAAACATAACATGTGACACTTCCTTAACACCGCCACAAAACTCACAAGCAAAGGGGATCTTTCTCAGGAACGTTTTTTTTTTCATCCGGACAAGAGTTGGAAGGACATTGTGCACAGCAAACCACAAAGTGTCTTTACAAACAGCAGTAACACTACAACGAGAAATATTTCCCCATGCCTCTTTCCAGTGAAGATTTGGATGATTACTAACAACAGGGGCATTCCAATGAGGCAGAATAAGGCTGTATAAATCCGAGACAGGCATGTCATGAACCGGAGTGTCATTACTGGGCCTATCAAAGAATTTACACAGTTCTGGCAACTCCGGTTCTTGGCTGCTTTCGGGCCTCTGTGTTCGCCATCCATTCCAGACTGGTGGCCTAATTTCCAGCCCACATATTGTCTGAAAGCTTCTCCTGGAAGTTCGGTTCTCTTGATATTATAAATTGCCTCTCGCAGGGAAACTGCTTTTTGCCACGATCCTGGGTGCCTCATATTAAGATGACCTTTGTTGCAAGGGAAAAAATTCATTAATCTAGCGATTCATTACTTCGAGCCTTGCCAAATGAAATCAAAAAGTATTTTTGTAAAATTTGAAAAGAGTTTTTAAGAGGGTCTGAAAACTTCGCCTCAATAGGTTAATTTTTAAAATCAAAAGAGAGTTTGCCAATTTGGCTCGGTTATAAAAACAGAGCTCGATGCCAGTCCAGCTGTCAAAAATAATCTGAGCACTTTTCAATGTTGAGTTCCAAATTTTCTTGTGGCAACCTGATCTGTCAAAATACACACCAAATATTTTCACAGTTTCGGTGGTTGGTGCAATAATAGCCATATAATCCATTTTCCATTTGCCCCATGCTAACGCTCTTATCAAGATTAAGCTTTGCTCCAGTGGCTTTCGCATGCTTTTGAATATTTTAAAGAATCCTACCTAGAGAATATTCATTCTCGAAAACGAAATTTATGTCGTCTGCATAGGCGACAGATTTAAGTTGCTGACTGGTTTTTCCTGGGATGGGGATCCTCTGAAAAGCTTTGTCAGCCTGAAATTTCCTCACTAATGTTTCAATTGTGAACACAAAAAAACAGTGCGCGACAAAGGGCACCCCTGTCGTATTCCTTTGGAGACAGAGAAGTAGTCAGAGATGCTCCCATTCACGCTGACACCACTATCAATCTCAGTGTACATACATTTGACAATGTTCATAAAATTATTGACAAAGTTAAAGACTTCTAACATAAGTCACGTGAAATCATGTGATACTCTGTCAAAGGCCTTGTTTTGATCAATAGACAGCAGACAGCATTTGCTGCTTTTAAGAACAACAAACAATTGGATCACGAATAATGCTGAAAAGTTGGGAACGTTTTCGCCCCACCCCCCACTGAGCAAGTTTGCATTGTCTCAACGATGTCCGAAATAATGCTCTACTCTGATTATGGCAACCTTAGCGAGTATCTTATAATCACTACTTAATACAGAAATGGATCTCCACTCATTTACAATGCAATAATTGCCATCGGTTTTTTTTCTCCAATAAGTACAATTTTAACCCTCCTCACATTAGTGGTAAGTTTACCATCAGTAACGAGGTCCAACTTTTCGGAGTGCCCAACTTTCTCTGAGCCTTCGGGGTCCTTGTGACCTAGCCATTCAGCCCATTGTGTGTAAAAAAAGTCCGCCCAGATGTAAAACCAACCATCCGACTATTGTACGAACACTCCTTTGAGGAAAATTAATCGTGATGGCAATATCAGCCATACGTCGGAGTTTTTAATTATGCTATGTTAAAAAAATTATGTTTATACAAGCAGTGCTGGAACTAGAAGAGAGAGCCAAGGGGGCATGGCCCTTCCCTTTCAGAATGCGATTAAGGGTAAAAGAGGCAAAACATTATTAAACTTATTAACTCATTTATATTTCATGCATTTTTCAAGATTTTTTTTAAAATTCCGTAAAACGGAGCGAGAAATGTTATACTGCTTTGTAAATCAAGTGTCTTGCCCCCATCTCCACACCTACCCTGGAGCGGGGTGGCTCACTCCGTAGTGCGCCAGGATCGTAATCTGCAGTTCCCAAGTTCCAGTCCCAGCTGGGTCGGTATTCAGCTTCATCTCACTTCCCACCTGCCCTCGGTCAGTAGGGAGCACCGATGGGCTTCGAAATGACGTCATCCGTCAAATGGGACGTTAAGCCGTGTCTCACTTGTGTGGGAGAGCTATACCCTGTGCACGTTAAAGAACACTGGGTGGCCTTAACGGGAGGCTACCATCTATCTTTCAACAATGGTTCACCTCTCCTAACCTTTTCTGGGTCTTCGTGTTTAATTCTCTTAAAGTTTTACGATTTGAAATTCCTTATTAAAATAAAAACTACCCCTTCTATTTTAGTTTAAAATATTTAAAGGTAAATTTTTCTTTGGTTAAATCAGAAACTTAATACTTACTGTAATGACATCGGGTACGTATCATTCGCGATACGACAAATCTACGTAAACCTGTTAGTTTAGGCGCCATACTAGAATGTCTGTGAGAAATGAGAGACCTCAGCAGAAAAACGACACAAACATCCATGCCTCACCTGGGACTCGAACCCCTGTCCTTTTGATCAGTGCCCAAGCGCGCTATACACTCAGTCATGGGATCGAAATCATTATATACTCAAAAAATTAAATCCGGGATCACCATTCCGGCCACGACAAAATCCTTGACGTCAATTGTTACATTTTTAGCTCTAAAAATCAAATAAAAAAATCAATTTCCAAAACGTTACTAAGAAAATTCTGCTATATAATGAAACTGGGTACTGAGATTCAATTTCGGTAAGTGTGAAATTTCTTATAGAGAGTTTCCATAAATCGATGACTACCAGTATTAGAAAAATCAATGAGAGTTTTTAAATTTTATTTTCGTTGCATCCTAATTATTTATTTATTTATTTATTTATTTAACTAAAGTGTCCACAACAGACCTAGATCGAATAATAGTGGACACTTACAATACACCTACATAAAGTCAAACATTACATAAAAAATAATAGAAAGTAAAAGGAAACGAAAATACAACTGTAGCCTGCTACGACACAAAAGGAAAAATAAAAAAAAAATACAAGAAAAAAATTCATGCATTAACAAAGGTGAACAATCCAATCTAAATCTTTTATACTCATACTAAACAAATCAAGATTATGCGAATATGCATTACATACCATAATTATTCCACATTATAAGTTGCAGTAAAAAGGCAATGAAGACGACGAGAAAGCTTGCAGCCGAGCATATGATTTTTTGCTATAAAAAAATTTATTTCGGTGTTTCTTATTTTATACACACAATTGGCTAAATTGACCAGGTCACAAGGACTTTGAAGGCTCAGAGAAGGTTGGAACAGGGGACTCATTGGAACAGCTGTTGAGAGACAGAAGGTAGCCTCCCGTCAAGACCATACAACGTGTTCTTTAACGTGCACAGCTCTCCCTCACACGGAATACGGCTTAACGTCCAATCTTACAACGACCTTTCCAAGCCATTAGTGTCCCCTACTGACCGTGGGAGTTTTTCGGAGAAAAATCTCAATGTTGACCCAGCTGGGAATCGAACCTGGGAACGGCAGTTTATGAGTCTCGCGCGCTACCGACTGCGCTACCCCTGTGTTCGTTGTAAGTTCATACTATATGTTAAGAAACCAAATTGGAATAAAACTTATTTCGTTTAATCAACTATACTTTGAATCGCTTACTTGAAAATTTCTGGTTCTCATATCGGTGTAATTTTTTGTTTAAAGATAATAAAATTGGCTTTAGCGATATGTTCGTTATTCTGCTGCCATTAACCGGCATAACGAAAGCGTAAAATAAGACACGGAGGTAGGAAACAATAAAGGCGAGAGAGGCGGGGGGGGGGGGGGGGGGTTGAGAGTAGCTTCTATTGTAGTATAGAAATTTACTCTCTGTGTTAGAGGTGCCGGAAATTTTTCCGAAAAATGCATGATATATAATATAGGTATATAAGGTCATTGAAAATAAATACTTACTGTATATGAGAATAATGATGCATGAATGAGACTCAGTAATCTATCGAATATTATTGGCCTTATCAATATATTGCATAAATTTTCTCTGCAATAAAGAAATATTGAAAAAATAATGCTGTTATGTCCATTTCTGAGAAAGAGACCACCGGGAGGCTATATCCCAACAGCTGTCCAGGCGGTCCCCTCCACCACAACTTTCCCTGAGCTTTCTGGGTCCTTGTGACCTGGTCATTTAGTCCATTACGTGCAAAAAATAATGTCGCTCAGAGGTGAAACAACCCAAATTTGTTGATACAATAGGAGCCTAACGTTCCGGGTGTAAGTATCTGAGCAATTCCTTCGAAAATGCAGTTATGATCTCTGATCTCAGATTAACGAAAGATTGCAGGGATATTAAAATGTTTCTCTTTCAGAGTCGGTGAAATTATTAGATAAAATTATCAAAAAATAAGATTTCGCAATACCCACGTTATTATTATGCTATCATTAACCGTCATAATGAGACTCTAAAATAAGGGTAAGACGAGGCTCATATCGATATTAAAATAAAGGGGGTGGAGTTGGATAATAGTATAAATTATCCCGTCTCTTTTATAGGTCTTTGAATTTTTTCTTAAAAAATGAATGAAATATGCATGAAATCCCTCTAATTCTGTACATTCCTTATATGAGGATAATTATGCATGAATGTGACTCAGTAACTTATTTATTAAATTTGGCTTTATGAATATATCGCATAAATTATCACTGCAATATAGGAGAAAAAGGAAAAATAATGGCGTTGTTTCCACTTCTACTGCCATTTTTTGAGAAAGTACATCGCTAATGGTGGTTCTCGTTATACAGCATGGAATTGGGTTGTTTTACCTATGAGTAACACTTTTTTGCACGCAATGGGCTAAATGGCCAGGTCACAAGAACTTTTAACAAAAATTAACAAAAATTTTACCCTCTGTTTTGGGAGACAGATGGTAGCCTCCAGTCAATAAATCCATCGCATTTTTAACGTGCACAGAGTGTGGCTCTACAGCACACGGAAACATGGCTTAACGTTCCATTCGATGGACGGTGGCATATCCAAGCCCATCGGCATCCCCTACAGCACGGAGAGAGACGGCAGTCACAACCGAAGGCATTGGCTTGTGTTCTTTATGATATTTGTGAAATGGAATTGAATCGCTAAGAATTGTACAATAATCGATACATAATCATTAATCGGTTCATAATCGATTAATGAAAGGACACACAGGTATATGTTACAGGACATATGCCGAATATCAAAGGTGCACGCAGTAACTGATTGCACCATCGATATGCTAAAGGTTTATTTTCAACTTTTTAGAGCTCATATAGGAAGATAGGAATTTTTTAGATATTTTAATTTATTTGTATTATTTTATTATAATTTTGGCTAACAATAACACCGATAGAGTCATCTCGGGTTATACTTATTTAATTAAACGGAAAACGAATTATATAAATTAATTTCGCAATAATTTAGTAGTAGCAAATTATTTTTAATTTCTAAATGAATAAATTTATGCTTAGTTTACAATGAAAAATATATTAAAATAACACACAGTGACCATTTAGACCATTGTGTGCAAAAAGTGCCGCTCAGAGGTAAAACAGCCCAGTGCAAAATATTAAGTATTTCATGCTCTCATTGTTTTTTTCGGTATCATACAGTTAAATTATTCAGTACAAAAAGTTCGCAACTCTGATAATGATAGTGAAACACAAATATGGTGATTGTAATATCGTATATTTAACATTCGCCTTATTTGTCTCTTTAGCATATTTCATAATATGTAGAGTCAGGTAGAGTAACAATGCATAATTCCAGAGTGTTAGAGAGAAGAAGGCGGTAAAATTGAAATTAACTTATTATTTGTGGAAAGTTGCAAAGTTCTAGAAGTGGTTGTAAAACTTTTAGTTCCAAATAAAAAAATCGATTTTTTCTTTTAAAGAATGATATTAAAAAATAAAATAGCCGAAATTTTTGATGCAAATATGTGTTTTGAACTAAATATTTTGAAGAAATTTGCATAATCTAAAATTTTCCTAAATTAGGTGAAACAATTTATTAATTTGTAAATTTTTTAATATTTTTCGTAATTAGTTGAAACAACCCAAATTTGTTGATACAATAGGAGCCTACGTTAACTAAATTAAGGACGCAAAATGGGGTTTTACTGCCATCTACCGTTTTTTGCAAAATTACAATTTAAAATTTAAGAAAGAGGTTAAAAATTTAATGCTTTTAATACTGACATAGGTGGCTGTTGAGTTGTTTTACCTCTGAGCGGCACTTTTTTGCACACCATGGGCTAAATGGCAAGGTCATAAGGAACCCTAAGGCTCAGAGAAGGTTGAGGGAGGGGAACCACCGTTCGCAGCCAGATGCTAGCCTCCCGTCAAGGCCATACAGCGTGTTCTTTAACGTGCAGAGGCTGTGACTCTCCCGCACACAGGACCACTGCTTAACGTTCCATCCGACGGACGGCGGCCTTTCCAAAATCATTCATGTCCCCTACTGACTGTGGGCAGGGTGAGGAATTTTGACGAGAAAAATCTCAACACTGAGCCAGCTGGGACTCGAACCTGGGAACTACAGATTACAGGTCTGGAGCGCTACCGACTGAGCCACTCCCGTTCCGACATAGGTGGCAGCAGAAACAATTCATTGGAAAGTGTTAAAAATGTATTTGTCGGTTTTAAACAAAGTTTTGTGTGGTTGGGGGGACGAATAGGTAGATAAATGTAAGAGATGATCACCACAATTAGGACCTAATTGTTGTCTGGAGAGTTGTCGTAAATTGCACTTTTAAATCCCTTATGGAAAATGACAGAAATAGCTGTTAGGTTGCTAGAAACTAATTTTATAGCGGACTGCCACCTGGGACACTGTCCTATTAAAAATAAACAAAAGAAATAATAAACGAATTTCAAATTTAGCATTTAATATTTTTTCATATTTAAATGAACATAATTTCATTTTTGTATTCATTTTCTACAATAATTATTTTCCGTATTATGTAGAAAATCGCAATATTTACTTTTTGAATCTGGACTCCGTCAGCTGCTTCAGTCGATTAATACAATGCGAATTATAACATTACTTCCACCGTCCGGAATCTTAGCATTATCTATTATGGCGATGGCACAAATGCGCATGCCCTGAATTACACTAGAGCTGAACTGCACGAGATGAGTCATCAGTTTGTAGTGGCCCGTGACTGTTGATTCGCTGAATCTACCAATGCAACCAATAATCGAAGATCTTGAAACTTAGAGAAAATTCTCATTTGACTCTGTCAGGCTTAACAAGTCTCAACTTTCCTGACAAGATGTGTTTGAAATGGGTGGTCAATTTTTAATTTGACAAAGGAAGGTGGTTATTTGTGAAGATTTTAAGAACAACATTAGATAGGAAAATATAAAATGTATTGAACATTGGGTTTACAAGAAAATGTTACTAATATATTAGTATTCATCTCATCAGCAATGCATATCTGAGTCAAATACAATAAAAATAAATACCCCTCTCAAGCAGCTGCTTGCCACAGAGGTCTGACAGGAGCCTGTCAGTTAATATGCCCATAGTAGAAGGTCTGTGAGGATGGCAGGACCTCAGCAGGAAAACAACACACACATCCATGCCCTACCCGGGGCTCGAACCCAGGTCCCTTAGATGAGTAGCCAGCGTGCTAACCACTCGGCCATGGAACGACTAGAGTTAAATATATGGACTTTTTTTTATAATCCGTTTTATTACCATATCACATTTTTAGAATTCGTTGCAAAATTTAATAATACATAAATTTTAAACAAAAATTTATTTAAACATAAATTTAATAATACATATATTTAATAAAAAGAAAATTTAAACAATGGGAGTTTTGAATGGATTTTTTTTTGACAGCAGGTCACAATGAACCCCAATGGCCTTTTTTTGACACCAGATCATAATGACCCCAATCGCCTTTTTGACTCCGGTCACAATGACTCAATGGGTTATTTTTGACACCAGGCCAGAATGACCCCAATTGCCTTTACTGACACCAGTTCAAAATGACACCAATGGCCTTTTTAAACACCAGGTCACAATGCCCCAATCGCCTTTTTGATACTAGGTCACAATGACCCAATGGCTTTTTTGACACCAGGTCATAACGATCCCAATCGCCGTTTTGAAACTAGGTCACAATGACCCAGTTAGCTATTTTTGACAGCAGACCAGAATGACCCAATGGCTTTTTTTGACACCAGGTCACAATGATCCCAATGGCGTTTTTCGACACCAGGTCACAATGACCCCAAACGCTGAGAGAAGGTTGAGTGAGGAGACCAACTGGACAGCTGTTGGAGGTCAAATGGTAGACTCCTATCAAAGTCATCAACGTGTTCTTCAACGTTCATAAAGTATGACTCTCCCACACACGGGCCACGGCTTTACATCTCATCCGAAGGACGGTGGCCATTTCAAGCCCATCAGTGTCCCCTACTGACGGTTGGCCGGGCGGGGAGTTTTGCTGAGATCAATCTTAAAGGTGGTCCAGTTGGGACTCGAGTCCTGGAAACTAGAGATTAATTTCCTGGCGCACAAGCGACTAAGAAAACCCCTGAGTAATGTTGCCAGGTTTATAAATGCAGCTCAAGAGGTAAGACAAACGAGGAAATGTTGTAATAAATACGAAAATAGCTCTTGTAAAACTTTATGAATAATGTCTGCATCACAGAAGGTAATCAATAAATCACTCAATTATATCACAGTGAATCGTATATGGCTCATCATTTCACCTCTAAATTAATCCATCCCTGATGACTGACGTAGGTCTAATTTCGAGGCAATTCAGATAATTGTTTTCGTTACAAACAATGGGAGTAATATTAAATAAATTGTTCAAATCATCGTTGAAATGTTCAAGTCATCTTTCAGTGAGGCAATCATCTCTTTGAATTAACATCTTAATCTCTCAATCACTGAATCCTATTCTGTTAATTCTCACACAAAATATTCACCATTTGATGCAAATCTCTCTTGCTGTACTATCTAACAGCGTCTTCTGCTTTTCTAACCAGGAGTAATCAGTTTTCAACTAATACCCGTGGGCCATGAAGGAGAACCAGATTACAAAGGCATTACAGGGAGAACCGGGTGGTATGTGCATTATCCTGTTGGGAAATTGTGTTAGGCATGGTAGTGCCTCTGTAATGGTACGTAGTTATGGAAGCAGCATAGATCATAAACTCTTTGAAAGGATGATCGGATACCGCCTAAATTGGCACATAGAAAAAAATTATATTCTGAATAATAACTTTTATGGCTTCCGCACTGAAAGATCTACTAAAGACTTATTACTTAATCTAATCTCAGATGCAGAATATGCTTTAAAAATAAATTATATACGGTAGCTGTCATTATTGACATAGAAAAAGCCTTTGACTCCATATCCTTTAATATTTTACTATCTAAGATTAGAGAAATCAAAATTTGTGGAAACTTATACCATTTTCTCTTTCAATTAATTAAAGAAAAAACCTTCCAAGTAAAAATTAAAAAATCAGTATCCAATGTATACAAATTTCAAAATGGAATTGTTCAAGGTGACATTTTATCACCATGTCTCTTTAACCTATATTTAAAAGATTTAGATAAAATGTTTGACCATGGAATCCATTTTGGAACCTATGCAGATGACATCATCTTTTGGTCTAAGGATGCAGATATTAATCTAATTCAAAAAAGATTGCAATATACACTCAATAAATTAAATACTTTTTCAAATAGTTTAAATCTTAAAATTTCTATAGGAAAAACAAATATAATATATTTTCACAAAAAAGTCTTCCCCAAGAATTCAAACTTAAAATCAATCAAAAATCTATTTCAATTGTTAACAATATTAAATTTTTAGGACTATATATTGATTCTAAATTAATTTGGGGACATTATGTCAAATCAGCTAGGGAAAAGGCATCAAAATTATTTAATTTAATGAGATATTTAGAAAATTCAAAATGGGAATGTTTCCCAAAATATTTACTTTTGTTATACAAATCGATTATTTTACCAAAATCCTTTTATGGTATCGAATTATTTAACACTATCTCGAAAACTAAATTGAAATCCCTAGAAAGTTTACAAGCTAAAATACTGAAATTTTGTCTATGTCTTATACAAAGTTCTTTTAATTAATATGTTTACTTTCTTTATATGTTACTGTTACTCTGAAACGGCAATTCCACCTTTGGAATTACAAAAAAAATTATTATCTAACCTTATATTTAGAATCATATCCAAAAACAGAACATATCCAATTATAGACAAATTCATCAATAATTTTCAAGATACTACTATTAACAATTTTCCCGACAAAAATAAAGTAATTGAAATTATAAAAAACCAAACTAGCGGAAACTACTTCCCTAGCTTTCCCTTTTGGATATCATCTATTCCTATTGTTGCAAAGAACATTTATGGTATAGAATCAAAAAAATTATATGATACATCTTGCTTAAAAATCTTATCAGAAATTCATATCAACAATTTCTATCAAAACTTTATACATATTTACACTGATGGCTCTGTTGATTGTCACAAAATCACATCATTAGGAGCCTTTACCTGTCCATCAGAAAAATTCGCATACAAATTTAAATTTAATAATTACTCTCCAGTCATTATTACTGAACTCACAGCAATAGTCTTAGCCATTAATTGGGCCAAAAAATTTAAAAATAAGAATATAGTACTACTAACAGATAGTAAATCATCATTAGAAATAATTCTTAACATTCCATTATATTCTAACTTTTCAATATTATTAAATGATATTTACATTTTAATATATGATCATTTACTTTTAAATAATACTATTCACCTACAATGGATTCCTGCCCATTGCGGAATCCAATATAATGAACAAGCAGATATATTGGCAAAAGAAGCTAAAGAATTAAGCAATGCTATGGAATCACCTTTCATGTTTAATATATTTAAAATAAATAATAAACTTAAATGCTATAATGAATTACAGGAATGGTAAAGAAATAACGCATCTCACACTAACCGTTTTAAAATATCTCCTAAGATTTCAAAATATCAAAACTATGGATTAAAAAATAAAGAAATCACTGCCATTCTTAGAATTAAAGTAAATAGAGCTTTGACAAATTCATATCTCTTTAAAATTAGAAAACTTGATTCTCCCAAATGTAATTTCTTCAATTCCATTCATACTATAGAACATATACTGTTTGAATGCATCAATTTTAATGAGGAAAGAAAATAATTTCTTGATAAACTTAAAAAATTTAACATTCCAACTTTCAACTTAAAAAATATTCTTGAGCCTACCAAGATTAATCTGAAACCAATTTTCTAATCTCTTCTTGCATCATTCCTGAAAAAGATTAATCTTTTAAATATTTTATAACTGTATTTAAATCCATTAACTTTTATGAAAAAATTTTACTGAATGAGTCCGCGAGGATCTCTTTTTCCTCGTGGGAATATTCATTTGTCGATTTGTTTAGCAAGCTAGCAAGCATAGATCATAGGACAGTTTCAACGTAGCGGGTTGCTGTGAAACTGCCATCAATAACAAACAGAGGTGATTGGCTGTTGTAACTAATGGCTCCTCACACTATGATGCCGAATGAAATATTTCTGACAAGAAAAGTCAGTGTCTGTTTTCGTGTTATTTAATATATATTCTTCAAAAAGGTAAGCATAAATATTTTCATTGCAAATTTAAAAATAATTCTCTACCTGTATATAAATTGAGAAATTATATTTGAATAAATATTCTTTCGTTCAATGTTAAACTTATATCGAGGTAAGATGTTTCTTGTTCACACCATCGGTGTAATGTTTGCTAAAATGAATAATAAAATAAGCTTTTCCGATACCTGCGTAAAAAAAAATTGTAACATCTGGAAGGAGTAATGACACTTTACTGAAACGCAGGTACCTGTGAGAATACGGTGAGATGTGCGATTAATTGCATTACCAAAAATTTGTTTGGATTTGTCCAGGTGCTGCGTAATTATTATGATATCATTAATCAACATAACGGAGCTGAAATAAGGGTAAGACCAGGCCCGGATCTAGAAAAACTTAAAAGCGAGAGTGGGGGAGGGGGCATGCGACTGGCTTCGTTCTAGTATAAAAATTTCCCCTCTGTTCCAGATGTGTTTAAAACGTTTTTAAAAAAATGCACGATATATATATACTACAGGAAATAAAAAATTCAACACTTGCAAGACTTATGCAAATGTGACGAAATTTAGGGAGCTGGAAGTATATGTAAATGCTGTAATATGTAATGATTAGGTTTTGAGGTCGATCGAAACGATTGGACAAGGCGTGAGCTTACGTCACAGGTGCGGATCAGTCAAACACAGATAAAGGCAACCAAACCTCCCTGGTTGACAAAACGTTGTGGAAATTGTTCTAAACCGCTAATGATGACCTTATGCAGACGTCGGCAGCCGTTCCAACTACAACGCAACTGCAAAAGAACTGGAAACAGATAACATATCGAATCCTACCAGGCGGAAGGCAAACAACACGCTTTTACAGTTTTCATTGCGAGCCTATCATCCGGCACTGTGTTTGCTCTTCATATCTGCCCACGTACAAGGTTGTCTTTAGTGGTGTCGCCTCAGACAGAACTGGAACGAACCAGAGTGTAGTACAATGGTGTTTAATAACGAATCTCGTTTTTGTCTTTATCAGCACGACCGTAGACAACGTTTTCGGAGTCATTCAGGGGGAAGGAACGCCACCCAGTGCATGCGACATCGTCACACAGCTCCAGCATCTGGTGTCTTGGAGTGGAGTGCCATTAGTCGGACATCTCGATCAGAATTGATCATCATAAGGGTATCTCTAACTGCCCAATGATATGTTCCCAACATTTTGCAACCAGCAGCTGTCCCATTTGTTCAGTACCAGCAAGATAACACCCGTCTCCACACAACCTGCATTAGTGTGCAGTATCTACACTTGCAAAACGTTCAGGTATTACCATGGCCAGCAAGCTCGCTGGACCTTTCACCTATTGAACACGTCTGAGACATGATGGGCCGACAGCTCTAACAACGCCCAAGAGGTACTCCAAACAATGTCGCTGAAATAGAACAGCGACTTCGCGCTATTTGGCGTTCTATCCCTCAGGAGGACATTATAGAGCTGTACGATAGCCTTCCCCACAGTGTTCATAAATGCATTTCTGTGCAGAGCGATTGAATATCATACGTATTTATACCAATTTACTGGTTAAGTAAAGTGGTAATTTTACCATATTTTTTTAAAGTAATGTAATCAATCGCACATCTCACTGTGTTGTAACAGGTGCCTGCGTTTCAATAAAGCGGCATTATTCCTTCCAGGTTTCCAGGTGTTGCAATTTTTTTTTCCTCTAGTGTATTTTAGTTAGGAAACTCTACTGAAATCTTATTCTTAGACGCACCCCAAGCAGAAACTAAATTCTGGAACACCTTCCCCGAAACTAAATCCTAAGTATATGCCTAGCATAGGTTATGGTTTTCACACACATTGAAGCACGGTTTAATGACCCATCTGAAGGACGACAGCTTTATCTGAATTAATTGCATCTTCCTATCTCCGTGAGGAGACAAGAGTGAGTTAGAGGAGAAAATCTCGATGCAGGTGCAGCGAGGACTGAAACCTGGAAACATCAGATTACAAAACTTATACTAATGCTTATCTATAAATATATTTTATTTAGGAGAAAAATTATTTGTATTAATTAGCATTATGATATCTGATAATGAGTACTAATAATTTCTTTCTAAATACAATATGTTTATAGATAAACATTAGTATTATAAGTTAGCCAAAATTTATCTCAGTCTGATCTAAAACTAGAAATATAACAGAAAGTTGAAAGAAAGTTACGATATTTTTAAATCAACACCATCTAGAACAGATGGCCGTTCCACTAAATTATAATGTCGATATTAGCCGAAGTAAAAATGTACAAATTCCTTAAAATTTATTTATGTTATTTCTGCTGGTAAGTTTTAAAAATTAAACTTAATAATAATGATACAAATTTTCAAATATTGATTATTTAGGGAAAATTTTATTCGTATGTATTATTATGATTAATATATTCGAATTTTGTTTTTCCTAAGTAATATATATATATTTGTAAATATAAATCAGTATAAAGGCTAATTTTAAAATTTACCAGTACAAATAATAGAAATAAATTTATAATATATATTTATATGTTTAGAACCAATGATGCTGACGTCATAACTCTGTAGAACAGCCTTCTGTTCTAGGTGGTGTTGATTAAATATACTTACTGTCAAAGTACGTCAGTCAACTTTACACACGTTGGAGAGAATTAGAGTGATTAATGGATTCAAACATAGATAAACAAATTGTTCTAAATTGTGCAAAAAAGGAACTTGGTTCTATTGGATACTTTTTGCGAATTTTCATTTGTCACAGACACGGTGACGTCATTTTCGGTATCGTATATCGCCATAGATCGCGAACCTTTACCTGCCCTCTATAAGAAATAATGTACGGAATTAGTAACTAAAAATACAAATAGATTTGAACTAATCTATTCAAAAATAATTAAACACTTAACTTTAATAGAAACTGGATTCCCAACAGTTATCCTAACTCTAGGAAATAATTTTAACTTACCCTCACTATCTCTTAAGCTCTTATAGCTCTGAGAGACCCGGATGACACTCTGGGTCACTTGGATAATATTGAAAGCGGTCTGTTCACTATATCGGAATAACCCCCCTGGTATCGCCCTCTGTATTTTTATTCTTGTGCCAAGATCCTTCCCTTTCCTCGTCACTGATTTCTACTACTCCTTCATCCAATCGAAGGGCTGCAGGCCAAAGTTCAGGGTAGCTCGGACCCAACCTGACAAGCCACCGGCTGACGTCATGGCCTGAGCCACTGGCGAGCCTTTCTCCTTCCTTACTGCTCATGACTTCTTCTTTGCCACCCTCCCATCTGTCCACAGAAACTTTTCGATTCCAAATTTATACAGGGTTCAAACCATTCATAGAGGCATGTTTTCTATTGTCTCAGGAGGCGGCTGGTGACCATGCTCACCATTCACTTTTGGAATCCTCTCCTTGAGGTTTAGGCAGGATAGGGGGAGGGAAGGGAGGTTTTCACAAGTGGCCAAAATGTAATTTCCAGCTCAGTGGCACGAACCCAATGATGGGGTTTCGCCCCCTCTTTTGAACATAAGATGTGTGGCAGTTGCGTGATTTTGTATGTCCTTTGTGATGTATATTTCTACTGTCTACTGCACTTTGGACACCTCACATGCTTTTCTCTTGCTAGAAGGGGAAGGCCTTTTCGGATACCTATACTAGCGACTACAACCTTAACCCGTGGCATGTGAGGTAGCGAATGTGATGAATATGAATGAACACACGTGGTGTAAGCAATTGAAAACCTTGCTCGGGAATGGAAAAATAACGCAGGGAACTCGCTCTCCTCCCTGGGTAGGTGGCTTCACTGCAACTCACGAATATCCCATATTTAGAGGGCGCTACAATCGAAAAGTTTCCATTTCGCCTATGTAAGCTGGCTATCTTCTCCTTAGACAATCCTTGGTGGAAAGTCTGTGAGGAAGGCGAGACCTCAGCAGAAAAACAACACAAACATCCATGTCTTACCCGGGGCTCGAACCCCTGTCCTTTTGATTAGTAGCCAAGCGCATTAACCACTCAATCAAGAGACCGAAATAATTATATACTCAGAAAACAAAATTCGCAGTCACCATTACGACCAGGACAATATCCTCGACGTCAATAGTTACATTTTTAGCTCTAAAACAATAAATAAAAAAAAACATTTTCCAAAAAGTTACTAAGAAATTTCTGCTATATAACGAAACTGGGTACTAAGATTCAATTTCGGTAAGTGTGAAATTTCTCATAGAGAGGTTCGATAAATCGATGACTACCAGTACTAGAAAAATCAATGAGAGATTTTTAGTTTCTTTTCGTTGCACCCAAATTATTTATTTATTTATTTATTTATTTATTTATTTATTTCACTATAGTGTCCACAACAGACCCAGATCCAATAATAGTGGACACTTACAATACACATGCATAAAGTCAAACATTACATAAAAAAGAAAGTAACAGAAAATACAACCGAAACCTGCTATGATACATATGGAAAATTTTTTTTAAAAAATACAAGAAAATAATTAATCTATAATAACAAATATGAAAAACCCAATCAAAATTCTTTTATACTCATAATAAACAAATAAAGATTGTGCAAAAATGTATTATATACCATAATTATGTCATATTATAAGTTGCAATGAAGACAACGAGAAAGCTTGCAGTCGAGCATATGGTTATTTGCTATGAAAATATGTTCGTTAGATGTTTCTTACCTCTGAGAGGCATTCTTTTTCTTATGCACACACAATGGGCTAAATGGCCAGGTCAAATAGACTCTGAAGGCTCAAAGAAGGTTGGAGTAGGGGACACTGGAACAGCTGATGAGAGACAGATGGTAGCCTCCCATCAAGACCGTACAACGTGCACAGCTCTCCCTCACACGGGATACGGCTTAACGTCCCATGCGACGACGACCTTTCTAAGCCCATTAGTGTTCCCTAATGACCGTGGGAGTTTTGCGGAGAAAATCTCAACGCTGACCCAACTGGGACTCGAACCTGGGAACTGCAGTTTACGAGCGTGACGCGCTACCGACTGAGCCACCCCTGTGTTCGTTGCATACTGAATATGGATAAATTAAATTGGAATAAAACTTCTTTCGTTTAATCAATTATACCTTGAATCGCTTATTTTAATATTTCTCGTTCTCATATCAGTGTAATTTTTTGTTAAAAAGATAATAAAATAAGCTTTCGCGATAGGTACCTTATTACGCTGCCATTAACCGGCATAACTAAAGCGTAAAATAAGGCCAGTGGGTAGAAAAAAAATAATGGCGATGGGTTGAGATTAGCTTCTATTGTAGTATAGAAGAATAACACACGTGTATCACCCTCACCGACATCGAATAACAATAGTGACTATAGCCAGGAGACATCCTTGGGTCACCGCTCTTCTAAGACACCTGGAGAAGGCTGCAACTCTAATAGTATACGGCCCCCGTCTTCGGTGCAACAAGAAACTAGAAACTTTCAAACATTACTAAATGAAATAACGCACTTAAGAAACGAAATCAAAGACTTAAGGCATTCAGTAGAATTTTTCTCATCTCAATATGATACACTATTGAATAAATTTCACGAATATGAAGCGATGCAACTAGACACTATGAGTAAACTAGCTATCATTGAAACTACATGTGCAGATCTCACTCAAGAGAATACGGCTCTAAAGTCGCAAATTAATGATCTTGAACAATACGACAGAAACCGAAATATCGAGATACATGGCATTCCAATGGACGACCAGGATGAGAAAGAAAATCTGAATCAGATAATGATCAACGTTGCAAAAGCGCTAGATATAAATAATTTTAACACTGAACAACTTGAAGCCTTACATAGACTGCCAACAAGGAACAAGAAAAAAACACCTGCGATTATTGCCCAATTTAAATCTAGAAACGAACGTGAACAATGGATGTCAAAAAAGAAATCGAAAATCTTTGCCAGTAACGTTATTGATGACGCTAAAAAAACGCCAGTGTATATAAATGAAAATTTAACTCCAATAAACAGAGAACTTTTCTGGAAAGCGAGGTGCCTAGCCAAATCAAAAAATTTTAAATACGTCTGGTTTCGGAACGGGAAAATCATGATGAGAAAAACTGATGGTGACAGCGTAATTCGAATTGATATGCAGACGAATTTCGACGAATTTTAAACGGGAAATATATTGTTTATTTGCTCCACCTTATTTGTTCTGCCATGGCTACTTTTCATTTTGATGACTTACCAACATATGATCACAACGAAAATGTTCTGTGCGACTATGAAGAAGTTAAGAAATGGTTCTTGACTAGTAAATTATGTTATGAATCTGATGAACATTTAAGCTTTCTGCATGTGAATATTCGAAGTCTGAAAAAAAACTGGGATACTCTCTGTGTTTATCTTAAAGGTATCTTGAATTTCTTAGATATTATTATATTAACAGAAACTAACATCCTCAGCACGGATGCTCCATTGTTCAATCTAGAAAATTTTAATCAATTTTTTGCGAGAACTCCTGGTGCGTTTGAACATGGGATTCTACTTTTCTTCCGCGACACATTATTAGTCAAAACGATACCTTCACTTGTAATTCCTGCTGAAACATTGAATATAAATATCTACAAGGGTAATTTAACTTTCAATTTACTTGCTATTTACAGATCACCAAGCTCGAACATTAACACTTTTCTTTCTAATCTCAAAAATTGGTTCGAAACAACTGATAAACATCGCAATCAAATACTAGTTGGAGACTTTAATTTAGATATCAAAAATATCAAAAAACACGGAGTTGCCAAATACGTAGAATTGTTAACCGAGTTTGGTTTCTCACCTATCATTACTGGTATCACCAGGGAAGACATCATTGGTGACTCACTTTCTCAGACATGCATTGATCACATTAACGTCCGACTTGACATTAAACTCGACACAAATTCAATGATTTTTGGCAGTAGGATCGCAGACCACTACTTAATCGCGGCAATTTGCGGAGGAAAAAAACATGGGAATTCGTCCAATCACACTAAAAAGCTAGACAGCAGTTTTAACACGAAAACTATCTTAGATCATAAAAACATATGCAAAGAAATAAGTCTAACAGACTGGCTGGACAGAAGCACTGGAAACGAAACCCCAAATTCAGAACTAATAGACGTACTTTATGAAACATTCATAAAAAAATAAACGGCGATTGTTAACAATAACAAAATTAATAAACTATCGGATGGCTCAAAAATTAAACAACGAAATTGTAGCAAAGACTGGATAAATCAGGAAATAATAAACTAAATACGAAAAAGAGACTCGGCTTGGATTGATTACAAAAATAACAAGAGAAACAGAAATTTTAAATTACTATACACAAACTTAAAAAACGCAGTCACGTCCGTTATTAGGCAGGAAAAGAAAAAATATTACTTCAAACAATTTGAGTCATGTAAAAATAAACCAAAACAAAATTGGGAACTCATCAACCAAATTATCAACAATAAACCTAAAAATGCCACTGACGGTTTTATCATGAAGAATATGCCACAAGGTATGTCTGAAACTCAAGCAGCAGAGAAATTTAACAACACCTTTGCAGACATTATTGTCAATCTCAGAGACGATAACCGTATACAGAATCTCTCTACAGTTCCTAAACATTTCCAACCTTCTGTCCCCTCAATTTTTATTCCTCCCATCTCAAAACAAGAAACTTTCAAAATTCTAAGTGACTTAAATGAAAGAAAATCATGTGGATACGATCAGGTGCACATAAAGCACATTAAAGCATGCAAAACCTCCTTAGCTGATCTCGTGACAAACTTTATCAATGAAAGCATATCTACAGGAAACATCCCTAATAAACTCAAAATTGCTATTCTAAGACCAATTTACAAAAGTGGAACTAAATCCGATTGCACTAACTATAGGCCCATTGCCATCTTACCCGTCTTTCACAAAATACTTGAAAGATATGTAGCTAACGTTCTAGCCAATTTCTTGAAAAAACATAACATTATTAGTGAAAAGCAATATGGTTTCCAAAAAGGCAAAAATACAATTACACTTTTAACGGAGTTTTCTGACGTCATTAACGGAACTTTAAACAACGGAAAAAAAGCATCAGCTATCTTTCTGAACTTTCGTAAGGCATTTGATACGTTGGATCACGATATTTTGCTTCAAAAATTGTATATTTATGGTGTCCGGGGTATTACCCTTAAATGGTTTGAAAATTATTTAAAAAATAGAGTGCATGTTACCAAAATTAATGGCGTTTTTAGTGAGAAGAGAACAGTGTACACTGGTGTTCCACAAGGTTCAATTTTAGGTCCGCTTTTATTCATTATTTATATTAATGATCTAGCTAACCTTAAACTGAAGGGCTCTCTTTATATATATGCTGATGACACCGCCTTGGTTAACGTGAATCACAATATAGGAGACGCAGTCCGAGATACACAGGATGATTTTAACAAAATTATTTACTGGTCTAACATTAATCGTATTTACATAAATTCAGAAAAAACCAAATGGATGAGCTTTCATTCACCAGGATACTATGATCTCTCATCTTATGCAATTAAAAACCACGAACTCTTGTGTCCCCACAACATGATAACTCATGACCCTGACTGCTGCGACTGTGATGTTATTGAGCGTGTTGAGAGCCATAAATATCTTGGACTCTACATGGACACAACCTTCCGATGGAATACACATATTCAAAAGTTAGCAGGGAAATTGCGTCTATGTGCATCTAAACTTTATAAACTACAATTTGTTGCAAGCACACATACATGTATTTTGGTTTACAAAGCTATCTGTGAATCTATATTGACCTATGGTTTGACAATATACGGCTCAACTAACCTCACAAATATAAAGAAAATAGAAACTATTCAATCATCCATTGCTAAAAATATAATCCCATACAACTTAAGAAATTCATTTTATCATAGCGAAGAAAGACTAAATTATCTAGGCGTACTCTCTTTTCACAACCTTTACAAATACAGCATCACTTTAAAATATTTTTTTGATAATCAATTTAAATCTAAAATCTCTCATGGGAAAAACACAAGGTTACAATCCAAAAATTATTTCCAACTTCCAAAAATATTAAACAATTACGGGAAATGTACAAGGGCATATACAATACCTTACGTGTTCAATCAACTGCCAAGGGAAATTATTTTATTAAACAATTTTAAAGAAATCAAAAATAAGACAAAAAATTTTCTTCTAGGTACTAAATTTTAAATAACAATTTCAACCACTACAATGGAGCTTCCACTGAAATTCATATGGTTTGATGACATTGTTTTAAACTATATCTTATGTATTTTCATGTAACGTTATTATTCTTCTCTCCTGCAGATAAGCAGATGCTTTGCGGGTCATTTGTTTAAAATTTTGTATAACTAACATGAATATAAATAAAGATTATTATTATTATTATTATTATTAAAAGAAATTTACCTTCTATGTTAATTTACTCTCTGTTTTAGAAATGTCGGAAAATTTTCGAAAAATGCATGATAAAACGTTGCAAATTTTAAACGGATGACACTGAGCGTGAGTATAATAAGTATATTTACAATACAAATTACAATACAATGCAATTTATTACAAAAAATGGATGAAATAACTTATAAACAAACTCGTAATTTATGCACCAAACTTCGTTTGGTGCATAAATTTCACGCACAAGTATATGCGAGCGTTCATGTCACGTTTTGTCATGAAGTCACTGCAGCTTGTTCATCTGTCCCCTCCTTAAGTCTTGTTCGTCCCAAACAATTTTGGATTCCGAAGCTGCTTCAGTTCTTCGATAAAACGTGGCCAACCGATCCAAGTGAACCATCTTGCACTCTGTAGTTGGACGTCGACGAATGCGATACACGACGTCATTAATCCTGTTAACTCTCGTATATGGACCTTCAAATGGTTTCTGAAGTTTTGGAGAAAGCCTCTTCTTTCTATGTGGATTGTATAGCTGGACAAGATATCATTGATTGAAAACAAATCCATTTATTTTACTGTCGTATCCCGTTTTGGTCCTCTCGTTTGCTAAGATGATGTTATGTCTAACGGAGTGATGGGTTTCTTCTAGTCATTGTTGTAATTCTTGTACGTATTGTGGAGTTGATACAGGCACTGCTTCGGGCAGACCATATAAAAGGTCACAGGGTAGACGTAACTCTCTACCAAAGAGCATCATGGAAGGTGTCTGACCAGTTGCCTCATGCGCTGCTGTTCTATATGCCAACAAAAGGAGTGGTATATGGCGATCCCAATTACATTGACGGTCATCAACAAACAATGTTAGATGCTGTGCAATTGTCCTATTAAATATTAAATCTCTCAACCATTCCATCCTACTGAGGGTGTAGGGGAGTTGTTCTGGTTTTCTGAATGCCTAATAATTGGCAGATACTTTTAAACACATTGGATTCAAAATTCCGTCCTTGGTCAGAGTGGAGTTGTAAAGGTACTCCATACCTACTAATCAAGTTATTTACTATCATCTCTGATGAAGATGATGATGATGATATATTATAACAGAAGAGTGAAAGAATTTAAAATGGATTAGGATTTTATATCCTAGTAAAATTATATTTTTATTCAAAGAGTAACAAAGCGTTTGATATACATGATCAGCTATGAAATTCAAAAATAAATTTAGCAATTAAATGGAATTACTGAAGTAAATGTCAGCAGCCATTATCACATATTGATTGATTATCATTCTCAGAAAAAATAGAGAATTATTTTCTACAACTTTTAAATTTCAATTATGCAAATGACCTAAAATAGCTTTAAAGTTTTATTGAGTGTTGAATTGTTTTAGTAATGTATATTATACATGCAAGAGATCCTTGTATTTAATCTGAATAACCCCACACAACCTGAAACGTTTTGTGTCACTGTGACACAAAACATGTCGGTAATTGATATCTTTGCCTTGTCATAATTAAACTGTTTATCTCTCATATAACTTTACGTTTTTACTAATACTTTTCAAATTAAGCTATGTAAAAAGTATTCATAATATTTTAATCACATTTAATTACATATACATTCTCACTCTAGGTATTAATCAAATGCCAGCTTGAACGAAATCATTTTACATTCAAAATAAAATGACTGTAAGGTGTAGTTACTTTACCACTGAACTGTCACTGTAACGTTCATTTACATTACCACTGAACAATCACTGTAAGGTTTAATCACTTTACCACTGAACGATCAATGTAAGGTTTAATTATTTTAGCACTGAATTATCACTGTAAGGTTTAATTACATTACCAATGAACTATCACTGTAAGGTTTAATTACATTACCACTGAACTATCATTGTAAGGTATAATTATTTTACCACTGAATTATCACTGTAAGGTTTAATTACTTTACCACTGAACTATCACTGTAAGGTTTAATTCCTTTACCACTGAATTATCACTGTAAGGTTTAATTACTTTACCATTGAAATACCACTGTAAGGTTTAATTACTTTACCAATGAACAATCACTGTAAGGTTTAATTATTTTTACCACTGAAATATCACTGTAAGGTTTAAATATTTTATCACTGAACTATCAATGTAAGGTTTAATTACTTTACCACTCAATTATCACTGTAAGGTTTAATTAATTTATCACTGAAATATCACTGTAAGGTTTAATTACTTTACCACTAAACTATCACTGTAAGGTTTAATTACTTTACCACTCAATTATTACTGTAAGGTTTAACTACTTTACCACTGAACTCTCACTGTAAGGTTTAATTACTTTACCACTGAATTATAACAGTAAGGTTTAATTACTTTATCACTGAACTATCACTGTAAGTTTAATTACTTTATCACTGAACTATCACTGTAAGGTTTAATTATTTAACCACTGAATTATAACTATAAAGTTTAATTACTTTACCACTGAATTATCACTATATGGTTTAATTACTTTACCACTGAACTATCACTGTAAGGTTTAATTATTTTACCACTGAATTATCACTGTAAGGATTAATTAATTTACCACTGAATTATCACTGTAAGGTTTAATCACTTTACCACTGAAATATCACTGTAAGGTTTAATTACTTTACCACTGAACAATCACTGTAAGGTTTAATTACTTTACAACTGAATTATCACTGTAAGGTTTAATTATTTTACCACTGAACTATCACTGTAAGGTTTAATCACATTACCACTGAACTATCACTGTAAGGATTAATTACTTTACCACTGAACTATCAAAGTAATATTTAATTACTTTACCACTAAACTATCACAGTAAGGTTTAATTACCTTACTACTGAACTATCAATGTAAGGTTTAATTACTTTACCACTGAATTATCACTGTAAGGTTAATTACTTTACCACTCAATTATTACAGTAAGGTTTAATTACTTTACCACTGAACTATCACTGTAAGGTTTAATTACTTTACCACTGAACTATCACTGTAAGGTTTAATTACTTTACCACTGAACTATCGCTGTAAGGTTTAATCACTTTACCACTGAACTATCACTGTAAGGTTTAATTACTTTACCACTCAATTATTACTGTAAGGTTTAATTACTTTACCACTGAACTATCACTGTAAGGATTAATTTCTTTACCACTGAACTATCACTGTAAGGTTTAATTATTTTACCACTGATCTATCACTATAAGGTATAATTACTTTACCACTGAACTATCACTGTAAGGTTTAATTTCTTTAGCACTCAATTATCACCGTAAGGTTTAATTACTTTACCACTGAACTATCACGGTAAGGTTTAATTACTTTACCACTGAACAATCACTGTAAGGTTTAATTACTTTACAACTGAATTATCACTGTGAGGTTTAATTATTTTACCACTGAACTATCACTGTAAGGTTTAATCACATTACCACTGAACTATCACTGTAAGGTTTAATTACTTTACAACTGAACTATCACTGTAATATTTAATTACTTTACCACTAAACTATCACAGTAAGGTTTAATTACCTTACCACTGAACTATCAATGTAAGGTTCAATTACTTTACCACTGAATTATCACTGTAAGTTTTAATTACTTTACCACTGAACTATCAATGTAAGGTTTAATTACTTTATCACTGAATTATAACTCTAAGGTTTAATTAGTTTACCACTGAATTATCACTGTATGTTTTAATTACATTACCACTGAACTATCACTGTAAGGTTCAATTACTTTACCACTGAACTATCACTGTAAGGTTTAATTACTTTACCACTGAACTATCACTGTAAGGTTTAATTACTTTACCACTGAATAATCACTGTAAGGATTAATTAATTTACCACTGAATTATCACTGTAAGGTTTAATCACTTTACCACTGAAATATCACTGTAAGGTTTAATTAGTTTACCACTGAACAATCACTGTAAGGTTTAATTACTTTACAACTGAATTATCACTGTAAGGTTTAATTATTTTACCACTGAACTATCACTCTAAGGTTTAATCACATTACCACTGAACTATCACTGTAAGGTTTAATTACTTTGCCACTGAACTATCACTGTAATATTTAATTACTTTACCACTAAACTATCACAGTAAGGTTTAATTACCTTACCACTGAACAATCACTGTAAGGTTTAATTACTTTACAACTGAATTATCACTGTAAGGTTTAATTATTTTACCACTGAACTATCACTGTAAGGTTTAATCACATTACCACTGAACTATCACTGTAAGGTTTAATTACTTTGCCACTGAACTATCACTGTAATATTTAATTACTTTACCACTAAACTATCACAGTAAGGTTTAATTACTTTACCACTGAACTATCAATGTAAGGTTTAATTACTTTACCACTGAACTATCACTGTAAGGTTTAATTACTTTACCACTGAATTATCACTGTAAGGTTTAATTACTTTACCACTGAACTATCACTGTAAGGATTAATTACTTTGCCACTGAACTATCACTGTAAGGTTTAATTATTTACCACTCAATTATTACTGTAAGGTTTACTTACTTTACGACTGAACTATCACTGTAAGGTTTAATTACTTTACCACTGAATTATCACAGTAAGGTTTAATTACTTTATCACTGAACTATCAATGTAAGGTTTAATTACTTTACCACTGAATTATAACTCTAAGGTTTAATTAGTTTATCACTGAATTATCACTGTATGTTTTAATTACTTTACCACTGAACTATCACTGTAAGGTTTAATTATTTTACCACTGAATTATCACTGTAAGGTTTAATTACTTTACCACTGAACTATCACTGTAAGGTTTAATTACTTTACCACTGAATTATCACAGTAAGGTTTAATAACTTTATCAGTGAACTATCAATGTAAGGTTTAATTACTTTACCACTGAATTATAACTCTAAGGTTCAATTAGTTTACCACTGAATTATCACTGTATATTTTAATTACTTTACCACTGAACTATCACTGTAAGGTTTAATTATTTTACCACTGAATTATCACTGTAAGGTTTAATTATTTTACCACTGAACTATCACTGTAAGGTATAATTACTTTACCACTGAACTATCACTGTAAAGTTTGATTACTTTAAAACTCAATAAGTACTGTAAGTTCTAATTACTTTACCACAGAACTATCATTGTAAGGTTTAATTACTTTACCACTGAATTATCACTGTAAGGTTTAATTACATTATCACTCAACTATCACTGTAAGGTTTAATTATATTACCACTGAATTATCACTGTAAGGTTTAATTACTTTACCACTGAATTATCACTGTAAGGTTTAATTACTTTGTCACTTAACTATCACTGTAAGGTTTAATTACTTTACCACTGAACAATCACTGTAAGGTTTAATTTCTTTACCACAGAAATATCACTGTAAGGCTTAATTGCTTTTCCACTGAATTATCACTGTAAGGTTTAATCACTATACCACTGAAATATCACTGTAAGGTTTAATTACTTTACCACATAACAATCACTGAAAGGTTTAATTACATTACCACTGAATTATCACTGTAAGGTTTAATTACATTACCACTGAATTATCACTGTAGGTTTAATTACTTTATCACTGAACTGTCACTGTAAGGTTTAATTACTTTACCACTGAACTATCACTGTAAGGTTTAATTACTTTACCACTGAATTATCACTGCAATGTTTAATTACTTTACCACTGAACTATCACTGTAAGGTTTAATTACTTTACAACTGAACTATCACTGTAAGGTTTAATTACTTTACCACTCAATTATTACTGTAAGGTTTAATTAGGTGGTAATTAATTACTGTAAGGTTATTACTGTAAGGCTCAATTATTACTGTAAGGTTAACTGTATAGTTTACCACTGAACTATCACTGTAAGGTTTAATTAACTGTAAAGTAATTAAAGGTGTTAATAACACTAAAGTAATTAACCACTGGTTTAATTACTTTACCACTGAATTATCACTGTAAGGTTCAATTACTTTATCACTGAACTATCACTGTAAGGTTTAATTACTTTACCAATGAGCAATCACTGTAAGGATTAATTACTTTACCGCTGAATTATCACTGTAAGGTTTAATTACTTTACCACTGAACTATCACTGTAAGGCTTAATTGCTTTTCCACTGAATTATCACTGTAAGGTTAAATTATTTTACCACTGAATTATCACAGTAAGGTTTAATTACTTTATCACTGAACTATCACTGTAAGGTTTAATTATTTTACCACTAAATTATAACGCTAAGGTTTAATTACTTTACCACTGAATATCACTGTATGGCATAATTACTTTACCACTGAACTGTCACTGTAAGGTTTAATTATTTTACCACTGAATTATCAATGTATGGTTTAATTACATTACCACTGAACTATCACTGTAAGGTTTAATTACTTTACCACTGAACTATCACTGTAAGGTTTAATTACTTTACCACTGAACTATCACTGTAAAGTTTAATTACTTTACCACTCAATTAGTACTATAGGGTTTAATTACTTTACCACTGAACTCTCACTGTAAAGTTTAATTACTATACCACTGAACTATCACTGTAAGGTTTAATTACTTTACCACTGAACTATCACTGTAAGGTTTATTTATTTTGCCACTGAACTATCACTGTAAGGTTTAATTACTTTACCACTGAACTATCACTGTAAGGTTTAATTATTTTACCACTGAACTATCACTGTAAGGTTTAATAAATTTACCACTGAACTATCACAGTAAGGTTTAATTACTTTACCAGTCAACAATTACTCTAAGGTTTAATTACTTTACCACTGAATTATCACTGTAATTATTAATTATTTTACCACTGAACTATCATTGTAAGGTTTAATTACTTTGCCACTGAATTATCACTGTAAGGTTTAATTACTTTACCACTGAACTATCACTGTAATATTTAATTATTTACCACTGAACTATCACTGTCTGGTTTAATTACTTTACCACTGAACTCTCACTGTAAAGTTTAATTACTTTACCACTGAATTATCACAGTAAGGTTTAATTATTTTACCACTGAACTATCACTGTAATATTTAATTATTTTACCACTGAACTGTCACTGTAAGTTTTAATTACTTTACCACTCAATTATTACTGTAAGGTTTAATTACTTTACCACTGAATTATCACTCTAAGGTTTAATTACTTTATTACTGAACTATCACTGTAAGGTTTAATTACTTTACCACTGAACAATCACTGTAAGGTTTAATTACTTTACCGCTGAATTATCACTGTAAGGTTTAATTACTTTACAACTGAACAATCACTGTAATTCTTAAATGATTTTCCACTTAATTATCACTGTAAGGTTTAAATATTTTACCACTGAACTGTCACTGTAAGGTTTAATTACTTTACCACTGAACTATCACTGTATGGTTTAATTACTTTACCACTGAATTATCACTGTAAAGTTTGATTACTTTACCATTGAACTATCACTGTAAGTTTTAATTACATTACCACTGAACTATCACTGTAAGGTTTATTACTTTACCACTGAACTATCACTGTAAGGTTTAATTACTTTACCACTCAATTATTACTGTAAGGTTTAATTAGTTTACCACTGAACTATCACTGTAATGTTTAATTACTTTACCACTCAATTATTACTGTAAGGTTTAATTATTTTACCGTTGAACTATCACTATAATTTTTAATTACTTTATTACTGAACTATCACTGTAAGGTTTAATTACTTTACCACTGAACAATCACTGTAAGATTTAATTACTTTACCACTGAATTATCACTGTAAGGTATAATTACTTTATTACTGAACTATCACTGTAAGGTTTAATTACTTTAATACTGAATTATCACTGTATGTTTTAATTACTTTACCACTGAACTATCACTGTAATATTTGATTACTTTACCACTGAATTATCACGGTAAGGTTTAATTACTTTACCACTGAACTATCACTGTAAGGATTAATTTCTTTACCACTGAACTATCACTGTAAGGTTTAATTATTTTACCACTGATCTATCACTATAAGGTTTAATTACTTTACCACTGAACTATCACTGTAAGGTTTAATTTCTTTAGCACTCAATTATCACCGTAAGGTTTAATTACTTTACCACTGAACTATCACGGTAAGGTTTAATTACTTTACCACTGAACAATCACTGTAAGGTTTAATTACTTTACTACTCAATTATCAGTGTGAGGTCTAATTATTTTACCACTGAATTATCAGTGTAAGGTTGAATTACTTTACCGCTAAATTATCACTGTAAGGTTTAATTACTTTACCACTCAACTATCACTGTAAGGCTTAATTACTTTACCACTGAATTTTCACTGTAAGGTTTAATCACTTTTCCACTGAAATATCACTGTATGGTTTAATTACTTTATCACTGAACTGTCACTGTAAGGTTTAATTACTTTACCACCGAATTTTCACTGTAAGGTTAAATTATTTTACCACTGAATTATCACTGTAAGGTTTAATTACTTTATTACTGAACTATCACTGTAAGGTTTAATTACTTTACCACTGAACAATCACTGTAAGGTTTAATTACTTTACCGCTGAATTATCACTGTAAGGTTTAATTACTTTACCACTGAACTATCACTGTAAGGCTTAATTGCTTTTCCACTGAATTATCACTGTAAGGTTTAATCACTATACCACTGAAATATCACTGTAAGGTTTAATTACTTTACCACTTAACAATCACTGAAAGTTTTAATTACATTACCACTGAATTATCACTGTAATGTTGAATTACTTTACCACTGAATTATCACTGTAAGGTTTAATGACTTTATCACTGAACTATCACTGTATAGTTTAATTACTTTACCACTCAATTATTACTGTAAGGTTTAATTACTTTACCACTGAACTCTCACTGTAAAGTTTAATTACTTTACCACTGAATTATCAGAGTAAGGTTTAATTATTTTACCACTGAACTATCACTGCAATATTCAATTATTTTACCACTGAACTGTCACTGTAAATTTTAATTACTTTACCACTGAACTATCACTGTCAGGTTTAATTACTTTACCACTGAACTCTCACTGTAAAGTTTAATTACTTTACCACTGAATTATCACAGTAAGGTTTAATTATTTTACCACTGAACTATCACTGTAATATTTAATTATTTTACCACTGAACTGTCACTCTAAGTTTTAATTACTTTACCACTCAAATATTACTGTAAAGTTTAATTATTTTACCACTGAATTATCACTGTAAGGTTTAATTAATTTATTACTGAACTATCACTGTAAGGTTTAATTACTTTACCACTGAACAATCACTGTAAGGTTTAATTACTTTTCCGCTGAATTATCACTGTAAGGATTAATTACTTTACCACTGAACTATCACTGTAATGATTAATTGCTTTTCCACTGAATTATCACTGTAAATTTTAATTATTTTACCACTGAATTTTCACTGTAAAATTTAATTACTTTATCACTGAACAATCACTGTAAGGTTTAATTACTTTAACGATGAATTATCACTGTAAGGTTTGATTATTTTAGCACTGAAATATCACTGTAAGGTTTAATTACTTTACCACTGAACAATCACTGTAAGGTTTAATTACTTAACCACTGAATTATCACTGTAAGGTTTAATTACTTTATCACTCAACTATCAATGTAAGGTTTAATTACTTTACCACTGAACTATCACTGTAAGGTTTAATTACTTTACCACTGAACTGTCACTGTAAGGATTAATTACTTTACCACTCAATTATTACTGTAAGGTTTAATTAGTTTACCGCTGAATTATCACTGTAAGGTTTAATTATTTTATCACTGAAATATCACTGTAAGTCTTAATTGTTTTTCCACTGAATTATCAGTGTAAGGTTTAATCACTATACCACTGAAATATCACTGTAAGGTTTAATTACTTTACCACTTAAAAATCACTGAAAGGTTTAATTACATTACCACTGAATTATCACTGTAAGGTTGAATTACTTTACCACTGAATTATCACTGTAAGGTTTAATTATTTTATCACTGAACTATCACTGTAAAGTTTAATTACTTTACCACTCAATTATTACTGTAAGGTTTAATTACTTTACCACTCAACTCTCACTGTAAAGTTTAATTACTTTACCACTGAACTCTCACTGTAAAGTTTAATTACTTTACCACTGAATTATCAGAGTAAGGTTTAATTATTTTACCACTGAACTATCACTGCAATATTCAATTATTTTACCACTGAACTGTCACTGTAAATTTTAATTACTTTACCACTGTATTATCACAGTAAGGTTTAATTATTTTACCACTGAACTATCACTGTAATATTTAATTATTTTACCACTGAACTGTCACTGTAAGTTTTAATTACTTTACCACTCAATTATTACTGTAAGGTTTAATTACTTTACCACTGAATTATCACTCTAAGGTTTAACTACTTTATTACTGAACTATCACTGTAAGGTTTAATTACTTTACCACTGAACAATCACTGTAAGGTTTAATTACTTTACCGCTGAATTATCACTGTAAGGTTTAATTACTTTACAACTGAACTATCACTGTAATTCTTAAATGCTTTTCCACTTAATTATCACTGTAAGGTTTAAATATTTTACCACTGAACTGTCACTGTAAGGTTTAATTACTTTACCACTGAACTATCACTGTATGGTTTAATTACTTTACCACTGAATTATCACTGTAAAGTTTGATTACTTTACCATTGAACTATAACTGTAAGTTTTAATTACATTACCACTGAACTATAACTGTAAGGTTTAATTACTTTACCACTGAACTATCACTGTAAGGTTTAATTACTTTACCACTCAATTATTACTGTAAGGTTTAATTAGTTTACCACTGAACTATCACTGTAAGGTTTAATTACTTTACCACTCAATTATTACTGTAAGGTTTAATTATTTTACCGTTGAACTATCACTATAATTTTTAATTACTTTATTACTGAACTATCACTGTAAGGTTTAATTACTTTACCACTGAACAATCACTGTAAGGTTTAATTACTTTACCGCTGAATTATCACTGTAAGGTTTAATTACTTTACCACTCAATTATTACTGTAAGGTTTAATTACTTTACCACTGAATTATCACTGTAAGGTATAATTACTTTATTACTGAACTATCACTGTAAGGTTTAATTACTTTACCACTGAACAATCACTGTAAGGTTTAATTTTCTTTACCGTTGAATTATCACTGTAAGGTTTAATTACTTTACCACTGAACTATCACTGTAAGGCTTAATTGCTTTTCCACTGAATTATCACTGTAAAGTTTAATCACTATACCACTGAAATATCACTGTAAGGTTTAATTACTTTACCACTTAACAATCACTGAAAGGTTTAATTACATTACCACTGAATTATCACTGTAAGGTTGAATTACTTTACCACTGAATTATCACTGTAAGGTTTAATTATTTTATCACTGAACTATCGCTGTAAATTTTAATTAATTTACCACTCAATTATTACTGTAAAGTTTAATTACATTACCACTGAACTCTAACTGTAAAGATTAATTACTTTACCACTGAATTATCAGAGTAAGGTTTAATTATTTTACCACTGAACTATCACTGCAATATTCAATTATTTTACCACTGAACTGTCACTGTAAATTTTAATTACTTTACCACTGAACTATCACTGTCAGGTTTAATTACGTTACCACTGAACTCTCACTGTAAAGTTTAATTACTTTACCACTGAATTATCACAGTAAGGTTTAATTATTTTACCACTGAACTATCACTTTGATATTTAACTATTTTACCACTGAATAGTCACTGTAAGTTTTAATTACTTTACCACTCAATTATTACTGTAAGGTTTAATTACTTTACCACTGAATTATCACTGTAAGGTTTAATTACTATACCACTGAACTATCACTGTAAGGTTTAATTACTTTAGCACTGAACTATCCCTGTAAGGTTTAATTACTTTATCACTGAACTATCACTGTAAGGTTTAATTATTTTACCACTATATTATAACTCTAAGGTTTAATTACTTTTCCACTGAATATCACTGTATGGTATAATTACTTTAGCACTGAACTGTCACTGTAAGGTTTAATTATTTTACCACTGAATTATCACTGTAAGGTTTAATTATTTTATCACTGAACTATCACTGTAAAGTTTAATTACTTTACCACTCAATTATTACTGTAAGGTTTAATTACTTTACCACTCAACTCTCACTGTAAAGTTTAATTACTTTACCACTGAACTCTCACTGTAAAGTTTAAATACTTTACCACTGAATTATCAGAGTAAGGTTTAATTATTTTACCACTGAACTATCACTGCAATATTCAATTATTTTACCACTGAACTGTCACTGTAAATTTTAATTACTTTACCACTGTATTATCACAGTAAGGTTTAATTATTTTACCACTGAACTATCACTGTAATATTTAATTATTTTACCACTGAACTGTCACTGTAAGTTTTAATTACTTTACCACTCAATTATTACTGTAAGGTTTAATTACTTTACCACTGAATTATCACTCTAAGGTTTAACTACTTTATTACTGAACTATCACTGTAAGGTTTAATTTCTCTACCACTGAACAATCACTGTAAGGTTTAATTACTTTACCGCTGAATTATCACTGTAAGGTTTAATTACTTTACAACTGAACTATCACTGTAATTCTTAAATGCTTTTCCACTTAATTATCACTGTAAGGTTTAAATATTTTACCACTGAACTGTCACTGTAAGGTTTAATTACTTTACCACTGAACTATCACTGTATGGTTTAATTACTTTACCACTGAATTATCACTGTAAAGTTTGATTACTTTACCATTGAACTATAACTGTAAGTTTTAATTACATTACCACTGAACTATAACTGTAAGGTTTAATTACTTTACCACTGAACTATCACTGTAAGGTTTAATTACTTTACCACTCAATTATTACTGTAAGGTTTAATTAGTTTACCACTGAACTATCACTGTAAGGTTTAATTACTTTACCACTCAATTATTACTGTAAGGTTTAATTATTTTACCGTTGAACTATCACTATAATTTTTAATTACTTTATTACTGAACTATCACTGTAAGGTTTAATTCCTTTACCACTGAACAATCACTGTAAGGTTTAATTACTTTACCGCTGAATTATCACTGTAAGGTTTAATTACTTTACCACTCAATTATTACTGTACGGTTTAATTACTTTACCACTGAATTATCACTGTAAGGTATAATTACTTTATTACTGAACTATCACTGTAAGGTTTAATTACTTTACCACTGAACAATCACTGTAAGGTTTAATTTTCTTTACCGTTGAATTATCACTGTAAGTTTTAATTACTTTACCACTGAACTATCACTGTAAGGCTTAATTGCTTTTCCACTGAATTATCACTGTAAAGTTTAATCACTATACCACTGAAATATCACTGTAAGGTTTAATTACTTTACCACTTAACAATCACTGAAAGGTTTAATTACATTACCACTGAATTATCACTGTAAGGTTGAATTACTTTACCACTGAATTATCACTGTAAGGTTTAATTATTTTATCACTGAACTATCGCTGTAAATTTTAATTAATTTACCACTCAATTATTACTGTAAAGTTTAATTACATTACCACTGAACTCTAACTGTAAAGATTAATTACTTTACCACTGAATTATCAGAGTAAGGTTTAATTATTTTACCACTGAACTATCACTGCAATATTCAATTATTTTACCACTGAACTGTCACTGTAAATTTTAATTACTTTACCACTGAACTATCACTGTCAGGTTTAATTACTTTACCACTGAACTCTCACTGTAAAGTTTAATTACTTTACCACTGAATTATCACAGTAAGGTTTAATTATTTTACCACTGAACTATCACTTTGATATTTAACTATTTTACCACTGAACTGTCACTGTAAGTTTTAATTACTTTACCACTCAATTATTACTGTAAGGTTTAATTACTTTACCACTGAATTATCACTGTAAGGTTTAATTACTATACCACTGAACTATCACTGTAAGGTTTAATTACTTTAGCACTGAACTATCCCTGTAAGGTTTAATTACTTTATCACTGAACTATCACTGTAAGGTTTAATTATTTTACCACTATATTATAACTCTAAGGTTTAATTACTTTTCCACTGAATATCACTGTATGGTATAATTACTTTAGCACTGAACTGTCACTGTAAGGTTTAATTATTTTACCACTGAATTATCACTGTAAGGTTTAATTATTTTATCACTGAACTATCACTGTAAAGTTTAATTACTTTACCACTCAATTATTACTGTAAGGTTTAATTACTTTACCACTCAACTCTCACTGTAAAGTTTAATTACTTTACCACTGAACTCTCACTGTAAAGTTTAATTACTTTACCACTGAATTATCAGAGTAAGGTTTAATTATTTTACCACTGAACTATCACTGCAATATTCAATTATTTTACCACTGAACTGTCACTGTAAATTTTAATTACTTTACCACTGTATTATCACAGTAAGGTTTAATTATTTTACCACTGAACTATCACTGTAATATTTAATTATTTTACCACTGAACTGTCACTGTAAGTTTTAATTACTTTACCACTCAATTATTACTGTAATTTTTAATTACTTTACCACTGAATTATCACTCTAAGGTTTAACTACTTTATTACTGAACTATCACTGTAAGCTTTAATTACTTTACCACTGAACAATCACTGTAAGGTTTAATTACTTTACCGCTGAATTATCACTGTAAGGTTTAATTACTTTACAACTGAACTATCACTGTAATTCTTAAATGCTTTTCCACTTAATTATCACTGTAAGGTTTAAATATTTTACCACTGAACTGTCACTGTAAGGTTTAATTACTTTACCACTGAACTATCACTGTATGGTTTAATTACTTTACCACTGAATTATCACTGTAAAGTTTGATTACTTTACCATTGAACTATAACTGTAAGTTTTAATTACATTACCACTGAACTATAACTGTAAGGTTTAATTACTTTACCACTGAACTATCACTGTAAGGTTTAATTACTTTACCACTCAATTATTACTGTAAGGTTTAATTAGTTTACCACTGAACTATCACTGTAAGGTTTAATTACTTTACCACTCAATTATTACTGTAAGGTTTAATTATTTTACCGTTGAACTATCACTATAATTTTTAATTACTTTATTACTGAACTATCACTGTAAGTTTAATTACTTTACCACTGAACAATCACTGTAAGGTTTAATTACTTTACCGCTGAATTATCACTGTAAGGTTTAATTACTTTACCACTCAATTATTACTGTACGGTTTAATTACTTTACCACTGAATTATCACTGTAAGGTATAATTACTTTATTACTGAACTATCACTGTAAGGTTTAATTACTTTACCACTGAACAATCACTGTAAGGTTTAATTTTCTTTACCGTTGAATTATCACTGTAAGGTTTAATTACTTTACCACTGAACTATCACTGTAAGGCTTAATTGCTTTTCCACTGAATTATCACTGTAAAGTTTAATCACTATACCACTGAAATATCACTGTAAGGTTTAATTACTTTACCACTTAACAATCACTGAAAGGTTTAATTACATTACCACTGAATTATCACTGTAAGGTTGAATTACTTTACCACTGAATTATCACTGTAAGGTTTAATTATTTTATCACTGAACTATCGCTGTAAATTTTAATTAATTTACCACTCAATTATTACTGTAAAGTTTAATTACATTACCACTGAACTCTAACTGTAAAGATTAATTACTTTACCACTGAATTATCAGAGTAAGGTTTAATTATTTTACCACTGAACTATCACTGCAATATTCAATTATTTTACCACTGAACTGTCACTGTAAATTTTAATTACTTTACCACTGAACTATCACTGTCAGGTTTAATTACTTTACCACTGAACTCTCACTGTAAAGTTTAATTACTTTACCACTGAATTATCACAGTAAGGTTTAATTATTTTACCACTGAACTATCACTTTGATATTTAACTATTTTACCACTGAACTGTCACTGTAAGTTTTAATTACTTTACCACTCAATTATTACTGTAAGGTTTAATTACTTTACCACTGAATTATCACTGTAAGGTTTAATTACTATACCACTGAACTATCACTGTAAGGTTTAATTACTTTAGCACTGAACTATCCCTGTAAGGTTTAATTACTTTATCACTGAACTATCACTGTAAGGTTTAATTATTTTACCATTATATTATAACTCTAAGGTTTAATTACTTTTCCACTGAATATCACTGTATGGTATAATTACTTTAGCACTGAACTGTCACTGTAAGGTTTAATTATTTTACCACTGAATTATCACTGTATGGTTTAATTACTTTACCACTGAACTATCACTGTAAGGTTTAATTACTTTACCACTGAACTGTCACTGTAAGGTTTAATTACTTTACCACTGAACTATCACTGTAAAGTTTAATTACTTTACCACTCCATTAGTACTGTAAGGTTTAATTACTTTACCACTGAACTATCACTGTAAGGTTTAATTACTTTAACACTGAACTATCACTGTAAGGTTTAATTACTGTACCTCTGAACTAACATTGTAAGGTTTAATTACTTTACCACTGAACTATCACTGTAAATTTTAATTATTTTACTACTGAACAATCACTGTAAGATTTAATTACTTTACCACTGAACTATCACTGTAAGTTTTAATTACTTTACCGCTCAATTATTATTCTAAGGTTTAATTACTTTACCTCTGAACTATCACTGTAATTATTAATTACTTTACCACTGAACTATCACTGTAAGGTTTAATTACTTTACCACTGAATTATCACTGTAAAGTTTAATTATTTACCACTGAACTGTCACTGTAAATTTTAATTACTTTACCACTCAATTATTACTGTAAGGTTTAATTACTTTACCACTGAATTATCACTCTAAGGTTTAACTACTTTATTACTGAACTATCACTGTAAGGTTTAATTACTTTACCACTGAACAATCACTGTAAGGTTTAATTACTTTACCGCTGAATTATCACTGAAAGGTTTAATTACTTTATTACTGAACTATCACTGTAAGGTTTAATTACTTTACCACAGAACTATCACTGTAATTATTAATTACTTTACCACTGAACTATCACTGTAAAGTTTAATTACTTTACCACTGAACTATCACTGTAAGGTTTAATTACTTTACCACTGAACTATCACTGTAATATTTAATTATTTTACCACTGAACTATCACTGTAAGGATTAATTACTTTACCACAGAACTATCACTGTAAGGTTTAATTAATTTACCACTGAACTATCACTGTAAGGTTTAATTACTTTACCACTGAACTATTACTGAAAGGTTTAATTACTTTACCACTGAATTATAACTCTAAGGTTTAATTACTTTACCATTGAATTATCACTGTAAGGTTTAATTACTTTACCACTGAATTATCACTGTAAATTTTAATTAATTTACCAGTGAATTATCACTGTAAAGTTTAATTACTTTATCACTGAATTATCACTGTAAGGTTTAATTTCTTTACCACTGAACTATCACTGTAAGGTTTAATTACTTTACCACTTAATTATAACTCTAAGGTTTAATTACTTTACCACTGAATTATCACTGTATGTTTTAATTACTTTACCGCTGAACTATAACTGTAAGGTTTAATTAGTTTACCACTGAATTATCACTGTAAATTATAATTAATTTACCACTGAACTATCACTGTAAGGTTTAATTACTTTACCACTCATCTATCACTGTAACGTTTAATTACTTTACCACTCAATTATTAGTGTAAGGTTTAATTACTTTACCACTGAACTCTCACTGTAAAGTTTAATTACTCTACCACTGAACTATCACTGCAATATTTAATTACTTTACCACTGAACTATCACTGTAAGGTTTAATTTCTTTACCACTGAACTCTCACTGTAAGGTTTAATTACTTTACCACTGAACTATCACTGTTAAGTTTAATTACTTTATCACTGAACTATCACTGTAAGGTTTAATTACTTTACCACTGAACTATCACTGTAAGGTTTAATTACTTTACCACTGAACTGTCACTGTAAGGTTTAATTATTTTACCACTGAATTATCACTGTAAGGTTTAGTGACTTTACCACTGAACTATCACTGTAAGGTTTAATTACTTTACCACTCAATTATCACTCTAAGGTTTAATTACTTTACCACTGAATTATAACTCTAAGGTTTAATTACTTTTCCACTGAATTATCACTGTATGGTTTAATTACTTTACCACTGAACTATCACTGTAAGGTTTAATTACTTTACCACTCAATTATTACTGTAAGGTTTAATTAGTTTACCACTGAACTATCACAGTAAGGTTTAATTAACTGTAAAGTAACTAAAGGTTTTAATAACTCTGAAGTAATTACTTTACCACTGAAATATCACTGTAAGGTTTAATTTCTTTACCACTCAATTTTTACTTTAAGGTTTAATTATTTTACGACTGAATTATCAATGTATGGTTTAATTACTTTACCACTGAACTATCGCTGTAAGGCTTAATTTCTTTTCCACTGAATTATCACTGTAAGGTTTAATTATTTTACCACTGAATTATCACTGTAAGGTTTAATTACTTTATCACTGAACTATCACTGAAAGGTTTAATTATTTTACCACTGAATTATCACTGTAAGGTTTAATTACTTTACCACTGAACTATCACTGTAAGGTTTAATCACTTTACCACTGAACTATCACTGTAACGTTTAAGCACTTTATCACGGAATTATCACTGTAAATTTTAATTACTTTACCACTCAATTATTACTGTAAGGTTTAATTACTTTACCACTGAACTCTCACTGTAAAGTTTAATTACTTTACCACTGAGCTCTCACTGTAAAGTTTAATTACTTTACCACTGAATTATCACAGTAAGGTTTAATTATTTTACCACTGAACTATCACTGTAATATTTAATTATTTTACCACGGAAGTATCACTCTAAATTTTAATTACTTTACCACTGAACTATCACTGCAAGGTTTAATTATATTACCACTGAACTATCACGGTAAGTTTTAATTACTTTACCACTGAATTATCACTGTAAGGTTTAATTATTATACCACTGAACTATCACTGTAAGGTTTAATTACTTTACCACTGAACTATCACTGTAAGGTTTAATTACTTTACCACTCAATTATTACTGTAAGGTTTAATTACTTTGCCACTGAACTCTCACTGTATGGTTTAATTACTTTACCACTGAATTATCACAGTAAGGTTTAATTACTTTATCACTGAACTATCACTGTAAGGTTTAATTACTTTACCACTATATTATAACTCTAAGGTTTAATTACTTTACCACTGAATATCACTGTATTTTAAAATTACTTTAGCACTGAACTGTCACTGTAAGGTTTAATTATTTTACCACTGAATTATCACTGTATGGTTTAATTACTTTACCACTGAACTATCACTGTAAGGTTTAATTACTTTACCACTGAACTATCACTGTAAAGTTTAATTACTTTACCACTGAACTCTCACTGTAAAGTTTAATTACTTTACCACTGAATTATCACAGTAAGGTTTAATTATTATTCCACTGAACTATCACTGTAATATTTAATTATTTTACCACGGAACTATCACTCTAAGTTTTAATTACTTTACCACTGAACTATCACTGTAAGGTTTAATTACTTTACCATTGAACTATCACGGTAAGTTTTAATTACTTTACCACTGAATTATCACTGTAAGGTTTAATTACTATACCACTGAACTATCACTGAAAGGTTTAATTACTTTACCACTGAACTATCACTGTAAGGTTTAATTACTTTACCACTCAATTATTACTGTAAGGTTTAATTACTTTGCCACTGAACTCTCACTGTATGGTTTAATTACTTTACCACTGAATTATCACAGTAATGTTTAATTACTTTATCACTGAACTATCACTGTAATGTTTAATTACTTTACCACTATATTATAACTCTAAGGTTTAATTACTTTACCACTGAATATCACTGTATGGTATAATTACTTTAGCACTGAACTGTCACTGTAAGGTTTAATTATTTTACCACTGAATTATCACTGTATGGTTTAATTACTTTACCACTGAACTATCAGTGTAAGGTTTAATTACTATACCACTGAACTATCACTTTAAGGTTTAATTACTTTAGCACTGAACTATCCCTGTAAGGTTTAATTACTTTACCACTCAATTATTACTGTAAAGTTTAATTACTTTGCCACTTAACTCTCACTGTATGGTTTAATTACTTTACCACTGAATTATCACAGTAAGGTTTGATTACTTTATCACTAAACTATCCCTGTAAGGTTTAATTACTTTACCACTATATTATAACTCTAAGGTTTAATTACTTTTCCACTGAATATCACTGTATGGTATAATTACTTTAGCACTGAACTGTCACTGTAAGGTTTAATTATTTTACCACTGAATTATCACTGTATGGTTTAATTACTTTACCACTGAACTATCACTGTAAGGTTTAATTACTTTACCACTGAACTATCACTGTAAGGTTTAATTACTTTACCACTGAACTATCACTGTAAAGTTTAATTACTTTACCACTCCATTAGTACTGTAAGGTTTAATTACTTTACCACTGAACTATCACTGTAAGGTTTAATTACTGTACCTCTGAACTATCAGTGTAAGGTTTAATTACTTTACCACTGAACTATCATTGTAAGGTTTAATTACTTTACCACTGAACTATCACTGTAAATTTTAATTATTTTACTACTGAACAATCACTGTAAGATTTAATTACTTTACCACTGAACTATCACTGTAAGTTTTAATTACTTTACCGCTCAATTATTATTCTAAGGTTTAATTACTTTACCTCTAAACTATCACTGTAATTATTAATTACTTTACCACTGAACTATCACTGTAAGGTTTAATTACTTTACCACTGAATTATCACTGTAAAGTTTAATTATTTACCACTGAACTATCACTGTAAGTTTTAATTACTTTACCACTGAACTATCACTATAAGGTTTAATTACTTTACCACTCAATTATTACTGTAAGGTTTAATTACTTTGTCACTGAACTCTCACTGTATGGTTTAATTACTTTACCACTGAATTATCACAGTACGGTTTTATTACTTTATCACTGAACTATCACTGTAAGGTTTAATTACTTTACCACTAAATTATAACTCTAAGGTTTAATTACTTTACCACTGAATATCACTGTATGGTATAATTACTTTACTATTGAACTGTCACTGTAAGGTTTAATTATTTTACCACTGAATTATCTCTGTATGGTTTAATTACTTTACCACTGAACTATCACTGTAAGGTTTAATTCCTTTACCACTGAACTATCACTGTAATTATTAATTACTTTACCACTGAACTATCACTGTAAAGTTTCATTACTTTACCACTGAACTATCACTGTAAAGTTTAATTACTTTACCACTGAACTATCACTGTAAGGTTTAATTACTTTACCACTGAACTATCACTGTAATATTTAATTACTTTACCACTGAACTATCACTGTAAAGATTAATTTCTTTACCACTGAACTATCACTGTAAGGTTTAATTACTTTACCACTGAACTATCACTGTAAGGTTTAATTACTTTACCACTGAACTATTACTGAAAGGTTTAATTACTTTACCACTGAATTATAACTCTAAGGTTTAATTACTTTACCATTGAATTATCACTGTAAGGTTTAGTTACTTTACCACTGAATTATCACTGTAAATTTTAATTAATTTACCACTGAATTATCACTGTAAAGTTTAATTAATTTATCACTCAACTATCACTGTAAGGTTTAATTTCTTTACCACTGAACTATCACTGTAAGGTTTAATTACTTTACCACTGAATTATAACTCCAAGGTTAAATTACTTTACCACTGAATTATCACTGTATGTTTTAATTACTTTACCGCTGAACTATCACTGTAAGGTTTAATTAGTTTACCACTGAATTATCACTGTAAATTATAAGTAATTTACCACTGAACTATCACTGTAAGGTTTAATTACTTTACCACTGAACTATCACTGTAAGGTTTAATTATTTTACCACTGAACTATCACTGTAAGGTTTAATTACATTACCCCTTAATTATTACTGTAAAGTTTAATTACTTTACCACTGAACTATCACTGTAAGGATTAATTACTTTACCACTGAATTATCACTGTAAGGTTTAATTACTTTACCACTAAATTATAACTCTAAGGTTTAATTACTTTACCACTGAATATCACTGTATGGTATAATTACTTTACCACTGAAATGTCACTGTTAGGTTTAATTATTTTACCACTGAATTATCACTGTAAGGTTAAATTACTTTACCACTGAACTATCACTGTAAGGTTTAATTACTTTACCACTGAACTATCACTGTAAGGTTTAATTACATTACCCCTCAATTATTACTGTAATGTTTAATTACTCTACCACTGAACTATCACTGTAAGGTTTAATTACTTTACCACTGGAATATCACTGTACGTTTTAATTACTTTATCACTTAATTATCACTGTAAGTTTTCATTACTTTACCACTGACTATCACTGTAAGGTTTAATTACTTTACCACTGAATTATCACTGTAAAGTTTAATTATTTTACCACTGAATTGCCACTGTAAGCTTTAATTACTTTACCGTTGAACTATCACTGTAAGGTTTAATTTCTTTACCACTGAACTATCACTGTAAGGTTTAATTACTTTACCATTGAATTATCACTGTAAGGTTTAATTACTTTACCACTGAATTATCACTGTAAATTTTAATTAATTTACCACTGAATTATCACTGTAAAGTTTAATTACTTTATCACAGAACTATCACTGTAAGGTTTAATTTCTTTACCACTGAACTATCACTGTAAGGTTTAATTACTTTACCACTGAATTATAACTCTAAGGTTTAATTACTTTACCACTGAATTATCACTGTATGTTTTAATTACTTTACCGCTGAACTATCACTGTAAGGTTTAATTAGTTTACCACTGAATTATCACTGTAAATTATAATTAATTTACCACTGAACTATCACTGTAAGGTTTAATTATTTTACCACTCAACTATCACTGTAACGTTTAATTACTTTACCACTCAATTATTACTGTAAGGTTTAATTACTTTACCACTGAACTCTCACTGTAAAGTTTAATTACTTTACCACTGAACTATCACTGTAAGGTTTAATCACTTTACCACTGAACTCTCACTGTAAGGTTTAATTACTCTACCACTGAACTATCACTGCAATATTTAATTACTTTACCACTGAACTATCACTGTAAGGTTTAATTTCTTTACCACTGAACTATCACTGTAAGGTTTAATTACCTTACCACTGAACTATCACTGTTAAGTTTAATTACTTTATCACTGAACTATCACTGTAAGGTTTAATTACTTTACCACTGAACTATCACTGTAAGGTTTAATTACTTTACCACTGAACTGTCACTGTAAGGTTTAATTTTTTAACCACTGAATTATCACTGTAAGGTTTAGTGACTTTACCACTGAACTTTCACTGTAAGGTTTAATTACTTTACCACTGAATTATCACTGTAAGGTTTAATTACTTTACCACTGAATTATAACTCTAAAGTTTAATCACTTTTCCACTGAATTATCACTGTATGGTTTAATTACTTTACCACTGAACTATCACTGTAAGGTTTAATTACTTTACCACTCAATTATTACTGTAAGGTTTCATTAGTTTACCACTGAACTATCACAGTAAGGTTTAATTAACTGTAAAGTAACTAAAGGTTTTAATAACTCTAAAGTAATTACTTTACCACTGAAATATCACTGTAAGGTTTAATTTCTTTACCACTCAATTATTACTGTAAGGTTTAATTACTTTACGACTGAATTATCAATGTATGGTTTAATTACTTTACCACTGAACTATCGCTGTAAGGCTTAATTGCTTTTCCACTGAATTATCACTGTAAGGTTTAATTATTTTAAAACTGAATTATCACTGTAAGGTTTAATTACTTTACCACTGAACTATCACTGTAAGATTTAATCACTTTACCACTAAACTATCACTGTAACGTTTAAGCACTTTATCACTGAATTATCACTGTAAAGTTTAATTACTTTACCACTGAATTATCACAGTAAGGTTTAATTATTTTAGCACAGAACTATCACTGTAATATTTAATTATTTTACCACGGAACTATCACTCTAAGTTTTAATTACTTTAAAACTGAACTATCACTGTAAGGTTTAATTACATTACCACTGAACTATCACGGTGAGTTTTAATTACTTTACCACTGAATTATCACTGTAAGGTTTAATTACTATACCACTGAACTATCACTGTAAGGTTTAATTACTTTACCACTGAACTATCACTGTAAGGTTTAATAAATTTACCACTCAATTATTACTGTAAGGTTTAATTAGTTTGCCACTGAACTCTCACTGTATGGTTTAATTACTTTACCACTGAATTATCACAGTAAGGTTTAATTACTTTATCACTTAACTATCACTGTAAGGTTTAATTACTTTACCACTATATTATAACTCTAAGGTTTAATTACTTTACCACTGAATATCACTGTATGGTATAATTACTTTAGCACTGAACTGTCACTGTAAGGTTTAATTATTTTACCACTGAATTATCACTGTATGGTTTAATTACTTTACCACTGAACTATCACTGTAAGGTTTAATTACTTTACCACTGAACTATCACTGTAAAGTTTAATTACTTTACCACTGAACTCTCACTGTAAAGTTTAATTACTTTACCACTGAATTATCACAGTAAGGTTTAATTATTTTACCACTGAACTATCACTGTAATATTTAATTATTTTACCACGGAACTATCACTCTAAGTTTTAATTACTTTACCACTGAACTATCACTGTAAGGTTTAATTACTTTACCACTGAACTATCACGGTAAATTTTAATTACTTTACCACTGAATTATCACTGTAAAGTTTAATTACTATACCACTGAACTATCACTTTAAATTTTAATTACTTTAGCACTGAACTATCCCTGTAAGGTTTAATTACTTTACCACTCAATTATTACTGTATGGTTTAATTACTTTCCCACTGAACTCTCACTGTATGGTTTAATTACTTTACCACTGAATTATCACAGTAAAGTTTAATTATTTTATCACTGAACTATCACTGTAAGGTTTAATTACTTTACCACTATATTATAACTCTAAGGTTTAATTACTTTTCCACTGAATATCACTGTATGGTATAATTACTTTAGCACTGAACTGTCACTGTAAGGTTTAATTATTTTACCACTGAATTATCACTGTATGGTTTAATTACTTTACCACTGAACTATCACTGTAAGGTTTAATTACTTTACCACTGAACTATCACTGTAAGGTTTAATTACTTTACCACTGAACTATCACTGTAAAGTTTCATTACTTTACCACTCAATTAGTACTGTAAGGTTTAATTACTTTACCACTGAACTATCACTGTAAGGTTTAATTACTTTACCACTGAACTATCACTGTAAGGTTTAATTACTTTACCACTGAACTATCACTGTAAGGTTTAATTACTTTACCACCGAACTATCACTATAAATTTTAATTATTTTACTACTGAACAATCACTGTAAGATTTAATTACTTTACCACTGAACTATCACTGTAAGTTTTAATTACTTTATCACTCAATTATTATTCTAAGGTTTAATAACTTTACCTCTGAAGTATCACTGTAATTATTAATACTTTACCACTGAACTATCACTGTAAGGTTTAATTACTTTACCACTGAATTATCACTGTAAATTTTAATTATTTACCACTGAACTATCACTGTAAGTTTTAATTACTTTACAACTGAACTATCACTATAAGGTTTAATTACTTTACCACTCAATTATTACTGTAAGGTTTAATTACTTTGCCACTGAACTCTCACTGTATGGTTTAATTTCTTTACCACTGAATTATCACAGTACGGTTTTATTACTTTATCACTGAACTATCACTGTAAGGTTTAATTACTTTACCACTAAATTATAACTCTAAGGTTTAATTACTTTACCACTGAATATCACTGTATGGTATAATTACTTTACCATTGAACTGTCACTGTAAGGTTTAATTATTTTACCACTGAATTATCACTGTATGGTTTAATTACTTTACCACTGAACTATCACTGTAAGGTTTAATTACTTTATCACTGAACTATCACTGTAAGGTTTAATTCCTTTACCACTGAACTATCACTGTAATTATTAATTACTTTACCACTGAACTATCACTGTAAAGTTTAATTACTTTACCACTGAACTATCACTGTAAGGTTTAATTACTTTACCACTGAACTATCACTGTAATATTTAATTACTTTACCACTGAACTATCACTGTAAGGATTAATTACTTTACCACTGAACTATCACTGTAAGGTTTAATTACTTTACCACTGAACTATCACTGTAAGGTTTAATTACTTTACCACTCAATTATAACTCTAAGGTTTAATTACTTTACCACTGAATATCACTGTATGGTATAATTACTTTACCATTGAACTGTCACTGTAAGGTTTAATTATTTTACCACTGAATTATCACTGTATGGTTTAATTACTTTACCACTGAACTATCACTGTAAGGTTTAATTACGTTATCACTGAACTATCACTGTAAGGTTTAATTCCTTTACCACTGAACTATCACTGTAATTATTAATTACTTTACCACTGAACTTTCACTGTAATGTTTAATTAGTTTACCACTGAATTATCACAGTAAGGTTTAATTATTTTACCACTGAACTATCACTGTAAGGTTTAATCACTTTACCACTGAACTATCATTGTAAGGTTTAATTACTCTACCACTGAACTATCACTGTAATATTTTATTACTTTACCACTGAACTATCACTGTAAGGTTTCATTTCCTTACCACTGAACTATCACTGTAAGGTTTAAATACTTTACCACTGAAGTATTACTGTAAGGTTTAATTACTTTACCACTGAACTATCACTGTAAGATTTAATTATTTTACCACTGAACTATCACTGTAAGGTTTAATTACATTACCCCTTAATTATTACTGTAAAGTTTAATTACTTTACCACTGAACTATCACTGTAAGGATTAATTACTTTACCACTGAAATATCACTGTAAGGTTTAATTACTTTACCACTAAATTATAACTCTAAGGATTAATTACTTTACCACTGAATATCACTGTATGGTATAATTACTTTACCACTGAAATGTCACTGTTAGGTTTAATTATTTTACCACTGAACTATCACTGTAAGGTTTAATTACTTTACCACTGAACTATCACTGTAAGGTTTAATTACATTACCCCTCAATTATTACTGTAATGTTTAATTACTCTACCACTGAACTATCACTGTAAGGTTTAATTACTTTACCACTGGAATATCACTTAAGTTTTAATTACTTTATCACTTAATTATCACTGTAAGTTTTCATTACTTTACCACTGACTATCACTGTAAGGTTTAATTGCTTTACTACTGAATTATCACTGTAAAATTTAATTATTTTACCACTGAATTACCACTGTAAGCTTTAATTACTTTACCGTTGAACTATCACTGTAAGGTTTAATTTCTTTACCACTGAACTATCACTGTAAGGTTTAATTACTTTACCATTGAATTATCACTGTAAGGTTTAATTACTTTACCACTGAATTATCGCTGTAAATTTTAATTAATTTACCACTGAATTATCATTGTAAAGTTTAATTACTTTATCACTGAACTATCACTGAAAGGTTTAATTTCTTTACCACTGAACTATCACTGTAAGGTTTAATTACTTTACCACTGAATTATAACTCTAAGGTTTAATTACTTTACCACTGAATTATCACTGTATGTTTTAATTACTTTACCGCTGAACTATCACTGTAAGGTTTAATTAGTTTACCACTGAATTATCACTGTAAATTATAATTAATTTACCACTGAACTATCACTGTAAGGTTTAATTACTTTACCACTCAACTATCACTGTAACGTTTAATTACTTTACCACTCAATTATTACTGTAAGGTTTAATTACTTTACCACTGAACTCTCACTATAAAGTTTAATTACTTTACCACTGAACTATCACTGTAAGGTTTAATCACTTTACCACTGAACTCTCACTGTAAGGTTTAATTACTCTACCACTGAACTATCACTGCAATATTTAATTACTTTACCACTGAACTATCACTGTAAGGTTTAATTTCTTTACCACTGAACTATCACTGTAAAGTTTAATTACTTTACCACTGAACTATCACTGTTAAGTTTAATTACTTTATCACTGAACTATCACTGTAAGGTTTAATTACTTTACCACTGAACTATCACTGTATGGTTTAATTACTTTACCACTGAACTGTCACTGTAAGGTTTAATTACTTTACCACTGAATTATAACTGTAAGGTTTAGTGACTTTACCACTGAACTATCACTGTAAGGTTTAATTACTTTACCACTGAATTATCACTGTAAGGTTTAATTACTTTACCACTGAATTATAACTCTAAGGTTTAATTACTTTTCCACTGAATTATCACTGTATGGTTTAATTACTTTACCACTGAAATATCACTGTAAGGTTTAATTACTTTACTACTGAACTATCACTGTAAGGTTTAATTACTTTACCACTGAACTATTACTGTAAGGTTTAATTACTTTACCACTGAACTATCACTGTAAGGTTTAATTACTTTACCACTCAACTATCACTGTAAAGTTTATTTATTTTTCCACTCAATTATTACTGTAAATTTTAATTACTTTACCACTGAACTATCACTGTAATGTATAATTACTTTACCACTGAACTATCACTGTAAGGTTTAATTGCTTTACCACTGAACTATCACTGTAAGGTTTAATTACTTTACCACTGAACTATCACTGTAAGGTGTAATTACTTTACCACTGAACTGTCACTGTAAGGTTTAATTGCTTTACCACTGAACTATCAATGTAAGGTTTAATTACTTTACAACTGAACTGTCACTGTAAGGTTTAATTACTTTACCACTGAACTATCACTGTAAGGTTTAATTACTTTACTACTGAACTATCACTGTAAGATTTAATTACTTTACCACTCGATTATTACTGTAAGGTTTAATTACTTTACCACTGAACTATCACTGTAAGGTTTAATTACTTTACCACTGAACTATCACTGTAAAGTTTAATTACTTTACCACTGAATTATCACTGTAAGGTTTAATTACTTTACCACTGAACTATTACTGTAAGGTTTAATTACTTTACCATTGAACTATCACTGTAAGGTTTAATTACTTTACCACTGAATTATCACTGTAAGGTTTAATTACTTTTCCACTGAACTATCACTGTATGGTTTAATTACTTTACCACTGAACTATCACTGTAAGGTTTAATTACTTTACCACTGAACAATCACTGTAAGGTTCGATTAGTTTACCACTGAACTATCACTGTAAGGTTTAATTTCTTCACCATTGAATTATCACTGTAAGTTTTAATTACTTTACCACTGAACTCTCACTGTAAGGGTTAATTACTTTACCACTGAACTATCACTGTAAGGTATAATTACTTTACCAATGAACTCTTACTCTAAGGTTTAATTATTTTGTCACTTAACTATCGCTGTAAGGTTTAATTACTTTACCACTGAACTCTTACTGTAAGGTTTAATTACTTTATCACTTAACTATCACTGTAAGGTTTAATTACTTTACCACTGAACTATCCGTTGTATGTCAATTCCAATCTAAATCGATTTAGCTCTAAAATATCAGCGAATGTCAAATTTAAGTCACTTTACCACCTAAATATCAGTGACAGGTCAACTATAAAAGATATCATTTTACCACTGGAATAATCGGTGAATATCAACTGTAAATCAAATCATTTTCGCACTAAAATATCATTGAAATATCAGCTATAAACCAATTCATTTTACCACTAAAATAAAAGCGAATGACAACTATAAACCAAATAATTTCATCATTCATATATCACTGAGATTTTAACTGTGAAACCAAATCACTTACCTATCGAATTTTCCATAATTCTCTTTACCTTGGTTGTTTTTGAAAGCGACGATGAAATTCTGATCGAAACGATTTTCACAAAAAATCACTTGCTACAAAATAGTGTTTTCCATATTCGGAGCGATAGTTGCTGTTGGAACCAAGCAGACAGTACATCTGATTCCAGTCGTAGTCACACAAAAATTATGTACACAAACTATCTACAATCACACCTGTGGGCGTTAAACACTCTAATAAATTACAATTCGCTTTGTTCTCACCTCAAAAACATGTTATATATCGACTACAAAAGTTAAAAAATTCAAAACCCTGCCACAGCGATACATCGTGGCCAGCGAGAACAAGTGAGACGAAAGGCTCACGGCACCGCTCAGCATATTTTTCTCACGTCAAAGTCACGTGACATCTGGCCTTTTCCGTAGAGAGGGCTTTGTATCATATCTCTTAAACCCATTGACCAATCGCAACCAATTGTTCACCAAATAAACTGTTAAACTGCTGAGAGTATCATAGGCTATAAAACGTTTCGCCCTGTTCTCCCCCCCCTAAAAATGAAATGTAAAAATCTTTGCACCGTTATACCTTATACTCAGAATAACAAGTTATATGTTAAATTAAAGCTTGCGAATAAACTTTGTTTGAGGGAGGTTTTAAAAGTATTTACCCCGTTTCAAATCTATGTAAAGAGAGCAGACAGAGTTGGGTTGATTTACCTCTGAGTGGCACTTTTTTTTCACACCATGGGCTAAATGGCCAGGTCACATGGGCCCCGAAGGCTCAGAGATGGTTGGAGGAGGGGACCCACTAGATGAAATGAAAGCTGCAGACTTCCAGTCACCAGCTTTTGACACAATATATATTATAAATATATATGTTTTTGACACAGACACAATATATTTATTTATTGTAAATATATATATTTTTCCCCGCCCTGCCCAAGGTCAGTAGGGACACCGATGGGCTTGGAAAGGCTGCCGACTATCGGGTGGGACGTCAAGCCGTTGTTCTCTGTGCGGGAGAGCCATATCCTATGCACGTTAAAGAACACGCTGTATTGCCTTGACGGGAGGCTACAATCTATCTCCCAACAGCTGTTCCAGTGGGTCTCCTACGCCAACCTTCTCTGAGCCTTCGGGGGTTCATGTGACCTGGCCATTTAGTCCATGGTGTGCAAAACAATTGCCCCTTAGAAGTAAAACAACCCAACCCAACTATATATATTTGACACAATATATATATATGTAGCTTGTGACACAAATTTTGTGTCACAGGTCATAAAATGTTTATTCACCATGATTTTGTTTGACTCCAAGAAAGGCATATTTGTGTCAAAGATTGAACCACATTATCTTCCTAACTAGTTGACCGATTGCTTCGAGATGTACAAAATATTGAGAAACGAGGAATGCCAGAGACTATAGAAAATTTATCACCGCAATTTATTGCCATGAAAAATAGAGTAAATATGGAAACGATTATTGTATTCTGTCTTCCGAACACGAGAGCCAAACACTATGATTAATATGTGAAATGAAAGCTTCTGGCGATATGACAGAAATGGTCTGGATCACGTTTTGCTCGCTCTCTTCTTTCTCGCAGAGGGGAGAAAGTATCGTGAGATCGATTGTAATGAGTCCCATTTCAAACGAAAAGATACCACCTTCCTCCCAACAGCTGTTCCAGTGGGTCCCCTCCCCCAACCTTCTCTGAGACTTCGGGGTCCATGTGACCTGGCAACATAGAAAGTAGTAGTGTAACCTAAGTAACATAGAAAGTGTACCAATATTTTTCTCTTCTGAAGCAAAGGAACGATGGATATACAAATTGCCGTATTTTGAAGCACATAAAACTACTACATTTTCCAAAACAAAAAATCACCCTGAGTTCAATACTTTAAGTCGAGGCTCTCCCTTCGTGTAATGATTCCTCCTGAATAAATTATTGCCGGATAAAATTTTGAAATGACTGAAGTCTCTTACGTTTGCTTACACCTTCACTGTATGTTCTCTGCTGAGCTACGAACGTAATTAATATGTCAGTGCTGTCCAACATGTAGATGATAAAATATATCCGTAAAGCCTCGGGCCAAGGTTTTTAAAAGAGTTAGATGGTGGACAAAAATTAATTTTTGAAATATATATAAGATGATTCAAATATAAAGATGTGCTGCTTAATTTATTAAACCTTTAAGTTCTTTTAATTAATTATTAGAACAATTGAAATTTAAAATTTGAAAACGAAACTTACAGTTAATGAGAGCACTATGGACGATTAAATTCCACGAAAAGTTGTTGCACATTCACTTTGATTCTTGTCGTTGAAAGTCGAAGTAATTGTTCAAGAGTAGAAACATTCATACTGCTCCTGTCTTTTAACTTTATATATTTCATGTCACAAAATACCCTCTCACATATATAATTATTTCCAAATATTCAAATAATTTTTAATCTTAAATGTCATGTTTGGGTATTCATCAGTGGAAAAAGGTTTAAATTACCCTCGGTCTAAAAGGTTAAGCACAGTTGAGTTAAATTAAAACCTTAATCACTATCCAAGCTGTTTTATTATTGTTCCAGTCGATCAAAATAGCATTTTTATCGGTGAATACAGGTTAGTAGCGATGTTATTCACTTCTTGTCGAAATATTTCAAGTAAGTCCTTTCCTGTTGCACGGATTACACAATGGTATTTAGATCATCATCATCATCATCATTATCATTAAGCAGCTATTGGCTACGGAGGTCCAACCAGACCGTGCAATTTAGTTCTCCAAGCAAGTCTATCCTGAGCTACATCTGCTGCATCCGGCCACTGTACACCAATTCTAACAAGGTCCTATTTGACATTGTCTGCCCACCGCATCCTTGGTCTCCCCTTCTTTCTGAGGCCTTTAGACACACTGTTCATAACCCTATTCGCCAATCTATAATTATTCATACGGGCAACATGGCCAAACCAACGGAGTCTCTCTCTGCACAATATGCTGCTAAAAAGAGGTTGCAAACTCCTTTGCCTAACCTCATCATTAGTTACAAAGTTGAACCACCTAATGCCCAAGATACTGCGTAAGCATCTGGAATCAAAAGCAGCTAGTTTCCTGTTATCATGTTTACAAAATGTCAAAGTTTCACTACCATAACTAATCCTAGAAAGAACCAAACTCTTATACAGTCTAATTTTATTCTTTAGGTGCATTTAGAGCACCGTGCTCTAAATACCATTGTGTGATCCGTACTCTAAATACCATTGTGTGATCCGTGCAACAGGAATGGACTTACTTCAAACATTTCGACAAGAAGTGAATAACATCCCTACTATCCTGTATTCACCGTTCAAAACGCTATTTTGATCTACTAGAACAATAATGAAACAGCTTGGATAATGATTAAGATTTTAAATCACCCTCGGTAACATTTTCTCACAAATTGTAAATTTTAGAAGTTATAGATCGCCGAAGTTAGTGTCCCATTGGCATAACATTGGGTAGTCATGTTATGTCAATGTGACGCTAATTTCGAACAATTACACTGAATTCAATGATTACTCAGAGTATGACATTTCTAATGGCCGAGAACTTGTGAATAAATATTTTGTGTTTTGAAAGAGGGCCATATGGTCAGATCGAATCAAAAAAAAAACTTAAACGCAGTTCCTGTATAATTTTTTTTATTCTATTTTAGTGCTCTTTCAAGCATTTGTACAAAATGTATATTAATAATATCATTAACATTTTTCCCTACATTTTCAGTTATTAATATGACCATAGACCCCTAAATACAAAAAGAAAACTACAAGTGGGGAGAGTCACCCCCTTCCCCTCAAATACATACTCCCCATTCCAAAATATCTCTTATTATATTCCGAGATGTAGCCTCCATGACTGCGAGCTTTATCGCCATGGCTATCAACATTTTAACACGAAATAGAATACACACCATTTAACATAAAAAGAAAGGAGAGAATTAAAGGAAAATAATAACTAACACACTGCCACGCTGCTTTCCATTAAAAACCACACTGAATACTTTTGCACTGGAAAGATATAATCATCCTGGCACTTTTCGTAAAATAATTTTGATTCCGTTTCGAACAAATTTCCATCGAACAAGCTTCCGGATTTGTTCTACTGGGCATAGTGATGAAAAGGTCATTAACGTTTTGCCAGAAACTCTTCTCTTCCGGGTCATGACACATTTTGAGAATGCAAGTAAGAAGGCCAGTGAAGTATATTGGTTTTAATTCCAGTTATTACAGCACACTTCAAGGGGTCAATGGGAACAGTTATGTAAGTGTGCATCAGAGCAAGTGTTCGAAATGGACATCCTCAGCAACATTACATGCTTTACAGAGTCTTCTCATCGATTATCGAACACATTCGAAAAGTTCCGGAGTGTTCTGAGGTTTAACAAAAAGTTCTGCCATTTTAACTGACGCCTTAATAGTAGCTGATGGCAAACTTTAATTAATCGTAGATATCTCTATTTTAGGAAATCTATCTTTGATATAATAATGAGCATTGTGAAAGTGTCATGAAAACTAAATGTATCTATTCTCTCAATGATTTAGTGAAAATTGAATGGTAATTATTTATAATCGGACACTCAAATTTTCTTCCTACAAAAGTAGTGTGCAAGTAGTCTCATTTCCTCCATCATAATCTCAAAACCAAAGTACTATCCCCACCATCGCCATCAATAGAGATTAATTTTCAAAAACAAAACTGCTCGAAAACTTGCTTGAAACTATTAATTATTAGCTAGAAGCGAGTTTAATGCGATTGGATTATTTAGCCCACAGGGCTTTTTTGAAGCGTGAATTATCGCTGCATATTTTAAACTTCTGTGCCATTTTGTTGTAGTAATTAAACTTTGTTTGCATGGTGTTAGAATATTATCCACAAGGAAATAATTTTAGCGATTATTTTATTTCGGAAGAATATATTTGACAAATTTTTATAAACGTAAAGTAATGGCTCAAGTTGTGTAGATTTTCTGCTGGGCAATTTTGGCGATTTTCCGCAAACTGCAGTAACGGAATTATGATCGACATTTTAATCCCTCACTATAATGATTCCCCCCCCCCTCCTGATATATTTTTGGTGGAATTTTATAATGTGGGTAGTGACAAGACAACCCAGGCCACCCCCACAGATAGTGCTTTCCCCTATGACGTCATATTTCCGGCAACGCCCCTTTATGCGTCCCACTAACATAGCCCTTTATTAATATTAATAACTGACCATGCCCACTTATTAAAACTCATAATTATAAATCAGTCTTTATTAATTGGAAAATTCCTTCATTAAAACACTTATTAAAGGTGCTCCCCCTTTATTAATTGGCGCCGCCCTTAACTGAAATGCTTATGAAAAGCCCCGCCCCCTCGCCATTTGGCTGCCATCTTCGATGGCCAACCTCTAATCTCATTTTCCATTAAAAAGCCCCCTTTATTAATATGCGCTCCCGTTAATTAAGATGCCTATCAGAAGTTCCGCCCCTCATTAAAATGCGCCCCATTTATTGAAACAATTATCAAAGGTTCTGCCCCTCTTATACCCATGGTGGCCATCTTGGATAGCTAACCTATAAACTCGTTTTTCATAAAAGAAAAAGTCCCCATTTTTTAATATACTCCCCCTTAATTAAAACACTTATCAAAAGTCCCACCCCCCTTGGATGGCCAACCCTTTAGGAAATTTTTCTAAGTCTCGCGACGGCCATCTTGGATGATGTCAGCGACAAACTCCATAGACAATCCTCGAAATTATTCTAAGTCCATCCCCACCGAAAGGGGACCACCTTGTCGTGGTGGGGGGACTAAGGTGCCTCTGAGAAGTTGGGTGCCGGCGCGTGGGTGTCCCTGGCGTGCCTAGCAGTTCCGATGGAGGACCCCTGTATATGGGGACTGCTGGCAGGTATATGTGTCCCCGGTCAAGCGGTTCATCATCTTGGCCCCAGAGAAGTTCGTTCGGCGTTGAGCCCTGGTGGAGGTGTGCCTGTATTCGAGGGCCCAGAAGTGGACTTTTCGTCTTGGCCACCTGAGAAGGCTAGGATCGGGGCATTGCTGGGGTGGCTGCGTGTCTGTGGCCCAAATGGAGAGGACGAAGTTGAGAGCTCTGCGATCGGGAGTGGGATTCTCGGTTGACAGGCTTATCGATAGAACAGCCGAACTAAAATGAGCCCCATTTATCAGAATGCGATCCATTAGAAAAGTCCCCTGCAAGTTCCTTTTGGCAATCCAGGTTTAGATGTTTACTTATGAATGACGTGGTGGAGAGCTTAAGATGCCTTAGCGAAGATGGGCAGCGGCACGTCAGTATCTTTGGCGTACCTTGCGACACCGATGGAGGGTTTCATCGAGAGACTGCCAACTGGGACTGGTGTTCCCGGTCGAAAGGGCTCTGGCCATCCCTGAGAAGTCCTGGGTCGCCTGGTTGGCCCAATGGAGGAGGCTTTTATTTGAGGGCCTGCCAACTGGGTTCGGCTCCCCTGGTCAAGTGGGTTTATCATCTTGGCCCCAGAGAAGTTGGGTTGCCTTGGAAAGCCGATGGATGAGGCCCGCATTCCCATCCTGAGGTCTATGACTATTAGGGCTGGGGCGAGGCAAAGAAATTTATTTAGTGTCAATGAAATGGGAGGTTGTGGGGGTGGGTGGCTGGACTTTAAATACATATATATATATAAAGAAATTTGTGATTTTATCTTTCTAGTTAGTTGTATATTATTGATTGGTCAGATGATATGGTGTTACAATAGCCTTATGGTTTCGAACCCAGTGCAGGCTCTTATTAGTGACGGCCATTATAAAATAATAATACTACCCCCTGCTTGCCACAGAGGTCTGACAGGAGCCTGTCAGTTTATATGCCACAGAAGAAGGTCTGAGAGGATGGCAGGACCTCAGAAGAAAAAACACATACATCCATGCCTTACCCGGAGGTTCGAACCCAGGTTCCCTTAGATCAGTAGCCAAGCACGCTAACCACTCGGCCATGGGACGGCATTAGTGCTTTCCTATTGGCTGAGACACTTTTGCTAGGCTGATGGCCCTCTTTCTCCTCCATACGAATAACATTGGTAATGTTAATCCTACGGAACATTTCACCTCTGCTTTAACGTGGTAATGTTAAGCCTATGATGAAATTTTAACCAATGAGATTATGGTATGTAATAAGCTGAATGCTGATTGGTCAAATGTTAACTTTTTAGATATTCGTCGTAGACAGGTGATGTGACCACTCTTTTCGAAGGACTAGAAGAGACGAAGCGAGCGACGGAACCGGATTCCACGCACATTGAGCCGTTTCCTAGATATCTTGCCATTTATGTTATTTTCCATATTTTAAAAATTTCACAGTTGAACCTCGTCTTTTTTGTGGGAGTGATCCATAGTTTAATGACGGAGTATATCTTTAGTTTGAAGCATTGAATTCCTTAAATTGCCCACTTAGCATCAGAGATTCAGCATGAAATTATCGTCTTATATAACATTAATTTTCGGTTCCCAGGTGTAGAGGAGAGTGTTGTCCTTCCTGAATGTGGAATAACACAAACGAATTATTTGACATTACTTCCGAATCCATTGATTGTACCTTCCCTTAATGAACCTTTCGAGATCCACCAGTGAATAAGTCACCTTTCATTTTTCTAGACAAACTGAGATGAAAATCGAAAGGAAGAGTAGAATCTTTTGAGTATTAAGAAAGAATGCGAAAGTAGGGTATTGTGTCTTATCTCTGAGCAGCCCCTCTCCCTGACCCGGATGTGAAATAAGTTGCTTTTACCTTTACGAAATCGGTTTCTATCCAACTGTAATCAGAGATTTGACTCCTGAAATTATTTACTTTAAGAACTGAAATCTGAAATGTTACGTGAAGTCTCTTGCACTTTGAACAACGAAAAGACATCTTTTTCCAAAAAAGAAAAATTTAATAGATGGAAGAGAAAGTAAAAAACAAGAAAATATCTATATAAGTAACAAGGACGTAAACCCTTTTTGAAGATTTTGATTTAAGCTGATAAGTAGACTAAAAACTGAAAGTGTTTGAAAAGTCAAAGTTCATATCGAAAATGACAAAAAAAATTAAACAAACAGTAATGGTATCTTATTATACATACTCTACGCGTTTCTTTTCGTCGTCCCCCCACAGCAAAGGGTTTCATTCCTATAGACGCTGTTAAGTAGCAATATCTTGAGTGTGCCATGTCCTGTGAGATTTCAGATTCCGTTGCTCTGGTTCAGTGGTTTTTTCCCAGTTTAGGGCTTTGGAGATCACCGTGTAGAGGGGGGGGGGAAGTGTTACTGTACCATACATCCTGTTTTGGAACTTCACATAAAAAATAATTCTTTACCTGTAGCTTCCTACCCTCTCGTTCCAGGAAATATTTGGTGTCTAGAGTAGTTCACATCACTTCTAATTTACTCCTAAAAACGACAGTTTTTAGGAGTAAATTAGTTGTAACGATTGCTATAAATTATTGTTTCTTGCCCCTGCGAAGCAACGCACTCGTCACGCGAACCGCCTCTTCAATATTTCACTCTCATTCAATATTCCACTGCGTACCACTTACTTCCTTAACTTAACTTCCTTAACTTCCTTCCTTTACTTTCAAACACGCACCATCGATATTCACGCCAACAAGCCATCCAAATCACAAATCACATAAATATCACAACACCTTGAAAAATAACAAAAAGTTACCAACATATTACTACGTAATAAATTAAAAAACATCTCGAATTCTTTACAATACAATTTAAACTACGCTACTGTACACTATTCATCACACAAAATCATATTAACTCGAACATTTACAACAAATACACCTCAACACTAGAAATATCAAATACCCTATATATACACACAACATACCTACACGAAAAACTAGATAAAAAAAGTACAACATCATACTTAAAAAAAAAACAATCCTGCTATTTTTAAATAGTTTTTCTCCAAACCTCAATTAGAAATTTAAAAAACATAGCTCAAAAGAAAACTGGATAAATTACACAGATTGAAAACAAACAAAAATAAAAAAATAACTTAAAATAATGAATTAAAATAATTCTGAGCTACATAACTCAGAACTTAAGATAATTTCCGCTTCCTTTCTGCGAAACTGTCACTTTACATTATCAGATTTAAAAGTTATTCCAACATGGAAATTTTTTCTCACCAAATACCTAGATTTGATTAATAATTTCACCGTCTAATATAGAAAATAATTCACATCAGATCTACATATCATGAAATTCAAACCTTATAAGAAATCTCTCTCATATCAACTGCATTTTACACCTAAAATATGCTCATATTTTCAATAATACTACATATACGTTACTACTTTGACGAAACAATATCATGCACTTCCGGTTATTGAAATAAGCTTTATGCGATATAATTGTTGGAAATTCTCGTATTTCCGGCGATGCGAAGAACAATAAGAAGAGGTTGCGGAGTATAAAAAATAGATTTGATATTTTCAGACGTATACCTGATTTGAAATCCGTATATTGCAAAAACAGACTTATATAGCGAATGCTTAGTCACAGTGAGGTAATTATCAGATTTTATAATTCAAATAGGAAACGGGAATAAACGTGTGAAGATCGCGCAAGTGGGGGGGGGGGGTTAAATTTTAATGAAGCAAAGAGTAGATATCACTTTTACCGAAGGCGGAAGTTTATTAAAAAAAAACCGTGAAGACGTATTTATGAAAAGGCAGTTGGTAAACTCAACGATTTAGCATTCAAACTATGAGATATATTATAAAATGTTTTCAACAGGATTCTGAATAGAAAGTAGTTGATTATGAAATAATACAAACTCTGAAGATTGGATATTACACTATGATTTTTAAATTTATTTTTTATATTTAAGTTATTCATTGTCAATAATTTATTTTGAAATTTTGAGAGGTTTCATAATTAGTAGGTTAAATCCGGTCTTAGGGTATTAATTCAACGTTAAATAATACTGGGCGGTCCTTCTCGAGGTTTTCCGAAATGCAATTAAAATTCGAGTTTTGAATTTCGAAAAAAGCTGACAGTTGGGTTGTTTCACTTCTGAGCTGCACTTTATTACATACCATTGGTTAAATAGTTAGGGCATAAGGACCTAGAAGACCCATATACCGTTCGAGGAGGGGACCCAATGGAACAGCCATTGGGATATAGAAGGTAGCCTCCCGTCAAGGCCATCCTACGTGTTCTTTAAAGTTCGCAGGGTAAGGCTCACCACTTAATGTTCCATCCCAAGGACGGCGGTCTTTCCAAAACTAACAGCAAAAGCCAGTAGTTTACCAAGAACAGAAAGAAGTATTTCATTCAAAGTCCAACCGTTAGTTGGTGTTCCATAAGTTTCTAATACATGGTAAAAATACAATTCTTTTTCAAGATTTGGGAAAGTTAAAGAAACTTACTACTGGTAATTTATTAAACATTAATTTTTTTGAAATATTTTCTAGTTTGATAAAGTCTGATCTTTTAATTATTTTCTTAGATATGTTGCTCAGTTGGAAGTTTTTTTTAATTCGTTTTAAAATGCAATGATTTATAGGCAGGTGTTCCTATATTAAGTTTTTAAATTCTGCTTAGAAATAAATGTTTGAATGAAATAAATTTCATATAAAAGGAAAAACGTCAAATTTTTTTATGGCGACGTGAGTGAAAACGTATTGATTGGTTATCTCGAATTCAATTTTAATGATTTTATTTGTGATTAAAACGAAAAATGTTCATTAATTTATTGTAAAATAGTGGCATTTCTGGCAACCACGTCAGTACTGCGTTTTTTTCGTAATGGTCTATTAGTCATTACCGAAAATTACCTAAATGAGTGTTTCTCTATGGGAAGAGAAACAGTTAGAGGGAAACCAATGTAAGTAGTAGATGGGCCACTTTGGGGCCAAATGACCTTTTGACCTTGAAGGTCACGCAGCAGTCAGATGACCCCCAAAAGTCCCGTGATTTTGCCGTTCGTCCGCCATTTTGTATACTGACGTCATATTCTCGAAAAGTCCCTCGATTTTCCCGCCATTTTGTATACTGACGTCATATTCTCGAAAGGTCCCGTGATTTTGCCGTTCGTCCGCCATCTTGGATTCTTGCATAGTTGAGTCATCATCCTCTGGTTGACACAAACCCATCGTGAATCAACCGTCCCAAATATTTTTATTGCAGCGCCATCTAGTGTTTCTAGTGTTTAACTATATTTATAAAAAAAGTCTCCCACCGGTGGGTTCGATGAGTCATCCCGTTCATCAAAGTTTCTTTTTGTGAAAACGGAGGGTAACGATGATTCACAGGGACACGTTCCAACACGTCGACAGCCAACGTCTCGAATTACGTTGCCAGATATTGGATTGTTCGAAAACATACCCCTGGTGTCTAAAACACGTATTATATTTTAATCGTAATTTAAAAATATCGAAATTTTACCAGATAGCTCCATCTAGCGCCAGATCTCGACCAATGGAAGGCTATGACAGGATGACGTCACAGGTTTAAGGTATAAGTATTACCGCTTGACAGCTGATAAGACATTAGTTGTTCAGTATCGTAACCATGGCCTGTGTTAAGCGTTCCCTGACCGGTGGCGAACTTCCTGCGAAGCGACTTGCTCTTAGAGATGATGATCAGCATATGTTTCAGTTAGGCTCTGATTTGTTTGCGAATGTTTGTGAGTACAAGATCTATCCCAAAGTGCACATACGTCTGTTCAAGAGGTTTAGTGATAATTCGTTAAAACTGTATCCTACAAAATACGGTGTGATGTTGTCTGAAGAACAGTGGCATGGACTGGTTTCTTATGTACCTACAATCGTCGAAGCATTCAAAGATATCGAATACGGCGAGTATGAACTGGACTCTACGGTTTGTTGCGTCGTGCTCAAGGGTAGACACGGGGTGCTCATTACAAAAACTATTCCCCGTGATGGTGCTCCAATGTCTTCATCGATTCGTCTCAGCGTCGAGCAGTGGGAGAGGCTAACAGATTCGTGTGACTCAATCACCTACAGTTTGATGGCCATGAAGTTTGAAAATGGTAAATTTTCGAATGCCGTGTGGAATGCAGAATTAGCTGCAAACCTTCCTCGAAGAAACCTATCTAATGATCAGCCCCACGAGCAAGACAGCGGTGATTCAATAAAGCTTATGGACTGTTTAAAGCAGACTTTGAATACAATCGTCAGAAAAGAACTTTTTACGATTCTACGTAAGAACTGTATCGGGTGCGAAGTGGATCATCCGAGTCAACTACGTCATTCGTGCCTTACCCTAACCGATGAATCAATTGTTGACTATTTCACAGAAGCAGTAAGAAACATTCATTTAACGATATTGCTGAACGTTTTGTAGAAGAATCAGGTATTGAATTAAATCGACCAGCTAATATCTCATTTATGTCTGAATTGAACTTTCCAACGTTACTAAAAGAGCTGCACGACGAACTGGTACGTACATCTGAATACGTACTAACTAAATATTAATGTGACCTTAATGTTATTCTGTTGTAAAAATAAGTGTTAATATTTTATGTTAATAAATATGATTGTCTCTCTGATATTTATGTCATTGTGATTTCTTTCTTCGTGTAGTTAACATGAATTTTAAGGTTAGCATTGAAAGTGTTAATATCGTTTGCTGTAATGAACGTTCTCAAGTCTCTGTATCAAGACCCAGCACAGCCCGCAAGTTATGCTGGGGTGGATGCTTTATATCGTGCTGTAAAAGAAAGGGACGGGAAACTGAAGAAGGCAAAAATAGCGGAATGGTTGAGGGGGAAGGAAGCTTACACTATTCACAAACCCGTGAAACATCGGTTTCTCAAGAACAGAGTGATAGTGGGGTGTAAAGATGAACAATTTCAGACAGATCTGGTAGATTTGTCATCTCTTAGTAAACATAATGACGACTACAAATATTTACTGACATGTATAGACGTGCTTTCGAAATACGCATGGCAGTCCCTTTAAAACAGAAATCGGGGCAACTGATCACAAAAGCCTTTCAAAAAATATTTCACGAAAGAAAGCCTCAGAAATTACAAACAGATAAGGGGACAGAATTCACTAACCGAGTGTTTCAGAAGTATCTAAAAGCACAGGGGGTTGAATTTTTCACTACTCATAACGAAACCAAAGCTAGCATAGTAGAACGATTCAATCGTACGTTAAAAACAAAAATGTGGAAATATTTCACAGATAAAAATACGAATCGCTACGTCGATGTGATAGACCAGCTATTGCACAGTTATAATCACACCTATCACCGTAGCATAAAAATGAAACCCGTTTTGGTATCACGTGAAAACGAGAGTCGCGTGTGGAAAACTCTGTATGACAATGTGTGGTCTCCGCAAAACCCCAATTATAAATTTCAGGTGGGGGATACCGTACGCATTGTGAAATCTAAACTACATTTTTCGAAAGGGTACGAGGCTAACTGGACAGAAGAAATCTTTGTCGTTGACAAACGACTACCCAGAACACCACCAGTCTACAGAATTAAGGATCTTATGGGAGACGTGATAAAAGGAACGTTTTACGAACAGGAATTACAAAAAATAAAGAAAAATCTTTATTATCCAGTGGAGAAAATAATTAAAAAGAGACGTCGTAAAGGAACAGTGGAATACTTCGTCAAATTCAAAGGATATCCAATCAAATTCAACACTTGGATACCTGCCCGTGACATGGCACCCCTATAAATAGAGAGGTATGAGAATCATTCGCCATAAATCATGTCCTTTTACGTGACGCTACCCAGGGACAGTTCGCTGAAATATTTTCCCGAAAATAAAACGTCTCATTATGTCACTAGACTCCCTAAACCCATAACATTAGAGGGTCAATGGGAAGTTGCCCTGGCAGAAATCATTTACCCTCATACTTGGTATAATGTTACTCCGTTTAATAATTTATTTGGATTTCACTTGGGAACAGGGGATATGTACGGTAGGCGGATACCTCCAGGAATGTATGAAACAGTCCCCTACCTGCTACGGGCTATGATTGTACCGTCGCTTAGCGGAAAAATCAACGTGACCTATCATAAAGTCACCAAAAGAGTGAAAGTAGAAATTGTCAACAATGCCAAATTGGAACTTTATACAGGCTTAGCCGAAATGTTAGGTTTTGAGGCAGGTACTATTGTTCAAACGATGGAAGCACCCTACGTGGCAGACATGCAAGCAGTTTACCCAGCGCTATTCGTTTACACTGATCTCGTAGAAACTCAGATAGTAGGGGACGTCTTGGCTCCTTTATTACGCATCGTGAAGGTGAACGGTAAAGACGGAGAAATCATCAGTGCGCAGTACGATCGACCTCACTATCTGCCGTTAATCAGAAACAATTTCCAAACTGTAGAAATCGTTATAAGGTCGAACACAGGTCATCTGATACCATTTGAACGAGGGAGAGTGTTGGTGAAACTTCATTTCCGACTGAAGCAGCTGTTTTAAAAAAATGCACGTGCCTTACAAGTGTTGCACTAAACATTATGAGGACTATTACACAGCCCAAGTAGGTAATAGTCTGTCGTATTATCAAGGACAGTCGTTACAGAGGGGATATGGTTTAGGAGGATTTTTGGAGCTCTCTTTAAAGCGGCTGTGCCGTTATTAAAACAAGGAGCTAAAACTGTCGGTAAAGAAGCATTGCGAACAGGTATGAAGATAGCTGATGATGTTTTACGGGGTCAAAATCCCAAAAATGCGCTAGAAAGAGAATCAAGGAAGCTGGAAGGAAACTGGGGGAAAAAGCTTACATCAAAGCTAAAGAGATGATGGGGGCAGGCGTTAAAAGGAAACGGGGTCAGCCGAAACGTGTCATTTCTTCAAAGGCGAGAAGAGTGTTAGGACGTGACATATTCGATCCGTAATGGCTTTTATTCATCGTGATTCGCTGGAGTGCGCTAAATCAGAACTAGACTTATTTGCTTTACCTCCCACACAGACCCTCATTGAAGCGGGACAGTGGGTTGAATATCACCCCCTGGCTAACATCTACGATGGAGGACCCTTAGAATTTCATGTATCTGGAAGCGGCGAGGAATACATTGATCTTTCCCAGACTATGCTCTATGTGAAAGCCAAGATAGTGAAAGCTCCCAATCTACCTCTAAAGAAAGATGAACTCGTCGGTCCAGCAAACCTGTTTTTACATTCACTCTTTGCCCATATTGACGTATCGCTCAACGACCGCCTCGTATCCAGTTCCAATAATACTTATCCTTACCGAGCTATGATTGAGACGCTGCTGAACCACGGTGAAGACAGTAAGAAGTCTCAGCTGACGTGTGAACTGTTTTACAAAGATTTAGCCGGATGTATGAGTGAGACAAACCCATCAGAAGCAGGAAAACCAAATAAGGGTTTGCAACAGAGATGTCAATTAACAGATCAGAGTGCTATCGTCGATATGATAGGTACGCCACACTGCGATATATTCTTTCAAAACCGCCTGCTTTTAAATCTAGTGGATATAAAAATCAAACTGATCCGCAGCAAAGACCCCTTTTGTCTACTGTCATCTTCTGCCACTCCAGATTACAAAGTCATGCTAGAACATGCATCGCTTTTCATACGCAAAGTAAAAGTCAGTCCAGGTGTGTCGCTAGGACATGCAAAAGCCTTAGAGAAAGGCTCAGCGAAATATCCCATAGACCGTGTTCTTTGTAAAACGTATTCTATACCCCAAGGTAATATGTCAATGATACAAGACAATGTATTCCTGGGACAGATGCCTAATCGCATAGTCATTGGTTGCGTGGATAACGATGCTTTTAATGGTACTTATAGCAAAAATCCTTTCGAATTCAAACATTATCATCTGAACTTTATAGGCGTATACGTGGACGGCCACCCAGTTCCCTACAAAGCACTAGAACCCAACTTTAAAGAAGGAAATTGGATACGAGCTTATCACAGTTTATTTCTGGGGACGGAAAAAGCAGGCCAAGACCGAGGTATTCAAATAAGTCGCGACGAATATTCTCAAGGTTACACGTTGTATGCTTTCGATCTTTCCCCAGATCTCTGCGACGGAGGGCACATGAACTTATTACGGCAAGGAAATTTAAGATTAGAATTGAAATTCGCAGTACCGCTGCAACAAACTATTTCCATCGTTGTCTATGCAGAATTTCAGAACATCATAGAAATAAATAAATCGAGAAATATCTTATTTGATTTTTCGTCATGAATGCCCTCCAACTCAACAGAATCCTGAAGAGAGATCCTTACGTGAGAACGACATTTCGCGGCGTATTTCCAGCAGACGGTTTAAAGAGAAGATTGCCCTATTACCCAGCATCCCTCATTGTGAATGTAGATCCTCGGAATAAGCCTGGAAGTCATTGGATGGCTCTATATTTTCCCAATCCTTATACAGTAGAATTCTTTGATTCATTTGGAAATCCTCCTAATTATTTTAATGGACCTATTTTAAACTATGTATCGCGGTTCCAGACTATTGTATTTAATGATGTTATCCTGCAAAGTGACGAAACTGGTGTGTGTGGTCAATATTGTATATTTTTCTTAACCCACCGTTGTCGTGAAAAATCAATGTTTTCTATCATAACTTTGTTTAATGTAAATCGTCATTGTAACGATAGACAAGTTTATCGCTATGTAAAAAAAACATATCCTTTAAATGTACCTTTCTATATGCCAAAATAAAAAATTTTTAAGTGTAAAATAATTTGACAGACTCCTATTTTTTAATACATAAACATATATTTTATTCGGAAGAAAATCTTAAAAACTAGTTACAGTTCATCACATGGTGAGCCAAATCGGAGAAACATTCACAGATTTATAATATTTATTTTTGATGAGGGTTTTTGGAAAATTTATATCTTTTAACACATTATCAAACTCAGCATAACCGATGGGTTTTACACTTTTTTTATTCCGCAATAGGTTATCTATTAAATCCACAATATTCGAACCCTTCACAGTCCTATCTCTAATTTTTAACTCTCCATTAGGAGTCCAACTCACAACATTACTTTTATCTAAAATACTCATGATATGTGAAGCATTTTTTTTGAAGTTTTTAGGAACAGTATCCGTTACTAATTTTAATACATCGTTCTCGACGTTCTGAAGTGAATCTAACTGTACAGTAAAATCTGGAACATGACTTATATCGTGAGTGACATTTATATATTTCTGCAATACTTGATTGTATAAGACGATTTTTTCAGAATCGGTTATTTTACGATTTAAAATATCTTTCATTTCGCGGTCCAATTGCGATAACTGTTCCTCAGACGGGGAATGACGCGATAACCTTTCTTCAGGCACCAACACAAGTTTTCTACTATATTCCATTTCTACTGAGTAAGGAAGTGATAACGGATAATGCAGCTGGCACTAATACGCTAAGGAATCCCCCTTTCTGTACTAATAATCTACGCTTCTTATAGAGGGGAACTGTCTTATCAGCCAGTTTTCTTATAGACCTCTTATGCGGCTGCAATTTTATCTTCTGATTCCTAGTTAACTTAACATTCCCTTTTAAAACGTTTCAACAACATTCACATAGAGTTTTAATGACCCCGATTGGCGTCTTTCTCAACATTTCCGTGCGCATGCGCGGTTTACAAATGCCTAACAGCCGTAGCTGTTCTAAATGAGCCTCTGTACACTTGGCCATTCTCTCTCTGAATGATTAATCTTAACTATGGATTAATCTTAAATAGCCTCCTTTAGATTAAATATTTTCTAAACAGCAAAAATTGGAATGTTACACAGTAAAATAACTGAGTCTTTACAAGTCCTTAGAAGAATGACGCTCTAACCACTTAGACAGCAATAAAACTTTTCGTGCAGCACAATGAGCAGTATCGTGATATCTGCACTCGTATTCATAACAACGGCCTAAATCGTTTATATTAGGGACCCCCATACATTCTAAATTATAACAATTTTTGTTGATATACCGCTCAAACATTTTACATTTGCTCAAACCTTTGGCATAAAACACGTCATAGGTTAAACTGAGTTGAGTCATAAGGGTATACATTTCAGTATAAGGCCTATTACCCTGATTCCAATACAAATGATGCAAATTTTCGGTCGTCCAGTCACATGTTATCCTATCTTTAAATAACAATTCATTCCAATTATAGGGAGGTTTAAAAAGAAAATTTTCCATCCATTGTACATCTGATACACAAAAACTAAATTCTTTTACAATAAATTTACCGTCCTGAAGCTGAAAGCCTTCTGCATCTAATATAACTGACATATTGACTGGGGATCAGAAAAGAATGACGTCTTTATATATTTTACAATGGACTGGTAGTCTGATCTAACCAATGAAAAACTTTACCTTGGTTGATAGACATAATTTACTTCCCCGTGGAATATATTTGTTTTCAGACGCATATCCTCTGGAGTTTCCATGCGAAGATCCACAAATAAATAGTGATAAGGACGTCGGGTGGCATCAGCATAGACTTCCATGAAGAATTTGGTTTTACCGGGATACAGCTGCCTCGCAAAGTGATTAATCTGGCTGATATCTCTCCTGGAATTAAATAAACATAAATAATGAGCGTTGAGTGAAATATCGCGCATCTCTTTACCTTTATGAAAAATATTTTGCACTATGAAAATAACAGACAGATTTTTATGATGGCTACCCTTTGTAAAGAGATGGGTTAGCCTCTTATCACTACCACATTCACTCATTAAATCATCAATCACAAAAACAGTACTATCTCCTAAATAGTCATTATAGTTAGTAGGTAATCCTTCCACGAACGTCACTTCAGGCATCTCGTCGTATAGAGGTTGATACATGCCGTAAAACCACACAATTTTTTCAGGTTGGGGCTTCATGAGCTTACTGTGTAATAATTTAGAAACAAAACGTGATTTTCCACTGCCAGTAGGACCTGCAACAAGAGCAGTAAAAGGATGATGTAAATGAGGCAACTCCATCTTTCACACTGATACAGAAAAATAGAAACAGTTTAATAAATACCTTCTTAATAGCCGAAGGGGATGGTGTCCAGATCCGGAAGGATACAGCGCTTGTCGTACACAACTCTGTAATCCTTCTTCTCCTCCCGGTTAATCACCTTGCGGCGCTTGGCATCCCTGGTAATCTTTCTAGGATTGACGGTTGTGAGCACTTGTGGCGTATCCAGGTTCTTTACCAGCTGGGTCAAGCTGTCGAAATTCAGAATCAGGGAGTTTGTATAATTTAAGGTAAACCCCCTGATTTTGCAGCAGGTCTTTCCTTTGCCGTCTTGTACGCATAATTTTTTGCTCCTCCACTGATAAAGCTGATGATGTGGTCTCCTTCATCTAATTCATTTGTGAATTCCCCTAGGTAATTACCAATAGGGGGATCGTTTGTACCATCACTAATGTATATGATGGAATCAGTGTCGTAGTAGCAGACAGCCTGACCCAACTTCTCCAGCTCTCTGTACAACCTCAGTCTGGCATGGGCTGTGGTAAAAGCAGCTATAAAAACATTTGTCTGGTCCCTCTGGCTGACGAATTCCTGCTTATACTTCCAACTAATGGCTGCTAACTCCTCAGTTGGAAGATACATGTCCTTAACCTGTATAAAAATAAAAAATATTTTTTTTTATCAAACACAAGAAACAAACTTTTTTTAAGAAAACTTTTCCTTAACAAAAATGAAATTTTTGTCAAACACTAAACACAAAAAACTTTTTTTTTAAGAAACCTTTCCTTAACAAAAATAAATTTTTTATCAAACACAAGAAAAAAAGTTTTTTTAAATAAAAACTTTTTTAAGAAAACTTTTCCTTAACAAAAAATGAAATTTTTGTCAAACACTAAACACAAAAAACTTTTTTTAAGTAACCTTTTCCTTAACAAAAAATGAAATTTTTGTCAAACAAGAAAATTTTTTTTTAAATAAAAACTTTTTTAAAGAAAACTTTTCCTTAACAAAAAATTAAATTTTTATCAAACTCTAAGTACAAGAAAAATACTTTTTTTCAATAAACCTTTTCTTACCTCTACTGTAGGATTTGTTAGCAACTTGTTGAAGGAAGCAAGGTCGGCGACGAAGGTTATCTGGTGCTTATTTTCCTTCATGCCAAAACGTCCCCAAAAACTGTTCAGGCACGTCTTGGCACATTGGCGTCGTCCTTTATTTATTTCAATGCAGCCAGGGTCCAGTTGCACTCCTTCTCGTCGAGAATAATTTTGGATGTAGGCGGATTTTTCTTCATCAGAATGGCAATCCACAGGCCAACCAGATGACTCCTGCTTCAACTTGAGGAATGTATTTATATAGCTTTTAAAGAGCTCAGTGGATTGCTCTTTAAAATGGTAAACTTCGTATAATTGCACGATAGTATACCCTACTGACACAGCTTTTTTCACTTCCTCAGACACCCACGTACCCGTCAAGGCTCTTTCAGCATTTGTATGCTCACAAGGAGGAGCTTGGCGTGTTTCCACACAAGTACGGCACAAAGGGAAATTTAATTTGTTGTTGGCTCTGTAAGGGAGGACTGGATGATAGAGGCCTCTTGGAGGAAGAATACTGCACTTCACGATGCCGAAATATTGGGTGATGTCGCCAAAATCTGAAGTGATGATTTCTGGGTGACCCATGGGGTAAGGATCATACTTATTGACTGTAGGGTAAAGGGATGTGAAATCGATGTACTTTATCTTTTCACAACCCTTTACCGTATACTGTAGTTTGGAAGCATTCGTCCTGCCTTCAAAAAATGCATCTCTGGGGTTAAGTCTGGAGACTGCCTCGTGGGTACTCAAAAACTCCTGTAGTTTAGGATCTCTCTTTTTCATTTCCTGAAACTCGTGCTTCCAGATACTGATGTACTTGTACCCAGCCTGCTTCAACATTTCCTCCTGCTCTTGGGTTTTGCGAAAGAGTGCCCAAAATGGGATCCCATTCACAGGGTTAATGGTATCCTCATCGTAACATTTTTTGCAGCCGTGCCAAAAACAGCCTAAATACTGATAAATGCTATGACTCTCCTTGCAGTAGCCGTCCACAAACTTCCCTAGAATTTTTTGTTCCCCATCCTCGTTAAGGCCATGGCAGATTTTATCACCTGTCGTGTGGCTAACAAAATCTAGCCACTGAATACAGCCAAGAATTGATGTTTTTAACGTAGCCATGAATGGGGATGAGGGCTAAAGAATTATCAGGGATGTGCTTAGACCTGTAGGTAGCCATGCAAGCTGAGGCGATCGTTGTATACTGGAAGGGGTCCACCTCGTTGATGCTCAAAAATTCCTCCCGGAATTTCAAGCAGGAGCGTCGTAAGATATCCACATCTGATCTGCAAAGGAAGCAGGATTAGAAAAAACAATTAAACTTTTTCGTTACTATAAACATGTCTACAAATTTTTATTGCCACCCAATCAATAAAACACATTTTTTGACATAACGTAAAAAATTATTATTCATAAATATTTTCATAAAAAAATTTTTGATTTTATGAAATACCATTTTCTTATTAAGATTCACAAAACAGTTTTACATTTTCTAAAATAATTATTTTCTGAAACACAATCTGAAATTTTTTTTTTGTAATTTTACTTTTCGTAAATTAATTTTCTGTAAAAAAAAGTTCAAGCTTTTAAAAATTTTTCTAAAACACAATTTTGAAATTTTTTACAAATTTACATTTCGTAAATTAATTTTCTGTAGAAAAAAATGTTTAAGCTTTGAAAAAATTATATTCTGTAAAATATTTTTTCTAAAACAGCAGTTAAAACAGTTTTTACATTTTTGAACCAAATTAAAAAAACAATTTTTTATATATTTTTTACACTGAAAATTTTTTTCTAAAATGCAATTTTAACATTTCGTGAAATAATAGAGTAAAAAAAATGACTTACTTGCAATATTTGTACATTTCCTCCCGGAAATTGAATGGTTCCTTACGCCGCTCCCCATACCACTCTATGAACTTGGATCTCTCTTCAGTAGACATCGCCTCTGGCATATAATACTCCTCTGCTGGGAGAATACCAACGTAATCTTGATTTTCACTTTTGTTGAAGAGGTGAGGAAAGTAACCCTTCGTCAGCTCCTCCAAGCCAAAGATTTTAGGGAGCTTTGCCAGTCCCATGGCCATAAAATTGAAAGAATCTATGAGCCGAATTTTTAATGAGGCCACCTCTAGTTGCATGATTTTGGAGCCGTTCGGGATGATGACAGGCTTCACCCCCTGTTTTAACAAGTAGGCTAGAATAAACTGCCCATCATAGCCTTTCATATTGTGGGCTATGGCTGTATACCCTTTATGTTCTGGGGCAAACAGAAACTGGCAAAACTTTTGGCAGGCGTCGTAACCCTCAAAGACTCTTTCTGTGCCATCAACGTACTGGGAGACGCAATAATTGACCTCGTGCTCGCCGTTCTCTTGGTCGCATTCGAAATCAAAGAAGATCAAATTATCGGAAGGCGCCTTCGGCTGTTTCCTGCCCAGATAACACCTGTGGGTATCTGCGAGCACGTATTGCTTGCAAGACACACATTTGATTTCGCCACAAACGTGGTCTTCAGGTCGTCTATCCTTTCTCTGCAGAACACGATGACAATTGCTGCACTGATACAGCTTCTGACAGAGAGAGGCTTGATGTCGACTGCTGCAGGCGATGTGCCTGTCAAAGCATGACTGCGAACGACACAGCCGATCGCAATCACGACAATGAATAGGCACACCGGGTAAACACGAAGAACAGAAACATATGGGACACCGATTCTCACATCGGTGGTCGTGCTGATTCTGGAATCCCACATCGCAGTCGGAGCAGTAATAATGCCTGTTCAGAAATCCAGGCATACTGGTTATTACATCATAGTGATCGTCGTGCAACCAGAGATAAATTTTCTTTTCTTTTTTGGGACCTTTATACACCACCTGTAATTAAAAAAGAAGAGTCTTTTAGCAGAAACAGTTTAACGTATGAATTATAGAAATGCATTATACACGAAATTAAAAAACTCGATGACATGAAAAGTACAATTAAAAAATAATAGAGCTTGAAACAATTTAACGTATTGTTACGACAGAAGAATCTGGCAACCGAAAGCAAAGTTTCAGCCAACGAATAAGAACGTTGGGAGAATTTGGAGAAGAAGAGTGGAGCGTTAACGGTCGTTTTGTATTGTAACGGTTGTTGTGTTGAACGGTCGGTGAGTTCGAAAATGGACGGTGAGCTGTTCTGAGACAGTGCGCGTAAGTATCAAGAAGTAACTTGATGTGTTGTGTATACGCGGAAGGATAAAAGTGGGATCTTTTATCGTTAAGTATCAAGAAGTAACTTGATGTGTTGTGTATACGCGGAAGTATAAAAGTGGGAACTTTTATGGCTAACTTCGAATGTCTACACGGACTGTCTTTTTGTTCGGCTAGTGTGTGAAAAGTTATTAGCACAGGACGAGAATTGGTTTACGAGTGAAGATCTTCGGGTGACCTGGTAAATCAAGTAAAAGGTAGTATTTAGTAAAATACACAGAGCTGATGTTGTGTGCTCTACGTGAAGATTGATGACTTGTGCATGTTAATAGTTGATTTGTTAATAAGATACTTCATCCATATTTCCTTTGTAACAATTTACCTTGTATTGAATTTGGTTTTGAAATATAGCTTTTAATACTCACGCTCAGCGGCTATCCATTTTTGTGATCCGCAACATTTGGTGTCAGAAGTGGGATTATGATTATTTAATTGAATGCCGTTAACTAGAAGTATGGATGAATTAGTAAAGTTGATAAATAGCTTCAAAGCCGATATGACTACGCTGATGACTGACTTGAAAGCCGATATGGCTAACAAAATAGGTGACCTGGCCGCACAAAAAACTGAGATTAAAGGTGCTATAGCTGCCCAAAGCGATAAAATAGATGACTTGAAAGCCGAAATGGCCGCGCAAAATACTGAGATTAAAGGTGATATAGCTGCCCAAAGCGATAAAATAGATGATTTGAAAGCCGAAATGGCCGCACAAAATACTGAGATGAGAGCTGAAGTGGCTTCTCAAGTTGGTAAGATTATTGATCACTTCAAGGATCATAAAACCGAACTCAATAGACAATGCAATAGTTTAAAAGTTGAATTTGTCAGTGAAAAAGATGATCTTGATAGTGTTAAGTTAGATTGTAAACATGGAAAAGAAAAAGAGAAAGGCAACGCATATAAAAATGTGGATCTGCTACTGGAAATCAAGAATCGTAGAGATAGCGCAGATAATGCCTTTGACCACGCAACTACTGGTAATGCATGGCAGAGTGTCTATGTCGCTGGTGACATGTCTAGGAACTGTGAAGAACAATCACACAGATCAGAGAGCTGTGAGACTATACAGTACGCTTTGCACTTCAAAATACCTAGGTATACAAGTCTGGCACGATCTGAAGAGAGATCCACACGAAAGGTATTCTATTCCTCGCCGTCAGCAAAATGTGTCATGGACAATTATCGCAAAGGCAGAGTAACGAGTGGTAATGAGGGGGAACGAAACAGAGCTTACGTTTCGCAGAGTGGTCCGAGTAAAGAAGAGGCGTCCATTCATCATAGATACAAAGTGCCATTCGACTTTACCGCGGAAGTCGGAGAGATTTTTCCGAAGCATATAGCCACACTCGAATCGTTTATAGAAAGTGGGGATTTAAGGAAGAGGAATTCCGAAGAATGGCTTAGAAGCATAACAGGTGATGCTAGTAAAAGAGCTTCAGGCAGAGACCGTACTTCAAAGACTAACTTTCTGGATGAAACTAAGCCTCAGAGTTACGATCAGAGAGAAGTGAATCCCTCAGATAATTTCAACGTAGCCACGCTGAATTTCTTTTCTGAACAGTCAATGTGCAGATTTGGACATTATAACCATTTAGATTATAAGGATATAGAAAAGTTTTATCACGACTACAAGAGCTCTAAAGTGGACAATATCATGTTACAAAACTCGTCGCTGATCTCCAGAATGAACAATTTGGCAATCATGACTGATGTTTCCCTGGCTAATTACAATGAGAGCTCCAAGAAAGTGAATTCCGAAGAAACAGCAACTATGACCTCCTCGGGTCATGTGTTTTGCTGGAGACCCGAGTGGCGCCATCGGATGGTAGATAAATACGGTACAGGAGGTGTCGGCGACAAAGTGAGTCTTGTCTTGGCTCCTGCACTTGCTGCTTTAGGTCTCAAGGTCCCTATGATCTCCGGTCGTGCTCTCCAATTGACGGGAGATACTCTGGACAAATTAGAATCCATCCCTGGCTTCACAGTCGACTGCACTAAAGATAAAATCGAGCAGATGATGGAAGACGTCGGATGCTGCATCGTAGGACAGACAGAGGAGCTGGTGCCAACAGATAAGGAGATTTACCGCTGCAAGGATCTGACGGCTACCGTAGATAGCGTTCCTCTAAGGAGATGCTCAATTGTGTCCAAAAAGCTGGCTGAAGGAGTGTGCGCTTTGGTTTATGATGTTGAATTCGGAAAAGGAGCTATTGATCTCATCAGTACAGAAGATGTTGCTGTTGATTTAGTTAAGAAAATGGTTGCAGCATCACAAGCTCGTGGAATGAAGAGTTTGAGTTGTTCAGCTGTTATCAGCAACATGGATTCACCTCTTGAAAACTCTGTTGACAACTCTCTGGAAGTGATGGAAGCTGTTCAGTGTTTCCTTGGTGACGGATCCTTGGAACTGCAAGAGCTCGTCGAAGAGTTAGGAGGAGAACTTCTGCGTTTGGTAAACATTGTGGATAATAGGGTAGATGAAGCATCACGTGTCTGCAAGGTTCTGCATAACGGCAATGCTTTGAACAAGTTTCGTAACATGTTAATAGAACAAGGAGTATCTGAAGATGTTGCAAGCTGGCTATGTGAAGGTAAAACAGAAAAAATATTGCTAGCAGCCCGACACATCACTGATTTCACTTATACAGGAGAAACAGGTAAGGTTGTCGGATTAGAAGCTGTAGTTCTAGCAGGAGTATGGAAGGAGGAGATGGACCGAAGCGCTAAAAAGAATTATGGAGCTGATATTATAATTGTGAAGCACCTTGGGGATCAAATTGATTCAGGTGAAGTATGGCTGAAGGTTCATCACGACAGTTCTGAATTAAGTGAAAGTCAACTGACAAAAGGGTCAGACTGGAGAATGAAACTCCTCCCTAGATTTTATGTCACTAATGACTTTCATTCCTTGTTACTGTTGATAGAAGTAAAAATCCAAAGAAGAAAACTTTCGACAAAGAAGAAAACTTTTTACAGGTTTTGCACGAAAACTCTTAGTCGATTCTTCTCCCTGCGGAGACATAAACGTGTTCACAAGGGCTATAGGCCTTACACGTATTATATTTGTGGACGAGGCTTCAGTCAGAAAAGAAATCTAAGTCATAATGAGATTCGCTTTCATTTTGACACAGACGTGGAATATCGCATTCGTCGACGTCCAGCTACAAAGAGCAAGGTGGTTCACGTGGATCGTTTGACCCCGTTTCATCGAAGAACTGAAGAAACTTTGGAATCCAGAATTGTTCGGGACGAACAAGACCTAGGAAGGGGGCAGTGTTACGACAGAAGAATCTGGCAACCGAAAGCAAAGTTTCAGCCAACGAATAAGAACGTTGGGAGAATTTGGAGAAGAAGAGTGGAGCGTTAACGGTCGTTTTGTATTGTAACGGTTGTTGTGTTGAACGGTCGGTGAGTTCGAAAATGGACGGTGAGCTGTTCTGAGACAGTGCGCGTAAGTATCAAGAAGTAACTTGATGTGTTGTGTATACGCGGAAGGATAAAAGTGGGATCTTTTATCGTTAAGTATCAAGAAGTAACTTGATGTGTTGTGTATACGCGGAAGTATAAAAGTGGGAACTTTTATGGCTAACTTCGAATGTCTACACGGACTGTCTTTTTGTTCGGCTAGTGTGTGAAAAGTTATTAGCACAGGACGAGAATTGGTTTACGAGTGAAGATCTTCGGGTGACCTGGTAAATCAAGTAAAAGGTAGTATTTAGTAAAATACACAGAGCTGATGTTGTGTGCTCTACGTGAAGATTGATGACTTGTGCATGTTAATAGTTGATTTGTTAATAAGATACTTCATCCATATTTCCTTTGTAACAATTTACCTTGTATTGAATTTGGTTTTGAAATATAGCTTTTAATACTCACGCTCAGCGGCTATCCATTTTTGTGATCCGCAACAGTATGAATTATAGAAATGCATTATACACGAAATTAAAAACTCAATGACATGAAAAGTACAATTAAAAAATAATAGAGCTTTAAACAATTTAACGTATGAATTACAGAAATGCATTATACCCGAAATTAAAACAGCTCAATGACATGAAAAGTAGAATTAAAAAAATGATACTACAAATAATAGAGCTTTTAAAGGTTAGTTTTCGTAAAAACAGTACTTACTTTTCCAAAATGATCTGCCGACACCACGTGTATTTGCACGTCGAGATGTCTCTCGAAAGCCCCAATGTCCTCAAAAGTACAAGGCCCTTCTGGCACTCCTGCTGCCTCGTGAAGATCTTCAGCCAGGCGTCGTTGCAGGGGTCTTCTTCTGTTACGAATGGATTCATATTTAGGGTCATTGTTAACCTTCGCCATTGCCACAACTATGGCTCTAGCGCAGCAAAGGTTTTGACTATCGGCAGGAATGCTAACGACAGATTTCTTTTTCAAACGATCTACCGAGATGTTAGCTATGGATCGTCTCCCTCCACCACTGGGCCGTCGAACGATCAGGACATCAATCCTCAGTGTATCGTCAATTGGAAGTTGATCCTTACTTTGTAGGACTTTGACGATGGCCGCCAACACTCGTTCAAACGTCATGTCCTGGATGCGAATGAAACAAGTTGAAATCGGCCGATCCAACCAGTCGCTGAAAATACAAAAGCGGATTAGGTCGTTAGGACTACGTCCTTCTGTCGTCCTCCTGATCAGCTCCTCGACCATAGACCCCAGAGAAGTGATCATATCGTAGAGAATCTGGCCCCAATGTTGTGGATCGATGCGAGCTTCGTATACACGCGTCTCAGCATCGAACTTACGATTCTCCTTTCGAGATCTCTCGGTAAGGGTGTAGTCCAATACTTCTTCTTCTTCTGAACGTCCCCGTTTGCGACCCTACAATAAAAAAATAAAATTAAATCTTTCTATACTTAAGAAAACACGCAAAAAATATCAATTAAAATTATGAAAATACATATAGAAATATATATTAAAAGAAAAACATAATTTTTACGATATTAAAATTTACAGCATTACCTCTGCATGAATTGCAGTTGTCCGACTGGTAGACGCTTCAGAAGAAGATTGAGCAATCTGAAAGAAAAAAAAAGTCTATTCAATAATTTTTTCCTTACTAAATTCTTGAAGATGAAAAATTTACAAGTATGTATAAATAACATGTTGTTTTCTATTAAATTCATACACTATTGATCAATCTTTACTTGTTAAATCATAAGATTTTTTAAAATACACACCTGCCCGCCACCGAAAACGAAGTTACTCGCTTCCACCTCCACCGTTTCTTCTAAAGTAAGAGGCCACGGGTTATTGGCGAATACTTGATCAGCATCGTCTGTGATCTAAAAGAATATATCAAAATAAATAAAATGTTCCTAGTAAAATGCAGTAATAAATTTGAGTAGAAATAAAAAAAAAAATACTTACGTCTAAAGACTCGTTAGGTTGCTCCGATACAAACCAAGGAGCTGCATCGACTTCGGGATCCACCTGAAAAAAAACCAGAGAAATGGGGATTAAACACGCTGTGCTAACCAGGCATACATATACACTTTCTAATCAGTATACATATTCTAATAATATAGCCATATAAGAATAGTCAACTTACCATATCGGCATCCAAAGCGAAGGTCTTGAATTGCTTAGATTCCATCGTAAAATTGAATAAGAGAAAGAGAGCACTGAAAGTTACACCATAAGTAGCGAGAAAAACTAGCAGGAATATGAGCTGTCGAATTCAGGCCACTGTATTTATAGTGGCATCCCTTATCAGATACACTCGACGATGAATCGATTAAAGATTGCAATAGTCGTACGACGTGTTGGAACATGGCCCTCTGAATCATCGGTGCTTCGGGTTTTCCCCTTCGATAAACGAGATGAATCATCAACGTGGATAAACGCGTAGACTCATGAATCATAATTTTTTAAAATATGTATTTTAAACGTCTGTTTCGCAGGACTTTTCAGATTCCGTCAGTAAATCGCGGTCCACGGGGAAAATACTTATAAATTGATTTCTAAATGGATAAGGAATAATCGAATTTATTCCCCATGTGGTTTACAAGGTATAACGAATTTATTCGTAGACAAGGAATAAAAAAATAATTTCCGATGTGACATACAAAAAATAATCAAATTAATTCCCAATGTGATTAACAAAGAATAAAAATATATATGTTCCTAATATACCAGAAATAAAAATTTATTACCAAGTTAAATGTGGTTTACAAGGTATAACGAATTTATTCGTAGACAAGGAATGAAAAAAATAATTTCCAATGTGACATACAAAAAATAATCAAATTAATTCCCAATGTTCAATTCCGATTTATAAAGAAAAAAAATACTCTTATTTACAAGAAATACATTTATTCGTAGGTTAAAATGATCGATTTTTCACTGACAGCATCTACCTTTAAGCATCGCTTTCACATATTACCGCTGGCGTAATGGATAAAACGCGCTGGTAAGCGTGAGGTTGTGGGACCGAATCCACCGGTGGGAGACTTTTTTTTATAAATATAGTTAAACACTAGAAACACTAGATGGCGCTGCAATAAAAATATTTGGGACGGTTGCTTCACGATGGGTTTGTGTCAACCAGGGGATGATGACTCAACTATGCAAGAATCCAAGATGGCGGACGAACGGCAAAATCACGGGACCTTTCGAGAATATGACGTCAGTATACAAAATGGCGGACGAACGGCAAAATCACGGGACTTTTGGGGGTCATCTGACTGCTGCGTGACCTTCAAGGTCAAAAGGTCATTTGGCCCCAAAGTGGCCCATCTACTACTTAATGTAATAACATACAGGTCAACAGTAAAACTGGGAAAGTCTATTGTCTGCAACTTCCATTTTTCATATGTAAGCACTATACCCGTTATTTAACAGTATAAATATATTTCCTGCTGGAAAAGATTATAAATTTTTGCAAAAAATATATGTCAGAAAAGTAAAATTCCAGTTGATGATTTCTTTTATGCAATTTTCAATTGTTTTTGATAAAAAAAAAAGAAACAAAAAGAATCATGTAAATTTGTGGAAAATATTTCAGTTTTAAATATAGAACATAGTCACACTTTTTCAAATCTCTGGCAGAGCTCTATAAGAACATTGAATCCTGAAAGAAAAATTAAAAGAACGTAGCATTTCTGTGTGGAATAAGCAATGATGGTATATTATTTCAACAAATCCATCCTTTCTCTCTTCGTTCCTCAGAACGTGCATCATAATAGATTGTCTGTCACTGAAGGGTCAACATGCGCCTCAGACGTTGCTCCGCTATGCCGATTGAACCTGTTGGTGATTCTAAGCCACCAGAAATGTCGCCTAGAGAGATTGCTGAAGCACTGCCTCCTGCTGCAGAGAGAGAAGATGTTTTAGAGCAGTGGATGAGGGAGCACGAAGAATTGTTTCTTCTCCCAGTTATTTCAAATCCGTCTCCTCCACTAACTCAGCAATTACTTGAAACATGGAGCACTTCAAGAAGCGACTGATTGCCTAGAGTATTCACCTAATCAGAAGATCGGCAAATGGAATAACTCCATTTCACAAACGGCTCTTATGAGAGCCACACAATTCCGATAAAGGGTTACCATTCGTACACTTTAAATCAGTAATATAGTTGTGATTAAATAATCTCATATTTCTAGTTATTGGTGATTTTTGTTTTCCCTTAATATTTTCTGTAGGTGCCGTAGAATAGGTAGAGAACCTTCGATAGGAATCTGGGAGTTGAAGAAAAAGGAATTTCCAATTTTTAGGGATGGACGGATCAGACAAGTGCTGTCTGAACATGGGCATTTCGTAGGCCAGTCGTGAGGACAGCAGTCTTGACGGTTTTGTGGCTTGCCACTGCTAACTCCTGGTGGATTGCGAATGCAATACTGACTGTCCTAGATAAATCAAGTTTACGAAAGTCAAATGAAAGAGATGAATTTTATGGGTATTTACCTCTGAGCGGCACTCTTTTTCACACCATGGGCTAAGTGGCAAGGGTTGGGTTGGGTTGTTTTACCTCTGAGCGGCACTTTTTTGCACACCATGGGCTAAATGGCCAGGTCACATGGACCACGAAGGCTCAGAGAAGGTTGGGGGAGGGGACCCACTGGAAAAGCTGTTGAGAGACAGATGGTAGCCTCCCGTCAAGGCTATCCAGCGTGTTCTTCAACGTGCACAGGGTATGACCCTCTCCCATACACGAGGCCACGGCTTAATGTCCCATCCGACGGACAGCGGCCTTTCCAAGCCCAACTTGCAGAGATAAATCTCAACACTGACCCAGCTGGGACTCGAACCTGGGAACTACAGATTACGAGCCTGGCGCGCTACCGACTGAACCACCCCCGCCCCACTAAATGGCCAGGACACCAGAACCCCGAGGGCTCAGAGGATGTTGAGGGAGGGGATCCACTGGAACAGCTGTTAGGAAACAGATGGTAGGTTGTCGTCAAGGCCATCCGTTATGTTCTCTAAAGTGCACAGGGTATGGCTCTCTCTACACACTGGGCCACGTCTTAACGTCCCATCCTACGGACGGCGTCCTTTCCAAGCCTAAAGAAAATTTGTATTAAAGTGCTTGCACCCTTTGCTGGAAAATCGATATTTCTCTGAGTGTATTGTGTATAAGAAACAAGGATGTAAACGCTTTTTCAAGATTTTGATTGTCTGCCCTGTGAGAGACTTTTCTCAGCCTTTGCTGTGGGGGGACGAAAAAAAGAAACGTGTAGAGTATGTATAATAAGATACCATTACTGTTTATTTAATTTTTTTTGCCATTTTCGATATGAACTTTCACTTTTCAAATACTTTCAGTTTTTAGTCTACTTATCAGCTGAAATCAAAATCTTCAAAAAGGATTTACGTCCTTGTTACTTATACAGATATTTTCGTGTTTTTTACTTTCTCTTCCGTCTATTATATTTTTCTTTTTTTGGAAAAACATGTCTTTTCGATTTTCAAAGTGCAAGAGACTTTACGTAACATTTCAGATTTCAGTTCTTAAAGTAAATAACTTCAGGAGTCAAATCTTTGATTACAGTTGGATAGAAACCGATTTCGTAAAGGTAATAGCAACTTATTTCACATCCGGGTCAGGGTGAGGGGCTGCTCAGAGAGAAATACCCTACTTTCGCATTCTTTCTTAATACTCAAAAAATACTACTCTTTCTTTCAATTTTCATCTCAGTTTGTCCAGAAAAATGAAAGGGGACTTATTCACTGGTGGATATCGAAAGGTTAATTAAGGGAAAGTACAATCAATGGATTCGGAAGTAATGTCAAATAATTCGTTTGTTTTATTCCACATTCAGGAGGGACACCCCTCTTCTCTACACATTCGAACAGAAAATTAATGTTATATAAGACGATACTTTCATGCTGAATCTCTGATGCTAAGTGTGAAATTTAAGGAATTCAATGCTTCAAACTAGAGATATACTCCGTCATCAAACTACAGATCACTCCCACAAATAAACCAGGTTCAACTCTGAAATTTTTAAAATGTTTTAAATAACATAAATGGCAAGATATCTCGGAAACGGCTCAATGTGCGTGGAATCCGGTTCCGTCGCTCGCTTCGTCTCTTCTAGTCCTTTGAAAAGAGTGGTCACCTCACCTGTCTACGACGAATATCTAAATAGTTAACATTTGACCAATCAGCATTCAGCCAGATACATACCATAATCTCATTGGTTAAAATTTCCCCATAGGCTTAACATTGCCACGTTAAAGCAGAGGTGAAATCTTCCGTAGGATTAACGTTACCAATGTTAGTGTTATGGAGGTGAAATAGGGCCATCAGCCTAGCAAAATTGTCTCAGCCAATAGGAAAGCACTAATGGCAGTCACTAATAAGATCCTGCACTGGGTTCGAAACCATAAGGCTATTGTAACACCATATCATCTGACGAATCAATAATATACACATGATAAAATCACAACTTTCTTTATATATATATATATTTAAATTCCAGCCACGCACCCCCACAACCTCCCATTTCATTGACACTAAATCAATCTCTTTGCCTTGCCCCCAGCCCTAAGCCTCATAGACCTCAGGATGGGAAGTAGGGTGAAAAAAAAGAAAAACGGTAGAAACACCCCTATTCTAATAATGACCGTTAGACCACGGACGGTTATGAGTCTTTTTTTTTAATCTCATTTCCTCATTATCCTCTAACTCGGATCTGGCAATTCGTATTTCCCTTCAATATGTCTGCTCTGATAAATACTTTAAGGACGGTAATATTTTAAGTGATTTAAGTTTCTTTTAGATTCCTTCAATCGTTTCCTATTTATTAACGATTCCGCAAAGATTTTATCTACGTCATAAGTGGAAATAACTTCAGGAAAGCTCATTTTCGATATCTCTTCACTTTCACTATGCCTCAACTTACACTATTACTATATGCACTTTATTGTACGAACCTGTGTCTCAGTTTCCAATTATTCTTTTCACATGTTGTTTGTGAAACCATTCTTCCTCATTTTAGATGATTTTTCTCTATATTTAATAATTTTATATTAGCTCTACTAATTCTAATAATCACTTTTTTTTCCTTCTTTTGCAGTGACCTGTGCCGGATTCCACCATGTCTGTTCCTGTTGCAGCGACGAAGGGAGTAGAGGAAGAGCGTGCCAACGTCACCATAGCCACCCGATAAAGGATACGGGTGGGCCGTCGCTGGTGGCTGCTTTCTCCTTTCAGTATTCTTCAAGTCCTTCAGTGCTTTGAAGGTGGCGATCTTCCTGGAGTTTCCTGAAACCACTCCGTCCCAGGCGGCCTGGATCCCGGGGCTGCTAGGGACCCTCTCGCTGGTCTCACCGGTGACAGGGATCCTCATGTCTACCTTTGGATACAGGCCGCTCATGTGTCTGGGTGGATTGCTGTGCAGTGCTGGCCTTGCCCTCAGCTACCTGGCCACGTCCTGTTCCTTCCTCATAGTTATCGTTGGAGGCCTCATGGTGGTCGGTGCATCCTTCACTATCAGCCCCGCGGAAGCCAGAGAGCCAGCACCCAGATGCTGCACATAGGTGGTCGCCAAGAGGCTGTCCCTCCGTTTCCTCACGGATGGCCTGTTCCTCCTCACGAGCGCTTCCATCTTCGCAATGGGTATGGGCAAACCTCACTTCCTGCACTACATTCCCCAGCACGCCAAGTCGCTGGTGTCGAGATCAGCAGTGCGATGCTGTTGACCTGCGTACGACCTGGTCGTACGCCTCTCGTACGGTCTCCTCGGCAGCCGCTCTCCCCTGCTGAGGACCGCCAAATACGTCTCGGGTGCTGCCGTCATTTCACTGCCCTTCTCTGCAAATACTGGTAGCTTGTCGTTGCCGCAGGAGTGGGAACTGGTGTGTGGACCATCCTGATCCCCCTCCTGCTTAGCCCGAATCACGGAGTCGACAACATGAATGTCATTTTCACCCTGGTGAGGCTGTTCCAGGGAGTGGCCAACCTCATCTACCCTCCCGTGGCTGGAGTGCTACGGTCCACCTGGGGCGACCGGGCACTCCTGCTGTTCATGGGATCGAAGATGGGCATCTCTGCTGCCTTTGGCATAGACCTTCACGTGGCTGCCGTCCTGCGCAACCACAGGCAGGCAGCCAATTCGCTGCGGGAGCACTACTACTTCCTCACCTACCTGTGAGCTCTGTAGCATTCCCGGGCTTGTAATGCCAAGAGAGGATAAGTTCTATATTTTGTCCTTCCCTTTCAGGAACAGGAAAACCTTTAAAATGAAAAAAAAAATTTAAGTATGTGAAAACCAAAAGAAAATATAAAAAATTTTAAAAAACAAAGAGACGATACTCCCTTGTTGTTGTAAATTGTATGTTTCTATTTTTTGATATGTAGTAAGCTGTGTACATTTTGCTGCGAGACAAAGTCTACCAGAGAGACAGACAACTTTTAAACACGCCAGCGCAATGTGCTGCCAGTCCTAAGCCTGGATGAAGTGTGAAGGAAAGTTGTGGGTCACATGACTCTGAAAAATAATAATAATAAAAAAAATATAAATCACCGGTCCACGACATCCATCCCATATAACCCCTTCCCGTACGGGGGAGGGGTGGATGCACCAAGATAAATTTCACAGGGAAACTACACCAACCCGTATAACCCTTTCCTGTAAGAGGGTGAAGGCGATGGGTTCAGATTACACACAAAAATAAAAAATTTAAAGGGGGGGGGGGTGAGAAGTAAACCATATAATTTCATCATGTGGTGGTGGTGGATGTCACAATAGAGAAAAATAATTTGCATGGGAAACGACACCCAACATAGTTATATAAATTATATATATATATATATACACCCTTCCCCTGTGAGGGGTGGGGGTTGTGGTACACCCAACCAATATAACCCTTCCTCTGTGAGGGGTGGGGGTGGTGGTATACCCAAAATATTTTCCATGGGAGGGACACGCATCACATGTAAACCTGTCACCTGCAACAGGAGATAGGGACACAAACGCACACACAAAAATAAATCGCTCGCACCTAAACCCAATCCATTTAACCCCTTCCCCTGCAAAGGGGTGGGGGAACACCATAACAAATTACACAAGGACAGCCTCCATTATAAATTGGACGTTTCTATTTTTTGTTGTGATAAATGGCCAGTTTAGCACAAAAATGGCCAGTTCTACCCTACAGTAAATGGCCAGTTTTACCCTGTCCACGGGCATTGCTGTGTGCCTTTGGCAGAGCCCTACCCATCTTCTCGCTCAAAGCACAAACCTTCCCCTATGCATGGGGGGGGGGGTGAAATACGGAGGAAAAATTTCACAGTCGCCAACCTACCAAACAAATTTGATGGGACACAGACACCCAATCGATGTAACCTTTCCACTGAAGAAAAGGACTGCGGGGAGGCAAATTCACCAAGGAAAAATAATCACATGGCAGCGACACCCAACCCATATAACCTCTGCTGTGGAAGCCGAGGAGGGGGTGGGGGGGCAAACCGGTAACCAATGAATCGAATTGGTCACTACCCAGAAGCCATCAAACTTTGTTCCTCTGTCTAAAACTAACCCATCTAAGCTTTCTCCCCTTCTGCCATTAAAAACAAGGTGAGGGGATGGTCATTCTGTAGTGCGACAGGCTCATAATCTGCAGTTCTCAATTTCGGGTCCCACCTGGACCAGAATTGAGATTTATCCCTGCAAAACTCCCTGCCTGTGGTGAGTAGGGACACACCGATGGGCTTGGTTGGTTGGTAAAGTCTGCCATCAGTCAGATGGGATGTTAACCCATGGTCCCATGTGCGGGAGAGCCATACCCTGTGAATGTTAAAGGACACGCTGGATGGCTTTGAATGGAGGCTAACATCTGTCTTTAAAAAGCTGATCCATTGGGTCCCCAACCCCAACATCCTCTGAGCCATAGGGTTCCTTGTGACCTGGCCATTTAGCACAATGTGTGAGAAAAAGTGCTGCTCAGCAGAAAAACTACCCAACCCTAGCGCAAAGAAGAAATGAGCGAATAAAATCCCAGGAATAATGCTAATCATTAAACGAAAATACCTAGAAAACCGTAAAAAAAGAAACAGAAAAATTACTGCACTCTAAGAAACACAGCATATAACTCACATCTGTGGAAAGCAGAGGTACGGGCGTGAGCGAAGCACTGAAGGGATCTCACAACCCATAGACCCTTTCTTATACAATAGCCTAAAGAAAATTTGAATATAATATTCTGAGAACAAAGGATAGCATAGCACCCTTGCTCTCCTCCGTTAACAGGGAACAAAGGGAATTGGAGGCAGCGGTTAAACAAAGGCAGAGTGCAACAATAATGAATCCATATCACCTCCTCCCACTTGCGTGGTAGGGAGGTAGTGAGGGCAAGAGTGAAAATACACAACCATTGCCTTGGAAATCGGGCTGCGATGAAGGGGGGTTGTTCTACCTCTGAGAGGTACACCATGGGCTAAATGGCCAGGTCACATGGACCACGAAGGCTCAGAGAAGGTTGGGGGAGAGGACTCACTGGAACAGCTGTTGGGAGACAGATGGTAGCCTCCCATCAAGGCCATCCAGTGTGTTCTTTAACGTGCACACGGTATGGCTCTTTCTCACAGGGTGCCACGGCTTAACGTCCCATCCGACGGTTGGCGGCCTTTCGAAGCCCATCGGTCTGTAGGTAGTTGTTTTGGTGGATGGTTAAGGAACCAATCGAAGCATAGGCGATCGACAGTGACCACATATTCTTTGACATTTCAATGGTTTAAGGGAGGGGGGGAGTATGTTTTGTCAAAGAAAAATAATATCATTGGCAGCGCAATAATTTTATAATTTTTTTCCGTACAGTACGCATTTGCGAAGAAATCGTTTCGACCGTTCTCTTTGCAGAATTATAAGTGAAATATGCCTGATTTTGGAAAGAGACGTGGATTTGCATTGGATTTATCTTAGAGAAACATTCGGGGACCGTTTTTCGAAGCCAATCGATAACAATTGAGGAACAACAGTTGCTTTTTCGAATTCCAATTGTTGGGTAGCGAAAAAAATATACGATATGAAAGCGTTCAGAGAGTACTGTTGCGTAGGGCCGATCGCTGTTACGTCATACATAGGTATTCGAGTTGTCCTTTGTTGTCAGATTTCGATTTTTCCGTGTTAGATTCATTCGTCATTTTCCGGCCATCGGTGCGATTTGATGTACGTTTCTGAGAGTAAAATGCTTCTTGACCAAGTTGCTGAATGGTCTGGTTAGTTGATTTCGAAAGGGCTGAGACATATCTTTAGTGATTCGGTCAATCCTTAGGTGTAAAAAAAAATTATTTCCCACGTGACGAGGATTTCAACCGTCGACATTAAGTTCTTCACCGTGGGCAATAAAATTTTTTTCTTACATAAGCATTCTGTGAATTCTATAGGTGCAGTGGTGTGTGCATTTATTTACCACGTTGTTGTAATGATTTCTCTGGTGATTTTTGCGGTAGGCAAAAACGCAGTCGTGATCGGCAATAAAAAACCAAACGTTTAATTTGTGACCAAATTATTTTTATGAGTAGTCATCGCAAAATTATTGAATATTTGAACTATGAAATTGTGCTTCTGTCCACTACTTGGCGTAGATAAAAAAGTTCTATTTTCCTGCAATCCGACTCAGGCTTGGAAAGGCCGCCGTCCGTCGGATGGAACATTAAGTCGCGGCCTCGTGTGTGGGAGAGAGCCATACCCTGTGCACGTTAAGGAACACGCTGGAGGTCTTTGACGGAAGGCTACCATCTGTCTCCCAACAACTGTTACAGTGGGCCCCCCAACCTTCGGGGTTCATGTGACCTGGCCATTTAGCCCATTGTGTGCAAAAAGGTCCAGCTCAGAGGTAAAACAACCCAACCACAACACAATTTTCCTTCCAACGTGAAACAGAACCAGTTTTACACTTTTATACCTCTCTAAAATCATCCAGAAAAATAAAGGAAGTGTGGTGAGTAGACGTTAGTTTTTTATGCAGTGAAAAATTATTCCTTACTCTATATACCAATAAATCGGAAAACTTCACAATATAATATCCACTGTAATATATTTATATTACAGACTATGCTGAACAATACTGAACCAAAGAGTCAGCGAAAAAAGTACTCTGAGGTAAAACCGAGAGCTCGAACACGCACGTCTGTAGCTCTCAATGGTCGCAGAGCAAAGGGACGGGCGTGGCTCCACGGTGGCACGAGTTGGAAAACCCGTTGGTGTCAGGGGGAAAACCCAGGGGTTTACCTGCTACCGGTCGTACAAGGTTCGGGTTTCGCGCTGCCATCTATGTGCAAGCAGGGGAACTAATTTTTCTTCACCTATCCCCATTTATTTTTTTCGCTTGCTCCACCGAGTGCTATAGGTGTATATTTTATTTTATTTTATTTTTTCAGCGTGACGTCACTTGCAAACGTGTACTGATACACGTTTACCGATATTCAGGAAAGCTTTTCCATTACAAGCATAGCATGCCAAAACCTAAAGTTAACTGCAACCAAGCAGTTAGAAAATACTCTAGCAATGAAAGAATTTAATAAGAAGTAAATTATCCGTTTCATTAAGGCTATAAAAGCTGAGATATTTTATTTAAATAAACGACATTTTTTCTGCATTATTCGTTAAGGCAAAAAATATTTATTTGGATCCTTTTCAACGTTTATACGAGAAAAAACAATTTCTACATCAAAATCAATCCCAATTTAGATCTAAAATAACATTTGATAAACTCTTCTAAAGTTCCATGCGTTAACAGACGGAAATTTTGCTATCTAGAAACTTCAGGAAAGAAGTCTGTTATGAACCTTTCAAAGATCGTAACGAAATCGAATTGTCCACACGTGAGAAGTTTGACGAAGGGCTTATCTTATTGCTAACATCTGAGATTGAAATGTTTTACACACATTTCGTAGTCGGTGTTTATGTTTTTTATTAGCCAAATTACTTTAAAATTTCCTGTCATTATCGTACAAACTTCAGTAAGTTTTTGTTGTATACTCTACTGAGTAAACCTTGCAATCAAGACGAACGTCGTACTTGCCCCATATTCTTCTCACATATATAGCACCGTCCCGTTTGCAGGTGACGTCACGATGAAAAAATAAAATAAAAAAAATAACACACATACAAATATAGCACTCGGTGGAGCAAGCCAATAATATAAATGGGGATAGTTCAAGAAAAATTAGTTCCCATGGTTGCACATAGATGGCAGCGCGAAACCCGAACCTTGTACGACCGGTAGCAGGTAAACCCCTGGGTTTTCCATCTGACGCCAACGGGTTTTACTGCTGTCCTCACGACTGCCCTACGATATGCCCATGTTCAGACAGCACTTGTCTGATCCGTCCATCCCTAAAAATTGGAAATTCCTTTTTCTACAACTCCCAGATTCCGATGGAAGGTTCGCTACCTTTTCTACGGCACCTACAGAAAATATTAAAGGAAAACAAAAATCACCAATAACTAGAAACATGAGATTATTTAATCACAACTATATTACTGCTTTGAAGTGAACGAATGGTAATCCTTTATCGGAATTGTGTGGCTCTCATAAGAGCCGTTTGTGAAACGTCGGGATGGGGGTAGCGAGTGGGTTGCAGGAACGAAGAGAGGAAGGATGGGTTTAGTGAAATAATATACCATCATTGTTTATTCCACACAGAAATGCTACGTTCTTTTACTTTTTCTTTCAGGATTCAGTGTTCTTATAGAGCTCTGCCAGAGATTTGAAATACTGTGACTATGTTCTATATTTAAAACTGAATCATTTTCCACAAATCTACATTTTTTTTTTGTTTCGTTTTTTTTTTATCAAAAACAATTAAAAATTGTATAAAAGAAATCATCAACTGGAATTTTACTTTTCAGACATATAATTTTTGCACAAATTAATAATCTTTTCCAGCAGGAAATATATCCATACTGTTAAAAAAGGGGTATAGTGCTTAAATATGAAAAATGGAAGTTGCACACAATAGACTTTCCCAGTTTTACTGTTCACCTGTATGTTATTACATTGGTTTCCCTCTAACTGTTTCTCTTCCCATAGGGAAATTAAACTCTTTTTTTTTTGCTCAGACAAACACTAACGAAATAACAGAGTACGCATATTCGTTATCTCCGCAAAATTCCCTGTCCTGCCCACGGTCAGTAGGGGACACCGATGCGCTTGGAAAGGCCGCCGTCCGTCGGATGGGAAGTTAAGCCTTGACCCCGTGTACGGGAGAGCCATACCCTGTGCACATTAAAGAACACGCTGGATGGCCTTGACGGGAGGTTACCATCTGTCTTCCAACAGCTGTTTCATTGGGTTCCCTCCCCCAACCTTCTCTGAGCCTTCGGGGTCCATGTGACCTGGTCATTTAGCCCATGGTGTGCAAAAAAGTGCCGCTCAGAGAAAAAACAACCCAAAGTACGCATATTCTGAATTGTCTAATTTCGAATTTCCATTCTTAAAAAATGGAGAACGAAATGGAAAATACGTTAGGTGTGTAAACCAGTTTCCCATATTTACCAGAAACAATATTGTGTTTTAATATGTATCTGTAGTTCGAAACATTGAATTCCTGAAATTATATATTTAGCATAAGAAATATTTTGCTGGGGTTTGGTAGGATTTCTGGACCAACGTAGTTTTGGGTTTCATTCCTATAGACGCTGTTAAGCAGTAATATCTTGGGTGTCCCATGTCCTGTGAGATTTCGGATTCAGTTGCTCGGGTTCAGTGGCTATTTCCCAGTTTAGGGATTTGGAGACTACTTGTTACTGTATCAAACATCCTCTTTTGGAACTTCACATAAAAAATTATTCTTTACCTGTACCTTCTTTACCCTCTCGTTCCAGGCAATATTTGGTGTCTAGAGTAGTTCAAATCACTTCTAATTTACTAATAAAAACTGTCGTTTTTAGGAGTAAATTAGTTGTGACGATTGCTGTGAATTATTGTTTCTTGCCCCTGCGGAGCAACGCACTCGTCAGGCGAAACTCCTCTTCAATATTCCACTCGCATTCAATATTCCACTGCGTACCCCTTACTTCCTTAACTTAACTTCCTTCCTTTACTTTCAAACACGCACCATCGATATTCACGCCAACAACCCATCCAAATCACAAATCACATAAATATCACAACACCTTGAAAAATAACAAAAAGTTACCAACATATTACTACGTAATAAATTAAAAAACATCTCGAATTCTTTACAATGCATTTTAATCTACATTACTGTACACTATTCATCACACAAAATCATATTAACTCGAACATTTACACCAAATACACCTCAACACTAGAAATATCAAATACCCTATATATACACACAACATACCTACACGAAAAACTAGATAAAAAAAAGTACAACATCATAATAATAAAAAAATAAATACCCCCTCAAGCAGCTGCTTGCCACAGAGGTCTGACAGGAGCCTGTCAGTTTATATGCCAAAGTAGAAGGTCTGAGAGGATGGCAGGACCTCAGCAGAAAACCAACATACATCCATGCCTTACCCGGGGCTCGAACCCAGGTCCCGTAGATCAGTAGCCAAGAGCGCTAGCCACTCGGCCACAACATCATACTTAAAACAAAAAAAAAACAATCCTGCTATTCTTAAAGCGTTTTTCTCCAAACCTCATTAGAAATTTAAAAAACACAGCTCAAAAGAAAACTGGATAAATTACACAGATTGAATTATTTTTAAACCTCTTAACAACAAAGGAAATTGAAATAAGAATCAACAATAAACTATATTTAAGTGAGCTACATAACTCAGAACTTACGATAATTTCCGCTTCCTTTCTGCGAAACTGTCACTTTACATTATCAGATTTAAACATTATTCCAACATGGAAATTTTTTCTCACCAAATATCTAGACTTGATTAATAATTGCACCGTCTAATACAGAAAATAATTCACATCAGAACTACGTATCATGAAATTCAAATCTTATAAGAAATCTCTCTCGTATCAACTGCATCTTAGACCTAAAGCATGTTCATATTTTCAATAATACTACACCTACATTGCTACTTTGACGAAACAATGTCATGTACTTCCGATTATCGTAATAAGCTTTATGCGATATAATTGTTGGAAATTCTCGTATATCCGGCGACGCGAAGAACAATAAGAAGAGGTTGCGGAGTATAAAAAATAGATTTGGTATTTTCAGACGTATACCTGATTTGAAATCCATATATTGCGATAACAGACGTTATATAGCGAATGCTTAGTCACAGTGAGGTAATTATCAGAGTTTATAATTCAAATAGGAAACGGGAATAAACGTGTGAAGATCGCGCAAGGGGGGGGGGATTAAATTTTAATGAAGGAAAGAGTGTTTTACTTTTACCGAAGGCGGAAGTTTATAAAAAAAAAACGGTGAAGACGTATTTATGAAAAGGCAGTAGGTTAAGTCAACGATTTAGCATTCAAACTATGAGATATATTATAAAATGTTTTCAACAGGATTCTGAATAGAAAGTAGTTGATTATGAAATAATACACACTCTGAAGATTGGATATTACACTATGACTTTTAAAATTATTTTTTATATTTAAATTATTCATTGTCAATAATTTATTTTGAAATTTTGAGAGGTTTCATAATAGTAGGTTAAATCCGGTCTTAGGGTATTAATTCAACGTTAAATGATACTGGGCGGTCCTTCTCGAGGTTTTCCGAAATGCAATTAAAATTCGAGTTTCGAATTTCGAAAAAAGCTGACAGTTGGGTTGTTTCACCTCTGAGCGGCACTTTCTTGAACACCATCGGTTAAATAGTTAGGTCACAAGGACCTAGAAGAACCAGATAGTATTCGAGGAGGGGACCCAATGGAACAGCCATTGGGATATAGAAGGTAACCTCCCGTCAAGGCCATCCAGCATGTTCTTTAAAGTGCGCAGGGTACGGCTCACGACTTAACGTTCCATCCCAAGGACGGCGGTCTTTCCAAAACTAACAGCAAAAGCCAGTAATTTAGCAAGAACAGAAAGAAATATTTCGTTCAAAGTCCAACCGTTAGTTGGTGTTCCATAAGTTCTAATACATGGTAAATTTAGAATTCTTTTTCAAGATTTGGGAAAGTTAAAGAAACTTACTACTGGTAATTTATTAAATATTAATTTTTTGTAATATTTTCTAATTTGATACAGTCTGATCTGTTAATTATTTTCTTAGACATGTTGCTCAGTTGGAAGTTTTTTTTTAATTCGTTTTAAAATGCAATGGTTTTTAGGCAGGTGTTCCGATATTAAGTTTATAAATTCTGCTTAGAAATAAATTTTTGAATAAAATAAATTTCATATAAAAGGAAAAACGTTAAATTTTTTTTTATGGCGACGTGAATGATAACGTATTGATTGGTTATCTCGAATTCATATTTAATGATTTTATTTGTGACTAAAACGAAAAACGTCCATTAATTTATTGTAAATTAGTGGCGTTTCTGGCAACCACGTCAGCACTGCGTTTTTCTCGTAATGGTCTATTAGTCATTACCGAAAACTACCCAAATGAGTATTAATACATGGTAGAATACATGAATAGTTTTTTACATTATTTTTTGAGTAACTAGGTAATGGAATTTTCAATTCGTACATGAAAATTCAGTGTTGTTCACTGTACCTGAGAGTGTCCACCGAAACCAACCAATCACAGTTTTTGGACGCGAAAGTTTTCTCGGTGGTCCGATCGAAACGTGCAACAACTTTCCCGAAAAACAGTTTGTGCCATTTCACATCAGTTCTACTTTGAAGGAGAGTTGTTCAATTGAATTCAAATCAGCTTTATCTTAGTAGTGAACGTTAGGTCTGGCAGAGGAAAAGGCGGCAAATGTTTAGGAAAAGGTGGTGCTAAACGGCACAGAAACGTTTTACGTGATAATATCCAGGGTATCACGAAGCCTGCTATCCGGCGTTTGGCTAGACGAGGTGGTGTGAAGAGAATTTCTGGTCTCATCTACGAAGAAACACGAGGTGTTCTCAAAGTATTCCTTGAAAACGTCATCAGAGATGCAGTCACCTACACTGAGCATGCAAAGAGGAAGACGGTAACAGCTATGGATGGTGTGTATGCTCTAAAACGACAAGGACGCACCCTGTAGGGATTTGGAGGCTAGAGAAAAATAAACCAAAAAAGAAAGAAACCAAAAAAACCCTTTTCAGGGCTAATAAATAGTTTCTAAAGGATTACCCATCGTACTCGTATTCGCAAATTTATCATTTTATACGTCAACTCCTAAAGGAAAACCAAGTAGGCTATTTAAATATTTTCTCCAACCGCATATATCACTGCCAAGAATAATAGTTAGTTTCGTTATAGGAACGTATTCAGCGTGTTAAACTATGTTCTTAATTAGTTACACTGTGATAAACAAAACATCTTTTCATAAAACTATTACATATCGCGTCTTTTAAATTGCCACAATACGGTTCTTTCAATTCGCTATGATAAAATGAATTTCTTAAGTTGTATGGGATTATATTTTTTAGCAATGGATGATTGAATAGTTTCTATTTTCTTTATATTTGTGAGATTAGTTGAGCCGTATATTGTCAAACCATAAGTCAATATAGATTCACAGATAGCTTTGTAAACCAAAATACATGTATGTGTGCTTGCAACAAATTGTAGTTTGCAAAGTTTAGATGCACATAGACGCAATTTCCCTGCTAACATTTGAATATGTGTATTCCATCGGAAGGTTGTGTCCATGTAAAGTCCAAGATATTTATGGCTCTCAATACGCTCAATAACCTCACAGTCGCAGCAGTCAGGGTCATGAGTTATCATGTTGTGAGTACACAAGGGTTCGTGGTTTTTAATTGCATAAGATGAAAGATCATAGTATCCTGGTGAACGAGAGCTCATCCATTTGGTTTTTTCTGAGTTTATGTAAATACGATTAATGTTAGACCAGTTAACAATTTTGTTAAAATCATCCTGTGTATCTCGGACTGCGTCTCCTATATTGTGATTCACGTTAACCAAGCCAGTGTCATCAGCATTTATATAAGGAGAGCCCTTCAGTTTAAGGTTAGCTGGATCATTAATATAAATAATGAATAAAAGCGGACCTAAAATTGAACCTTGTGGAACACCAGTGTACACTGTTCTCTTCTCACAAAAAACGCCATTAATTTTGGTAACATGCACTGTTTTGTAAATAGTTTTCAAACCATTTAAGGGTAATACCTCGGACACCATAAATACACAATTTTTGAAGTAAAATATCGTGATTCAACGTATCAAATGCCTTACGAAAGGGCAGAAAGATAGCTACTGGTTTTTTCCGTTGTTTAAAGTTCCATTAATGACGTCAGAAAACTCCGTTAAAAGTGTAATTGTATTTTTACCTTTTTGGAAACCATATTGCTTTTCACTAATAATGTTATGTTTTTTCAAGAATTTGGCTAGAACATTAGCTACATATCTTTCAAGTATTTTGTGAAGAACGGGTAATACGGCAATGGGCCTATAGTTAATGCAATCGGATTTTGTTCCACTTTGGTAAATTGGTCTTAAAATAGCAATTTTTAATTTATTAGGGTTGTTTCCTGTATAATGCTTTGATTGATAAAGTTTGTCACGAGATCAGCTAAGGAGATTTTGCATGCTTTAATGTGCTTTATGTGTACCTGATCGTATCCACAAGATTTTCTTTCATTTAAGTCACTTAGAATTTTCAGACTTTCTTGTTTTGAGATGGGAGGAATAAAAATTGATTGAGAAGAAGGTTGGATATGTTTAGGAACTGTAGAGAGATTCTGTATTTTTCTTTATTCTAAGATTGACAATAATGTCTGCAAAGGTGTTGTTAAATTTCTCTGCTGCTTGAGTTTCAGACATACCTTGTGGCATATTCTTCATGATAAAATAGTCAATGGCAGTTTTAGGTTTATTGTTGATAATTTGGTTGATGAGTTCCCAATTTTACTTTGGTTTATTTTTACAAGACTCAAATTGTTTGAAGTAATATTTTTTTCTCGTCCTGCCTAATAAGGGACGTGACTGTGTTTCTTTAGTTTGTGTATAGTAATTTAAAATTTCTGTTTCTCTTGTTATTTTTGTAATCAATCCAAGCCGAGTCTCTTTTTCGTATTAAGTTTATTATTTCCTGATTTATCCAGTCTTTGCTACAATTGCGTTGTTTAATTTTTGAGCCATCCGATAGTTTATTAATTTTGTTATTGTTAACAATTGCCGTATATTTTTTTATGAATGCTTCACAAAGTACGTCTATTAGTTCTGAATTTGGGTTTTCGTTTCCAATGCCTCTGTCCAGCCAGTTTGTTAGACTTATTTCTTTGCATATGTTTTCATGATGTAAGATAGTTTTCGTGTTAAAATTGCTGTCTAGCTTTTTAGTGTGATTAGGCGAATTCCCAAGTTTTTTTCCCCACAAGTTGCCGCAATTAAGTAGTGGTCTGCGATCCTACTGCAAAAAATCATTGAATTTGTGTCGAGTCTAATGTCAAGTCGGACGTTAATGTGATCAATGCATGTCTGAGAGAGAGAGAGTCACCAATGATGTCTTCCTGGTGATACCAGTAATGATAGGTGAGAAACCAAACTCGGTTAACAATTCTACGTATTTGGAAACTCTGTGTTTTTTGATATTTTTCATATCTAAACTAAAGTCTCCAACTAGTATTTGATTGCGATGTTTATCAGTTGTTTCGAACCAGTTTTTGAGATTAGAAAGAAAAGTGCTAATGTTCGAGCTTGGTGATCTGTAAATAGCAAGTAAATTAAAAGTTAAATTACCCTTGTAGATATTTATATTCAATATTTGAGCAGGAATTACAAGTGAAGGTATCGTTTTGACTAATAATGTGTCGCGGAAGAAAAGTAGAATCCCATGTTCAAACGCACCAGGGATTCTCGTAAAAAGTTGAATAAAAATTTCTAGATTGAACAATGGAGCATCCGTGCTGAGGATGTTAGTTTCTGTTAATATAATAATATCTAAGAAATTCAAGACATCTTTAAGATAAACACAGAGAGTATCCCATTTTTTTTTCAGACTTCGAATGTTCACATGCAGAAAGCTTAAATGTTCATCAGATTCATAACATAATTTACTAGTCAAGAACCATTTCTTAACTTCTCCATACTCGCACAGAACATTTTCGTTGTGATCAAATGTTGGTAAGTCATCAAAACGAAAAGTCGCCATGGCAAAACAAATAACATGGAGCAAATAAGCAATATATTTCCCGTTTAAAATTCATCGAAATTCGTCAGCATATCAATTCTAATTACGCTGTCACCATCAGTTTTTCTCATCATGGTTTTCAGTGGGTTTTACGGAAAGGATGTTATCGAGTGCGACATTTTTCAAGTTCACAACAATTGTAACGGCAGGATCGACGAGGTCAGCTGGTAAAGTATGCACCCCCCTTCCTTATTATTCGTACCTACAGGAGCAGAGAAAGTCACGCCCTACCTGCATTCCACAAGAATCAGCTCTGCTGTGCTGATTGCACAATTGGATAGAGCAGATAGCGAGAGCATATGGAACAAAGAAAGCACCGTCTGTAAAGAAGGGTATTAAAAATGTGTAAGAAACTCCAATTTGAATCTGCTCGATAGGTATACTCTGGGGGTCAGCGCTGGCGATCCTATTGACAAATTATACCAGCGCCAGGTATAATTTGTCAAAAGTGGAAATTGAGAAACTTGAAGAGAATAGTGATCTCTGGAAGTGAAATTTGGTGTATAACTCAAGAAAGGAATAAATTGTGTTTGTTATCGTTATTTAAGCTCAGTGGTACGAGTCTGATTTACCCAAGGCACCAGAAAGCAGTAATATTTCGTGAAATTCACCTGAAACGTATATATATATATAAACGTGTCCTATACTGCATACCACTCGACAGTTGAGTTTACGACAGTAACATTATAATCAATTTAATAAAAATCTCCTTCAAAACGGGTCGATTTATTTTTAGAATAAACAAGGAAGATGAAGTGTTTGTGTCGCGATATAAAATGTATTTCTTATTGTGAGTCGTGATAAAAAAAGTTTCAAAAAGAAGCAAGAGCAAAGAATACATCTATATTGCTTTTATATGCAGATGAACAAATTACGCATAAATTTATTGTGAAGTAATATTTATATCCAAAGAGTAAGAGATCCTCTAGGTTAAAATAAAGAGTTTAAATTACATCTTTAAAATAACAGTTAATCTACACATATTAAATTTCCTGAGACAAAAACCAGATAATTTTAAATCATTCTGAAAGAGCGATAGTGTTCTATATTGATAATATTTTAAAGATAATCCTACAGTACGATCTTGAAATAATACGCATTTGATTCATTTCCTATATACATAAAGGTAAGGATATGAAATATTTGGTTCAAGAGAGAAGAAATCTTTATGCATTTTTTTCCATGGGTGGATTTAAATACCTTAAACTAGGGATTCTCAAAATGGGGTACGCGGTAAAGTTTTTGCGGGTACGCCGTGAGAGTTCAAACGTCGCTAGATATATGTTTTATATATATATATGTTTTATTTTATTCCCATTTTTATACTACAACTATAGTTATCTATCTATACAAGGGGTACGCCAGTTACATTCACATTTCCATGGGGTGCGTGAAGCATGAAAGGTTGGGAACTACTGCCTTAAACCATTAAATCTACTATAATAATTATTATACAGTCAGCAATGAACTCTTAAAGTAGAAAGTTTTTTTGCATTATAAAGGGCATAAATATCTAAGCGGAAAAATGTCTAAATTGCAATATGTTTAAAAATACATTAAATTTATGTCGTTACTTTTTATTTTAACATTAATTATTCGGCTCTGAAGAGAAACTAGTCTTTTAATTTTTTAGAATAAGTACTTCCCCCCAATTTAAAATACCGTATCGGTATCAAATACCTTATCAATATCAAATACCGTAATCAAATACCGTATCGGTATTTGATTAATCAAATCAAATACCGATAGATCCGTAATCAATATCAAATATCGTAATCAAATACCGTATCGGTATCAAATAACCGACTACAACCATGAAAAATAAAATATTTTGTAATTATCAATAATATTGCACAGATAGTAAAATTATTTTTAACATTGCAGCATATTGTGCAAATGTTAAGAGAGACGCATTTGGTTTGGCTATGTTGCCCATATGGGTAATTATAGATTAGCGAATATGGTTATGAACAGCGTGCCTAAAGGCCTCAGAAAGAGGGGAGAGACATAGGATGTGATATGCGGACATGTCAAACAGGACCTTGTTAGAATTGGTCTACAATGACCAGGTGCAGCAGATGTAGCTCAGGACAAATGCGTTTGGCGAACAAAATTAGGTAATCTGGTTTAAATTCCTTAACCTATGGCTCTGAAGGATTTTGTTTGTATAAATGTATTATGAACAAGACTTCAATTTCAACATACTGAAACGGAACATGCACGTACAACAATGGAAAACGAGACTTTGTTACAACTTACCACTCGAGGTATAGCACGGGGTGAGAATTGTGTCACTTGCGAGTTCGAACGATGAAGTTGAAAGAACAGAATTCTACTTCTTCCCTGCTTGCATGTGATTATGTACCAGATAGTTGAATGTCTAATAAGTAGTTCGGAGAATCTGTGTATAGAATAAATATATTAATCGTAATCTGTGAGCGTTGGTAGTAAGAAGTGTGGTTTTGGAGATACGTTTAGTTTGTGTTATGTTCAGTGATCACTTTTGGATGTTTAACTGATAAGAAAGGTTTTAGTTCCAAGTAAAATAGCAATTTATCTATATCGTAGAAAAATGCGCTTTTTTCAATGAAAATCTGGCAATTGGAATCATTTTGTACTGATTGATCGCATATTGTTGTTTTGTGTGATTAGTGAAGAAATTGTTTATGATTTATGCAATTCTGTAGCCTTATATAATAAATCAGTTCATTTACAGTTTGTTTATTTATTTGGAATTCACGTTCCGTTGTCAAATATCCAAATACAAATGAAAATCTGTAAAAATACTTTTATTCCCCCTTTGTGTTTTGGAATACGTGTGATATCAATTGCATACTCTATTACATGGCATGGAAAAATAATTCGGCTAAACTATTCGTGATGAGACTTCAATATTCGTGTAAAAGCATATGAAATAAAAAAATGATAAAAATAATATTCTCGATTGTTATTTTTGTGTTATTATATTTGTTTGCTTTTCATAGCTAACTACAACTACCTGTATAAAATTTAGATATATAGGTAGAAGTAGTATTATTTTCGTTTAATCCTAAATCAGCCAGGTAGGGCCTTCGTCGAAAAAGGGCTCTGCGAAAGCGGAGTTTGAAATAAAATTGTAAAGGAGTACCTGTGACTGTTCAATCATATTGCCATTCAATGAAAACTAATCTTTTGGTAATCTAATAAAATACATCTTTCAGTTACAAATTTACATTCTTACTCAACTGATGCATCTATTCCGGCACTTACCGATATATGATTATTATTCCCTCTTTCTCTCATTCGATGCTCCTAGGTTGAAAATGTCATAGTACCATGCTTCGAAATTTCGAATGTTGCTCAAAACGATAACGTGCGAACTGTTTACTGTGAGGGTGAAGTTACCATTCAAAGAAAATCAATCTACTCATAATCGGTTTAAAATACATTTCAATTTATAATTTGAATTGACGATATGGCAACAAGACTGCTTTAAAAAGTTAGCCTATTATTGTAGCAGATATGGTAAAAATATTTGAAATAACATTTTATATAATTCTTTCAGCACATATATAGTAATGTATTAAGTGTTTAATTTTAATAATATATTTGTTTTTATGAGAGAAGAAGTTTTTTTTTCCAAATAAAATCATGAAGATACAGATAAGCACATTTTTTAATATATAACAATAATTTTTAATATATAATAACATATACAACACATTTTTTAATATATAATCAATACAACACTTCGCAAACATCATCAAACCTATAAAAGCTCAAAAGTAAGAAAACCACATATAACTTGTATATCATCAACAAAGGAGTTTCCGGTTCTTTCAGGTTATAAGAGCAATTATTTATTTTCATCAATTAAATAAGGAATTAAACAAAAAATTATAAAGACTCGTATGATGGATTACGTATTTTCACCAAATATCAGTTCCTATACAAATAATACGAACAATTATTTAATCGCAGTAAACGTATATTGAATGTTGTCTAAATTTGAAAAATATGCACTGAAACATTTCTTAAAAGTTGTTAAATGTTCTTCGTTTCTTATTGTATACTCCAGTGAATTAAAAAAACTTAGTCACAATGAAATTAAAAAATAGTATATGCAAACAAGAGAAAAATATAATTTTGGCGGTCATCAAATAACGTTGCGATGCACTCACTTGATTCGCATTGCACGAAGTTCCTTTTAGGCAAGGCTGCTTAGAGGTCCTACATAGGGTATTTGATCCCATTAAAGACCCAGATAGGGAATTTCTTGATAAGATATTATGGTTATGCTGTGTATGACCCCATGAAGACATTTCTTTTTAGAAATATAAGCCCTTTTTCTTCAGTATACCCTTCGGTATAGTATTCAAAATAAATAAATCAAAAAGATGATAAATATCACCTCAAGAAGCTGTTTGCCACAAAGATCTGACAGGAGCCTTCAGTTTAATACAATAGTAGAAGGTCTGCCACAATGCCTTTCAAAAATAAAAAATATTTAATTTTTAAAATTTGAATAAATTAATTGAAAAAGCTTAGATATAATTATTTAGAAGTATGGAAATATGTTATCCTTATTAATAGTGTTGCTATTTCAAGTTTACTAGTTTTATAAAAATCTGTATCTTTCGAGAAATTATTTAGAACTAGTATAATATGTTTGTTCTTATCGTAAAGATCACTCTATTTGTTTCCATAGTTTTACAATGCTGGAGTCCAGGATGGTCAGCCTTTATGAGCGTGAGATCTATATTTTACTTTTAAATTGTAGTACGATCGAATTTCCCCCCCCCCCCCCCCAGGAAAGCATTTTGGTCTCCCTTTACCAAGAACAAGCATATAAAAGAAAGAATACTGTGCACTGTCCAGAATGTAATTGAATTTGAACTTTATTTTAAAAATTATAAAATTCTTTCTAATATTATTATTATGTATTCAATTATATATTTGTTATGATTGGAATATAAGAGATGGACTAGTTGTTCACACACGCTGTAAGCTAACGCTTTTTTTACTTATAAATAGTATCTTTGATGACCTGTGGCTATATTTGAACTGCATGAAGAAGATCGTACCAAATGGCATAGCCTGTTCAATCCCGAGCTATATTAATAAACTAGAAATCAGTCGGTGCATTCGGGCACCACTTGATTTCTAAATCTTTATTCCGACCTCTATGCGACCTTGAATGCTACACCGGATCTTGAAACATTCCTCCATTTCTGCGTTCTATTGCCCGAAATATTCGCCAGTTTTTAACTCTCCAGCACAGGTATGTCGAAATTTGACCTTTCACCTCGAATGACCCATATCATCTAAAATTCAACAAACATTCTGAGATCTACGATTCAAATACCCTCAAGAAGCAATTTTTAGCTCTCCAGCAGTGGTATATCTAAACTTGATCGTTGACCTTGAAACCTCCCCCCAGATCCAAACTTTAGTAAGACTTTTGAGATCTACAATCCGAAATATCCTCAGACAGTAATTTTCACGTTTCTAGCACTCGTAGATCAAGGATTCACTTCTACATGACCTCTATTCGATATTTCAGGACACGTCGGAGATCAAATTTCAGATTTCTCCTGATAACTACGACCCAGAATGGTGCATATTGTCAGAGCTCTATCATTTCTGCTTTATAATTAAAATTGTATTACAATTTTATTCTTTTTATAGCATTGATATAATTGGTATTCTAAATTCTATGATGTTTCAAAAAATTTTTAATTTATAAATATTGGACTATAAATAAAATAAACAACACAGCCAGACTGAAAGGTTTATGTTATATTCCTTCATTTTCGCACGATACAGATAAAATTGTTTATGTACGCTTGGTGTAGAGGTAAAACTGTCTTGAGCCAAGTGGAATCCGAACCCACGGCCTCCTGATGACACGTCAGATCACGTGGATTTAATTAATATTTATCCGACGGGGGAAAAAAACCTACATATATCTCTTAAGACAAAAGAAATTGAATGTTTCTTCCCACTGGAAGTGAAAGAACAAATCAAATATCTGTTACCGGCAATGTATGAAAAGCCGGCATTCTATAAATAACCCAGCGTTTTTAGGCAATGTATGAAATATGAGAATTATCACATACTTTCCCTAGGCATTGTATAGAATACCTAGGCATTATACAGAATGACAAACACTATTTCGGCAAAGTATGAAAAAGGCTTTTATTTAAAAGATGCATGTGAAAATGTAAGAAGTACAAAATATAAGATACGGTATTTTTCTTCAAAAAGAGAAAAATACCATTGCTGAACTACCGCCAGAAATATTAACATCATAACCTGTAATGAATCTGTCGTCCGCATTATAAAAAACGCCCCAAATGAGGTAAAGCCAAGTGAGAACGAATCAGTAAAGTGTTGAATATTCGAAGTTTGCAATTCGAGTTAGGATACTCATATTTCACTTTACTACTTGTCAAATCTATTTCAGTGGAGTTCCGAGATGCTTGTGATATGTCGTTTTTTGATGACTTTTTTTAATCTGTTTTTTGACTTTAACTCTCTTTCTGTGGAAGCTAGGGTTCTCAAATTTTGGGATCCCTATTGAGGCAACTCTCTTTTACACTCTTACAACGCTAGGGGGCGCTTTTCCGAATGGAAGGATGTCTTTTTGGTGTCCAAAGTGACCAACTACGGCGCTCTTTTTTACCGAAACTAGGGACTGGCGGATCTGGCAATCAGGGTGAGCCTATAGGGGACCCAGGGGAACATTTACTGGTCAATTCGAATTGGACTGAGTGCTCTGGCTCTCTGTTTGAGGCGAGCGTCGAGAGTCACGTGACTCGCATTGCGACATTAAACATCGCTGCCGGGAGTATTTTATACTTTGCCGATTTGCCTTTTGGCATTCTATAGAATGCCTAGGAAATGTGTGAAATATGAATCGTTTCATACATTGCCGGCTAGTTTTAGGCATTATATACAATGCCTAGGCATCCTAGGCCTTCACATTATATACAATGCCGGATTTCAAACTTTGCCGGTGACATATCTACCGTGAAAATAACACCTCTTCACCATCAAAGTATTCAGCTCGATTGTGCTTTTGCGCCCCCCTCTCCCTCCTCTCCCTTCATCGATTTTTTCCCCAGAAACAGAGCCTGCCTACACTTAAAAGAACAGTACTCAAAGATATTAAGAAATAATAAAACCAATACATCATTACTCTTGCGATAACTATAATTTAACCTGAAACTGAACCTGAATCTCCACCACAAACGTGAAGTGAGGATATATTTCTGACAATTACATGCAGAATTTTTTAAAACCAATTCATCCACATTCAAATACAGAGTTTACCACAACAAATGTAGCAATTTGTAATGATGCAAATCGAAATAAATGAGTTTGGATAGCGAAAATATAAATATTTCATTAATAACTAATTCAAAGTTCAATAAGAAAACATTTTTAAAAGGGTAAACAGCTGAATGATCCGAATTCACTGCGGTAAAAGAAGTGAAAAGCTCCTCTCAATGCAAATCCCTTTTAATAAAGTATCACGTGAAAAAGTCCATAGACAAGAAACACTTAAAATGTGACATTTTTATAGAAAACGAATAATCTCTTGGGGTCAAATGCTTATGACTCCTGGTATGCTTCTTTGGGAGACATGTGTTCGAATCCTCTTTAGGGCAACCCAATCTCTTGTTCACCACACTTTACCAATTAAATTTCGATTTTGTATCATGAATGAACTAGTTAAAATATCTGTTTAATATTTTCACCTTTTCTTGATTCGATTGACACAGATGAACGGTCGTTATCTATTCGCCGTCACCTATTGTTCTTACAGTACGCATTTAATTTGAGATCCCTGTCTCTTAATTTGAGATCCCTGTCTGTAATTAAATGCGTACTGTAAGAGTACTCAAATTAAATGCGTACTCTTACAGTACGCATTTAATTTGAGATCCTGTCGAGATCTGTTGTGATCTCGCAACTCCACTTGGGATTGAGTTTTCAGTCCTTGTTTCTCATAATCCCCCTAATGTAATTCGTTCTTTTGGTTTGCAGCTCAGTGGCTACCTCAGAGACATCAACATCAGTCTCGATAGCCTTGCCCAATAGATAAGAGACACTTCCACAGTGACTCGTTGTTTCCCCTTCCTGAGATTTTCCCCTTTTGCAGAACGGGGCTTGTGCCTTTACACCCGACTTCGTGTTCTGGCAACACATTCACAGCCACCATGATGAGCACACGTACTTCTTTCCTGTGTTCACAGATGGCTCAAAGTCTGGCACATCAGTGGGATCGGCATGATCTGTTGTGATCCTATCATTGTAGACCAGATCCTACTGCAGTTTTGCAAATAGGATTGCAAAATAGGAAATGCAAGCTACATCAGTCTCACCTTGAACCACATGACGGCTAAGCACGATCATCCGTTTGTCCTTTACATCGATTCACTTGGCTATTTAATCCACTGTGTACGGAAATTTCGCTCAGAGGTAAAGGAACCCAACAAAACTGAATTCTCATTTCCATTGCTTTTCCTATTGATTTCAGTCTGTGCATGCCCAAAAACCTCTCCTGAACTGAGATTTGGATATATTCAGTTTTGTTTGATACGAGGGAAAAAGAAATTCAGCTATAAAAGAATTAGGTAATTTATATTTTTATATTTATTTCAGTTTCCACTTGCGCAGACATCTATTCTCAATCACTTTGACACATTACAAGGAATTGTTTCATCAAACGGAAATACCAATACTTGTAGAAATTTATTTAAACTTTCTGAAATGAAGGAATAATAATCTTAATAAAAACAGAAATAAAAATCATGGATTTTATTTTATCGTTTTTCAATTGTTAAGCGAAATTAAAAACTTAAGACTGGTGATGAATAGTTTAGGCTAATTTTTTACCATAGCAAAAAAAAAAACTAAAAAAAAGTGAAACAAGAAGTTTAAAAAGAATAAAATAAAACTATCAAATCTTATTTCCTTTATGATTTAACATGAAATTCCCATTGCAGTAGAACTGCTCCCCTCTTTCCTCTCCGCAAAATTCCCCGCCCTCCCCACAGTCAGTAGGGGACACCGATGGGTTTGGAAAGGTCGCCGTCCGTCTGATGGAACGTTAGGCCGTGGCCCCGTGTGCGGGAGAGCCGTACCCTGTGCACGTTAAAGAACACGCTGGATGGCCTTGACGGGAGGCTACCATCTGTCTCCCAACAGCTGTTTCAGTGGGTCCCCTCCCCCAACCTTCTCTCAGCCTTCGGGGTCCATGTGACCTGGCCATTTAGCCCATGGTGTGCAAAAAAGTACCGCTCAGAGGTGAAACAACCAAACAACCCCAAAAAAATCCCCTCTTTCCTTTTAGAAGTCTTTAAAAATAACTCTTCAAAAATGCATCCACTAGACAAAGATTTATCAATTTTTGCCTCTTTTACCTATAATAGCATTGTCAAAAGGGGCATGGCCCCCTTTAAGCAGCCCATCGTTAATTCCGATCCTATTTTGGAATAATATATATTAAATGATAAAAGTACCCAATTTATCATTTTTAATATTTGTAACGATATCTTTGTAACGGTCGGTCCGTAAATTACCAAATTCTCTTATAGATGAATTCAAAATTCCCCCATCCAACTTTATCTTATGTAGCAATATGTAACTTATGATGGGAATTCACCCTCTTCCGGTTTTTCCAGAGACACCTTTTATTATTGTTACGAATTTTTAATAGGAAATCTTGGCGTGAGTTCAAAATAATGTGACTCATCCATCACTGCTCCACCATCGAGAATGAAGCCCTCGCCATAAAATTTACAATCACCCGTTTCAAACAGTATCTCTATATCCGTCGATTCACAGTCGTATATGATCACTCCTCTTTGTCATACTTAATGAAGCTTAAAGACCCTTCGAGCAGACTGGCGAAGTGCAACCTCACACTTCAGGATTATGATATCGATGTCGTGTATCGCTCATGGGAGCAAAATATCATCGCCGATACCCTGGACAAAACATACAGGCACTTGAGAAGGACGCACACCCTCCCAGACAATTAGGGAACTGAGCCCTGCTGAGGGAGATGCAGATGGAGGACCCTGCACTAGGGGGTATTATAGATGCAGTGGAAGGTCAAAACACTAGCCTCGCCATCAATGCCCCTGACCCTTTCTACATGAAAGAGGAAGCCCTATTTCATTTCGACCAAGTAAATCCTGGCACTAACGTCATAGACCAACTAGTGGTACTACTCAGTCAAAGAAGACAAATTTTAGAGTTCTGTTACGATAACCCTTGTTCATGTCCGCTGGGTGGGAACTACAGAGAGTTAAATCCGAGTAATATTGATCAGGAATGTACTCCGATATTCGCAACTATGTAGAGACATGCATTTGCTGTCTGCAGAGGCGCGGCTATTAGGAAAAACCAAAGGAAAAAATATCCCATCCTCCTCCAACATTGCACCGAACCAAAGGTCAAACAAGGCCAAAAACACGTCGATGTAATACGCCTGTACACTGCAGTAAGAGAAGACCTAATTTTAGAAAATATAGCACATCTTATTATAGCTCAATTAATAAAAATCCAATTGGTAGTTGTTTATTTTTTTAAAATCTGGTAAGTAATTTCAAATATTCTCAATTATCTTAATAAAATACTTATGAATAAATAATTTCATTTTAATTGCTTTCAAAAAAAGATAGCTTTGTCTTTAATTTTAAACACATTATATCTCGTGAATTTTTATGCATAATTAATATCCCTCCTTTCTTCCTTATTCTCCTCTTATTCCAGGCTTTCCACGCCTGGTGAATCAAGGTGGCTTTGACCGAACGCCCCAACCAAGGGTGAACTCAGAATCGGAGCCAGAAGACCACGACTGAGATTTGACACCTGAAGCCACCTAGGAAAACTTTACATGCCATCCGGCGCGAGCAGCGTCCACAGTCACACGGACCACTGCCGCTGTGCCAAATCCAAGTACACCCCTTTAATGACCGCCCACACACGTATTCATTACGCCACCGTGGCCGAAACGGTAGAGTCAATATTCCCTCCACTACAGACAGGATCACCCCCTAGACCCTCGCTTCTTACAAACAGCAGGACTGTTTCATTAACAAAGATTCCTATAGGAGCGAACTGCAAAGCTTTCCCGGCATTCCGCTCATCATAAGGGGACACCCAAGTGACCAAGCCACCTCAGCTACTGTCGTTACGGTTCTAGCTGTTGCTGCCCCGAAATGGAAGATTTCGGCGAATTCTGAGCTGTTCCAATGCACGAAACGGGAGATCCACAAAGTGGACGAGATTCACGTGGACAGCTTTCCTTCTGGGAGAGTTTACACAATAGTCATTGACCCGCCCGCACACACACAACAGAGGTAGAATCAGCGCAGGTGTCCAGCTATTTCGAAGGGCCCTCAGAAAAATTGTGAAGCCTATGTTCTGATTCTTTGACACATTAATTAAGCATGCACTACACCCAGTAGTTAGGAGAAAAGTAATTCGTGAATGTCACGACCCACAAATCGTATACACAACTTCGGTATTGTTGACTTATGTCGGCTGCTTCCAGGATTGTCAACTTCATGGAGATATTCATTAGGTATTATTATTGTCACTCGAAATTGCATTCGCTCGTTTGAAGTAAGCTTCAGTATTATTTTGTTTCTGATTTCAGAACTGTCAACCTCATGGAGATATACAATGCATATTATTATTGTTGTGAATTGAAATTGTGTTCGCCCATGAGGAGTCAGATTCTGTAATATAGTTATTGTTATGTGAGATTGTGTAATGTCATCAGGAATTCTCAGATTTATCGATCGTCATGGCCATACATCGATGCTGTATGCTTGTTATCGTGAATAAATTGAATAAATTAGCCACATCGAAGTTCTCTTATGCTGTATTGATTATACGTTTTTCTTATGCTGTATTGATCACATTTTTTTTCAAAGGATATGTCAGTTCCCTGCTCCAGTAATAGGACATATATATTATGTGGGGTTATATTTTGTCAATTAAATTTATATTTAAGGTTGCTAACCAATATTTTCAATTTTAAACTTTAGCTCACAAATTCGTATTAAACTGGTATGATATTTACTGTGTGCAAATAAAACTTTCAGCACGTATAAAAACGGGTAAATTATATGTTGAATCAGTCGAGGATGTATGAAAATATTTATGAGGGAAGCAGTCAAAGTAAGGATCGAAGATTGAACCAAAGCACCGTTCAGGTTTCACAGCCAAGATCCAGTGGGGGTACAAAGTCCTATCTTCATCTTACCCTTTCGAAAAATCCGGTTCTGTCGATGATGAAAAATTCACTACTCACATGAATGATGTCATGACAAAAGTGACCAATATCGAAGTTTTCTGGGTTCGTAGCTCTGTCCCCCTTTTGACCTATGATTGGTTAAGCTACCGACCATCATAATCATCCTCAAGCAGCCATGGGTTGCGGAGATCCAACCAGACCGTGCAATTTAGTTCCCCAAGCATATCTGTGATGAGCTACATCTGCTGTATCTGGCCACTGCACACCAATTCTAACAAGGTCCTGTCTAACATTGCCTGCCCCCCGCATCCTAGGTCGCATATCACCAGTATCTGTTACATAGCTCCCAAGAAAATTAAACTGTAACACCTGCTCCAGACTCCAACCATTCCAATTAAATAAATCAAAGCCTGCATTACAGTTTTCATCACTTAAATTTTCTCTCTGTTTGTAACCAAACCAGTCTCATCAACATCTCGAATGAAAGAGTTCATCTCATCAACATCATTTGACAAAAGGGCTAAATCATCAGCATAATCTATATCAGAAATTTTCATATTTCAAAACAATTTAAGTCCAAAAACTTTCCCTTGCAGGTAATCAATAATCAAACTAAAGAGAAAAAAAGACAAAAATACACCCTTGTCGAACACCAGAAGTAATGTTAAACCAATTGCTAGAAGCCTTCCAACTCTAACACACGACTCAGTGTTATTATAGAGAGCTTTCATTATGTTAACTATCTTGTCTGGTATACCATATGATCTCACAATCAACCATAAATTACGATGATCAACAGAGTCAAAAGCCTTTTTGAAATCTGTAAAAATACTACAGGTTTCTGAAACTCTAAATGTTTCTGAAGAATCTTCCTAAATGAAAATATCTGATCCAGACATCCCCTACCACTTCTGAATCCACATTGCTCATCACGCAATTGTCTGTCAACCAGATTATTAATTCTATTAAGCAAAATCATGCAAAGAACTTTACCTGGAACAGAGAGTAGGCTGATACCCCTATAACTATCGCAAGGACTGCGATCACCTGTTTTGAAAATAGGGATAATAATAGCTCTGGTAAAATCCTTAGGAACCATGCCTTTATCATAAAAGATATTCCAAATTGTATTTATGTATTGATACAAATATCACGAAATAGATGAATTCGTTTGGACAAAGGAAAACAAAATATTCCTGTCTACAATGAAGGGAATTGATATTTTATAACGCTCTTTACCATAAAGTGGGTTAAAACAGGTAGAGTCGCTCAAAAAAATATCCAAACATCTGGTTGATTACAGAATTCAGAAAATAATCTGGCAAAGATTTCATTTTAAAATTAGTGATCTGGCAACGTTCGTGTACTGTACACGAAGGTTGCCAGATCACTAATTTTAAAAAAAAACTTTGCCAGATATTTTTTTTCTGAATTCTGTAATCAACCATAGTGTTTGAATATTTTTTGATCTACTGTACAGCAAAATGTACTAATACGAAATTCCAAGTTTGAAAACTAACATTTTACGATGTTATTGCTCTATTCAGGTAAGTCTTCCTATTAAACTCATGAGAGCAAGGTTTAATCGGGAGCTTCAGAAGTAAAAGTATTAAAAAAAATAAGGAAATATATAAGGAAAATAGAAAACAATTAATTAAAATTTAAAATAAATAAAGAATGTAAAATAAATATAGAAAGAAAAGCGTAAATAATAATTATAAAGGTTAAATAATTAAGCAACAAAGCCATTACATTGCTATTAGTTACGATTAGAAGAACAGAATTTTGCTCTGCTAGTTCTTAACATTTAGAAGAAGGAGCTACTATTTTTTTAATCTGTGGTGGGGATGGGTTAATTTATTTAGGAAAAAAAAACTTTTGGATATCCTAACGGTAATGTCGATTAAGTTAGGATTAGACGAAACTGTATACAGAGTGAGAGTTTCTGGGTATTTTCGTTTAACGGCTCCTACCACTATTTGACGTGAAGGTAATTTTTGGGTCCAAACATTTACGATAGTCTAAATCATGAGTAGAGGAAACAATATACTCCGGGTGGCAGTTCAAGCTCTTGTCGCTTAGAAGTTGCTCCTGTCAGATTTTAAAAGTCTTAGTTTCGGAACTATTTTTTTGGGGGGAAAGAGAAAATTTTGGTCGTCCGAACTATTAGATTGATTTAAGTACGGATTAGGGAAAACAGTAAACTGAGAGTTATTTTGTGTTTCTGTATTTTGTGATTCTATAGCTAAGCGTTTAAAAGCAATGCCTAACGATATTGAACGGGCTAGAGGAAAGGTTTGAGATGGTGAAAACGATTTGCAGGCCCAAACATTTACGTCGGTTTAAGTTACATTTTGAGGAAGCACTATCCAAGTTTTGCTATTCTCTAGAACTTATAATTTTAGAAGCAATTCGTACCACTTTATAAAAGAGTGATTTCTTCGGATCTTGGGGGCAGCAAATATTTCGGGCGTTCTGAAAAGAGGGAAACAGTAAGAAACAGGTAGACATCTCATATATACATATATACGTTAGATTTTTTCTGGTGTAGTATTCAGATATACTTTGAAGTCATTTACAAATATAAAACCGCGAACTATTGGTTATTGAAAATAGAAAAGGACTCTTATTTATGGCCAAAAATATTAATATGTACCTCAATGATAAGAATAAGATTTAAATTAATAAAAACCAAAACCGTCGTGCAGCTGTTTAATATCAAGAAATATATCAGGTATCTGTCAGATCCAATGCGACCATTTGTGTTAAGAAACAGAGTGCGACGAAGAAGAGGTGGACCAAAATACACATGGATATTTCACAATTTCTGAATCAGTGCAAGAGCCGTTCAATTTTTCTCAGTAAATAAATAAAAATTTGTTACACTCTGCAATAGGTAGTAAACATTTCTGCTTTCGCTTGGAATGCAATTTTTGTCAAAAATAATGTCTATGTAAATGAAGATTGTAAACATTTGATTTTATCATTTCTTATCTAGTCAGTGAGAGCATTCCGATTGTACATTGTATACCTAATGACGTCTGAAGTTATGCACCTTGAAAACAGAAACACTATCTGCATAAAAATATTTACTACAGATCACTTGTGACAGTAGGTCATTGACTTAACTAAAAGGGCTTAAGCACACATCGGTACAAACGACTGTAGACTGCTTAACTGGTCATTTCACCAATATTACAGTGACGCATCGTAACCAAAAATAAAGCGACGATAAATACACATCATGAACAATGAACCTTATTTACCTTACTAGGAATTTTCGTCCTTGCCGCCTGGGTGTCACAACTCATTATACGAAAACCTGTCGTTAGGGGGTCGCTTAATCGCCAGCGTGCTATGCTGGAAATCGGAGTTTACAGGTTCGAGCGCCAATTCTGTCAGCCTTAAGATATATTAACACTAATCACCCTTCCTTGTCCTCGGTAAGCAAGGGAACACTGACGTGCCTGAAAGAATAGCACTACGTCCGATGCGAAATTAATGCAAGGCGACAGAAACACAGAGCAATGTCTTGTGCTCGTTGAAGGTGACGTTGCATGACCTGGACAAGACTTCACTAACAGCTGTGCAATATATCCCCTTTCTACATGCTTCAGTTCCTTGTGATCTGGCTATTTAGCCGATTTTGTGCAAAAATTAGTGCTGAGAGAAGAAATGACCACACAACTAGAAAACGTATCTTGCCCTCCCACTCTGACATCCAGAACTCATTGTCTCGAAGCAGGCCGGATCTAGAACACAACTGAGCCAAAATATGCAAAAGTGTGGGACACACGACTCTATTTTCAATGCATTATAGCATTTCCCAATTCGTTCTCCAGCTCTTTAAAATATTTCTTCAAAAAGGAATTGAAATGTAAATAATTTTCACATTTTTTGCCTGTATTCCCATTATACGCATTCTCAATGGAATTTAAAACATTCGGTGTTACCTAGGGGGGGACAAGTGGCCGTCTTGCCCCCTCCCTATATTCAGATTTTTTCTTAGCTTGAACTTGGCAGATGCAATTTGTGGTCAGCTTGGGAAGATTAATATTTCTCTACTCCCCCCACTGCCCTTAAACAACGGGATAGACAGAAGGAAAATAATTAAGCTATAGTGTGTTTGTTAATCTCTCCCAGGTGTTCCTTTCATGCCTTCTAACAAAGCGTTTTGTCCCCTGACATATTACGTATTCCAGGCCTCTCCTAAGACTAAGGTCGTGCCCCCAAACTAAAGATATTGGTTCCGGGAGGTGACCCACTGGACAGGTGTTGGGACACATGTGGTAGTCTCCCATGAAGGTCATCCACCGTGTTCTTCAATGTGCACAGGGTATGGCTCTCTCTGTGGAATAGCAATTCACGGCTTAATGTCACATCCGAGAGATGGCAGGTTTTCGAAGTCCATCGGTGCCGCCTACTGACCGAGGCTGGCCCAGCTATACAATAGCAGATATCCTTTGATTAATACCTTTTGCACCATTAGAATAACATTTGCTTTTATTTCTCATGCATTAATAAAGACTTTATTGCTTGACTTCCGACAAAATAAATTCAATTATTAAAACACACTCTATATGGAAAAAGATTTTATTTCCAATATAAAATATGCTGAATAAGAATCTTTAATAGCCTTCCATTTAATATATAAAGAAAAAAGTTAGTTTGGTTGTTTCTTTGTGTGCCTGTCCGTTTTGCACTCTGCCCCCAAAAGAGCTAGAGGCTTCAAACTTTGCATGAAAGTTCCCTTTCACCCTGCGGAAGAATATAGGCTATTTTCTAACTCACTGGGGTCAACCGAAAATGGGCTGGGCGGGTTTGAATTTCCCAAAATTCCCATAGACTTAACATTAACGGTTGAATTTTATTCAAAATAGACGCTGCCACGAATATTTTGAAAAAAGGGATACAGTAGACTAAACTAATATCTGATTTCGCATGGTTAAACATTAACAGTTGAAAGTCATTCAAAATAACTGTTGCCACCATTAAATTTGAAATAATGAGGTCATCAAACTAATTTGATTTTGATTTCGCGTGATAAACTCATGTTCATTTTGCTAGGTCGACCGTCCGTGGATCTCGTAGCCGTTCTAATTTAGAACGAGCGGTACATAAGATTCTTTCTTGAAATGAAAGTTTCAAAATCTGGATTCGTATGGGAAGTTAAAATCATTAATTTAAGTTGAAAAATATACGAAAGCTAAACAAAGTACCTACAAATTTAATATATAAAGAAGAAAGTTTGTTTGTTCGATTATTCAGTCAGCTCCCACAAGAGCTAGAGATACCAAACTTTGGATGAACCTTCCATTTACTGAGGAGAACACTATAGCATAACAGCAGATTTACCCGACGTTGTTCGGGTCTGAAACTTTCCAAAAATGCAGAATAGATGGCACTCCCCACGTCGCAAGTTTTCATTTGACATAATTATCATTACAATAGATATCCTCCGTCAATTGTGCGCCAGGCTTTTAATCTATAGTTCCCAGGTTAGAGTCCTAGGGTGAGCGTTGAGATTTATCTCCATGAAATTTCCCGCCCTGCCCACTGTTAGTAGGTGACACTGATGAACTTGGAAAGGCTGTTGTCCCGTCGGAGGTGACTTTAAGCATTGGTCACCTATGCGGGAGAGCCATATCCTGTGACTTTAAAGAACACACTGAATGGCCTTGACGAAAGGCTACCATCTAGTGGGTCCCTTCGCACAACTTTGTCTGAGCCTTCGTGGTCCTTGTGACCTGACCATTTAGCCCATTGTGTGAAAAAACTACCGCTCAGAAATAAAACAACCCAATCCCACACTTTTGTCATTTTTTTCCCTTTAGGGCACTAACGAAATGTACACAGTTCGAGGTACACATAAACCTCCTCATGCTAGTAGTTTGTAAATTAAAACCGGTAACTTCTCGCTAAGATAATCGAACTTTACAAATCACTTCTTACCCACCATAGTTACTCGGATGCAATTTGCCAGGCATGTGTAACTTTATAGCAAAAGAAAATTAGCCATGGTCTGAAGTGCATAAAAAATGTAAAGGTATTAAGCAAATATTAATATTAAATAAAATTATTTATTACTAAACATAATACTTAAAACATCTAGTAATTATTTCTATATATTTTTATTAACTTTTGCATATTTTTCAAATGAAATTGTTGATTTTAACTTCTGACACTAATTTTGGTTTGAAGCTTTCATTTAAACAAAGAATCTCGTGTTCTGCTCCTGCCAAATTAGAACAACTTCAATATCGAAGGACGCTCGCCTTCTAAACCAAGAAAACTGAACAATCAGTTTATCACGGATTATTACTTCAATCGGATATATCCTTTTTTTCTTAATTTATTGACGGCAACATTTATTTTGAATAAAATTCAACCGTTAATGGCAAGTCTATTAGAATTTTGAGAAATTCCAATCCGCCACACCAATTTGGATTCACCACAGAAGATTCGGATATAGCCCATATTCTGGCCCTCGGTGAAGGGAACGTTCATGCAAAGTTTGAAATCTCTAGGTTTTCTGGGAGCCGAGTGCAAAAGCAGACAGACACACAAACAAACAAACTTTCTTCTTTCTATATTAGATGCATTTAAATACAATTCAGTTTCTGTATTGCATAAGAGTAGACAAAATTTTCGTTTTCTCTAATATATACGTAATATATATTCCGCCAATTTCACCGAAGTATTTATCTCATGTTGATAGTTCATTTTCAAATAGAATTTTCTGTACATATATGAATATCGGTAAAATAAAATAAATCATTTTGATGAATTCTTATGTTTCCCAATATTTAATTATTTAATAAAAATATAGTTTTGATCATTAAAACTCATTTCGTAAATTTCTGTCACAGTCTAGAAAAAATATCCCCCATATAGAGAGGGGATGCGAAAATATGAGGAAAATTTCTGTGTTCGATTAAGAAACTTTTCCTTTGCTTTAGTAGACTTTAAAAATTTCTTAATAGATGGATAATATACAGTATATATAAATATGAGATTTGTTACTCCATTCTCAGCTATATATTGTATCAAATTTTCTGAAATCAAAAAAATTGTCCAAACCAAAAAGAGATGTTTTGATTTGTATCCACTGAGTTTTCCGCTCTTTATTGTAATTTGCAGTGTTCGGTTCAATTTAAATTAGCGCTTAAACACTACAACATAATCACGTACAATGCTGTGTAATCCAAATTTTAAAAGCGGAAACAGTATGCAGAAAAGGAAAAGATTCAAAACCTAATCTAGAATAGAAAAGTTTTCGGTTGGGTTCTTTTACCTCGGAGCGGCATTTTTTTTGCCCACAATGGGCTAAATTACCAGGTCCTAAGGACCCCGAAGGATCAGAGAAGGATGGGGAAGGGTACCAACTGAAACAGCTTTTTGGGAGACAGTTGGTAGCCTCCCATCAGGGCCATCCAGTGTATTCTTTAACGTGTACATGCAATGGCTCTTCCATATATGGTGCGATGGCTGTACATGCCATATAAAGTACGATGGATACCGGATATATGGAACAATATATTTTTGAAGTTCCCATACTAACCGTGGGTAGGGCAGGGAGTTTGTGTAGCTAATCTCAACGCTGACCCAGCTGGGAATAGATATACGCCGTATACTATCGTATACCTTGAAAATGTGTGTTACAGTATTTGATATAAATAGATATATATATAAATTGAGAAGTAATTGTGAACTCGTTTCTAGGGGAAAATATCATGGGACATTTTGGAATATAGCATGATTTTATGTTTTTACAAAGGATATATGAGTTTCCTGTTCCAGTAACAAGATATATATACTGGATTTTAACTAAAGTCAATGGTATTTATATTTAAGATACATCTACACTATATTTTCAAACAAGTAAGATGAGAGTGGGCAACAAGTCCCACTCTCATCTTACCCTTTTTTGCATATCCGGTTCGGTGCTTCTGCCTTAGACCCCCCTTTTGTATTATGGCGGTCCGACATTTTTTTTTACTCCTTCCATAATATCTGGCCGTGCTTCAATTGCGCTGGTTACCGAGGGGCACTCTTTCCATAGTAACCCCAGAAACTTTACTTACAATAATAGAAATGGAGAGGAGTCGTGCTTTACCAATTAACACTCAATTTATTAACAAACAGTATTACTTAAACATTCTCTATCACAACTGACGCCCTTCGTCGGAGTACAGTTTCTTCTACGCAGCGTTTAGGCAATGACAGCCTTTACAATGGGGAGCCAAGAATTTGCTCTGGCAAAGTCCATCCGTTAAGTCCGAGCTACTAGCTCCAAAGTCATGTTCCGTAGTCCCTATTTGGGAACACGGTGGCGGTGGCAGGCAGAACACAGTATTTAGGAAAAAGTCAGATTTACGAATGATAGTGACCCGTACTTGTTTCGTATGTAGCCGCTGTAGAGAACTCAGATGGGGAGTCCTGCATCGTCGACTGGTATATCGTTTGCCTAGTCTCGGCCAGACAAAGGTGGATCGCGCCCTTTCCTCGCAGGCACTGGCATCGCTCACAGGACGGAGGGACAGAGACTGCTCGACCAGACTGCGAGACGAACAAGAGACAACGTGCAAAAGACAAAAGACGCACTTTCTTCTAACAATCCATCCTTGCACCTTTTTCGCCGCGACCTCTAACGGTGGTCAGCGCGGAAAGCTGACGCGTGCACTGGCTATTGGTCGTGGATGCTTGAGCCAAGGCGCCCCGCCCTCTCTGGGGCCTTTGATGTTGAGCGCGATTCCAGTCCAGAAGTTTCTACACCCGGGGCGAAGGTCGCCACCGGTGGCAACCGGCGTCAGGGAAAATTTCGTAGAAACTTGGTGACCAAAACAAGTCTTTGTTCTCAACATACGAAATGCATATCCTAGGACCTTTTGGCCCCCCAAGTCGTGTCCGCAGGATCAATTTCTGTGGGCACGACACTTCTATTTTAGAAACTTTTCCTCAAATAAATCTTGAATTCAGAAGTTATGCCCGAGGCAATGACCAATACTTACATCAATGATGACTAATCGCAAAGACAAAAGGTGACCAATACAGGATATATGGAACAATATATTTGTATCCACACACAAGGACTACAGAAAAAGAATTTTTAGAAGCAATTACACTACTTTCGTTTTGCATTTAACCTTTTTTCCACATTCCACAATCTTTATCTTTCGTAAATTCGCAGCTCTGTAAAACGTTTCACCTACGATTGGTTAAGCTACTGATCATACTAACGGATTACTGAGATTTTCACATTATTGACATATGGGATAAGCTGTAATTTTACTGCAAGTCCCATTGGGGAGCAAAGTCCAACCCTCAACTTACCCCCCTTCCATATAACCGATATTGTCCACTTGTATTGTAGTGACTTTGTGCGAAATGACTCTTTTATCCTAACTTTATGCCCGAGGCACTGACCACTACTCCCATCAATGATGTCACGACAAAAGGTGAACAATAGCGAACTTTCTGTCCACCTATTCACCTATGATTCGTTAAGCTACTGACTAAACACTTGGATTACTGACGTCCAGTGCCGGCCATTGAATTCTGAGATTTCGGATTCTTTGTCGAAGTTAGTCGCTTAATTTCCTGTCTAAGATTAGAGACTGAATTGATTGTACACCGAAATTTCGATTTTAAGAGGAGAGACTTAGAATATTTTAGTACTGCGATACTTCTTGTGATCATGGAATTAATCAACGTTTCCATTTATATAATTTTGGCGATAATCATGTTTGTCTTCTCTCGACGATTCGAGAGAAGTAAGAAGGATTTTAAGGGTAAGTTTTAAAGAATTTTTTTTGTTTTCATAAAAATCTGTTTTCTAAGAGACAGGCGTAAAGGCTTGGACAATACTCTTAAATAGCAAGGAAGACAATAAATTAATTTTTTTAAGCTAATATTTTAGGCAAGATACTTGAAGTTCAGCAGCAAGAGTCGCCACTTCAAGATATTAGAGGGAATTTGAAATGACGGATTTTGCTGCTAATTTAGATTTTTGGCACCTATTCTGAAAACATAATTGATGGTTTTAGGAAATCACAACTAAGCTAGTGTTTAAAATACAAAACATAAAATCCAGGGTTTGATATTGACCATTTTCATTACATCATTTTTTCAGGAGACGGAGTTGCAAGGATTGCAATAAACAACACTCTAATCATTCCTGCCATTGGATACCTTATTTTTTCGCATCCCTTGTTAAATGCAAAACGAAAGTAGTGTAATGTTTCTAAAATTTATTTTTCTGTAGTCTTTGTGTATGGATACAAATATAACAAAATGGATCAATTCGTTTCGACAAAAGGAAGACAAAGAATTCTCTTTCTACACTAATGACGAGAAACGATATTTTATAATGCTCTTTACCAATAAAGTGGGATAGAAACAATTACAGCAAAATGTAGAAATATGAAACTCTAAATTTGAAAAGTAATTTGCAAACTTAGAATTTAAAGTTATTTTTCACCACATACAAAGTGTGTGTTGAAAATTAACTTCTTGACCTCCAAAAATATTTGGGCGTAGGTGATTGATCATAAAACAAAATGTCAAGGTATCCATCATAAAACAAAATGATATATTGTTAAATATTCCAATTCCCATAATTCTACTGAAATAATTTTGCTGTAAATCGAGTTTAAATAATATCGATTACGGTCCTTAATTTATCTTCAGTTACTTTTTTTCTGTGAAATGCATGGTTTGAAAATTATTTAGATTCTAATATAAATTATTACTGATATAATAATTAATATTTTTATTCATATGTCATTGATATTTTTTTATTATTTTGCTGGGATATTTTACTTCTATCCAATAAATTAAATTTCTGTATTTTTTATTGCTGTCCTTGCCTCTCTTATTCCAAATTTCATTACTTCCATTACTTTTCTGTCCTATTTAACAGTTGTTTCTCTTTCTCACGGTTTCACCTTCTATTTCAACACCTTTTCCAGTATCACCTTCGCCCAAATATTTTTGGAGGTTATTCGATAGCTCATATGGTTTATGATCTCTTTGTGTTATCAGGTTTTAGGGTCTGAGCTGTGCGGGAGATAACTTAGTAAGTCCGTTTTCTTTTCTGTGAGAAAATTATTCCTCAGAAGTAAAAAACCCAACCGATTCACAAGCCTTATCCTGTATAGATATACCCTACTCAGACCATAGTCAAGTTGAACTTAATATTGCCTGAAATAAAACTAACATAATAAAGTATTTCTTTGGAACAGCGGTAGAGCTCCCTAACTGCTCTGTCAGCTAATCACTAGAAATACCTAATATCACATCAGTTTTCCTAACTCATTCTTGTTGCCTTGGTTTCCCCTAAAATGCCTTTTTCTGCACAATATTGTGACGTCAGTAATTTTCTGGATAAATGGCTAGGTCACAAAGACACCACATTCTGTTGGGGAAGGAGATCCAATAAGCTGCTGCTACGAGACAAATGGATGTCTTCCTTTAAGACAATATAGCGTGTTTTTTTCAAGCGACAAATTATGCTCTCGTACACACGGGGTCCTATTTAATATACCATTCGCCGGATCTTTTTCACCGAGGCAGAATGAAGGTTAGCGGAAATAATTCTCAATGTAACTGACTGAAGCATCGATTCGCTTTAGTTTTATTTTGTACTATGTAGGGCGAATATGGGATGATATATATATATTTCCAATTTATTTATATGTTTGATTTTTGTCACTGAAATATTTATCTTCAGAAATTTAAATATATGACTCACACGTTTCGACCACATTTCTCTTCAACCTGTTTCTAAAGTCCTGTTTAAGGAAGTCCATGACCTATGAGGTGTCACACATTTTAATTTGAGATGTAACTCCGTTAAGGTACAGTCGCTCAAAAAAGTATCCGAACACTATGGTTGACCACAGAATTCAGAAAAAATATCTGGCAACGATTTTTTTAGAAATTAGTGATCTGGCAACCTTCGTGTTATGTGACACGAAGGTTGCCAGATCACTAATTTCTAAAAAAATCGTTGCCAGATATTTTTTCTGAATTCTGTGGTCAACCATAGTGTTCGGATACTTTTTTGAGCGACTGTACACCTCCGCGAAATTCCGCACTTTTTCTGGTGATGACGGAGATGAAATTCGAAACAATTTACGATATTCCTCATGTGAGCTTTTACTTAACACAACTCGTAAATCTAGGCGCTGCTTTTCATTATTTCCTTATTTAGAGGGAGAAGCAGAGATCTCGAATTTTTATTAACCTGTAACATACCTCACCTGTAAAACCTTGCATTTGACTCATACCTAGTTATTTTCGGCCATTTCATTCCGTCGTTATAGCGAATAATTGTTTCCTTTTCGGCCTTTTCTTAGAGGGCAAGAAACAGGGAGTAAATGCCCCATGTCAGAAATTTTCATTCAACGCATGATTTGTTTATCTTCGGCCCTTCAATCCTTAAGATATAGTGGAAAAATTATTTTCATTTTTTCCACTTTTTAAGGAAGAAAGTACGGAGGGTCAATTGGGTATGGACTATTACATTCCTGCGACACACGCTTTCATTTAACGCATAGATTTTTACTTTTCGCACTCGCGTTCTGAAGATATAGTAGAACACTCGTTCTCACATTTCTGTCTTTTTTAACGGGAAAGAAAGCGAGGGTGGTGAATTCCTTATAATCTCTGACACTCCCTGCATAATAATGGTACATTTTGTATATGAAAATATAAGTCATGAAGTTTGTCAGTCGCGTTTCAAAGATTTGGTAGAACAACTGTTTTGATAAATGCACAAACAGATAAATACAAGCGAAAAGCAATAGGAAGATTGGCAAATATCCATGCAGCATGTTAAAAAATTAATTACAAAAATTCATAAGTAGAAAATGTAATATGTGTTTTACAGTCTTGCACCTTCTGAGAAATAAACAAAAACTTAATTATAAACGAAAATAAATATATGTTAATTTTAACGAATATAGCAAAAATCTCCTCATATTTGGTATCCTGAGTAAAAACACAATATGTATTCATAAAAAAATTGATTTTACTGACTGCAAAATATTTTCCTCCATAAAATGTTACCAAAAAAATCGAGTTTTGAGGAGATATATATATTAGGGTAGGCCGAAAAAATTCACAAATTTTTTTCAAGTCGTAATACCACGGAAAAGTTGCGAATTTTGGAGACTAAAAAGGTTTAATAAAAAGAAATAAAATCGGTTTATATCTTCCGGTCGCGCATGTGCTCTAAATTTTGCCGAATTTTGGAAAAATTCACATTTTTACGATAATTTTTAACATTTTTAAATTAGCCTCTTCCCGAATGTAATAGCTCAAATTCTTATGTATTAGAACCACAGAAAATAATGTTTAAATATTATTTAAATCCATCAACATCTTCCGGTCGCGCATTGCCTTCAAAATTAATGAAATTTTGAAAAAACTTTACAAATAAAGGTAGATCACAGTTCAAGGAAAAAAAACACTAACAACTTACATGTTCTTTATATTTGTTCTTTATTGAATACAAGTTTAAATGTTTAAAAGCAAATTATTTTATACCATTAGTAATATTTATAAACAGATTTTTTTATTGAAAAAACTAAGTTTTTTTATGAAGAGTCGTAAGTCCAAGAAACTCATGTTGAACAATTGAACATCTCCGTTTTCACTCATTCTTAGCTGAAGGTACTTTGAAATCTGATTTATGGGCGAAGTTAGGCATGGTTGACCTTGACAGCAGAGTCGTTCTGATAAAACCATCCCTAGACTCAGCTCCGCAAACCTTTCCTGAGGCTTCTGTCACGAGTTTCATACATCGTTCAACTGCCTGTGTGTGAACTGGGAATGTCTTGAATGTTATATCCCAATTAGGGACTGAGTCACTTTGAATATGTGATTTAATCTCATCGTCACTTGATACCTTTTAATAATGGGGGAGAAGATAAATCACAGTCCATCCAGTTAATTATTTTCGGGTAGTCATGAGCCTTGAAATTGTGTTTTGGCGGCATGAATGTTCTGATAGTTATTCTCTTTTGATCTAACTGTCTCGCCTTTAGAATTCGTCGAAGTCCGAGCTCCCTTATGTGTTATGTATTATCTTGTGTCATGGCTAATATTAAATGTTCGGGATGAGCGAAAAAGCCATTTCGTTCGATCACAGGATCGACAATATTACGTAAATCTTCAGGCAAGTACCTTGAAGATTGTATTGATTGGTACACAAGTTTTGTTCCCTCTGTAAAGTATTTGCTTGTTTTAATAGTAAACCACATTGGCATGTATAATATGCATGTATATACAATGCATATTATTATTGTTGTCACTTGAAATTATGTTCGCCCATGAGGAATCAGATTCTGTAATTTAGTTATTGTTATGTGAGATTGTATAATGTCATTAGGAATTGTCAGATTTATCGATTGTCATGGACATACATCGATGCTGTATGCTTGTTATCGTGAATAAATTGAATAAATTAGCCACATCGAAGTTCTCTTATGCTGTATTGATTATATGTTTTTCTTATGCTGTATTGATCACATTTTTTTTCAAAGGATATGTCAGTTCCCTGCTCCAGTAATAGGACATATATATATGTGGGGTTATATTATGTCAATTAAATTTATATTTAAGGTTGTTAACCAATATTTTCAATTTTAAACTTTAGCTCACAAATTCGTATTAAACTGGTATGATAGTTACTGTGTGCAAATAAAACTTTCAGCACGTATAAAAACGGGTAAATTATATGTTGAATCAGTTGAGGATATATGAAAATATTTATGAGGGAAGCAGTCAAAGTAAGGATCGAAGATTGAACCAAAGCACCGTTCAAGTTTCACAGCCAAGATCCAGTGGGGTACAAAGTCCTATCTTCATCTTACCCTTTCGAAAAATCCGGTTCTGTCCCCCACCTATTGCAGTAACTTTTCCCCAAATGAATCGAATTCACAAGTAAGAACAGAGGCACTGAGCACTACTCACATCAATGATGTCATGACAAAAGTGACCAATATCGAAGTTTTCTGAGTTCGTAGCTCTGTCCCCCTATTGACCTATGATTGGTTAAGCTACCGACCATCATAATCATCCTCAAGCAGCCATGGGTTGCGGAGATCCAACCAGACCGTGCAATTTAGTTCCCCAAGCATATCTGTGATGAGCTACATCTGCTGTATCTGGCCACTGCACACCAATTTTAACAAGGTCCAGTCTAACATTGCCTGCCCCCCGCATCCTAGGTCGCATATCACCATTATCTGTTACATAGCTCCCAAGGTAATTAAACTGTAACACCTGCTCCAGACTGCAACCATTCCGATTAATTAAATCAAAGCCTGCATTACAGTTTTCATAACTTTAATTTTCTCTCTATTTGTAACCAAACCAGTCTCATCAACATCTCGAGTGAAAGAGTTCATCTCATCAATATCATTTGACAAAAGGGCTAAATCATTAGCATAATCTACTTCAGAAATTTTCATATTTCAAAACCATTTAAGTACAAAATCTTTCCCTTGCATGTAATCAATAATCAAATTAAAGAGAAAAAAAGACAAAAATGTACCCTTGTCGAACACCAGAAGTAATGTTAAACCAATTGCTAGAAGCCTTACCAACTCTCACACACGACTCAGTGTTATTATAGAGAGCTTTCATTATGTTAACTAACTTGTCTGGTATACCATATGATATCACAATCAACCACAAATTATGATGATCAACAGAGTCAAAAGCCTTTTTGAAATCTGTAAAAATACTACAGGTTTCTGAAACTCTAAACGTTTCTGAAGAATCTTCCTAAATGAAAATATCTTATCCAGACATCCCCTACCACTTCTGAATCCACATAGCTCATCACGCAATTGCCTGTCAACCAGATTCTTAATTCTGTTAAGCACAATCATGCAAAGAACTTTACCTGGAAGAGAGAGTAGGCTGATACCCCTATAGTTATCACAAGAACTGCGATCACCTTTTTAGAAAATAGGGATAATAATAGCTCTGGTAAAATCCTTAGGATCCATGCCTTTATCATAAAAGATATTCCAAATTGTATTTATGTATTGATACAAATATCACGAAATAGATGAATTCGTTTGGACAAAGGAAAACAAAATATTCCTGTCTACAATGAAGGGAATTGATATTTTATAACGCTCTTTACCATAAAGTGGGTTAAAACAGGTAGAGTCGCTCAAAAAAATATCCAAACATCTGGTTGATTACAGAATTCAGAAAATAATCTGGCAAAGATTTCATTTTAAAATTAGTGATCTGGCAACGTTCGTGTACTGTACACGAAGGTTGCCAGATCACTAATTTTAAAAAAAAACTTTGCCAGATATTTTTTTTCTGAATTCTGTAATCAACCATAGTGTTTGAATATTTTTTGATCTACTGTACAGCAAAATGTACTAATACGAAATTCCAAGTTTGAAAACTGACATTTTACGATGTTATTGCTCTATTTAGGTAAGTCTTCCTATTAAACTCATGAGAGCAAAGTTTAATCGGGAGCTTCAGAAGTAAAAGTATTAAAAATATAAAGAAATATATAAGGAAAATAGAAAACAATTAATTAAAATTTAAAATAAATAAAGAATGTAACATAAATATAGAAAGAAAAGCGTAAATAATAATTATAAAGGTTAAATAATTAAGCAACAAAGCCGTTACATTGCTATTAGTTACGATTAGAAGAAGAGAATTTTGCTCTGCTAGTTCTTAATATTTAGAAGAAGGAGCTACTATTTTTCTAATCCGTGGTGGGGATGGGTTAATTTATTTAGGAAAAAAAAACTTTTGGATATCCTAACGGTAATGTCGATTAAGTTAGGATTAGACGAAACTGTATACAAAGTGGGAGTTTCTGGGTATTTTCGTTTAACGGCTCCTACCACTATTTGACGTGAAGGTAAATTTTGGGTCCAAACATTTACGATAGTCTAAATCATGAGTAGAGGAAACAATATACTCCGGGTGGCAGTTCAAGCTCTTGTCGCTTAGAAGTTGCTCCTGTCAGTTTTTAAAAGTCTTAGTTTCGGAACTATTTTTTTGGGGGGAAAGAGAAAATTTTGGTCATCCGAACTATTAGATTGATTTAAGTACGGATTAGGGAAAACAGTAAACTAAGAGTGTATTTTGTGTTTCTGTATTTTGTGATTCTATAGCTAAGCGTTTAAAAGCAATGCCTAACGATATTGAACGGGCTAGAGGAAAGGTTTGAGATGGTGAAAACGATTTGCAGGCCCAAACATTTACGTCGGTTTAAGTTACATTTTGAGGAAGCAGTATCCAAGTTTTGCCATTCTCTAGGGCTTATAAATTTAGAAGCATTTCGTACCACTTTATAAAAGAGTGATTTTTTCGGTTGTTGGGGGGAGCAAATATTTCGGGCGTTCTGAAAAGAGGGAAACAGTAAGAAACAGGTAGACATCTCATATATACATATATACGTTAGATTTTTTTCTGGTGTAGTATTTAGATATATTTTGATGTCATTTACAAATATAAAACCGCGAAATATTGGTTATTGAAAATAGAAAACGACACTTATTTATGGCCAAAAATATTAATATGTACCTCAATGTAAGAATAAGATTTAAATTAATAAAAACCAAAACCGTCGTGCAGCTGTTTAATATCAAGAAATATATCAGGTATCTGTGAGATCCAGTGAGACCATTTGTGCTAAGAAACAGAGTGCGACGAAGAAGAGGTGGACCAAAATACACATGGATATTTCACAATTTCTGAATCAGTGCAAGAGCCGTTCAATTTTTCTCAGTAAATAAATAAAAATTTGTTACACTCTGCAATAGGTAGTAAACATTTCTGCTTTCGCTTGGAATGCAATTTTTGTCAAAAATAATGTCTAGGTAAATGAAGATTGTAAACATTTGATTTTATCATTTCTTATCTAGTCAGTGAGATAGCATTCCGATTGTACATTGTTTACCTAATGACGTCTGAAGTTATGCACCTTGAAAACAGAAACACTATCTGCATAAAAATATTTACTACAGATCACTTGTGACAGTAGGTCATTGACTTAACTAAAAGGGCTTAAGCACACATCGGTACAAACGACTGTAGACTGCTTAACTGGTCATTTCACCAATATTACAATGACGCATCGTAACCAAAAATAAAGCGACTATAAATGACAGATCATGAACAATAAACCTTATTTACCCTTCTAGGAATTTTCGTCCTTGCCGCCTGGGTGTCACAACTCATTATACGAAAACCTGTCGTTAGGGGGTCGCTTAATCGCCAGCGTGCTATGCTGGAAATCGGAGTTTACAGGTTCGAGCGCTAATTCTGTCAGCTTTAAGATATATTAACACTAATCACCCTTCCTTGTCCTCGGTAAGCAAGGGAGCACTGACGTGCCTGAAAGAATAGCACTACGTCGGATGCAAAATTAAAGCATGGTGACAGAGACACAGAGCAATATCTTGTGCTCGTTGAAGGTGACGTTGCATGACCTGGACAAGACTTCACTAACAGCTGTCCAATATATCCCCTTTCTACATGCTTCGGTTCCTTGTGATCTGGCTATTTAGCCCATTTTGTGCAAAAATTAGTGCTGAGAGAAGAAATGACCACCCAACTAGAAAACGTATCTTGCCCTCCCACTCTGACATCCAGAACTCATTGATTCATTGATCTGACATCCAGAACTCCCTAGATTCAGATTTTTTTCTTAGCTTGAACTTGGCAGATGCAATCTGTGGTCAGCTTGGGAAGATTAATATTTCTCTACTCCACCCACTGCCCTTAAACAACGGGATAGCCAGAAGGAAAATAATTAAGCTATAGTGTATTTGTTAATCTCTCCCAGGTGTTCCTTTCATGCCTTCTAACAAAGCGTTTTGTCCCCTGACATATTACGTATTCCAGGCCTCTCCTAAGACTAAGGTCGTGCCCCCAAACTAAAGATATTGGTTCCGGGAGGTGACCCACTGGACAGGTGTTGGGACACATGTGGTAGTCTCCCATGAAGGCCATCCACCGTGTTCTTCAATGTGCACAGGGTATGGCTCTCTCTGTGGAATAGCAAGTCACGGCTTAATGTCCCATCCGACAGATGGCAGGATTTCGAAGTCCATCGGTGCCGCCTACTGAACGAGGCTGGCCCAGCTATACAATAGCAGATATCCTTTGATTAATACCATTTGCACTATTAGAATAACATTTGCTTTCATTTCTCATGCATTAATAAATTCTTTATTGCTTGACTTCCGACAAAACAAATACAATTATTAAAACACACTCTATATGGAAAAAGAATTTATTTCCAATATGAAATATGCTGAATAAGAATCTTTAATAGCGTTCCATTATATATATAAAGAAAAAAGTTAGTTTGGTTGTTTCTTTGTGTGTCTGTCCATTTTGCACTCTGCCCCCAAAAGAGCTAGAGGCTTCAAACTTGGCATGAAAGTTCCCTTTCACCCTGCGGAAGAATATAGGCTATTTTCTAACTCACTGGGGTCAACCGAAAATGGGCTGAGCGGGTTTGAATTTCCCAAAATTCCCATAGATTTAACATTAACGGTTGAATTTTATTCAAAATAGATGCTTCCACCAATAAATTTGAAAAAAGGGATACAATAGACTAAACTAATATCTGATTTCGCATGATTAAACATTAACAGTTGAAAGTTATTCAAAATAACTGTTGCCACCTTTAAATTTGAAATAATGAGTTCATCAAACTAATTTGATTTTGATCTCGCGTGATAAACTCATGTTCATTTTGCTAGGTCGACCGTCCGTGGACTTGTAGCCGTTCTAATTTAGAACGAGCGGAACACAAGATTCTTTCTTGAAATGAATGTTTCAAAATCTGGATTCGTATGGGAAGTTAAAAAATGAAATTTCCCGCCCTGCCCACTGTTAGTAGGTGACACTGATGAATTTGGAAAGGCTGTTGTCCCGTCGGAGGTGACTTTAAGCATTGGTCACCTATGCGGGAGAGCCATATCCTGTGACTTTAAAGAACACACTGAATGGCCTTGACGAAAGGCTACCATCTAGTGGGTCCCTTCGCACAACTTTGTCTGAGCCTTTGTGGTCCTTGTGACCTGACCATTTAGCCCATTGTGTGAAAAAACTACCGCTCAGAAATAAAACAACCCAATCCCACCCTTTGGTCATTTTTTTCCCTTTAGGGCACTAACGAAATGTACACAGTTCGAGGTACACATAAACCTCCTCATGCTAGTAGTTTGTAAATTAAAACCGGTAACTCCTCGCTAAGATAATCGAACTTTACAAATCACTTCTTACCCACCATAGTTACTCGGATGCAATTTGCCAGGCATGTGTAACTTTATAGCAAAAGAAAATTAGCTATGGTCTGAAGTGCATAAAAAATGTAAAGGTATTAAGCAAATATTAATATTAAATAAAATTATTTATTACTAAACATAATACTTAAAACATCTAGTAATTATTTGTATATATTTTTATTAACTTTTGCATATTTTTCAAATGAAATTGATGATTTTAACTTCTGATACTAATTTTGGTTTAAAGCTTTCATTTAAACAAAGAATCTCGTGTTCTGCTCCTGCCAAATTAGAACAACTTCAATATCGAAGGACGCTCGCGTTCTAAACCCAGAAAACTGAACAATGAGTTTATCACGGAATATTAGTCAATCGGATTTATCCTTTTTTTTTCTTAATTTATTGACGGCAGCATTTTTTTGAATAAAATTCAACCGTTAATGGCAGGTCTATTAGAATTTTGAGAAATTCCAACCCGCCACACCAATTTGGATTCACCACAGAAGATTCGGATATAGCCCATATTCTGTCCCTCGGTGAAGGGAACGTTCATGCAAAGTTTGAAGTCTCTAGGTTTTCTGGGAGCCGAGTGCAAAAGCAGACAGACACACAAAGAAACAAACTTTCTTCTTTCTATATTAGATGCATTTAAATACAATTCAGTTTCTGTATTGCATAAGAGTAGACAAAATTTTCGTTTTCTCTAATATATACCTAATATATATTCTGCCAATTTCACCGAAGGATTTATCTCATGTTGATAGTTCATTTTCAAATAGAATTTTCTGTACATATATGAATATCGGTAAAATTAAAATAAATCATTTTGATGAATTCTTATGTTTCCCAATATTTAATTACTTAATAATAATATAGTTTCGATCATTAAAACTCATTTCGTAAATTTCTGTCACAGTCTAGAAAAAATATCCCCCATGTAGAGAGGGGATGCGAAAATATGAGGAAAATTTCTGTGTTCGATTAAGAAACTTTTCCTTTGCTTTAATAGACTTTAAAAATTTCTTAATAGATGGATAATATACAGTATATATAAATATGGGGTTTGTTACTCCATTCTCATAGCAAAATATTGTATCAAATTTTCTGAAATCAAAAAAATTGTCCAAACCTAAAAAAGATGTTTTGATTTGTATCCACTGAGTTTTCCGCTCTTTATTGTAATTTGCAGTGTTCGGTTCAATTTAAATTAGCGCTTAAACAATACAACATAATGACGTACAATGCTGTGTAATCCAAATTTTAGAAGCGGAAACAGTATGCAGAAAAGGAAAAGATTCAAAACTTAATGTAGAATAGAAAAGTTTTCGGTTGGGTTCTTTTACCTCGGAGCGGCATTTTTTTTGCCCACAATGGGCTAAATTACCAGGTCCTAAGGACCCCGAAGGGTCAGAGAAGGATGGGAGAAGGGTACCCACTGGAACAGCTTTTTGGGAGACAGATGGTAGCCTCCCATCAGGGCCATCCAGTGTGTTCTTTAACGTGCACATGCAATGGCTCTTCCATGTATGGTGCGATGGCTGTACATGTCATATAAAGTACGATGGACTTTTGAAGTTCCCGTACTAACCGTGGGTAGGGCAGGGAGTTTGTGTAGCTAATCTCAACGCTGACCCAGCTGGGAATAGATATACGCCGTATACTATCGTATACCTTGAAAATGTGTGTTACAGTATTTGATATATATATATATAAATTGAAAGGTAATTGTAAACTCGTTTCTAGGGGAAAATATCATGGGACATTTTGGAATATAGCATGATTTTATGTTTTTACAAAGGATATATGAGTTTCCTGTTCCAGTAACAAGATATATATACTGGATTTTAACTAAAGTCAATAGTATTTATATTTAAGATACCTCTACAATATATTTTCAAACAAGTAAGATGAGAGTGGGCAACAAGTCCCACTCTCATCTTACCCATTTTTGCATATCCTGTTCGGTGCTTCTGCCGTAGACCCCCCCCCCCCCTTTTGTGTTAGGGCTGTCCGATATTGTTTTTGACTCCTTCCCTAATATCCTAATATCTGGCCGTGCTTCAATCGCGCTGGTTACCGAGGGGCACTCTTTCCATAGTAACCCCAGAAACTTTACTTCCAATAAGAGAAATGGAGAGGAGTCCTGCTTTACCAATTAACACTCAATTTATTAACAAAGAGTATTACTTAAACATTCTCTATCACAAATTACGCCCTTCGTCGGGGTACAGTTTCTTCTACGCAGCGTGTAGGCAATGACAGCCTTTACAATGGGATTTGCGATGCGACCGGTGGCAACCGGCGTCAGAGAAAATTTCGCAGAAACTTGGTGACCAAAACAAGTCTTTGTTCTCAACATACGAAATGCATATCCTAGGACCTTTTGGCCCCCCAAGAATTTGCTCTGGAATTTGCCAAGAATTTGCTCTGGCAAAGTCCATCCGTTAAGTCCGAGCTACTAGCTCCAAAGTCATGTTCCGCAGTCCCTATTTGGGAACACGGTGGCGGTGGCAGGCAGAAAACAGTACTTAGGAAAAAGTCAGATTTACGAATGATAGTGACCCGTACTTGTTTCGTATACAGCCGCTGTAGAGACCTCAGATGGGGAGTCCTGCATCGTCGACTGGTATATCGTTTGCCTAGTCTCGGCCAGACAAAGGTGGATCGCGCCCTTTCCTCGCAGGCACTCGCATCGCTCACAGGACGGAGGGAGAGAGACTGCTCAACCAGACTGCGAGACGAACAAGAGACAACGGGCAAAAGACAAAAAAACGCACTTTCTTCTAACAGTCCATCCTTGCCACCTTTTTCGCCGCGACCTCTAGCGGTGGTCAGCGCGGAAAGCTGACGCGTGCACTGGCTATTGGTCGTGGATGCTTGAGCCAAGGCGCCCCGCCCTCTCTGGGGCCTTTGATGTTGAGCGCGATTCCAGTCCAGAAGTTTCTACACCCGGGGCGAAGGTCGCCACCGATGGCAACCGGCGTCAGGGAAAATTTCGCAGAAACTTGGTGACCAAAAGAAGTCTTTGTTCTCAACATACGAAATGCATATCCTAGGACCTTTTGGCCCCCCAAGTCGTGTCCGCAGGATCAATTTCTGTGGGCACGACACTTCTATTTTAGAAACTTTTCCTCAAATAAATCTTGAATTCAGAAGTTATGCCCGAGGCAATGACCAATACTTACATCAATGATGACTAATCGCAAAGACAAAAGGTGACCAATACCGGATATATGGAACAATATATTTGTATCCACACACAAAGACTACAGAAAGAGAATTTTTAGAAGCAATTACACTACTTTCGTTTTGCATTTAACCGTTTTTCCAGATTCCACAATCTTTATCTTTCGTAAATTCGCAGCTCTGTAAAACGTTTCACCAACGATTGGTTAAGCTACTGATCATACTAACGGATTACTGAGATTTTGACATTATTGACATATCGGATAAGCTGTAATTTTACTGCAAGTTCCATTGGGGAGCAAAGTCCAACCCTCAACTTACCCCCTTCCATATAACCGATATTGTCCACTTGTATTGTAGTGACTTTGTGCGAAATGACTCTTTTATCCTAACTTTATGCCCGAGGCACTGACCACTACTCCCATCAATGATGTCACGACAAAAGGTGAACAATAGCGAACTTTCTGTCCACCTATTGACCTATGATTCGCTAAGCTACTGACTAAACACTTGGATTACTGACGTCACAGTACCGGCCATTGAATTCTGAGATTTCGGATTCTTTGTCGAAGTTAGTCGCTTAATTTCGTGTCTAAGATTAGAGACTGAATTGATTGTACACCGAAATTTCCATTTTAAGAGGAGAGCCTTAGAATATTTTAGTACTGCGATACTTCTTGTGATCATGGAATTAATCAACGTCTCCATTTATATAATTTTGGCGATAATCATGTTTGTCTTCTCTCGACGATTCGAGAGAAGTAAGAAGGATTTTAAGGGTAAGTTTTAAAGAATTTTTTTCTGTTTTCATAAAAAACTGTTTTCTAAGAGACAGGCATAAAGGCTTGGACAATACTCTTAAATAGTAAGGAAGCCAATAAATTGATTTTTTAAGCTAATATTTTACGCAAGATACTTGAAGTTCAGCAGCAAGAGTCGCCACTTCAAGATATTAGAGGGAATTTGAAATGACGGATTTTGCTGCTAATTTAGATTTTTGGCACCTATTCTGAAAACATAATTGATGGTTTTAGGAAATGACAACTAAGCTAGTGTTTAAAATACAAAACATAAAATCCAGGGTTTGATATTGACCATTTTCATTACATCATTTTTCCAGGAAACGGAGTTGCAAGGATTGCAATAAACAACTTTCTAATCATTCCTGCGATTGGAAACCTTATTTTTTCGCATCACTTGTTAAATGCAAAACGAAAGTAGTGTAATGTTTCTAAAATTTATTTTTCTGTAGTGTTTGTGTATGGATACAAATATAACAAAATGGATCAATTCGTTTCGACAAAAGGAAGACAAAGAATTCTTTTTCTACACTAATAACGAGAAACGATATTTCATAATGCTCTTTACCAATAAAGTGGGATAGAAACAATTACAGCAAAATGTAGAAATATGAAACTCCAAATTTGAAAAGTAATTTGCAAACTTAGAATTTAAAGTTATTTTTCACCACACACAAAGTGTGTGGTGAAAATTAACTTCTTAACCTCCGAAAATATTTGGGCGTAGGTGATTCATCATAAAACAAAATGTCAAGGTATCCATCATAAAACAAAATGATATATTGTTAAATATTCCAATTCCCATAAGTCTACTGAAATAATTTTGCTGTAAATCGAGTTTAAATAATATCGATTACGGTCCTTAATTTATCTTCAGTTACTTTTTTTCTGTGAAATGCATGGTTTAAAAATTATTTAGATTCTAATATAAATTATTACTGATATAATAATTAATTTTTTTATTCATATGTCATTGATATTTTTTATTATTTTGCTGGGATATTTTACTTCTATCCAATAAAATTAAATTTCTGCATTCTTTATTGCTGTCCTTGCCTCTCTTATTCCAAATTTCATTACTTCCATTACTTTTCAATTCTATTCAACAGTTGTTTCTCTTTCTCACGGTTTCACAATCTATTTCAACACCTTTTCCAGTATCACCTATGCCGAAATATTTTTGGAGGTTATTCGATAGCTCATATGGTTTATGATCTTTTTGTGTTATCAGGTTTTAGGGTCTGAGCTGTGCGGGAGATAACTTAGTAAGTCCGTTTTCTTTTCTGTGAGAAAATTATTCCTCAGGAGTAAAAAACCCAACCGATTCACAAGCCTTATCCTGTATAGATATACCCTACTCAGACCATAGTCAAGTTGAACTTAATACTGCCTGAAATAAAACTAACATAATAAAGTATTTCTTTGGAACAGCGGTAGAGCTCCCTAACTGCTCTGTCAGTTAATCACTAGAAATACCAAATATCACATCAGTTTTCCAAACTCATTCTTGTTGCATTGGTTTCCCCTAAAATGCCTTTTTCTGCACAATACTGTGACGTCAGTAATTTTCTGGATAAATGGCTAGGTCACAAAGACACCACAGTCTGTTGCGGAAGGAGATCCAATAGGCTGCTGCTAGGAGACAAATGGACGTCTTCCTTTAAGACAATATAGCGTGTTTTTTTTTCACGCGACAAATTATGCTCTCCTACACACGGGGTATATATTTATGTGTTTGATTTTTGTCACTGAAATATTTATCTGCAGAATTTTACATATATGGCTCATACACTTCGACCACATTTCTCTTCAACCTGTTTCTAAACTCCTGTTTAAGGAAGTCCATGACCTATGAGGTGTCACACATTTTAATTTGAGATATAACTTCCGAGGTACACCTCCGCGAAATTCCGAAACTTTTCTGGTGATGAGGGAGATGAAATTCGAAACAATTTACGATATTCCTCGTATGAGCTTTTACTTAACAAAACTAGTAATTGTAAAAGCTGCTTTTGATTATTTCCTTATTTAGAGGGAGAAGCAGAGATCTCGAATTTTTATTAACCTGTAACTTACCTCACCTGTAAAACCTTGCATTTGACTCATACCTAGTTATTTTCGGCCATTTCATTCCGTCGTTATAGCGGAATAATTGTTTCCTTTTGGGCCTTTTCTTAGAGGGCAAGAAACAGGGAGTAAATGCCCCATGTCAGAAACTTTCATTCGAAGCATGATTTGTTTATCTTCGGCCCTTCAATCCTTAAGATATAGCGAAAAAATTATTTTAATTTTTTCCACTTTTTAAGTGAAGAAGAAAGCACGGAAGGTCAATTGGGTATGGACTATTACATTCCTGCGACACAAGCTTTCATTTAACGCATAGAGTTTTACTTTTGGCACTCGCGTTCTGAAGATATAGTAGAACACTCGTTCTCACATTTCTGTCTTTTTTAACGGGAAAGAAAGCGAGGGTGGTGAATTCTTTATAATCTCTGACACTCCCTGCATAATAATGTTACATTTTGCACATGAAAATATAAGTCATGAAGTTTGTCAGTCGCGTTTGAAAGATATGGTAGAACAACTGTTTTGATAAATCCACAAACAGATAAATACAAGCGAAAAGCAATAGGAAGATTGGCAAACATCCATGCAGCATGTTAAAAAATTAATTACAAAAATGCATAAATAGAAAATGTAATATGTGTTTTACAGTCTTGCACATTCTGAGAAATAAACAAAACCTTAATTATAAACGAAAATAAATATATGTTAATTTTAACAATATATAAAATATAATACATATAGCAAAAATCTCCTCATATTTGGTATCCTGAGTAAAAACACAATATGTATTCATGAAAAAATTAATTTTACTGACTGCAAAATATTTTCCTCCATAAAATGTTACCTAAAAAATCGAGTTTTGAGGAGATATATATATATACTCAGAATTGGAAGAATACGAAAATAGTTGTTTCAAGTATACCTGATGATCGCTCTGAATCAAAAGGGGATAAATTGATATGTTGTTTACTTTTTGTAAAAAATGTCTTTTTCTACTCAGGGCTGGATTTAAACTTTATGTTGTGCAACGTATCTAAAATGGTACTAGGATTATGTACGTCTTACTTTCTACAGTTTTCTATAAAAAATAGTAAATTAGTATTATTTTTTTTACTCTCTGAACGATGAAGAAAGAAAATCATGTAATCGAAATGGATGTGGGAATTTTAATCCTACATAATTAGTACTTGGTACGAAATAGCATTAAAAAGTAATTAATAAATTACTATTATAAAATGAATATAATTTATATTATTCAGCAGATAGAAATATTTAAAAATTAATTTTCTAATTTTCAAATTTAAACTTTTTTTCGCTGTTTTTTTGTTCTGAGAATGGAGAAACTGTTCGAAATGATCAAAGTGCTGAGACACTTTCATGTTGTGTTCTACACATCTCGATTTTGAGAAATATTTATGTAATATAGTTCTTGAAATGTACAGAGTATTGGTCGTCAATTTAAGAATTTACCAGCAGTGCTGCTGGAGCCTTTATGATTTTACTCCGGTAGAAATTCTGTGAGGTTCGCGAGACTCAGCAGAAAGATAACAGAAACCATCCAGAACTTACCCAGGGCTTGAACCCAGGTCTTTCCAATCAGTATCCAAGAGTGCTATTCACTCGACCACGAGATTACCGAAGGTTGTAATAAAAAATTTACCAAACCTATAATTTTAAACATTTGTGAAATTTTATTTGTTTTCACAAATTTTTAAAGAGTATTTAAGATGAGCTAAAGTGCAGAGCATGCTGTGAAATATTTCAACTTCAATTTTAAACGAATATTGTTTAGAATAGAGATTTCGATGAAATTGTTTGAGATTGTGGCATTTTTCTGTAAATAGGACATTCCATAAAATTTCCATTAATTTTAACTTCAGTTTTAACTCATTTTCTCACCTTTTATTTTGATTCGATTTTATGTTTTATGCGTTATAATCAAAATATTTTACTTTCTGTTTAGTGTTGTTAAAACGGCTTGTTTTCGGTCACTTTCTACTACGTTTAACCATAAATATGACTGAAATTGTTTTGTCTTTATTCGGTCTGATTGTTTTGTGTTCCCTATTAATAGTTGTAACCGTTAATTATTTAAATACATTAAATATTTTTTTTCAATAATATTCCTAGCTGATATATGACTGTTTCTTATATGCCATAAAATTGAGCATTGAAAAATTTCTTTTTGAATAAGCATAGAACGTACTTGGAAATATCCTATACTTCACCAACTTCGGCAGACGTTCTGATGATTAAGTAACAGTTTTCTTTTTTCTCCTACATTAAAAATTAACATGTAATAGAGTAATAAAATGTGTTATTTGCCTAAGGGATTCTTTCTTCAAATGAATGTTTCAAAATCTGGATTCGTATGGGAAGTTAAAATCATTAATTTAAGTTGAAAACTATACGAAAGCTAATAAAAGTACCTACAAATTTAATATATAAAGAAGAAAGTTTGTTTGTTCGATTATTCAGTCAGCTCCCACAAGAGCTAGAGATACCAAACTTTGGATGAACCTTCCATTTACTGAGGAGAACACTATAGCATAATAGCAGATTTATCCGGCGTTGCTCGAGTCTGAAACTTTCCAAAAATGCAGAATAGATGGCACTCCCCACGTCGCAAGTTTTCATTTGATATAATTATCATTACAATAGATATCCTCTGGGGGGTGGTTCCGTCAATTGTGCGCCAGGCTTGTAATCTATAGTTCCCAGGTTAGAGTCCTAGGGTGAGCGTTGAGATTTATCTCCATGAAATTTCCCGCCCTGCCCACTGTTAGTAGGTGACACTGATGAACTTGGAAAGGCTGTTGTCCCGTCGGAGGTCACTTTAAACATTGGTCACCTGTGCGGGAGAGCCATATCCTGTGACATTAAAGAACACACTGAATGACCTTGACGAAAGCCTACCATCTAGTGGGTCCCTTCGCACAACTTTGTCTGAGCCTTTGTGGTCCTTGTGACCTGACCATTTAGCCCATTGTTTGAAAAAACTACCGCTCAGAAATAAAACAACCCAATCCCACCCTTTGATAATTTTTTCCCTTTACGGCATTAACGAAATGTACACAGTTCGAGGTACCCATAAACCTCCTCATGCTAGTAGTTTGTAAATTAAAACCGGTAAGTCCTCGCTCAGATAATCGAACTTTACAAATCACTTGTTACCCACCATAGTTAATCGGATGCAATTTGCCAGGCATGTGTAACTTTATAGCAAAAGAAAATTAGCCATGGTCTGAAGTGCATAAAAAATGTAAAGGTATTAAGCAAATATTAATATTAAATAAAATTATTTATTACTAAACATAATACTTAAAACATCTAGTAATTATTTCTATATATTTTTATTAACTTTTGCATATTTTTCAAATGAAATTGATGATTTTAACTTCTGATATAAATTTTGGTTTGAAGCTTTCATTTAAACAAAGAATCTCGTGTTCTGCTCCTGCCAAATTAGAACAACTTCAATATCGAAGGACGCTCGCGTTCTAAACCCAGAAAACTGAACAATGAGTTTATCACGGAATATTAGTCAATCGGATTTATCCTTTTTTTTTTAATTTATTGACGGCAACATTTATTTTGAATAAATTTCAACCGTTAGTGGCAAGTCTATTAGAATTTTGAGAAATTCCAACCCGCCACACCAATTTGGGTTCACTACAGAGATTCGGATATAGCCCATATTCTGGCCCTCGGTGAAGGGAACGTTCATGCAAAGTTTGAGGTCTCTAGGTTTTCTGGGTGCCGAGTGCGCACACAAACAAACAAACTTTCTTCTTTCTATATTAGATGCATTTAAATACAATTCAGTTTCTGTATTGCATAAGAGTAGACAAAATTTTCCTTTTCTCTAATATATACGTAATATATATTCCGCCAATTTCACCGAAGGATTTATCTCATGTTGCTAGTTCATTTTCAAATAGAATTTTATATATGAATATCGGTAAAATTAAGAAAAAATCATTTTGATGAATTCTTATGTTTCCCAATATTTAATTACTTAATAATAATATAGTTTCGATCATTAAAACTATTTCGATCATTAAAACTATCAACTGAACATATGAGGAAAATTTCTGTGTTCGAATAAGAAACTTTTCCTTTGCTTTAGTAGAGTTTAAAAATTTCTTAATAGATGGATAATATACAGTATATATAAATATGAGATTTGTTACTCCATTCTCATAGCTAAATATTATATCAAATTTTCTGAAATCAAAAAAATTGTCCAAACCTAAAAGAGATGTTTTGATTTGTATCCACTGAGTTTTCCGCTCTTTATTGTAATCTGCAGTGTTCGGTTCAATTTAAATTAGCGCTTAAACAATACAACATAATGACGTACAATGTTGTGTAATCCAAATTTTAAAAGCGGAAACAGTATGCAGAAAAGGAAAAGATTCAAAACTTAATCTAGAATAGAAAAGTTTTCGGTTGGGTTCTTTTACCTCGGAGCGGCATTTTTTTGCCCACAATGGGCTAAATTACCAGGTCTTAAGGACCCCGAAGGATCATAGAAGGATGGGGAAGGGTACCCACTGGAACATTTTTTTGAAGACAGATGGTAGCCTCCCATCAAGGCCATCCAGTGTGTTCTTTAACGTGCACATGCAATGGCTCTTCCATATATGGTGCGATGGCTCTTCCATATATGGTGCGATGGCTGTACATCCCATATAAAGTACGATGGACTTTTGAAGTTCGTCAGAGTCCCATACTAACCGTGGGTAGGGCAGGGAGTTTGTGTAGCTAATCTCAACGCTGACCCAGCTGGGTATAGATATACGCCGTATACTATCGTATACCTTGAAAATGTGTGTTACAGTATTTGATATAAATAGATATATATATAAATTGAGAAGTAATTGTGAACTCGTTTCTAGGGGAAAATATCATGGGACATTTTGGAATATAGCATAATTTTGTTTTTACAAAGGATATATGAGTTCCTGTTCCAGTAACAAGATACATATACTGGATTTTAACTAAAGTCAATAGTATTTATATTTAAGATACCTCTACACCACATTTTCAATCGTATATTTTATCTCATAGTCGTATTAAACAGATATGATATTAAGTGTGAGAGATAAAATTTTGAGCACGTAAAAAATGGGTAAGTTATATGTTGTATTAAGCCAGGATATATAAATAAAAATTGGGGGGAGGGGAAGCTGTCCTAGAGAAAGTAGAGACCAATATTGAGCAAAAGCACCCTTTAGTAGTGATAGGCAAGATCCAGCGAGACACCAAGTCCCACTCTCATCTTACCCTTTTTTGCATATCCGGTTCGGTGCTTCTATTGTAGAAACTTTTCCTCAAATAAATATTGAATTCAGAAGTTATGCCCGAGGCAATGACCAGTACTTACATCAATGATGACTAATCGCAAAGACAAAAGGTGACCAATACCGGATATATGGAACAATATATTTGTATCCACACACAAAGAGTACAGAAAAAGAATTTTTAGAAGCAATTACACTACTTTCGTTTTGCATTTAACCTTTTTTCCACATTCCACAATCTTTACCTTTCGTAAATTCGCAGCTCTGTAAAACGTTTCACCTACGATTGGTTAAGCTACTGATCATACTAACGGATTACTGAGATTTTGACATTATTGACATATGGGATAAGCTGTAATTTTACTGCAAGTTCCATTGGGGAGCAAATTCCAACCCTCAACTTACCCCCTTCCATATAACCGGTATTGTCCACTTGTATTTTAGTGACTTTGTGCCAAATGACTCTTTTATCCTAACTTTATGCCCGAGGCACTGACCACTACTCCCATCAATGATGTCACAACAAAAGGTGAACAATAGCGAACTTTCTGTCCACCTATTCACCTATGATTCGTTAAGCTACTGACTAAACACTTGGATTACTGACGTCACGGTACCGGCCATTGAATTCTGAGATTTCGGATTCTTGTCGAAGTTAGTCGCTTAATTTCCTGTCTAAGATTAGAGACTGAATTGATTGTACACCGAATTCCATTTTAAGAGGAGAGCCTTAGAATATTTTAGTGCTGCGATACTTCTTGTGATCATGGAATTAATCAACGTCTCCATTTATATAATTTTGGCGATAATCATGTTTGCCTTCTCACGACGATTCGAGAGAAGTAAGAAGGTTTTTAAGGGTAAGTTTTAAAGAATTTTTTTCTGTTTTCATAAAAATCTGTTTTCTAAGAGACAGGCGTAAAGGCTTGGACAATACTCTGAAATAGCAAGGAAGACAATAAATTGATTTTTTAAGCTAATATTTTAGGCAAGATACTTGAAGTTCAGCAGCAAAAGTCGCCACTTCAAGATATTAGAGGGAATTTGAAATGACGGATTTTGCTGCTAATTTAGATTTTTGGCTCCTATTCTGAAAACATAATTGATGGTTTTAGGAAATGACAACCAAGCTAGTGTTTAAAATACAAACAAAAAATCCAGGGTTTTGATATTGACCATTTTCATTACATCATTTTTTCCAGGAAACGGAGTTGCAAGGATTGCAATAAACAACTTTCTAATCATTCCTGCCACTGGAAATCTTATTTTTTCGCATCACTTGTTAAATGCAAAACGAAAGTAGTGTAATGCTTCTAAAATTTCTTTTTCTGTAGTCTTTGTGTATGGATACAAATATAACAAACGGATCAATTCGTTTCGACAAAAGGAAGACAAAGAATTCTTTTTCTACCATAATGACGAGAAACGATATTTTATAATGCTCTTTACCAATAAAGTGGGATAGAAAGAATTACAGCAAAACGTAGAAATATGAAACTCTAAATTTGAAAAATAATTTGCACTTTGTGTGTGGTGAATTTTAACTTTAATAACCTCCAAAAATATTTGGGCGTAGGTGATTGATCATAAAACAAAATGTCAAGGTATCCATCATAAAACAAAATGATATATTGTTAAATATTCCAATTCCCATAAGTCTACTGAAGTAATTTTGCTGTAAATCGAGTTTAAATAATATCGATTACGGTCCTTAATTTATCTTCAGTTACTTTTTTCTGCTAAATGCATGGTTTAAAAATTATTTAGATTCTAATATAAATTATTACTGATATAATAATTAATTTATTATTCACATGTCATTGATATTTTTTATTATTTTGCTGGGATATTTTATTTCTATCCAATAAAATTAAATTTCTGTATTTTTTATTGCTGTCCTTGCCTCTCTTATTCCAAATTTCATTACTTCCATTACTTTTCTATTCTATTCAACAGTTGTTTCTCTTTCTCACGGTTTCACCATCCATTTCAACACCTTTTCCAGTATCACCTATGCCCAAATATTTTTGGAAGTTATTCGATAGCTCATATGGCTCATGATCTCTTTGTGCTATCACGTTTTAGTGTCTGAACTGTGCGGGAGATAACTTACTAACTCAGTTTTCTTTTCTGTGAGAAAATTATTCCTCAGAAGTAAAAAACCCAACCGATTCGCAAGCCTTATCCTGTATAAATATACCCTACTCATACTATAGTCAAGTTGAACTTAATACTGCCTGAAATAAAACTAACGTAATAAAGTATTTCTTTGGAACAGCGGTATAGCTCCCTAACTGCTCTGTCAGTTAATCACTAGAAATACCAAATATCACATCAGTTTTCCTAACTCATTCTTATTGGATTGGTTTACCCTAAGATGCCTTTTTCTGCACAAAACTGGATAAATGGCTAGGTCACAAAGACACCACAGTCTGTTGGGGAAGGAGATCCAATAGACTGCTGCTACGAGACAAATGGACGTCTTCCTTTAAGAGAATACAGCGTGTTTTTTAACGCGACAAATTATGCTCTCCTGCACACGTGGTACTATTTAACATACCATTCACCGGATCTTTTTCACAGAGGCACAATGAAGGTTAGCGGAAATAATTCTCAATGTAACTGACTGAAGCATCGATTCGCTTTAGTTTTATTTTGTACTATGTAGGGCGAATATGGGAAGATATATATATATTTCCAATTTATTTATATGTTTGATTTTTGTCACTGAAATATTTATCTGCAGAAATTTACATATATGACTTATACATTTCGACCACATTTCTCTTCAACCTGTTTCTAAAGTCCTGTTTAAGGAAATCCATGACCTATGAGGTGTCACACATTTTAATTTGAGATGTAACTCCGTTAAGGTACACCTCCGCGAAAATCCGCCACTTTTTCTGGTGATGAGGGAGATGAAATTCGAAACAATTTACGATATTCCTCATATGAGCTTTTACTTAACACAACTCGTAAATCTAGGCGCTGATTTTCATTATTTCCTTATTTAGAGGGAGAAGCAGAGATCTCGAATTTTTATTAACCTGTAACATACCTCACCTGTAAAATCTTGCATTTGACTCATACCTAGTTATTTTCGGCCATTTCATTCCGTCGTTATAGCGGAATAATTGTTTTCTTTTGGGCCTTTTCTTAGAGGGCAAGAAACAGGGAGTAAATGCCCCATGTCAGAAATTTTCATTCGACGCATGATTTGTTTATCTTCGGCCCTTCAATCCTTAAGATATAGTGGAAAAATTATTTTCATTTTTTCCACTTTTTAAGGAAGAAAGCACGGAGGGTCAATTGGGTATGGACTATTACATTCCTGCGACACAAGCTTTCATTTAACGCATAGATTTTTACTTTTGGCACTCGCGTTATGAAGATATAGTAGAACACTCGTTCTCACATTTCTGTCTTTTTTAACGGGAAAGAAAGCGAGGGTGGTGAATTCTTTATAATCTCTGACACTCCCTGCATAATAATGTTACATTTTGCACATGAAAATATAAGTCATGAAGTTTGTCAGTCGCGTTTGAAAGATATGGTAGAACAACTGTTTTGATAAATGCACAAACAGATAAATACAAGCGAAAAGCAATATGAAGATTGGCAAATATCCATGCAGTATGTTAAAAAATTAATTACAAAAATTCATAAGTAGAAAATGTAATCTGTGTTTTACAGTCTTGCACCTTCTGAGAAATAAACAAAAACTTAATTATAAACGAAAATAAATATATGTTAATTTTAACGAATATAGCAAAAATCTCCTCATATTTATCCTGAGTAAAAACACAATATGTATTCATGAAAAAATTGATTTTACTGACTGCAAAATATTTTCCTCCATAAAATGTTACCAAAAAAATCGAGTTTTGATAAGAATGAAGAGAATAAAAAGAAATAAAATCGGTTTATATCTTCCGGTCGCGCATGTGCTCTAAATTTTGCCGAAATTTGGAAAAATTCACATTTTTACGATAATTTTTATCATTTTTAAATTAGCCTCTTCCCGAATGTAATTGCTCAAATTCTTATGTATTAGAACCACAGAAAATAATGTTTAAATATTATTTAAATTCATCAACATCTTCCGGTCGCGCATTGCCTTCAAAATTAATAAAATTTTGAAAAAAATTTACAAATAAAAGTAGATCACAGTTCAAGGAAAAAAAACACTAACAGCTTACATGTTCTTTATATTTGTTCTTCATTGAATACAAGTTTAAATGTTTAAAAGCAAATTATTTTACACCATTAGTAATATTTATAAACAGTTTTTTTTTATTGAAAAAACTAAGTTTTTGTATGAAGAGTCGTAAGTCCAAGAAACTCATGTTGAACAATTGAACATCTCCGTTTGCACTCATTCTTAGCTGAAGGTACTTTGAAATCTGATTTATGGGCGAAGTTAGGCATGGTTGACCTTGACAGCAGAGTCGTTCTGATAAAACCATCCCTAGACTCAGCTCCGCAAACCTTTCCTGAGGCTTCTGTCACGAGTTTCACACATCGTTCAACTGCCTGTGTGTGAACTGGGAATATCTTGAATGTTATATCCCAATTAAGGACTGAGTCACTTTGAATATGTGATTTAATCTCATCGTCACTTGATACCTTTTAATAATGGGAGAGAAGATAAATCACAGCCCATTCAGTTAATTATTTTCGAGTAGTCTTGAGCCTTGAAATTGTGTTTGGCGGCATGAATGTTCTGATAGTTGTTCTCTTTTGATCTAACTGTCTCGCCTTTAGAATTCGTCGAAGTCCGAGCTCTCTTATGTGTTATGTATTATCTTGTGTCATGGCTAATATTAAATGTTCGGGATGAGCGAAAAAGTCATTTCGTTCGATCACAGGGTCGACAATATTACGTAAATCTTCAGGCAGGTACCTTGAAGATTGTATTGATTGGTTCACAAGTTTTGGTCCCTCTGTAAAGTATTTACTTGTTTTAATACTAAACCACATTGGCATGTATGACTTCAAAATAAATACAACTATTTCTTGAAGTTCAGGTGTGGGACTTTCTTCACTTAAGTACAATCTGAGAGTTCGATTTGCTGTTGTCAACCACCTCGAGTGTGACTAGGGACCACGATCTCATGTGAACAACACCTAATCTCTCCTGTGAAGAACACCGAATCACGTCCTCACCAGTAGGAAGCTTGTTTGATGAAAAATCTTTAGGTGTACCAAATATAGGGCAATCAAATACCTTTCTTGTGATGATTTTCTTATGTACAGCCATAGTATATCACCGTTAAGTCACAAAGTTACACAAAAGTGTCATAACACAAAACCAACATTGAAATAAATGCAAATGCCAAAATAATAATTGGAAGAGCGAACGAAACACACATCAAACGCGAAGAATAAGTGCAGACTGACAGAACAACGGCGCGGCGCGGTGGCGAGAGTGGTAGGTGGGGGGAGCGTCGTGGTCATTGACCCGAGCGAGTTACGACGAGCAGAGAATTTGTTAGATTTGACAGCTGTTGCGCGAGCGGAAGACCTTAACCGATTTGAACCATTCTTTTTTCTAAATCATTATCCATTCGAGTAAGAGTCGACTAGAGCTATTACATTGAAATATTGACAAGTTAAGTAAGATAAAAAATTATCGTAAAAATATAAATTTTTCCAAATTTCGGCAAACTTTAGAGCACATGCGCGACCGGAAGATATAAATCGATATTTTTTCTTTTTTAACCCCTTTTTAGTCTCCCCAGTTCGCAACGTTTCCTCGGTATTACGACTTGAAAAAAAAAATTTTGAATTTTTTCGGCCCACCCTAATATATATACTCAGAATTGAAAGAATACGAAAATAGTTGTTTCAAGTAAACCTGATGATCTTTACTTTTTGTAAAAAATGCCTTTTTCTACTCAGGGCTGGATTTGAACTTTATATTGTGCCACGTACCTAAAATGGTAGTAGGATTATATACGTCTTACTTTCTACTGTTTTCTATAAAAAATAGTAAATTAGTATTATTTTTTTTACTCTCTGACAGATGAAGAAAGAAAATCATGTAATCGGAATGGATGTGGGAATTTTAATCCTACATAATTAGTACTTGGTACGAAATAGTATTAAAAAGTAATTAATAAATTACTATTATAAAATGAATATAATTTATATTATTCAGCAGATAAAAATATTTAAAAATTAATTTTTTAATTTTCAAATTCAAACTTTTTTTGCTGTTGTTTTGTTCTGAGAATGGAGAAACTGTTCGAAATTATCAAAGTGCTCAGACACTTCCATGTTGTGTTCTACACTTCTCGTTTTTGAGAAATATTTATGTAATATAGTTCTTGAAATGTACAGAATATTGGTCGTCAATTTAAGAATTTACCAGCAGTGCTGCTGGAGCCTTTATGATTTTACGCCCGTAGAAAGTCTGTGCGGTTCGCGGGACTCAGCAGAAAGATAACAGAAACCATTCAGAACTTACCCAGGGCTTGAACCCAGGTCTTTCCAATCAGTATCCAAGAGTGCTATTCACTCGTCCACGAGATTACCGAAGGTTATGATAAAAAATTTACCAAACCTATAATTTTAAACATTTGCGCAATTTTATTTGTTTTCACAAATTTTTAAAGAGCATTTAAGATGAGCTAAAGTGCAGAGCATGCTGTGAAATATTTCAACTTCAATTTTAAACGAATATTGTTTAGAATCGAAATTTGGATGAAATTGCTTCAGATTGTGGCATTTTTCTGTAAATAGGACATTCCATAAAATTTCCATTAATTTTAACTTCAGTTTTAACTCATTTTCTCACCTTTTATTTTGATTCGATTTTATGTTTTATGCGTTATAATCAAAATATTTTACTTTCTGTTTAGTGTTGTTCAAACGACTGGTTTTTGGTCACTTTCTACTACGTTTAACCATAATTATGACTGAAATTGTTTTGTCTTTATTCGGTCTGATTATTTTGTGTTCCGTATTAATAGTTGTAACCGTTAATTATTTAAATACATTAAATATTTTTTTTCAATAATATTCCTAGCTGATACATGACTGTTTCTTATATGCCATAAAATTGAGCATTGAAAAATTTCTTTTTGAATAAGCATAGAACGTACTTGGAAATATCCTATACTTCACCAACTTCGGCAGACGTTCTGATGATTAAGTAACCGTATTTGTTTTTCTCCTACATTAAAAATTAACATGTAATAGAGTAATAAAATATGTTTTTTGCTTAAGGGTTTGCAAATACATTCAATTAAAACATTCTTAATTATGTAGGACGAAGAAACACGCGGAGTTTTTCTAAGAGGAGAGCTAAAGGAGCACCAAATAAAAGAAATGTGGTTGAAGAAAATATTAACGGTAAGTTATGAAATGACCCTTAATCTTAAATAAAATAAAGAGAAAAGTATTATTTTAATATCAGCGGTTAACATTACAAAAAAAATCGTGGTTATTGTAACTAAATTGATTGCTGGAGATGTTTGCTAAAGCCCTAGGTAGAAAAAATATCCTTTTTAATAATTAGTTTTAAATTTAATAACTTTTAATAATTAAAAAAAACACTTTAACCTTATAGTTTGAAAACCTAAATAAACATATTTTTGAATATGATAACGAAAATTTTCTCAAAATTCGGAAAACAACACTTTAAAGGGAATAAAATCAATGATTACATCTACTTGTATTTCTTGATAAAAGGTTCTAAATATGTCTTGTGAACACAGCAAAGCATCATTGAGTAATATTCCGCATCGCATCATCTCTTGTTTGAAATTAATTTCCTTATTCAGAGAACTTACATTTCTGCTGAAGGTTTTCCTTCATAGACATTGCCAAATTCCTGTTCTAATCTTGTCCATTGAGAGTTTCCTTTATGTCTTATTTTAGCCTTAAAAGCCTTTAGGCTGTAGCAAATTTTTTTATTTGTTTGGTGATGTAACTAAACACTCTAGTATTGTTTTATAACATATTTTTGAGTCTTTCAAAGTAGGAATAAAAAGGTGAAAATATTTTAAATGTTACAAAAAAAGTTCAAAATGAGTAACTTTTGGAAAAGGAATGAATATGCAGCTAGGCATACGAGCAACATGATCAAACCAACGCAGTCTCTCTCTGCACAATACGCTGTTCAAAGGTGGTTGATGACTTCTTCTTCTAACCTCGTCATTACTTACAAAGTAAAACGACATAATGCCCAAGATATTGCAGAAGCATCTAGAATCACAGGCACCGAATTTCTTGTTATCCTGTTTACAAAGGGTTCATCTTTGGTTACCATAACTAACATGAGAAAGAAAAAAAAACTCTTCTACTGCCTAATTTTAGTCTTTTGGTTAATACGCCTATTTATCCATACGCTCCATAGATTCTTAAATGTCCCAGCGGCAATCCCTATTCTTCTATTTATCTCCCTCCGCACATCACCAGTATCTATTAACTCCCACGATAATTAAGCTCAGACACTTGCTTAATAGTACAGCCATTCAAAGCAACTGAAGTACTCTCTGCCTGACATATTTTCATCACTAGTTTTTTCTCTGTTTGTCACGAAACCTACTCTATTACCAGTCTCATCAACAGCCCTAATGAACAGATTCATCTCATCAACATCAGTAGCCAACAGGACCAAATCATCTGCATAATCTAAATCAGAAATTTTGAAACCTCTGGACCATTTAAGACCAAAATATTTTCCTTGCAAAGAATTTCGCATTACATAATCAATAACTAAACTAAAGAGTAAAGAAGACAAAATGCACACTAGTAATGCTAAACCAATCGAGCAAGACGTACCAACTCTCACACACGACTCAGTGTTTTTATAGAGAGCTCTAATTAAACTAATTAACTTATCAGGTATTCCATATGATCTAACAATTAACCACAGATTATGTCGATGAACAGAGTCAAAAGCCTTTTTGAAATCTATAACCTTTATAACATTTATAACCACAGGTTTCTGAAACTCTAAATATTTCTCAAGAATCAGTCTAAGTGAAAATATTTGATCAATACATCCCCTACCACATCTGAATCAACACTGTTCATCACGCAGTTGTCCATTCACCAAATTCTTAATTCAATTAAGTATAATCATGCAAATAACTTTACCTGGAACAGAAAGTAAACTAATTCCCATATAATTATCACAAGAACTACGATCACATTTTTTTAAAATTGGGACAATGATAGCTCTAATAAAATCCTTAGGAACAACACCTTTATCATAAAAAATATTCAAAATTTCAGTCAGCCATGTGACAAAACAAATGTCCCCAGCTCTAAGCATTTCAGTGGTGATTTCGTCCACCCCTCGGGATTTATGCAGTTTTAATTTAGAGATAGCCAATGTGACTTCGGAATGTGATATAGGGTCATCATAAAAGCCAGTAGTACATCTATCCTCATTAAAAAAAGTGAGAGTAAAAATAATCACATTATTTAGAACATCTCTGAAATGCTCAGCCCACCTAGCCATCACAGAATCCTCACTTTTAATCACCTTGCCATATTTATCCCTCAGTCTCTGTGTACCTGTCTGTTTCTTCCCACATAAAACATTAACCATCTGGTATAACCCCCTGCTGTTGTACTGTCTAACTGCTTCCTCTGCTTTGTCAGCCAAGATATCAAGCGAAAGATTCTCATTAGCTGTTAACTGATATTTTATGTGTTCATTTTGCTCGTTGTAATGCCTTCTGTTAGGACTAGTAATGTGTTGATTCATATTAATGTTGCACTTCCTTCTTTCAGAAATAAGATTCACAGCCTAATCACTCAAATGATTTTGTTTCCCCTGTTCCCTTTTACCCCAAAAGAGTACTGTTGGCTTGAAGAAAAGCCTGTTGACACTGATCTAATTCTTTATCAACTTCAGCAATAAGCAAACCATGATTGTCATAATGACTAAGTAGCCTATCATGGTATGCTTTGGTTCTATCTGAATCGTTCAGACCTTCAGTGTCGAAGGTGATTTTCTTAATCTTAGCATAAAATTTCTTAAGCTTCAGATGCAAGACATTTTTGACCAGGTAATGATCAGACCCAATTTCGGCTCCCCTGTATGATCATCTGACCAGGTAATGGTCAAACCCAATTTCGGCTCCCCTTTTAGATCATTCCTAACTGAACTTCATTTAACTGAGAGTAGACAACAGCAGGAGGTTGTACCAGATTGTTAATTTTTATGTGGGAAGAAACAGACAGGTACACAGAGATTGAGGGATAAATATGGCAAGGTGGTTAAAGGTGAGGATTCTGTGATGGCTTGGTGGGCTGAGCGTTTCTGTTAAAATGAAGTTTATTTAGGAATGAAGCTTACTACATTCCTAACTGAACTAGCCCATTTTCTGTTAATTAAAATATAATTTTTTTTGCGGATAATATAATTGTGTAAGAATTTTGTCAAGTATAAAAAAGCGGTTAAGGTCAATAGATGTTTTTTAAACTTCAATTGTTAATTTATATTTACCTAGCTTTTTTTTTGTAAAAATTTAGATTCAAAGGGAACTTTGAATGTGGCTTTCATTTCACAGAACACAGGAAATGCCAGCTACTTTCTAATTACCTACCTATTGCTTTTCGTTTGGTGTTTATCGGGTTGTCGGATTGTTGATTTGTAAAAATACTTGTTACATCATATCTTTCAAATGCGATGGAGAAACTTAATGATTTAAATGTCAAATGAAAGTTTATGAGGCGTGGTGTGTCATAGGCTATCAAAAATTGACCCCAAGTTTACTTCCGACCTAAAAAAAGGGAAAATAGGAAAACAATTCTTCCGCTCTATTTCGAGAATGCGAGTGCCGAAAGTAACAAGCTATACATCAAACGAATGCTTGTGACGCGCAGTTCCTCCTCCTAAAACGGAGACAAATATAAAAACGATTGTTCTATATTATATCTCCTGAACACGAGTGTGGATTGTAACAAACTATGTATCAAATGAAAGCTTGGGCCCGGTTTTTTTTTTAATAAGAATTCATTTAATAATGTTTAATTATTTTATGTATTAATTACTGTGATTGATAATGAACACTTAATATAATTAAACTTTACATATTTATTTTTTTCAGAGAAAAAGATGTGTGGGAAGTCGTCGAAGAGGAAAGAAAAAAGGCGTAATGCCTTTTGTTTTCCAGATATCACAACAGAAGGCATTTTCTTCGATTGCCGTGAAGAAGGTAAGGGCTTAATGAGAAGCGTTTTAACTTTTCCTCTAATCCTGAAGATCATTTTGATAAAGAAATTCAGAAATCTTTCCTGTGTTAATTCTCCTGTGTTCCTTTTTTATCCAGTATTTTCTATAGAAGCAAAGTTTCAATGCTAATATGCTTTCAGTTAGCTATATAAGATGATTAAATTTTACAGATTTATTATTTTCAGAGAAAAAGAAGAAGTGTGGGAAGCCAACAAAGAAGAAAGGAAAAATACGTAATGCTCTTTTTTTTCCGGATATCATCACGGAAGGCATTATACTCGATTGTCGTGAACTAGGTAAGATCTTAATCAGAAATACTTTTAACGTTTCCACTATTCCTGAACACCATTTTGATAAAGAAATTTAGTAATCTTTCCTGTTTTAATATCCTGTTTTCCTTTTTTTATTAGCCAGTACTTGATTCAATAGCAAAGTTTAAATTTCAATATTTTTCCATTTAGCTATTTCAGAAAAGACAATTAAGAAATATATAGTTCAAATTATTTCAAATTAGCCTTTGATGAATACGGAATGGGCATTATTTTAAAACCGTCAGTATCTATTGCATAGCATCCTCTTTGAAGTGTAATATTTACATAAATTTTAGACATATCTACATTCTAGAGGTTTCGAAATTCCATAGATTTTTCAGAATGATTTTTTCTTATCATGTGCAAATAAATTTATGAACAATTTATTTTTCGTAATTGGATTCTGCAGCAAATATTTCAATTAAAAAAAGCATTTTTCGCAACCAACTATAATTTGCGCTTCCGTTATAGGCAGTCGTCTTTAGGTCCAATCAGAAATTAATACTTTTAAATGTATTTGAAACACCATGAACTTATCAAAGGAAATATTTCCTGAAAACCACAATTATAAAGAAAATAAATTGTTCATAAATTTATTTGCACAAGAAAAAAAATTGTTTCGAAAAATCTATGTAATTTTAAAGTAATTTTGAAATATATATTACTTAATTGTCTTTTCTGAAATAGCTAAATGGAAAAATATTTAAATTTAAACTTTCCTTCTAAATCGAATACTGGATAATAAAAAACAAGATATTTAAAACAGAAAAAAATGCTAAATTTCTTTATCAAAATGGTTTTGTCAAATTGTTTTGTCTTACTTTTGTGCATTGAGCATTGGGAAAAATGTTTTGCAGAAAACATAAGATGGAAGGACTGTTCGCTCTTTCTTTAACATGTGAAAAATATCTCATGTTATATTTATTTGTGTTATCAATTTACTAATACATACTTAGCAACTTTCGGATATTCAGTTCCTTTAAATTTTAAGAGAGCTTTAGTTTAAAAAATAATATAATGCAGTCTCTTATTCTTTAGAATAGGATATTTAGGGATATTTATTTCTAGCAGATAAATCGACAATTTCCTATTCATTTTTTTCTGTTTCCGGTCAGGAGAAACTTATCTTTCAAATTATGAGAATATTTACGTAATGTACTAAATGACAATGACTAACAGTAAATGATCATTTTCGAAGAATGAATTCTCATTTTCCAAATGTTAGCATTTTCTAACGGTAAAAATTATTGTAAAACTAAACTCGCAGTATCTGTTAATATATATGTAGGTAGATTACTGGATGAGAATTCAGATTCTTTAGGGTTCGCTCCATATTTGAAAAGATTTATTTAAATATTTTAGGCAAATCTTATATAAACATTATTCCAACTGCTTATTTGTTTTCAGGGGAAACTCAAGTTGATTCCACTGATGACCCAGAGCCACCTTTTAACTGCCAGGAAAATGGAATTACTAAAGAAGAAGACATAACCAAAATTCATAAGGATAATGCGAGTGAAGACTTTCTGCCACGACAAATAAGAAGCAAGGCAAATGCCCAAATCACACGGTACTCAAAAGTTTGTTCGATTAACGATCCTGAATCAATTTGTACCCTCCAAAGAAATGGAACAACTGTGTCTACAGTGGCTGAGAGCCCCAATTTGGAACAGGATTATATGAGCAAAGAGTATTTAACAACACTATTAAGCAGCAAGACAAATGCAAAATTTATTTGTCAAACAAAACCTGAACTGACTGATTACGGAGAGGTATCTGTTAACCACCACGAGAATAAAAATCGTAAGACTGAGACCGCTACGAATATCAATGTCCAACAGGACAGCGTGAGTGAAAAATATGCACAACGATTAAAGAGCCTTGAGGCAAATACCATTTTTCTCTTGCAAACAGATGTTCATCCTACTGATAATCCAGAACCGCCTGTTGTTCATGAAGAAAATGTGCCAAAAGGAGCTACAACCAATAATGTCGAACAGGAGAGTATGAGCAAAGAGCCTCTGCCAGCACCAATGAACAGAAAGAGATATACCCAGTTACTAGATAAAACAAATGATGAACTTTCTCATCCTAGAGAAGGATTTCTTAACCTCCAGAAGAATGGGAATCGTATGTCTCAAGGACATATGAACGATAACGTGAAGCAGGAAGAATGGCTACTAAGAAACAGACAGAAATATACGCAATTATCCTGTGAGCCTACTCAAGAAGATAGAAGTGCCCTTGGTTTAGATGCGGTCAAGAAGAATCACGATTCAACCATGACTGAGAAGCTGAAGAAAGCACCTTACGAGTATCTAAAAGTATCTACGAGTAATTCAGTCCCAAATGATGAAATTAGGGAAGAATGTCTTCAGGCCCAAAGAAATGGGTTTCCGGATAATTTTAATTGTTTGAGACGTAAGGAAGAAGACATAGATTTCATAAATTTTGCCTTAGATACAAACTCTCTAGTCTCACAGATGCCAAATGAATTTGCTGATCAGTATGTTGTAATACCTCCCAGAATTCTCCGGGAGCTCTGTAATCAAGAGGAAGAGAGCAAAATAATCACAGAACCAATAATCGAACAATCGTCTTCCGGAGACAAGAAGAAACTGCAACTTTACTATCAATTGCAGCCTTATGTGCTCACTGCACGACAATTAAAAGCTAACGGTTTTCCCTTGGAATTACCTGGAAAGCCAGGAATGGCAGTCTTTGACTACTACACTACTGATATATCAGACTCTAAAAACAGATGCTGCACCCGATGCAAAAGTGTTTATTCTGTGACGAATGAAGAAGGTTATAAGGCAACGAATAAATGCACATATCACCCGGGGAGAATTTGGATGACAAGCACTGGACGAGAAACTTCCTGCTGCAAGAATTCATTTATGGGTTGTGTCACAGAAGATTATCACGTAAGTTCCCCACGTCCACTAGAAGCAGTGAAGTGTGTAAAGACGAATGACCTAAATACTGAATTCAGCCATGAAATCTATTTTCTCGATTGTGAAATGTCTTTTACATTGAAAGGTTTAGAAGTAACGAGAATAAGTGTTGTAAATTCCGATTGCAATATGATCTATGACACATTTGTTTTACCAGTTAATCCCATCATTGATTACAACACTAGGTATAGTGGTATAACTTCGAAGGATCTAGAAAATGTAACAGTTACATTAGAAGATGTTCAAACAGTGCTCTTAAAATTCATACATTCGAAATCAATTATCGTTGGTCATGGCTTGGATAATGACTTCAGAGCTCTGCAAATAATCCACGGAACAGTTGTGGACACATCAGTTGTGTTTCCTCACCATCGTGGTCCTCCGTATAAGAGATCCTTGAAATCCCTTGTTGAATGTTACTTGGGAAAACTTATTCAACAAAGTAAAAATGGTCACGATAGTGTCGAAGATGCACTCGCTTGTATGGAATTAATGCAGTGGAAAGTAAAATCAGATGTACGCAACACGTGAATGTATCAGAAGAAACATTTATTTTCTTATTTTTATGTTCTGTATTCTTATATGTATGAACACAGTCTGTGAATATATAACAAGAAATATTATTTTGTATGTGTATTTTCATATTCTATTGATCAATATTTATAGAAAATGTTGAAATCTGTGAAAGTAATTGTAAATGTCATTGTTGAATAAAATTATTTTAAAAAACAAATTTACTTTTTCCTTAATATGTGGTATAATAGATATCTCTGAAAGACGTCATTATTCATACCATTTCATAGCAAATACTACGTTGAGAATAAAACCGATTATATTTAATAGCAATTAGAGAAGAATGTTTAATTCTGATGAGGTCTTTATGCTATCAGAAATTATTGTTTAGCCAATTATTATAATAAAATCAACATTATGTTGAAAAAAAAACTTTTGAGAAAGTATCCATAAGTTGGGGTCATAAATTTTCAGATTTTCTTAATGTTAGAAATATGTAATATACATGGTTTTAATCATAGTTATCAGTTAAAATTTTTTTTCTCCTTTGCTTGTCACACAAAAAACTACCATTTTTTTATTTTGTGTTACCTTCATTAAAATTAGAGTCTTGCAAACATTGCTAGCTAATAATAAATCTGCAGTGAGAATCAATGACCGGGTATTAATCAAACTTCAAATTTCAGTGCTATGGAAATCTCGCGGAATCCTAAGCATAAAGCATATTTTTCTTCAAATTTATACATGACTAATGGAAAAAGTATATGAAAAATATATATACATTGCCACCATAATCAATTCAAGGCACGTATCGTGTAGTGACTATAGCATTATCTTCTAAAGTAAAATACTTATAGTTTAAAATATTAAGCAATAAAGGATTCCTAATACAATAAGAATAGGAAAACTTCTGTGTCTAATACAATGCAAACTGTTTAAGTAAAGGATAAGCCTACACGGAATTGAGCAGGATTTTTTAGGTGATTAGAAAGGGAAGTGAAATCGAAAATTAGACAAATTAAAAACATATCATCAAGCGAATGCTTGCCATGAGGTGTGACAGGAAACTTTCAGTATAATGTGATAATAACCAATGACAATAACAACTCAGCCAATATATCCGAGAATTTACTTTTTTTGAGAATGATATTAAAGGTAAATTCAACTCTTAAACGATTTTTTTAATACTGAATTTCATTAATATTCTTTTACAATTAAAAGGAATATGAAAGCTGAAAAATTAACGTGAGAAGCTATCAGTTTTCAATTTCGAATAAACGGGAGATCGTTATTGGAAATAAGACGCTCTGAAGAAATATTTCACGAAACGCGGAAATGAAATCTTTAGTTTTTTGTCCACGTTTGGGAAGCAAAAAAATGTTCTACAAAAATGACTTTATTCGAATCTAATGAAAACAGAAGTAATAATTGCAGTATTTGCTAATATAATTATTTCTTTATAAGTTTATCTGATAGCCGGGTAATTATCATGAAGCGTTTTAAGCGAGAATGAAGTTACAAATAAGCAATTTCGATTCCACATCGCTTTGAATTATGCAAGAATTTTTTTCATATTCAAGGTATATACGGACTTGATCAACATCTTTATGAAGAAATGTAATTCATTCCCATAGAAAAAAAGTACTTAAGTGTACAGGAAAGTTTCCTGTCACACCTCATGGCTAGTATTCGCCTGATGATATGTTTTTAATATGTCTGTTTTCGCTTGATGATATGTTTTTAATTTTTCTGGTTTTCGATTTCACTTCCCTTTCTAACAACAACGAAAAAAAAACCATTGAATTTTCTTGTAGGATTATCCTTTAGCTAAATAGTTGCATTCTATTAGATCCATGAATTTTTTCCTATTCTTAATGTATTAGGAATCCTTTATTCCCTAATACTGTACAGTACGATCTTCAGGATGCCGAGGTCCAAATTTGGCTTTCTAGTATCTTTCCATGGGAAACTCAACAATTTCTCAGCCTAAGGATTTATTATCCTAAGGCCCCTTTATATAAAAATAAATATTATATATCCCAATTTTAAGATCCATACATCAACAAGTTGGACTCAGATTTTGATACAAAAGACAAAAGAGATCTTTCTACATTTTCAGTTTCCAGCAATAATATTCCTAGAAATATATCATGGAACTTAAAAAAATAATATTTAAAAATTCATTTATTGAAGAATATCAACTATTTTATCAGCTATTGTTCATTCTTCGTTAATTTTTGAAATATTTATTTAGTTTCGCAAGATCGCTTGTAATATCTGATTAAATTTTTTCTTCCTTTTAGAAGGAGATATAAAAGTTATTGGATGATTCGGATTATTCATATCGTAATATTTCGTTAATTCATATCCCAACAGAAGACAAATTTTTAATATATTTCTAAAATTCCAAATATTTCATAAATATTTTTGGACGGGATTCGAACCAAAATATTCCACAGATACATTTTCACAGAGGATGAGTATACGAAAAAGGAAATCTACCGCCATTATTATTTAAACAAACGGAAGGTAGTTATCGGAAGTAAAACGCTGTGCAGGATTATTTGAGGGAGCGGAGAAATAAAATCTCAGATATTTCTCCATGCTGGGAGGGAATCAAATTATTTAAAACATGCAATCAAATTAGAAGTATAATACATCTATTTCCTCACTCTGAACTTAACATGTTAATTTTTTTCCATACTAAAATGTATTAATGAATGTTTTGCTATCTGCTGAATGCTGCCAATCTGTTTTCAATACTCGTTATATCTTCATATTTCAATTTTTTAAAATAAAAAACATTTGCCACTTTAAACAAAATAGCATCATACAAAGGATTTAGTTGAGAAAATGTATTAAATATTGCTTATAGAACTGAAGCTAATGTGAAACTTTGGAAGCAATTGTTGAGGAAAAGGATCCAATAAACAGCTGTTAGGGTACAGAGGGGAATCTCAATTAATGCCACCTACATGTTCTCTGACATGCACAGGAAAGGGCTCTACCAGGCCCGAACATTCTGTTTGTGACGTCACCAGCGTGGAGCTATAGGAGAGTCGTAGGCTAGAACAAGATAAGAGTTCATTGTTTGTTTTGGACAAAAAGACGTTTCAAAACTTTTAAATTCATCGCAAAAGTGGGGAAATTAGTATTCAACCAATTTTAGTCTTGATTACTGGGAAAGAAATAGAAAAATAAATGAATTTTTTTTCTTGTAAATCCTGTCATATGGAGATAAAAAAATCGTAAATTGTAGACATGAAAAAAATCTATGGTTCACCGTTTGCTTTCGGTAGAAAATTATAAGTACATCGCAAAAACGGTGATATTAGTATTCAACTAATTTTAGTCTTGAATACTGGGAAAAAAATAAACAAAATGTATTTGTTCTACAAATCAAGTCATATGGAGGAGATAAAAAAATATCGAAAGTTAGAAGTCTTTTTACAAGCAACTGATATGATGATTTGCACTATAATGAAAGTAAACTTCAGAGTTTTAACTCCTCAATTCTTATATTTATATTTTAACTAAGAGAATGCAATAGAAACAGAAACATTTTACGGTTTTATGTAGTAATTTATTCTTTATAAGTGAAAGTGGCCAAAAAAAAATATTCCACATTTCTTAAGGTACATATAATTGGTATTTAAAAGTTATGAATGTATATATCATAAATAGAAAATACTTATGTTGAAGATCAATTCAGAATCTGTTCAACAAATCACTTTTCATTGGAAATCACAAGTTTTTTTCCATATAAGAAATGCATATATATTTGCAGTACAATTTCGAAAAGAATATTGACATTTCCTTAATTTCCAAGTTCAAAGAAAAAGGAATGGTGGAATTAGAATATATGGATTATATATATATATGTAGCTCTCACTGGACAAATATGTAAACTACTAAGACTTCAAAAAATAAAGCAGCTCACCTCGTTGGAATTTTTGTGCCGTCCCGTGGACTAGTGGTTAGCGCGCTTGGCTCAGACCTTGTACTCTGGCATACAAACTGACAGACTCCTGTCAGACCTTTGTGGCAAGCAGCTACTTGAGGGGATATTTATTTAAAGCAACTTGAAAGAATTGAATAACAGAAAAAAAAAGTCATATTTAATACTACGCACAATCGAAAAGACCTTGCTCCTTACTCAGAAATCAATTACAATAAGTAAAATCCTCTGTCGCTAATCAATCAAATTTTTAAGTTTATCCTTCCAACTATTTGCAAGTTAAAAGTTTTTATGAGAAAATTCAGGAGCTTTTCGGAGCAAGGATTTCCTTGAAGATAGAGTGCTGTCCTTGCTCTGAAAAGCTTCCATTCTTTTCTGCAAAAAAAAATAAATTTAACCTGAAAATAGTTTGAAGGGTAAACCTAAAATATTTTTGCTCAACAGAAAATTTTATTGTATTTAATACTATATATTATAGGGCCAATTAACAAATTTCAAAATTTAGCAAAAATCATTGTAATATCACAATTAGTGGTGTATCTTGTTTTAATATCAAAGGCATTAAAGTTGCAATATTTAACTTTTGGTAGAAGCGTGTTTGGGAACTCAGAGACTGCGCAGTTGATGCAGCAACAGTTCTCACATTTCAATGAGATATTAGTTATTCCTCAATTAGTGAAATATAAGATCACTGGTTGTTTTTAAATTGATAGTGAAATCAGCCAATGATATAATATAATAATAATAATAATTTACTTCATGCAGGTGGTTACAGAAAAGCCAAGTACAGGTAATTTTGGATATTAATTTAAACGTTCAAGCGGCTTGATGCCCCAGTACATTTGAGAAATTAAAAAGAAATATTGATGATAGTACAAAACGTATTTACAGGAATTGCATAATTAAATGATATGTAATCAACAAAAAACAAGTTACATAGACGAAGACAAACATATAATATGAAATATGATAAATAAAAAACATTGAAAACTTAGGGGGCAGAAAAGGAAGGTTTAATGCAACAGAGAGTAATATTAAATGAATGAATAGAGAAAAGATTGCGGATAATCCAGACAAAGGGCAAAGATGGGGAGTGGGAATAGGGGTGAGGAGATATTGTTGGTCAAATGTTTCAATATTCTAATAGGAGTGGAGTAATATAGATTCTGAATTTTGTTTTAGAATTTAAAGATGTGATATCTCTCGGTAGAGAGTTCCAAGTTGAGGTTGCTTGAAAGGCAAAGAAGTTTCACCGTATTTAGCTTTGTAAATTTTGGGAGTAGAAAATATTTCATTATCAGAGCGAAGAATGCGGCGATGTCGTAATCGAATATAGGGTGTAAGAACCGAATGAAGGAGATGAGACTTGTTATAAATGTGTCTGGCATATAGATGCAATTCTCAGTTGCTATACTGCATAAGCTCTATCTTGAAATCATATATTCTTTCTGCAATATGGTAGTAATAATATCTTTACCATATATTTTGAATATTGTTCTCTTTTTAAATTCATTCTCTCTCTCTGTGTATATATTATTTATACTGATGTATTAAGGTTTCATATATATTCCTTCTGCAAAATTTCTTCTAGTTTTTCCCAGAAATACTGGATTTCAGTGGGGCGGGTCTGGCTCATAATCTGCAGTTCCCAGGTTCGAGTCCCAGCTGGGTCATTGTTGAATTTTTCTCCGTAAAATTCTCCGCCCTACCCACGATCAGTAGGGGACACCGATGGTTCAGCGGTTCAGCTTCAGGCAAAAAGACTAACGGGTGGTACAAAATAGTATGTGGTTCATAGCGCTTTGATTGATTAGATATTTCGCAGCATTTAAACTATTGCAGCGTTGTCAAATGCTAAAATGTCCAGAGTATCTATTATTTAAGAACGACGAAACAGCTCTTTCTGCCACCGATAATGTCAGACGCCAGGAATTACGACTCTTATATAATATTATAATTCCTTATTTCATTAATGTGTATGTTAAATAGCCCTTTCCACCAATATTCTCTTCTATATCCAAATTAGTTCCTTTTCTAAGGGAATCACAGGGAATGTTAATATACCTGGGATTTTCGCACTATTGTAATTGCCCTGCTTTCCTTCTGCATGAATAGAGACCCATCCTTTCTTTTCCACTGCGGCTGTTATCTGGATATCAGAGATCTGATATCCAGATAACAGCTGAGTTGATAACAGCAAGAGAGATAACAGCTACAGTTGGGAAGAAGATAGCTGATACAGCTGCTTCCCAAATTCCATCGGAATATGTCATTTTAGCCCATTGTGTCAAAGAAGTACATCTCAGAAGTAAAATACCCCAACCTAATTAAATCCCTATTGAAATAATAATCTGGAAGAAAGAGGTTTTGTCGTGAGTGGGATTCGAACTCACATCCAGAACTGCCAACCACTCCGCTTTTAACGGATTTTCTCCTATTCTTAGTTAGGATCTGAAAATCAAATTTCGTCTTTGAAAATCCGAATTTTAGGGTTTTTCCAGTTTTACACTTACAAGAATCAGCCTCCAAATTGAAGAGTATTTTTCCCCTTTTCCTAATAGGTGAATGTTAATCAAAGATAAGAATTGTTTCCGATTTAGCTTTTTTGCTTTACTAAAGTTGCAGCTGTGTCCCCATCCTAACCTATGTTTGCTTGTGGGATCACCTTCACAGCAAGCTGACCATTTCTGGACAATAACACACGGCAAAGTCCACACTTAAATTCTTTTAGAAAGTTGCAGTCATAGATTGTTTCTAAATTGGCGTTATTTGAAACCAATTACTCTCCCTGCTCTGGCCAACTAAATGCTAATTGAATTAGTCACAATCGGAAGCTTTAGAATGAATGGATAATACAGATTATAGAACTTCCTTAATCTGTGGGCCATGATTGACATTGCAACTTGAATGGGGCAATTGTTATCTGGGTTGGGCTATTGTGTTGATGTGTATTGTGTTGATTAAGGATTAAAACTCTTCTTTCACTAGAGTTGAGACACTTAAATATAAGGGGCGAGGTTGGCTCAGTCGGTAGCGCGCCAGCGCTCGTAATCTGTAGTTCCCAGGCTCAAGTCCCAGCTGGGTCAGCGTTCAGATTTATCGCCGCAAAACTCCCCGCCCTGCCCACGGTCGGTAGGCTTGGAAATGGCTGCCACGTTCGATGGGCTTGGAAAGGCCGCCGTCCGTCGGATGGGATGTTAAGCCGTGGCCCGTGTGCGGGAGAGCCATACCCTGTGCACGTTAAAGAACACGCTGGATGGCCTTGACGAGAGGCTACCATCTGTCTCCAAAGAGCTGTTGCAGTGGGTCCCCTCCCCCAACATTCTCTGAGCCTTCGGGATCCATGCGACCTATAAAATGTAGCCCATGGTGTGCAAAAAAGTGCTGCTCAGAGGTAAAACAACCCAACCCAACTTAAATATAAACAGTTATGTATTTTATGTTTCCTACTGTTATGTGAATTGTCTTTCTGTTGCATTTCGTTTGTCATTTGTTGGCTGATGTCAGTTTTGTTTCACCATATTTTCGTACACCGGCAACTGATCACAAGAGGTATATATTTGGATTGTTTTACGTCCGAGCTGCATGGAAATGCCGCTCAGAGGCTATTAGCTGATTATTAATCAATGAACGATATTTACATATTGATTGTTACGTATTAATTACCAGCAATTCGGTTAACTTTAGTTATATTTTTGATTTTCTGATATAATTTTAATCCTTATAAACATGTAGCACTGCGGTTTTAATTAATAAAAAAGGAAACATTTGGGAATATATTTTTATTTGGAGTTTATTATTTTATTTTTATTTTTATATCAGTTCAAATTCTCTTTTTCATTTCATAATCACTGTAGTAAATAAAACTTTTACCCTCTATTAATTTTAAATATCTACAGTTCAGTTAAATGATATGATTTAATGGAACATTTGATTTTCCCTAAATAAAGGTGGACGTGTTTATGAATGTGACATCTGCCAGTGTTGGATTACATCAATACAATTTCTCACCAATCACAAGAAGAGTTATCGACCGGACAGAAAAGGTCGAAGATATCCTTGTTCACTATGTCCTACTCTACCGATTGGGTAACCAACATCAAGTGCCATATGTTGATCCACTCTGGAGAGCGTCCTCACAAGTGTTGCTGGTGTGGAAAGACATTCAAACAGAAGAATCATCTTAAACCTCATCTTCGTATCCCCATAGGAAAACGACCATTTTCTTGCGATCTTTGTAGCAAGTCTTTCAGACAGCAATGCGGCCTATTTATTAACAGACGAACCCACTTGCTACAAAAACCATTCATGTGTAAATACTGTGAAAAGTCATTTGCTCAGAATAGTGATTTAAATGTCATGGAAAGAAATATTTACAAATACATTTTCATTTGCTCAGAGATCATTTTCATTTGCTAAATATTTTAAAATTTTTTGTCGATTATAAGTTTCTTCACAAAATTCTCTCGCGAATTTATTTGCTTATATGTCTTGAAATATTTAAGTGTGATAGAAAAATACGAAGCACATAGTCTTTTTACATATATATTTTTTTCTTCAGTACTGCGTGTCGAAATGTTTTATGTTTCTGGAGAGACTGATTGAAGGAAGTGACCTGAATAATTTTACTGTTATGAATTTGTTTTCTTTGATGTACATATTCAACAATAAAAAATAAAATAAATACCCCCTCAGCATCTGCTTGCCATAGAGGTCTGACAGGAGTCTGTCTGTATATATGCCACAGTAGAAGATCTGAGAGCATGGCAGGAGCTCAGCAGAAAACAACACGAACATCCATGCCTTACCCGAGTCTCGAACCCAGGTCCCGTATATCAGTAGCCAAGCGCGCTTACCACTCGGCCACGGGACGGTTATTCAACAATAAGAAATTGTTAATACAAATTCATATTACGAAGCTGTGAAAAAGATTTCTGATTTATATTATGGTATTAAAACTTGCTATGTTTTAAAGAGAATGTATTTTCAGATTTAGAGTGTTTAGACACTATATTTTTGGAGCATATTCACCATATTTAGTACCGAAAATGCTCGGATAATAATCATATGATTCGAATTTGAAAATATACTCTTTTTAGCTTAATATTACTGGATATTACTTGAAGATCTCACTGAACTCACTCTGAATCATCTATTTCATATGTGATACGTTTTCAGGGCATCTGTGATACTTTACTGCCGAGTTGTTTAATATTTATAAATTATGATGGCTTATGCATTTAACAGAAGCATCACTGACTATAACAGTTTACCTCAAAAGTTAACTAAAGCGTAAATAATAATTTTTACATCAAGGCTCTTATTAAAATGTGGTTGTGGAAGTTGGTGTTATGATTCTGTCAGCTCTCTTTAATTATCAAGAAAAAATAGTTCGGAAGAGTATATAACACCAGGATTTGCCTTTTAATGTGCTGAATTTTAAAAATTTTAATATTGAAATATTAGTTGTACCCAGCTGAACGCTGGTCACATTCATAACTTTCCAATCTACAACGCATTATAACTCCATTCACAACTTCTCTGTCGATAACTTACTGCACCGTTCCGAAAGTAGGCGGCAGCATCATCCCCAGAAATTTCTGACCCTTTCAGAGGGATACTTCACGAGCCATGGCACAAGGAACACGATCTCTTAACAGGGTTTAAGTGGGATTACGACAGGAAATTTGTTACCGATCGCTCAAGGAACCAGAGACAACCAAAAATATTTCCCACTGAAGACGTCACAAGGTGGCGTTACAAGAACGACCTATCTACCTCTTTAGAATTAAGTCTCTTATATACAGGTAATGGACAGAAAATTAGAAAGAGTTCCATTTAATCTCGATAGAAAATCACATTCAGAGCTCATCACTTCAATAATATTTTTAATGATAAATATGTCTAAATATAAATATCTCAATCAAATCTATCTAAATCTCGATTTTTCAACAGTATTGTTTCAGTATTCAAAGAGATGAATAAATGATGAAAGCTGGAATATGTAACAGACTACAAAAATTGACCCCAAAATTTAATTAAAGTAGATTAACAAATTAGAGATCGTAATTGATTCTAGTAGAGTACAGGATGCAATGCAATGGGGTTTTTTTTGTTTTTTTCTAATTTTGGCGTTCATGTTTGTAGACTTTCAAATATTCCACAGTTTGTAACTCTATCAATAGTGAACAAATATTGTGTAAAATAGAAATTTAGATGGATTTGATCTGGATCTCTAATTTTTCCTTATAAATATTTTTAAATAAGAATCATGTTGAAGAAATTATTGAGCTGTAAATGTGATTTTCTGTTGGGATAGCATGGAACTGTTCCCATTCTCCTATCCAATATCTATAATAATAAGATTAAAACTGTCAGCTTTTCTTTTGAGTGAGATCTTTAAATTATCTTAAGTGACATTTTTCAGTAAAAATCTTATTTATAAAGTTGAATATAAAATATTAATTAAATCATGATTAATTAATTAATTAAATCAGAACTTAGTTGGTGAGATGTGTGAATCTAATACAATGGGTAGAAATGACCAGAAATTACTACATCAAAGATATCGGATCTATACATAGAGTATGTAGGATTCCTGGGGCGCATCTATAATAAGGTCAGTTATATTGATATAGTCTCTTAGGATGTTCCCATTTTCATTGTTCATCCTAGAGTTCCAGGTTGTGATTAGCATTTAAGTCTCTGGTTAATAAACTGGGAGAGTTTTGTACAAGAAATTTATTTAGGTCAGAGTTGCATAACAGAGTCAACCCACATGGTTTCGAAGTACGTAATTGCAAAATGTGTTTCGAACATCACAGGTTCGTTAATGAAGTATTTGAGTAATTCAGTAACGGAGCAAATGCTTATTTTAGTCCGAGGTAAAAGCGACCCCACGAAGAATTACGAAAACTATTTGATATTTTCAACAGGGCGTGTTCCTTTGCAAATGTGAATGTAAAAAAAAATGTGTGTCAATAATGATAATTATCATTAACGAATATTGATGTAAGTAGTAAAATAAAACTTTATTCAACCAACAGCATTATACATCGCAGCAACTCTTACATCAGAACTAATACAGAGATATTAAACATTTTTCAAATCTGATTTTTCTCAGCCTTTACGTAAAATCTTATACAGATTTAGTTATTTTCAAACCAAAACAATATAAAAAATATTGTAATAATTTTCTTAAACTTCTATTTTACAAAATTAGGTCTCTCACTCGGTGGCACACTGGTATCACGTTGGTTTTTTTTTGCACATTTGTTTGTTTTAACCCAGAAGGGAACGGAAGGGGAGGGCTGCCAGTTCAGTATGGCCTACTGATCTGGTCATCTATGGCCACTTTTTCTTTTTTTTCAACCCTGCTGAGGAGTGCTCAGCTTCACAGGGTCCTGGTGCTGACCATCTATACCTACTAGACTTGTTGTATGATTTATACCTACTAGACCATTATGATTTATACCCATTATACCTACTAGATTTGTTTATGGATTTGAGCTGGATTATTGATCCTGGACTTGCTGCACTGGTGGGCCTCTGTTGAGGGAGAGTCTGCTGCTGTGTTTTCTGTTTGCTTCTGGGTTGCCAGCCCTAAGTGAACAGAGGCATGGGATACCTTATATCAGCTGGTGGATAATCCTAATTAGAGGCCATCGCAGGTGCCTGAACCTTACTTAGCTAGTTGGGCATCGTCAAGCCTAAACAGGAGTAATGTGTCTCAGGCAGGCTATATGGCTCTTGAAAAAGTCCACTTGAAAAGGTGGTGCCTGAAGTTCCTACCAGCATCGGTGACTTCAGCCTTTAGCGGAGGAGGAACAGGTCTTTGCCCCATGCCTGCGATCAGGGGGCTGTTTGATATTGTTGGCCCTACCAATCTCAATAAACCTAATTTCTTTAAAAATCCTACTAATCATTTTCTCTCTGTAGGAACGTGGAACGTGAGGACATTACATAGAGATTATTCTCTTGATGTTCTCATGCAGGAATTCCAGCATTATAACCTAGATATTCTAGGCTTGCAAGAGACCAGATGGACAGGTAAAGGTGAGATACTTAAAAATAACTTTAAATTTCTCTTTACAGGGCGGGAGGATGGAAAGCATCACCAAGGCGTGGGTCTGCTGCTCAGCAGACATGCTAGTGATGCTCTTCTAGGATATGAGTGTATTAAAGAAAGGTTTGTTACAGCAAAATTTCACACAAACATTAAAGACTTGAATGTTATCTGCTGTTATGCCCCCACTGAGGATTCTGATGAGGATGAGAAGGATAGGTTTTACAGACAACTTCAGGATATTTTAAATTCTGTCAGAAAGGAGATATTACTCTTGTTCTTGGTGACTTCAATGCCAAAGTTGGTACCGACTCTGACATTTGGGGAGGAGTAATAGGCCCTTTTGGTATTGGTAGCTGCAATGGCAATGGGCAACGTCTCCTACAAGTAAGTAAACTCAATGGTTTCAGAATAACTAACACATATTACAAACACCGCGACATACATAAATACACATGGGTTTCACCTGATGGGCTGCATACGAATATGGTTGATTATATATTAATCAACAGAAAATGGGCTAGTTCTGTCAGAAATACCAGGGCATTTAGGGGAGCTGAAATTGGATCTGTCCGTTACCTTGTTAAAAGTGTCTTGCAACATAAACTTAAAAAGTGTGCTAGGGTTAAAAAATTTACCTTTAATACTGAAGCTCTGAAAGACCCAGTTATAGCTAAAGCTTACCATGATAGGTTACTTAGTCATTATGACAGTCATGGTTTGCTTAATACTGAAGTTTAGGAAGAATGGGGCCATTTTAAACAGGCTTTTTTGGAAACTAACAGTACTCTTTTAGGGAAAAAGGAGCAGAGGAGGCAGAATTATTTAAGTGATAAGGCACCTGAGCTTATTTCTGAAAGAAGGAACTGCAGGAATGTCCTTAATCAGTACCCCACTAGTCCTAATAGAAAGCATTACATAGAGCTTAATAAACGTGTAAAGGATCAGTTAGCTACTGATAAAAATCTTTGGCTTGATGGCCTGGCTGACAAAGCCGAGGAAGCAGTTAGACAGCACAACAGCAGAGAGCAGTACCAGATAGTTAATGTTTTGTGTGGTAGAAAACGAACAGGTATACAGGGATTGAAGGATAAACAAGGTAAGATTATAGAAGGTGAGGATTCTGTCATGGCTAGGTGGGCTGAGCATTTCAGTGATGTTCTAAACAATGTGGTTATTTTTACTCCCATTGTTTGCAATGATGATAGATGCATTGACAGCTTTAATGTTGGCCCTGTAACACAATCTGAAATTATTTTGGCTATTTCTAAACTTAAACTTCATAAATCACCAAGGGTAGATGAAATTACTACAGAAATGTTCAGAGCTGGGAATGTTTCGGTTACCACTTGGATGACTGAAATTTTGAATAACTTTTATGATAAACGCATGGTTCCTAAAGATTTTACCAGAGCTATTATTATCCCTATTTTCAAAAAAGGTAATCGCAGTTCTTGTGATAACTATAGGGGTATCAGCCTACTCTCTGTTCCAGGTAAAGTTCTTTCCATGATTGTGCTTAATAGAATTAAGAATCTGGTTGACAGTCAATTGCGTGATGAGCAATGTGGATTCAGAAGTGGTAGGGGATGTGTGGATCAGATATTTTCACTTAGGCAGATTCTTGAGAAATGTTTAGAGTTTCAGAGACCTTTGGTTCATGAATTGGTTCATCAGCTTCGTTGATTTCAAAAAGGCTTTCGACTCTGTTGATCGTCATAATTTGTGGTTGATTGTGAGATCATATGGTATACCAGACAAGTTAGTTAACATAATGAAAGCTCTCTATAATAACACTGAGTCATGTGTGAGAGTTGGTAAGTCTTGTAGCAATTGGTTTAGCGTTACTTCTGGTGTTCGACAAGGGTGCATTTTGTCCCCTTTTCTCTTTAGTTTGGTTGTTGATTATGTTATGCGAAATTCACTTCAAAGGAAAGATTTTGGCCTTAAATGGGCTGGAGACACTAAAATTTCTGATTTAGATTATGCTGATGATTTAGCCCTTTTGGCAAATGATGTTGATGAGATGAACTCTTTCATTCGAGCTGTTGATGAGACTAGTAGTAGAGTAGGTTTGGTTATAAACAGAGAGAAAACTAAAGTGATGAAAATTGGTCAGCCAGGCTGTGATTCAGTTAATCTGAATGGTTGCAGTCTTGAGCAGGTGTCACAGTTTAATTATCTTGGGAGCTATGTAACAGATAATGGTGATGTGCGGCATGAGATTAACAGACGAATAGGGATTGCTGCCGGGACTTTTAATAATCTATGGAGAGTGTGGAGAAATAGTCGTATACACCTAAAGACTAAAATTAGACTGTATAATAGTTTCGTTCTTTCTAGGGTTAGTTATGGTAGTGAAACGTGCACGCTGTGTAAACAAGATAACAGGAAACTAGATGCTTTTGATTCTAGATGCTTACGCAGTATCTTGGGTATTAGGTGGTTCAACTTTGTAACTAATGATGAGCTTAGGCAAAGGAGTCTGCAACCTCCTTTAAGCAGCATATTGTGCAGAGAGAGACTCCGCTGGTTTGGCCATGTTGCTCGTATGGATAATTATAGATTGGCGAATAGGGTTATGAACAGTGTGCCTAGAGGCCTCAGAAGGAGGGGGAGACCTAGGATGCGGTGGGCAGACAATGTCAAACAGGACCTTGTTAGAATTGGTGTACAGTGGCCGGATGCAGCAGATGTAGCTCAGGACAGATATGCTTGGAGAATTAAACTGCGCGGTCTGGTTGGACCTCCGTGGCCCATGGCTGCTTGATGATGATGATGATGATGATGATGATGGTGATGGTGGTGGTGGTGGTGGTGGTGATGATGATGATGATGATGATGATGATGATGATGATGATGATGATGATGATGATGATGATGATGATGATGATGATGATGATGATGATGATGATGATGATGATGATGATGATGATGATGATGATGATGATGATGATGATTCATAACCGAGCATTAGGAGGTTTGTAGGCTGCAATAATCCTGATATCTCCATAGTTAGTATTTTGGAGAATTATCTGTGTGGCCTCTATCATTGAAGGATTAATTATAGAATTATGGAAGTGGGGAAGGGATCTCCTGATAACAATAGCAGTCCCTCCTCCTCTGTTATGTTCTCTTACCTGTTCTATAGACCTGAGAGTTTGGGATTTTAATTAAATAACAGGATCGGAGATGTGCTTCGAAGAGAAGTGCAGTGTCAACCCTATTGCTGGAATTATTCTAAGTCTTGTTTCAGACCATTACGGTTCGAAGAGACAATATGAAAGTGGTTTTTAGTTTGGTGTTTTTTCATGTAGTTTCCACAGTCCGATAAAATAGACGTATAATCGCATGCGAATGTTTATCTTACTAGGTCAGAGGTCTCTTTGATTTGGTTAATAAACATTTAACACCTGTTTAAAGCTTCAAATATGTTTTCTTTTTGAAAGCTGAGGATGAATTCCTTAACATCGGTAAAAAAAAAGTCATTTCCCGAGGAGGAGTTTGTGCTACTCATTTTGATTTGGACCCATTTACTGCTTTGCCCCTTATTCATCTGCGAATGCACGAGCGGAGAAGAAGAAGTCGCATGAGATATGCGATTATCCTTTGAAGTTGAAGGTTTAGATAACTCAGGATGCTTCCTAGTGATCTTATTCGCACTAGCTGTGGCTTGTGCAAAGGTTTTATCAGCAGATACACTGTGGATGTGGAAGGTTTCCCAGGAATGGTTAATCCTGATTTATTTTCTTTTAGGAAAACCTTGGAGTAGAATTTGCAATCTATAAATTGGCATAGTGGGCCTCTTCACAGTTAGCACACTTTGGGGGACCATCTAGGGGACCCTTTCACAAGTCGTAGTTATATGATGCCCAGCACAGCCTTTTTTCTCTTCAGTTGAGTGACTTTGGGTGTACAAAATCCTAGTTGTCTGAGCTCGTCCGAGAGGTCATCATTTGAAATATCATCCGGAAGGTTTTTGATAATGATCTTCAATTTTTTTTCAGCTTTTAGCTGATACGTGTTGAAGGCCTGTTTATCATGTTCTAGGACTCTGAATAAGGCTCTAAAATCGGGGATGCATTTTGTCTGAATCCTGATGGTGTCGCCTGATCTCTTCGCATAGCATGATTCCACTGCAATGGCAGTAAGTGTATTTTGCAATATAAACCAATTCACCGGGTTGCGGACAATAATGTGTGGGTTAGTTCTTTAACTAATTGAAGATGTCAGTTTGGCAGCTTCTTCCTCCAAACTTCTGTGTCCAGGGATCCAAGAGATGTGGAATTTAATGTTGTGTATGTGAGAAAACAGACTAATGTCACTCAAGGTGCTGTAGGCCAGAGATTTGTCATCTGTTATTTTCTGGATTTTTCAGATGATTGAGCAGTGCTGCTCTGCTGTCAGTAAGGATAGTAATGTGTGTGTAGGTGTCGTTGATTAATGTGTGGGAACATTTGACAGCTTCTCTGATAGTTGCGAGTTCAATTTCCAATATATTAAGATCTGGACTGAATCTAAGTTTTTGTTCAATGTTATGTGAGGGGATGAATATTCCTCCTGCAGCTGTAGGTTGTTTTTTGTCCAGGGAGCCTTCTGTGTAAACAATAAGGTGCTGTGGGGAAATATGGTTGATTATGTTTGTCATTAAGTATTTGTTAGGAAGTTTCCAGGGGAGTGTTTTGTGAATAATGATGGGTGTGAGGAGGTGATGTCTGGCCAAATCCATGCGCAATGTTCAGGGGTGGTTGGAAAATTTAATATATTGTTGGAGAACTTAATAGCCTCATGAATGGTTACTGTTTCTGCTTCGAATGATGTGGGATTTCCCAGAGGAACGTGTCAGTTTCTTTAACAGTGGGTGTCAATAATGACAGGTGGATATTCTGATGAAATGGTTAAACAGTGGGTGTTAATAATGACAGGTGGATATTCTGAGGAAATGGTTAAGCAGTGTATGTTTCCGTCTGATTTCCAGGGGATGATAGTTTGCCTCCATCCTGAGGGAAAGCACTGGGGCTATAGGTAATTGTCCGAGATATAGTCTAATCATTTTGTGTTGAATAACATACAGTTTTTTCTTTTGAGATGCTGAGGCCGTCTGAAGGCCTATGCTGAAAATTATCTGCTATATGAAAGAAATCATGTTGATGTACAATCGTACATTCACTAGGAAATGTAGGAAAGTACCATGGATGCATTTTGAATAACATCTGTTTTTCGTGAAATTTGGATGTATCGTTAAGGTATATCTGTTATATACTACTTGTCCTGATTGAATGGTGTATATTGTTTCAACGAAGAGTTTATACTTCAATAAACTTAGATTATAAAAGGAGTGGTAATTTAAGATAATTGTTTTCATGTTTTAATTTTCCTATGACTTTTCGCTTATCGTTTGCTAGATTTTTAGTTTATCTATATGTTTGTAAAAACAGTTCTTCAAAGTACTAGTAGTATTTATTTCCACTCATAATCCATACGTATAGGATAACTCTCCAAGTTACTAACTATGGAGATATCAGGATTATTGCAGCCTACAAACCTCCTAATGCTCTGTTATGCAAATCTGACCTAATCAACATTCTTGCACAAAACTCTCCCAGTTTATTAACTAGAGACTTAAATGCTAATCACAACCTGGAACTCTAGGATGAATAATGAAAATGGGAATATCCTAAGAGACTATATAAATATAACTGACCTTATTATAGATGCGCCCCAGGAATCCGACATACTCTATGTATAGATCCGATATCTTTGATGTAGTAATTTCTGGTCATTTCTACCCATTGTATGAGATTCACACATCTCACCAACTAAGTTCTGATTTAATTAATTAATTAATCGTGATTTAATTAATATTTTATATTCAACTTTATAAATAAGATTTTTAGTGAAAAATGTCACTTAAGATAATTTAAAGATCTCACTCAAAAGAAAAGCTGACAGTTTTAATCTTATTATTATAGATATTGGATAGGAGAATGGAAACAGTTCCATGCTATCCCAACAGAAAATCACATTTACAGCTCAATAATTTCTTCAACATGATTCTTATTTAAAAATATTTATAAGGAAAAATTAGAGATCCAGATCAAATCCATCTAAATTTCTATTTTACACAATATTTGTTCAGTATTGATAGAGTTACAAACTGTGGAATATTTGAAAGTCTACAAACATGAACGCTAAAATTAGAAAAAAACCAAAAAAAAAACCATTGCATTGCATCCTGTACTCTACTAGAATCAATTACGATCTCTAATTTGTTAATCTACTTTAATTAAATTTTGGGGTCAATTTTTCTAGTCTGTTACATATTCCAGCTTTCATCATTTATTCATCTCTTTGAATACTGAAACAATACTGTTGAAAAATCGAGATTTAGATAGATTTGATTGAGATATTTATATTTAGACATATTTATCATTAAAAATATTATTGAAGTGATGAGCTCTGAATGTGATTTTCTATCGAGTTTAAATGGAACTCTTTCTAATTTTCTGTCTATTACCTGTATATAAGAGACTTAATTCTAAAGAGGTAGATAGGTCGTTCTTGTAACGCCACCTTGTGACGTCTTCAGTGGGAAATATTTTAGGCTCTCTCTGGTTCCTTGACCGATCGGTAACAAATTTCCTGTCGTAATCCCACTTAAACCCTGTTAAGAGATCGTGTTCCTTGTGCCATGGCTCGTGAAGTATCCCTCTGAAAGGGTCAGAAATTTCTGGGGATGATGCTGCCGCCTACTTTCGGAACGGTGCAGTAAGTTATCGACAGAGAAGTTGTGAATGGAGTTATAATGCGTTGTAGATTGGAAAGTTATGAATGTGACCAGCGTTCAGCTGGGTACAACTAATATTTCAATATTAAAATTTTTAAAATTCAGCACATTAAAAGGCAAATCCTGGTGTTATATACTCTTCCGAACTATTTTTTCTTGATAATTAAAGAGAGCTGACAGAATCATAACACCAACTTCCACAACCACATTTTAATAAGAGCCTTGATGTAAAAATTATTATTTACGCTTTAGTTAACTTTTGAGGTAAACTGTTATAGTCAGTGATGCTTCTGTTAAATGCATAAGCCATCATAATTTATAAATATTAAACAACTCCTCAGTAAAGTATCACAGATGCCCTGAAAACGTATCACATATGAAATAGATGATTCAGAGTGAGTTCAGTGAGATCTTCAAGTAATATCCAGTAATATTAATCTAGAAAGAGTATATTTTCAAATTCGAATCATATGATTATGTCCGAGCATTTTCGGTACTAAATATGGTGAATATGCTCCAAAAATATAGTGTCTAAACACTCTAAATCTGAAAATACATTCTCTTTAAAACATAGCAAGTTTTAATACCGTAATATAAATCAGAAATTTTTTTCACAGCTTTGTAATATGAATTTGTATTAACAATTTCTTACTGTTGAATAGCCGTCCCGTCGCCGAATGGTAAGCGCGCTTGGCTACTGATATACGGGACCTGGGTTCGAGCCCCGGGTAAAACATGGATGTTCGTGTTGTTTTCTGCTGAGCTCCTGCCATGCTCTCAGATCTTCTACTGTGGCATATAAACAGACAGGCTCCTGTCAGACCTCTATGGCAAGCAGATGCTGAGGGGGTATTTATTTCATTTTTTATTGTTGAATATGTACATCAAAGAAAACAAATTCATAACAGTAAAATTATTCAGGTCACTTCCTTCAATCAGTCTCTCCAGAAACATAAAACATTTCGACACGCAGTACTGAAGAAAAAAATATATATGTAAAAAGACTATGTGCTTCGTATTTTTCTATCACACTTAAATATTTCAAGACATATAAGCAAATAAATTCGCGAGAGAATTTTGTGAAGAAACTTATAATCGACAAAAAATTTTAAAATATTTAGCAAATGAAAATGATCTCTGAGCAAATGAAAATGTATTTATAAATGTTTCTTTCCATGACATTTAAATCACTTTTCTGAGCAAATGACTTTTCACAGTATTTACACATGAATGGTTTTTGTAGCAAGTGGGTTCGTCTGTTAATAAATAGGCCGCATTGCTGTCTGAAAGACTTGCTACAAAGATCGCAAGAAAATGGTCTTTTTCCTATGGGGATACGAGGATGAGGTTTAAGATGATTCTTCTGTTTGAATGTCTTTCCACACCAGCAACACTTGTGAGGACGCTCTCCAGAGTGGATCAACATATGGCACTTGATGTTGGTTACCCAATCGGTAGAGTAGGACATAATGAACAAGGATATCTTCGACATTTTCTTTCCGGTCGATAACTCTTCTTGTGATTGGTGAGAAATTGTATTGATGTAATCCAGCACTGGCAGATGTCACATTCATAAACACGTCCACCTTTATTTAGAGAAAAACAAATGATCCATTAAATCATATTCATTTAACTGAACTGTATATATTTAAAATTAATAGAGGGTAAAAGTTATATTTACTGCAGTGATTATGAATTGAAAAAGAGAATTTGAACTCATACATGGCCGAGTGGTTAGCGCGCTTGGCTACTGATCTAAGGGACCTGGGTTCGAGCTCCGGGTAAGGTATGGCTGTTGTGTCGTTTTTCTGCTAAGGTCCTGCTATCCTCCCAGATCTTCTACTTTGGCATATAAACTGAGAGGCTCCTGTCAGACCTCTGTGGCAAGCAGCTGCTTGAGGGTGTATTTCTTTTTATAATAAACTCCAAATAAAAACATATTCCTACATGTTTCCTTTTTATTAATTAAAACCGCAGTGCTACATGTTTATATGGATTAAAATTATATCAGAAAATCAAAAATATAACTAAAGTTAACCGAATTGCTGGTAATTAATACGTAACAATCAATATGTAAATATCGTTCATTGATTAATAATCAGCTAATAGCCTCTGAGCGGCATTTCCATGCAGCTCGGACGTAAAACAATCCAAATATATACCTCTTGTGATCAGTTGCCGGTGTACGAAAATATGGTGAAACAAAACTGACATCAGCCAACAAATGACAAACGAAATGCAACAGAAAGACAATTCACATAACAGTAGGAAACATAAAGTACATAACTGATTATATTTAAGTTGGGTTGGGTTGTTTTACCTCTGAGCAGCACTTTTTTGCACACCATGGGCTACATTTTCCAGTTGGCATGGGCGCGTCGTTGCTACGTGCCCAGCCGCCCTCGGGCGGTCTGACGAAGTCGCCTCGTGCGACCGTAGGAAAGATTTGCCGTCCCGTGGCCGAGTGGTTAGCACGCTTAGCTACTGATCTAAGGGACCTGGGTTCGAGCCCCGGTTAGGCATGGATGAGTGTGTCGTTTTTCTGCTGAGGTCTTGCCATCCTCTCAGATCTCCTACTGTGGCATATAAACTGACAGGCTCCTGTCAGACCTCTGTGGCAAGCAGCTGCTTGAGGGGGTATTTATTTTTATTATTATTTATGGACCCCGAAGGCTCAGAGAAGGTTGGGGGAGGGGACCCACTGCAACAACTGTTGGGAGACAGATGGTAGCCTCCCGTCAAGGCCATCCTGCGTGTTCTTTAACGTGCACAGGGTAGGCTCTCCCGCACACGGGGCCACGGCTTAACATCCCATCCGACGGACGGCGGCCTTTCCAAGCCCATCGACCGTGGCAGCCATTTCCAAGCCTACCGACCGTGGGCAGGGCGGGGAGTTTTGCGGCGAGAAATCTGAACGCTGACCCAGCTGGGACTTGAACCTGGGAACTACAGATTACGAGCGCTGGCGCGCTACCGACTGAGCCACCCCCGCCCCTTATATTTAAGTGTCTCAACTCTAGTGAAAGAAGAGTTTTAATCCTTTATCAACACAGTAGCCCAACCCAGATAACAATTGCCCCATTCAAGTTGCAATGTCAATCACGGCCCACAGATTAAGGAAGTTCTATAATCTGTATTATCCATTCATTCTAAAGCTTCCGATTGTGACTAATTCAATTAGCATTTAGTTGGCCAGAGCAGGGAGAGTAATTGGTTTCAAATAACACCAATTTAGAAACAATCTATGACTGCAACTTTCTAAAAGAATTTAAGTGTGGACTTTGCCGTGTGTTATTGTCCAGAAATGGTCAGCTTGCTGTGAAGGTGATCCCACAAGCAAACATAGGTTAGGATGGGGACACAGCTGCAACTTTAGTAAAGCAAAAAAGCTAAATCGGAAACAATTCTTATCTTTGATTAACATTCACCTATTAGGAAAAGGGGAAAAATACTCTTCAATTTGGAGGCTGATTCTTGTAAGTGTAAAACTGGAAAAACCCTAAAATTCGGATTTTCAAAGACGAAATTTGATTTTCAGATCCTAACTAAGAATAGGAGAAAATCCGTTAAAAGCGGAGTGGTTGGCAGTTCTGGATGTGAGTTCGAATCCCACTCACGACAAAACCTCTTTCTTCCAGATTATTATTTCAATAGGGATTTAATTAGGTTGGGGTATTTTACTTCTGAGATGTACTTCTTTGACACAATGGGCTAAAATGACATATTCCGATGGAATTTGGGAAGCAGCTGTATCAGCTATCTTCTTCCCAACTGTATCTGTTATCTCTCTTGCTGTTATCAACTCAGCTGTTATCTGGATATCAGATCTCTGATATCCAGATAACAGCCGCAGTGCAAAAGAAAGGATGGATCTCCATTCATGCAGAAGGAAAGCAGGGCAATTACAATAGTGCGAAAATCCCAGGTATATTAACATTCCCTGTGATTCCCTTAGAAAAGGAACTAATTTGGGTATAGAAGAGAATATTGGTGGAAAGGGCTATTTAACATACACATTAATGAAATAAGGAATTATAATATTATATAAGAGTCGTAATTCCTGGCGTCTGATATTATCGGTGGCAGAAAGAGCTGTTTCGTCGTTCTTAAATAATAGATACTCTGGACATTTTAGCATTTGACAACGCTGCGATAGTTTAAATGCTACGAAATATCTAATCAATCAAAGCGCTATGAACCACATACTATTTTGTATCACCCGTTAGTCTTTTTGCCTGAAGCTGAACCGCTGAACCATCGGTGTCCTCTACTGATCGTGGGTAGGGCTGGGAATTTTACGGAGAAAAATTCAACAATGACCCAGCTGGGACTCGAACCTGGGAACTGCAGATTATGAGCCAGCCCCACCCCACTGAAATTCAGTATTTCTGTGAATAACTAGAAGAAATTTTTCAGAAGGAATATATGTGAAACCTAAATACATCAGTATAAATAATATATACACAGAGAGAGAGAATGAATTTAAAAAGAGAACAATATTCAAAATATATGGTAAAGATATTATTACTACCATATTGCAGAAAGAATATATGATTTCAAGATAGAGCTTATGCAGTATAGCAACTGAGAATTGCATCTATGTGCCAGACACATTTATAACAAGTCTCATCTCCTTCATTCGGTTCTTACACCCTATATTCGATTACGACATCGCCGCATTCTTCGCTCTGATAATGAAATATTTTCTACTCCCAAAATTTACAAAGCTAAATACGGTGAAACTTCTTTGCCTTTCAAGCAACCTCAACTTGGAACTCTCTACCGAGAGATATCACATCTTTAAATTCTAAAACAAAATTCAGAATCTATATTACTCCACTCCTATTAGAATATTGAAACATTTGACCAACAATATCTCCTCACCCCTATTCCCACTCCCCATCTTTGCCCTTTGTCTGGATTATCCGCAATCTTTTCTCTATTCATTCATTTAATATTACTCTCTGTTGCATTAAACCTTCCTTTTCTTCCCCCTAAGTTTCCTATGTTTTTTATTTATCATATTTCATATTATATGTTTGTCGTCGTCTATGTAACTTGTTTTGTGTTGATTACATATCATTTAATTATGCAATTCCTGTAAATACGTTTTGTACTATCATCAATATTTCTTTTTAATTTCTCAAATGTACTGGGGCATCAAGCCGCTTGAACGTTTAAATTAATATCCAAAATTACCTGTACTTGGCTTTTCTGTAACCACCTGCATGAAGTAAATTATTATTATTATTATATTATATCATTGGCTGATTTCACTATCAATTTAAAATCAATCAGTGATCTTATATTTCACTAATTGAGAAATAACTAATATCTCATACAAATGTGAGAACTGTTGCTGCATCAACTGCACAGTCTCTGAGTTCCCAAACACGCTTCTACCAAAAGTTGAATATTGCAACTTTAATGCCTTTGATATTAAAACAAGATACACCACTAATTGTGATATTACATTGATTTTTGCTAAATTTTGAAATTTGTTAATTGGCCCTATAATATATAGTATTAAATACAATAAAATTTTCTGTTGAGCAAAAATATTTTAGGTTTACCCTTCAATCTATTTTCAGGTTAAATTTATTTTTTTTGGAGAAAAGAATGGAAGCTTTTCAGAGCAAGGACAGCACTCTATCTTCAAGGAAATCCTTGCTCCGAAAAGCTCCTGAATTTTCTCATAAAAACTTTTAACTTGCAAAGAGTTGGAAGGATAAACTTAAAAATTTGATTGATTAGCGACAGAGGATTTTACTTATTGTAATTGATTTCTGAGTAAGGAGCAAGGTCTTTTCGATTGTGCGTAGTATTAAATATGACTTTTTTTTTCTGTTATTCAATTCTTTCAAGTTGCTTTAAATAAATATCCCCTCAAGTAGCTGCTTGCCACAAAGGTCTGACAGGAGTCTGTCAGTTTGTATGCCAGAGTACAAGGTCTGAGAGGATGGCAGGATCTCAGCAGAAAAACAGCACGAACGTCAATGCCTTACCCGGATCCCTTAGATCAGTGGCCAAGCACGCTAACCACTAGTCCACGGGACGGCACAAAAATTCCGACTAGGTGAGCTGCTTTATTTTTTGAAGTCTTAGTAGTTTACATATTTGCCCAGTGAGAGCTACATATATATATAATCCATATATTCTAATTCCACCATTCCTTTTTCTTTGAACTTGGAAATTAAGGAAATGTCAATATTCTTTTCGAAATTGTACTGCAAATATATATGCATTTCTTATATGGAAAAAAACTTGTGATTTCCAATGAAAAGTGATTTGTTGAACAGATTCTGAATTGATCTTCAACATAAGTATTTTCTATTTATGATATATACATTCATAACTTTTAAATACCAATTATATGTACCTTAAGAAATGTGGAATATTTTTTTTTGGCCACTTTCACTTATAAAGAATAAATTACTACATAAAACCGTAAAATGTTTCTGTTTCTATTGCATTCTCTTAGTTAAAATATAAATATAAGAATTGAGGAGTTAAAACTCTCAAGTTTACTTTCATTATAGTGCAAATCATCATAACAGTTGCTTGTAAAAAGACTTCTAACTTTCGATATTTTTTTATCTCCTCCATATGACGGGATTTGTAGAACAAATACATTTTGTTTATTTTTTTCCCAGTATTCAAGACTAAAATTAGTTGAATACTAATATCACCGTTTTTGCGATGTACTTATAATTTTCTACCGAAAGCAAACGGTGAACCATAGATTTTTTTCATGTCTACAATTTACGATTTTTTTATCTCCATATGACAGGATTTACAAGAAAAAAAATTCATTTATTTTTCCATTTCTTTCCCAGTAATCAAGACTAAAATTGGTTGAATACTAATTTCCCCATTTTTGCGATGATTTTAAAAGTTTTGAAACGTCTTTTTGCCCAAAACAAACAATGAACTCTTATCTTGTTCTAGCCTACGACTCTTCTATAGCTCCACGCTGGTGACGTCACAAACAGAATGTTCGGGCCTGGTAGAGCCCTTTCCTGTGCATGTCAGAGAACATGTAGGTGGCATTAATTGAGATTCCCCTCTGTACCCTAACAGCTGTTTATTGGATCCTTTTCCTCAACAATTGCTTCCAAAGTTTCACATTAGCTTCAGTTCTATAAGCAATATTTAATACATTTTCTCAACTAAATCCTTTGTATGATGCTATTTTGTTTAAAGTGGCAAATGTTTTTTATTTTAAAAAATTGAAATATGAAGATATAACGAGTATTGAAAACAGATTGGCAGCATTCAGCAGATAGCAAAACATTCATTAATACATTTTAGTATGGAAAAAAATTAACATGTTAAGTTCAGAGTGAGGAAATAGATGTATTATACTTCTAATTTGATTGCATGTTTTAAATAATTTGATTCCCTCCCAGCATGGAGAAATATCTGAGATTTTATTTCTCCGCTCCCTCAAATAATCCTGCACAGCGTTTTACTTCCGATAACTACCTTCCGTTTGTTTAAATAATAATGGCGGTAGATTTCCTTTTTCGTATACTCATCCTCTGTGAAAATGTATCTGTGGAATATTTTGGTTCGAATCCCGTCCAAAAATATTTATGAAATATTTGGAATTTTAGAAATATATTAAAAATTTGTCTTCTGTTGGGATATGAATTAACGAAATATTACGATATGAATAATCCGAATCATCCAATAACTTTTATATCTCCTTCTAAAAGGAAGAAAAAATTTAATCAGATATTACAAGCGATCTTGCGAAACTAAATAAATATTTCAAAAATTAACGAAGAATGAACAATAGCTGATAAAATAGTTGATATTCTTCAATAAATGAATTTTTAAATATTATTTTTTTAAGTTCCATGATATATTTCTAGGAATATTATTGCTGGAAACTGAAAATGTAGAAAGATCTCTTTTGTCTTTTGTATCAAAATCTGAGTCCAACTTGTTGATGTATGGATCTTAAAATTGGGATATATAATATTTATTTTTATATAAAGGGGCCTTAGGATAATAAATCCTTAGGCTGAGAAATTGTTGAGTTTCCCATGGAAAGATACTAGAAAGCCAAATTTGGACCTCGGCATCCTGAAGATCGTACTGTACAGTATTAGGGAATAAAGGATTCCTAATACATTAAGAATAGGAAAAAATTCATGGATCTAATAGAATGCAACTATTTAGCTAAAGGATAATCCTACAAGAAAATTCAATGGTTTTTTTTTCGTTGTTGTTAGAAAGGGAAGTGAAATCGGAAACTAGACAAATTAAAAACATGTCATCAAGCGAATGCTTGCCATGGTGTGAGAGGAAACTCTCCTTTTCTGTTTTCCTGCACACTTAAATACTTTTTTTTTATGGGAATGAAATGCATTTCTTCATAAAAATCCAGATGACGTCCGTATATACCTTGAATATCAACAAAATTCTTGCATTTTTCAAAGAGATATGGCATCGAAATTGCTTATTAGTAACTTCATTCTCGCTTAAAACGCTTCACGCTAATTCCCTGGTTTATGAGATAAACTTATAAAGAAATAATTCTATTAGCAAATACTGCAATTAGTACTTCTGTTTTCATTAGATTCGAATAAAGTCATTATTGTAGCACATTTCATTGCTTCCCAAATACGGAAAAATAATCAAAGATTTTATTTCCACATTCCGTCAACTATTTCTTCAGAGCGTCTTACTTCCAATAATCGTCTCCCGTTTATTCGAAACTGAAAACTGATAACTTCTCATGTTAATTTTTCAGCTTCCAAGTTACTTTAATAGTAAAGGAATATTAAAGAAATTCAATATTAAGAAAATCGTTTAAAATTTGAATTTACCTTTAATGTCATTCTCAAAAAGATTTAATTCTCGGATATAGTGGCTGAGCTGTTATTGTCATTGGTTATTATCATATTATACTGAAACTCTCCTGTCACACCTCATGGCAATCATTTACTTGATGATATGCTTTTAATTTATCTAGTTTTCAATTTCACTTTGAATCTAGAAGATTCACTTCCTTTCTAATAACCAAAAAAAACACTCTTCAATTTTCATGTAGGCTTATCCTTTAGTTAAACAGCTTTCATTCTATTAGATACACGAATTCTTTATTACCTAATAATTTAAAGTACAAATATTCTACTTTAGAAGTTAATGCTATAGTCACTCCAGGATCCGTCCCTTGATTTGGTCATGGTGGCAATATATATATATTTCACAAATTTTTTTCATTAATCCTGTATAAATTTGAAGAAAAATATGCTTTATGCATAGAATTCCGCTAGACTTCCGTAGCACTGAAATTTGAATCTTGATTAATACCCGGTCATTGATTCTCACTGCAGATTTATTATTAGCTAGCAATGTTTGCAAGACTCTAATTTTAATGAAGGTAACACAAAATAAAAAAAATGGTAGGTTTTTGTGTGACAAGCAAAGGAGAAAAAAATTTTAAACTGACAACTATGATTAAAACCATGTATATTACATATTTCTAACATTAAGAAAATCTGAAAATTTTTGACCCCAACTTATGGATACTTTCTCAAAAGTTTTTTTTTCAACATAATGTTGATTTTATTATAATAATTGGCTAAACAAAAATTTCTGATAGCATAAAGACCTCATCAGAATTAAACATTCTTCTCTAATTGCTATTAAATATAATCAGTTTTATTCTCAACGTAGTATTTGCTATGAAATGGTATGAATAATGACGTCTTTCAGAGATATCTATTATACCACATATTAAGGAAAAAGTAAATTTGTTTTTTAAATTAATTTTATTCAACAATGACATTTACAATTACTTAACTTTCACAGATTTCAATATTTTCTATAAATATTGATCAATAGAATATGAAAATACACATACAAAATAATATTTCTTGTTATATATTCACAGATTGCGTTCATACATATAAGAATACAGAACATAAAAATAAGAAAATAAATGTTTCTTCTGATACATTCACGTGTTGCGTACATCTGATTTTACTTTCCACTGCATTAATTCCATACAAGCGAGTGCATCTTCGACACTATCGTGACCATTTTTACTTTGTTGAATAAGTTTTCCCAAGTAACATTCAACAAGGGATTTCAAGGATCTCTTATACGGAGGACCACGATGGTGAGGAAACACAACTGATGTGTCCACAACTGTTCCGTGGATTATTTGTAGAGCTCTGGAGTCATTATCCAAGCAATGACCAACGATAATTGATTTCGAATGTATGAAATTTAAGAGCACTGTTTGAACATCTTCTAATGTAACTGTTACATTTTCTAGATCCTTCGAAGTTATACCACTATACCTAGTGTTGTAATCAATGATGGGATTAACTGGTAAAACAAATGTGTCATAGATCATATTGCAATCGGAATTTACAACACTTATTCTCGTTACTTCTAAACCTTTCAATGTAAAAGACATTTCACAATCGATTGCGGCTCCGAACGGTTGGAAAACTTCCAAGGTGTAATTTGACCGACGAATATTCAATGCGATTCATATTATTTTTTGTAATTCGGTGGCCGTCAGAATTGCGTTGAGAAAAATGCAAATGGAACACCGGAAAAAATTATCGTTTTATCCGATAAAACATACAACCTGTTTCCACCCTGAGGTTTAATTTTTCTTTACATGTTCATGCCGTTCTCATCGTAAAACGTAATGAAATTTACTTCCATTGAACCGCGATATTTTGATCTGCATGCCAATAGGTAGGGATGAACTAGGATTCAGTGTCGTAGCATTTTTACGTTTTTTTTACCCCGTCATTAAAAGTAAATATTTACTTAGGAAATTTAAATTCTGCAGTATAATATTTACTTCACGAAAAAGTATTAATCACCGTTATTAAGAAAGACGTTTGCAAGAGATCCTACAGTTAAAAGTAATGAGTTTGACTTCTATTCGACAAAGTTTATACGTAAATAGATAAAATAAAGACAGGTGAGTAAACCTCTGTTGCGAATAGGAAATACTGTTGCAGCCTCACTTCCTGCGACTGAGAAAACATTGCATTCCAAAACCTCAGTGTCGACGTCATTACCTTATTATTGGAATCCAAATTCAAGTGATAGTAAATAAACTGTCGGAAAGCGCCGTCTCGTTTCGGTCATTGCAGTTACCTTGTGAATACCATGATGAAGTGAACCCAGGCCCCTTAGATCAGTAGCCATGCGCGCTAACCAATCGGCCATGGGACGGCGAATAACTTTATTAGGACTTTGGGTTGGGTTGTTTTACCTCTGAGCGGCACTTTTTTGCACACCATGGACTAAATGGCCAGGTCACATGGACCCCGAAGGCTCAGAGAAGGTTGGGGGAGGAGACCCACTGGAACAGCTGTTGGGAGACAGATGGTAGCCTCCCGTCAAGGCCATCCAGCGTGTTCTTTAACGTGCACAGGGTATTGCTCTCCCACACACGGGGTCACGGCTTAACGTTCCATCCGACGGACGGCGGCCTCTCAAAGCCAATCGGTGTCCCCTACTGACCGTTCGCAGGACGGGGAATTTTGCGGAGATAAATCTCAACGCTGACCCAGCTGGGACTCGAACCTGGGAACTGCAGATTACGAGCCTGGAGCGCTACCAACTGAGCCATTATATGGTTTTAGGTAACAGAACTACCATAAAAATAACCCAAATATATTTAAGAATTCTTTATATATTTATTTTCTTTAAAATCAAACCGGAAGGTTTTACTTACAAAACTTGTAAGTTTCTAAAATTAAAAATGTGTTAAAATGAATAAAAATGAAATAAAGACTTCAAGATTTTGATGTGACTTGTTTGAAAACAACTCATTTGTATTCGGTTTTACGTCTAAGGGACCTGAGTTCCTGGGTATCATATAGAGCTCAGAATTGAGTGTTTTACCTGTGATCGGCATTTTATTTGTAGAGAATGGACTAAACGGTCAGGTCACATGGACCCCGAAGGCTCAGAGAAGGTTGGGGGAGGGGACCCAATGTAACAGCTGTTGGGAGACAGATGGCAGCCTCCCGTCAAGGCCATCCAGCGTGTTCTTTAACGTGCACAGGGTATGGCTCTCCCGCACACGGGGCCACGGCTTAACGTCCCCATCCGACGGACGGCGACCTTTCCAAGCCCATCGGCAGGAGATGCGGAAACGGAACGCATGCAGTGGAAAAGGAGAAAGTGGTTTCACTTTCTTTTTAATGGTTGTCCTAATAAGGGGGGCGGGGGTATCTCAGTCGGTAGCACTCCAGGCTCGTAAATCTGTAGTTCCCAGGTTCGAGTCCCAGCTGGGTCCAGCTGGGTCAGCGCAAAATTCCCCGCCCTTCGAACGGTCAGTAGGGGACACCGATTGGCTTGGAGAGGCCGCCGTCCGTCGGATGGGACGTTAAGCCGTGACCTCGTATGCGGGAGAGCAATACCCTGTTCACGTTAAAGAACACACTGGATGGCCTTGACGGGAGGCTACCATCTGTCTCCCAACAGCTGTTCCAGTGGTTCCCCTCCCCCAACCTTCTCTGAGCCTTCGGGGTCCATGTGACCTGGCCATTTAGCCCATGGTGTGCAAAAAAGTGCCGCTCAGAGGTAAAACAACCCAACCCAAAGTCCTAATAAGGCTATTCGCCGTCCCATGGCCGATTGGTTAGCGCGCATGGCTACTGATCTAAGGGGCCTGGGTTCGAGCCCGGGGTAAGGCATCGCTGTTCGTACGGGTAAGTCCCGCGTAAGGGGTTTGTAGCGGGTAAGTCCCGAGTCCCGGGTAAGTCAAACGTATTGAACTCTAGCGATGTGACTGTCACGTTCAATCTTTTTAAATGTCACTAACCATATGATAGGAATCTTTTTTTTTTGGAATTCAGATTAAAGTCGAACGCTGCAGATAAGGACAATGAAAAAACTAACGACTAAAGTCGAGTGTGTCAGTGAAAGATTTGAAAAGTAAGGGCATTATTGCTAGGGGAAAAATCCTCGGTGCCCCCCTTCCCTTGGTACCCTAAGCAGGTGCTTATATTACTTAAGGGTTAGTCCAGCCAATGGTTGTAAACCATTAAATTCCGTGTGGTGGCGAAGATTGGAAAATAATTAACTAGATTTACCTGATGTTTTTCGAGTGACCGAGAAATTGAAAGGGATAAGGAATACAGCCCGTGTCGATATTGGCGTACTAAGGTTTCGTTTTATCTCACACAACTAGGTTTATTATACTCCTATTGATTCGCGGTAAGCAATGTGTAGGTAACTGCCATTCCACGAACTCTGTTCACTTCATCGTGGTATTCACAAGGTAACTGCAATGACCGAAACGAGACGGCGCTTTCCGATAGTTTATTTACTATCACTTGAATTTGGATTCCAATAATAAGGTAATGACGTCGACACTGAGATTTTGGAATGCAATGTTTTCTCAGTCGCAGGAAGTGAGGCTGCAACAGTATTTCCTATTCGCAACAGAGGTTTACTCACCTGTCTTTATTTTATCCATTTACGTATAAACTTTGTCGAATAGAAGTCAAACTCATTACTTTTAACTGTAGGATCTCTTGCAAACGTCTTTCTTAATAACGGTGATTAATACTTTTTCGTGAAGTAAATATTATACTGCAGAATTTAAATTTCCTAAGTAAATATTTACTTTTAATGACGGGGTAAAAAAAACGTAAAAATGCTACGACACTGAATCCTAGTTCATCCCTACCTATTGGCATGCAGATCAAAATATCGCGGTTCAATGGAAGTAAATTTCATTACGTTTTACGATGAGAACGGCATGAACATGTAAAGAAAAATTAAACCTCAGGGTGGAAACAGGTTGTATGTTTTATCGGATAAAACGATAATTTTTTCCGGTGTTCCATTTGCATTTTTCTCAACGCAATTCTGACGGCCACCGAATTACAAAAAATAATATGAATCGCATTGAATATTCGTCGGTCAAATTACACCTTGGAAGTTTTCCAACCGTTCGGAGCCGCAATGTGACTCATCGACACATCGTAATATTTCAAACCTTTCCCGAGTTACAATCCTAGCCCTCTCCTCTGTTAGTATGCGACACCGATGGCCTTGGAAAACCCATCCTACGGGACGTTTAGTTATGCCACCGTGCGAAAGAACATTCACGTTGAAGCACGCGCTGGGATCGACTTACTGGACTATCCCATCTGTCTAATTTTTGCAGTGCATGCTGTTATCGAAATATGGTCTTAGCTATCGGGACTCGTCGTGATTTATCAGTTTAGCCCGAGGTGTGACAAGGAATGGTGTCTCTGTCGTTGAAATAACCATGGAAACGAAAATTAAAATTACTCTGTGAAAGTAAATAAGTCTAGTCTCTTCGGAGGGATCGCAGAAGTAGGGTAAATAGAAATATTTTTATTGCGTTTATTACTTTTGTGTGTAACGTTTCATTCCACGCTATTATGTTGAAAAAGAAATGGGAAATATAAATATCCAACAATCGTTAAAAAAAATTGAAAACTAATCAGTTTGGTTGGGTTGTTTTACCTCTGAGCGGCACTTTTTTGCACACCATGGGCTAAATGACCAGTTCACAAGGAACTCGAAGGCTCAGAGAAGGTTGGGGGAGGGGACCCACTGGAACAGCTGTTGGGAGACAGATGGTAGCCACCCGTCAAGGCCATCCAGCGTGTTCTTTAACGTGCACAGCGTATGACTCTCCCACACACGGGGCCACGGCTTAACGTCCCATCCGATGGACGGCGGCCTTTCCAAGCCCATCGGTGTCCCCTACTGACCGTGGGCAGGGCGGGGAATTTTGCGGAGATAAATCTCAACGCTGACCCAGCTGGGACTCGAACCTGGGAACTACAGATTACGAGCCTGGCGCGCTACCGACTGAGCCACCCCCGCCCCCTTATTAGGACAACCATTAAAAAGAAAGCACACCATTTAGCCCATGGTGTGCAAAAAAGTGCCGCTCAGAGGTAAAACAACCTAAAACCATAAAACTACATCGGAAAATGTGACCATAAAAGCGGCATCTTAGTTCTTCAAGAAATTTTTTTCAATAGAAATATTTTTTCAGAATTAAATTCAAACGGGGTTTTTTAAAAAGGCGCCGTGTGAACCGTGTTACATCAAAATAAATGGTGTAAATAGGGAATTTAAATTTCTTTTCTGATCTGTGTTAAATCAAAAACGTGTAAAAATATAATATACTTGATTGAGATTGAAATTTGTCACTCATTAACCTAAACTGATTGCATTGTTGCTACCGTAAGTAAGCACCTCAGCAGAAAAGCAATACACATCAATTCCTTACCCTAGGTTCGAACCCAGGTCTCTTAGATCAGTAGCCAAGCGCGATAAGCACTAAACTTTAAAAAAATTGAATTCTTCTTAATAAGCAATAATCTAATTCAATGAACCCAATTCTGTTTCTAATAGGTTCCCGTGAAAACCGTCTAAAAAAATAAACCTTTTAAAAAAAATACAGTGCATATGAAAAAATAGATACGAAAATCTTTAAATCTCCTAAAATTAGTGCTGCCTGAGAATACGGGATATTGATAAACTAGCAAAAAACTCCGAGATGACGTCAGCAGTACTGTTTCGCTGTGTTGCCAACAGATTTTGCATAATATATTACAGGCAGGTTGAAGTTTTAAAAATGCTTTTCTTAATCATAATAATGTTCTATTTTAGGTATATTTTTATATTATGTTTCGATCATTTCAGGTACGTAAGATTCATTTTTATTTTTCTACAGAGAAGAAAAATGGTTATATAAAGTTTCGGAGAAGTATAGACGAAACATTGTGAAGCCGTAGTAAAAGTTGGAAGTTGCATACTTTGAGTTTCGCATTGGAAGATTTTTTGAGTTGTTCCACTGGATTTTTTTTCTCACCCTCGTACGATCCACGTAGGAAGTAACCATTGTTTTGTTTAATATATTTTGGGTGAGAATTTAGTCATGTACTGCGATGTGGAAGGGCTTTACGTAGGCAGCAACCATTTATACGTTTACGAAACGTTAAAGCTTTGGAAATTCCGGTTTTCGAAAAGTCATTTTCGGTAAATACTTAGGTTTTTGCGAGTAATCTCAAGATTAATATTATTGTTTTGGCCCAGAAATGAAAATTAACAGTTATGTGCATGTCGTGGTGTAATAAGATACAAAAATAGGAATGGATTTTCATCGCACCTTCAACCCTTTGCCGAACGCTTGCAGTGTTTAAAAATTATGTTTATGGGTGAAGAAATATTTCGATTTAGAGTGAACGGTGGGGGTAAAACTTATTTATTGACAGACGAAATAAACAGTTGCAATTATCTTTCTATAAATAGGAATTGAGTACGAAATATTTGTGTTGACACGAAAGAGGGTTCCCATTAATTTTAGCTATGGAAATGGCGTTTCTTGAACTACGTTATTTGTGTTTTTAGAGTTAAGAACGATAGGATAATTTTACAAATGCCAAGATGCAAAATAATTATCTTGTGCAATACACTAATTATTTTATTAAGAGTAAAACTGAAATCGGAACGTGGTTTGAAGTTTCATGTCAACTTTGCGTTTAATATTTTGTTTTTCGCGTGTTAAATATTCCAGCGTTCGTCATTTATATATTACGGCAACCAAAGTTTTTATATTCGATATTACACGTATGTCGTACAGGTGTGAGAGATATCTAATGCAAATGATATCGAATAAGATATTTTGCTACTAAGGTATTATGCCAATGTCACCTTTTATTTCGTCCATCAGATAGGTATTGTGAGTGACCTCAGGAGAAAATATGTTTTGGAAAATGTTTTGAACTGAATAATAAACTGTGATTTCACAATATAGTTTTGTTGTATGGCTTTCATGAGACACTGAAAATGCTTTTCCTCTTCACATTATAGAAATTATGCTGAAAAGTAACCGAAACCGCGTTGCTGACGTCATCTCTGAGTTTTCTCCAATTTCTTATTATTATGGCGCACACATATTTTAGTTTGTTATTTATGGCAATACGTAGCTCTTACACGGTAGACGTGGGATATTTTATCCTTTAGCAAGTCTAGGCAGGGAAAGTTTTCGTTATTCGATTATCTTTGGTTATTTGATGGCGATTCCCACTGCACGTTATGTTCGATAATATTCGTTCCTATAATATTCACTAATTGGCTTCGGCCAGGTACGAGAAATGGTGAGAAAGAAAGCTTAAAGAGAGAGAACTTTGTTGCGGATATGGAGAGATGTCACTTCCTTCGACGTCGGAAAACAATTAAATCAACAATGTTATTGTCAGAAGTCAGCAAAGAATTATTACGATTACTTTTCAACAGTATACAGTTAATGAAATCTGTTGAAGTCAAACGTACGTAGTAGCGTCGACATTTTTCCCGTTTTCTTCTAGGGAATCGAAGATTAGTTGTGGTTAGAAAAATAAGCCGTCTTTTAAGTCACGGAGGTAGGAAGAGGATATTTTAATCATATCGTATATGTCGTCATGTTCGTGTTTATATGAGACATGCAAATAGTCGTACATCGTATTATTGTATACTGTGGGTTAATAGCGTAACTATTATGCGATCGAGTGGCCACTGAACCTATTTTTTTTTGAAATTTTGGATCCTTGATGCTAACTTTTTTATTTTTTGAAGGTCTAGCACATTTTTGCTTATTAGTTAACTAGTTTTCACGATTGGATTTTCCGTTCGTTTGACATACAGTTGTTTATTCTCTCTAGCAATGTTAATGTTCACTATTGAAAACATAAGTTAGTGAACTTCGAAACTTAATAATCTTAACATCTGAATGAAAATCACGATCGGTGTGAAATATTCAAACTACGAGATAGGATTTAAATATTGTTTTTAAATCTAGATTTAAATAAATTTGATGATGATGTTTATTTTTAGTGCGTTAAATGCATAGTTTCGAGGTTACCGAAGTTCACAATTAGATAGTGGTTGAGTACGTATACTTCCAGTTCTAATTCGGGATTGAAGCAGATATATTCAAGCTCTATAAATAATATTCAGCGCTATATTTCGGTTAAATGCATAGTTCAGAAGTTAATATCGTTGAATATTCCAGTTCGGATGAGTCTTGTAATAGTCAATTTCTGTATTTTATCTGCTTATTAAATAAGTTATAGGGCTTGAAACGTTGATTGTCATAAACATGGAAATTCGGTAGGATACATTTCGGGTAGAGGAAATGACGTATGTTTTGGAGAAATTTATAATAAACCTGGATTTCATCAGTTTACATTAAAGAGAGTGAAATTCTCCCTGCCGTAGGTCCTGACCTCATTAGTATATTATCTATTTCGATTAAAAATTTGACAGGTTCATTCTTATTGAACGCATTTCACGGTCGTTGTTAGGACAGTTATAATACGTTAGATGTGACTCGTTTTTCTTCCTATCTCAATGCTTGCAATGGTACTTATAGTTTTGTGTGTCTGCCTCTCGCCGTAATGATTATCCTTCTCGTTAGGAACTAGATAAGCGGTGCCCAAATTTATGTGTCCTACCGCCCCCTTTTCAGAAAAATAAAATACCTGGAAAACTACCTTCTTGAAGCGAACAAAGAGAAAGGTGCAGTTACAAATGTGTGTTCTTTTATGTCCTACAATATAGAAAAGAAAGATGTTGTTGTAAATAAGACACCTTGCTCGAAGCTTCAAAATATAAAATTATTTATTAAAATCAACCATAGTAACAATTGCATTGCACACAGAAAATTAAGACAACGAAGGATAAATTTATTTATTTATTTGGAAAATAATGTAGTCACTACGAATAACTCTTGCGTTACACAATAGATGAAATACGTACGAACGGTTTTTCAAAATTTTCTTATCTTCCCTTCAAATTGCCCAAATTTCGCCCGAAGGCTACTACAGACTCCCTGGAATGAACACAGAAATGGAGACCTCATTAGATCATAAGAGAACCGTCTCTGTCTTGCCAAACACCCAGAGACGCCAGATCGACAGACGAAACAACCAAGACTGCATTGTCCAACACTCAGAAATGGGAATCTCACTACGTTAAAAGGCCAACAACGAAAACCATGCAAAATTCAAAGTCTGTGTTGTCCAACACCCAGAAATGGGGATCTCTTCATATTAAAAAGACAACAACCAAGTCTCCCTCTCCCAACACCCGGAAACAGAGACCTCCAGAATAAGACGTCTTCCTCTCCCAACACCTGGAAACAGAGAACTCCACAATAAGACAAGTCTTCCTCTACCAACGTCTCTAGAGGAAGACAAGTCCTCCTCTCCCAACACCCGGAAACGGGTAGAAAAGTAGAGGAAGAAAAATGATGGTGTCCTTCGAGAGGACAAATCTCTTAGTCAGAGGATGAGTCTCAATAGATCGCAGTATGGTGGCTGCTCTTCTGAGCACGACACCCAGACCAGTACCTAGGTCGTCTGCAGACGATTTGGTGCCCGCACGTCACACCTGCAAGGCTTGGATCGGGAAGCAGGAATCGTGTGGTCTCAATGATTCCGGGGATGCTCCCTCTCAAGAGGCCTCATCGCCGGAGCAGTCGCTCCCGTCAGGGAGGACCAACACTCCGGCTAGCGCTGCCCTTCAACGCGCGAGGCACGAACGATATCGTTGCAGTGACTAGACGGGATTCTGACTTAGAGGCGTTCAGTCATAATCCCACGGATGGTAGCTTCGCACCACTGGTCACTCGACCAAGCACATGTACCAAGTGTCCGAACCTGCGGTTACACCCGTACTGAGCAGGATTACTATCACAACGACCGGTCATCAGTAGGGTAAGAATCTCTAGAATTAATTGATGCCTGCCCCGCCAAATACGGCACTACAGGCTAATCGGAGCTACTCTAAAATATTGTTCCCCCACGAACCCCTATCCGCTGGAAGTACACTATCATTTTTCTTTTACATCTTTCTCTTTATTAACAAAAACATATGTACAAAATATACACATAGGGTACTACTTAGTCATCATCATCATCATCCTCAAGCAGCCATGGGTTACGGAGTTCCAACCAGACTGTGCAATTTAGTTCTCCAAGCAAGTCTATCCTGAGCTACGTCTACTGCATCTGGCCACTGCACACCAATTCTAACAAGGTCCTGTTTGACATTGTCTGCCCACCACATCCTAGGTCTTCCCTTCTTTCTGAGGCCTTTAGGCACACTGTTGATAAACCTATTCGCCAATCTATAATTATTCATACGGGCAACATGGTCAAACAACGGAGTCTCTCTCTGCACAATATGCTGCTTAAAGGAGGTTGCAGACTCCTTTGCCTAACCTCATCATTAGTTACAAAGTTAAACCACCTAATACCTAAGATACTATGTAAACACCTAGTTTACTGTCATCTTGTTTACACAGCGTCCACGTTTCACTAACATAACTAAACTTAGAAAGAACCAAACTATTATACAGTCTAATTTTAGTCTTTAGGTGTATACGCCTATTTCTCCACACTCTCCTTAGATTCTTAAAAGTCCCGGCAGCAATCCCTATTCGTCTGTTAATCTCATGCCGCACATCACCATTATCTGTTACATAGCTCCCAAGATAATTAAACTGTGACACTTGCTCAAAACCGCAACCATTCAGATTAACTGAAGCACAGCCTGCCTGACCAATTTTCATCACTTTAGTTTTCTCTCTGTTTATAACCAAACCTACTCTACTACCAGTCTCATCAACATCTCGAATGAAAGAGTTCATCTCATCAACATCATTTGCCAAAAGGGCTAAATCATCAGCATAATCTAAATCAGAAATTTTCGTATCTCCAGTCCATTTAAGTCCAAAATCTTTCCCTTGAAGTGAATTTCGCATAACATAATCAATAACCAAGGTAAAGAGAAAAGGAGACAAAATGCCCCCTTGTCGAACACCAGAAGTAATGCTAAACCAATTGCTACAAGCCTTACCAACTCTCACACACGACTCAGTGTTATTATAGAGAGCTTTCATTATGTTAACTAACTTGTCTGGTATACCATATGATCTCACAATCAACCACAAATTATGACGATCAACCGAGTCGAAAGCCTTTTTGAAATCAACAAAGCTAGCAACCAAGAATCTGCCTAAGTCAAAATATCTGATCCACACATCCCCTACCACTTCTGAATCCACATTGCTCATCACGCAATTCACTGTCAACCAGATTCTTAATTCTATTAAGCACAACCATGGAAAGAACTTTGCCTGGAACAGAGAGTAGGTTGATATCCCTATAGTTATCACAAGAACTGCGATTACCTTTTTTTGAAAATAGGGATAACAATAGCTCTGGTATAGTCCTGAGGAACCATGCCTTTATCATAAAAGATATTCAGAATTTCAGTCATCCAAGTGGTAACCGAAACATTCCCAGTTCTGAGCATTTCTGTAGTAATTACATCTACCCCTGGGGATTTATCAAGTTTAAGTTTAGAAACAGCCAAAATAACTTCAGATCTTGTTATAGGGCCAACATTATAGCCAATGCATCTATCATCATTACAAACTATAGGAGTAGAACTAACCGCATTGTTTGAACATCACTAAAATGCTCAGCCCACCTAGCCATGACAGAATCCTCACCTTCTATAACCTTACCTTGTTTATCCTTCAATCCCTGTATACCTGTCCGTTTTCTACCACATAAAATATTAACTATCTGGTACAGCTCTCTGCTGTTGTGCTGTCTAACTGCTTCCTCGGCTTTGTCAGCCAAACCATCAAGCCAAAGATTCTTATCAGCAGCTAACTGATCTTTTACACGTTTAATAATTTCTCTGTAATGCTTTCTATTAGGACTAGTACGGTATTGATTAAGGACATTTCTGCAATTATTTCTTTGCGAAATAAGCTCAAGTGTCTTATCACTCAGATAATTCTGTCTCTTCTGCTCCTTTTTTCCGAAAAGAGCACTGTTAGTGTTCAAAAAAGCCTGTTTAAAATGATCCCATTCTTCCTCAACTTCAGTAGTAAGCATACCACGACTGTCATAATGACTAAGTAACCTATCATGGTAAGCTTTGGCTAGAACTGGGTCTTTCAGAGCTTCAGTATTAAAAGCAAATTTTTTAACCCTAGCACAACACTTTTTAAGTTTAAGTTGCAAGACACGTTTAACAAGGTAATGGTCAGATCCAATTTCAGCTCCCCTATATGACCTGGTATTTCTAACAGAACTAGCCCATTTGCTGTTAATTAATATATAATCAATCATATTCCTATGCAGCCCATCAGGTGAAACCCATGTGTATTTATGTATGTCGCGGTGTGTGTAAAAAGTGTTAGTTATTCTGAATCCATTAAGTTTACTTACCTGTAGGAGACGTTGCCCATTGCCAGTGCAGCTACCAATACCAAAAGGGCCTATTACTCCTCCCCAAAGGTCAGAGTTAGTACCAACTTTGGCATTGAAGTCACTAAGAACAAGGGTAATATCTCCTTTCTTGAAAGAATTCAAAATATCCTGAAGTTGTTCATAAAACCTATCATTCTCATCCTCATCGGCATCCTCAGTGGGGACATAACAGCAGATAACATTCCATTCTTTAACGCTCGTCTGAAATTTTGCTGTAAGAAACCTTTCATTAATGCACTCATATCCTAGAAGAGCATCACTAGAGTGTCTGCTGAGAAGCAGACCCACGCCTTGGTGATGCTTTGTCGTCCCTCTCTGAAAAGACAAATTTAAGATTATTTTTAAGAATCTGACCTCTTGCAAGCCAAGAATCTCTTGCAAGCCAAGAATATCTAAATTATAATAGTGGAATTCTTGTGTGAGGACATCAAGAGAAAAAGCTCTGTGCAGAGTCCTCACATTCCAACTACCTATGGAAAGAAAATGGTTAGTGGGATGTTTAAAGAAACTATGTTTATTGAGAGAGGGAATGCCGACAATATCAAACAGCCCCCTAATCGCAGACATGGGGCAAAGACCCGTTCCCCCACCACTAAAGGCGGAAGCCATCTACAATAAAAGACTTCCTCCAATGTAGAATTTGACGATGCCAATAGAAGCAAAGAGTTCAGGTGCCTGCGATGACCTCTGCTCAGGATTATCCACCAGCTGATAAACATATCCTGTGAATCTATTCACTTGGGGCTGTCAACCCACAAACAAACAGAAAACACAGCGGAAGATTTTCCCTCCACAGAAGCCCACTAGTGCAGAAAAATGAGGATCCATAATCAAGCTCAGAGCCATATATCTGTCCAGTCCAGTGGGTTTATATGGTCAGCACCAGGACCCTGTGCGGTTGACCGCTCCTCAGCAGGGTAGAAAAAAAAAAGAAAAGTAGCAATAGTTGTCCAGATCAGTAGGCCACACTAATCTTGCAGCCCTCCCCTTCCGTTCACTTCCACAAGACAGTATCAGACATTTTCAAATACAAATTAACTTCTCAACAGATTTATAGATAGTTATAAAAATAACGTTTATAATGACTTCTAACACTTATCACTCATGACTATTTAGCACGGCGAAGCACATAAAAATAATAAAACATTCCTAGAGCTATCGCTTTTATAGATTTGATTTTGTGCACGCATTACTTATATGTTTGCGATGCCGGCGCACTTGCTCCGTAAACAAGTCATTTCAAGCTACCATATTCTTGTCGAAACATGTTAAATTGCATGAACCGCGTGTTTGCCTACCAACTTGCAAGGACTTGTCACCGTCAATCTATTCTAAACTAAAGCAAATTAGGTATAGTTATACCTAATGCTAATTTAAAAATGCTTATTAACGCGATGACAATAAGATAATTTACATAGCTAGATAAAATATTTATTCATGAAAACAGGTATTTTCAAAGTATTTTATTATATTAAAAAAAATTATAAAAAAATATTAAATATAATAAATTTATTTTTTTTATATTATTATTGCATCAAGGTTGATTTGCCTATCAGGACGGACACACATGTCCAACATAATAAGCCTGATATAGTAGTGCATGTTAAGGTATTGAATGAGATTACAATTATTGAAGTAGGAATAACATCTCAGGATAACCTGCAGACAGTAGAGGTTGAAAAGAAGAGGAAGTATGATCTGCTGGCTAATGAGTTGAGCCTAATTCACAAGTGTAATGTTAATATTATACCTTATGTTCTGACGTGGGATGGTATTGTAACTACGTACCATAAAGCATACTCAAAGCGACTTGGAGTGGGAAAACATATTGAAGCTGATATCCAATCTTTGATCTTGAAGAGAACTTTTGAGAGCATCTCAGTCGACTTCAGACGGACCAGTACGCTAGTAGGCGGTAAGTAGTATCATGCCACCCCACCGTATCCCCACTAGTGCTTTCCCCCTTATGACGTCACCGACCACGCCCCTATGACGTCACCGACCACGCCCCCTATGACGCAACATGACGTAATCATTACATAATCATTACGTAACCGACCTTTATTAATAATTCCTCCCCTTTGTTAAACCCCCCTTTCCCCTCAGTGGCGCCATCTGTTGACAGTGAGAAGTACTATTTTCCCAAAAAAACCCTTTATTTTTATTCCAATTCTTCGATTTTTGATTTCCCCCTTTATAAAAAAATTCCTCCCCCTTATGAAAAAACCCCTGGCGCCATCTGGTGCCTGTGAGGAACACTAATTCCCAAAAAGCCCCTATTTTTATTCTAATTCTTCGATTTTTCTTTATTTTACCCCAATGGTTGACCGGGACTACCGCAGAGTGTTGTGCAGGCTCTGAGACGTAAACGACAGAGACGTCTGTAGACCCTGCCAGTGTGAAGACGTCAAGTGTTTTCATCTCCAGATACTCGAACTAGTACAACTATGCAAAACATCTGTATGGTTCTAGACCTCGACGGTTTCCGTGTAAATGGTCGTTTCCTAGTGCGTGAACTTGGATATGCAACTCTGAATGGGAAATGTGGTGTCTATCGTTTCAATCTTCGACAGCACCAACCTTTGTCAGCAAAAGACAGAAGGACAGCCAACTACGTGTCTAAATATGTGATAGGTCTACCCTTTCATCCTCTACCTCGAGAAAAGGTGTGGTCGCTAGATCACGTCCCTAACATCGTGAAATATGTTTACAAACTTGCACGTACTGAAGAAGCTGCTGTGGTGGGTTACAAAGGAGGTACTGTGGAAAGAATTCTCTTGGAACAATTAAATCTTCCCAGTGTTAATCTCGAACTTTACGGCTGCCCCAAATATTGTGATCTCCCCAAAGTTTCCAAGTTCGAATGTGGATATCACACCGGAGAGGACGTCCACTGCTCTTTAGCAGAAACAGTTGCTTTCTTTGGATGGATCGATCGTCGAGAGCATGTCTCAACAAACACCTGCTTATCAGCTCGTTCCTGATTGGTCGTCTCAGGTGGTGCGGCTCTCTAGTTAAATAGGGAGCGAGTGCTCTGTGCTGCATTGTTCACGATGCAGCCTAGCAATCCAGATGCGTGGTGTCTCGGTGAAGATGTGTACGTCGTGCCCTCACTGTTCAAAAATAAGTTTTCTGTGCACGTACGCCGCTACAAGAAATTTGAAAATGGTGAACGCATCTACCCTACACCAGCAGGAGTTAGCCTCTCCATACCTGAATGGGAGGCTTTGTGTGCCGCGGTACCCCACATAGAGGACAAAGTGAAAATCGGACCTGATCAACAGACATGGTACGTGATGCACAGTTTACGTGCCTACATGTATCGCACTGCAGGTGGTGAACGCTGTGTCGACTTCATCAAAGAATCAGCAGACCAAAGAACTCTACAGTTCCGTGTGGTGAGATGCTGTATAACATTGAACGCTTCGCAGTTGTTCACGCTGGCTATTCACTTAGACGAGGTGATGCGCATTGTGCACAATGTGTGCGGTACCCCCAAAGATCACCAACTCCGTACAGCCATTATGGAACATTCTGAATCCATTCGTCCTTTCCTACTGAGTCCTGTTTTTGACGGTCCCGATTGTGTTTACCCGCTGCTGCTGAATATTTTTCAGCAAGAACTTATGCGTGTGATACCGTTAGATGGACTGCAACCCGAAGAAAAAATACCGACCATCGTAGGGTGGTCTGGTGACTTGGACATTAATGGTCTAGCACAGGTATTTGTGGATACGGCCTGGAAGCGAGGTCTATTGAATTTTGTAGATTCTGGTTTTGTTTGCAATCTAAAATATAATGCTATTGTCGACGAGGCAAAAAATGAAATGTATAAATTAAATAAATAATTATAACCTTATATAATGTGTCTGTCTTTTCATCCTTTGTCATTTTAGTCTTGGTATGGATAGGAGAAAGAAGGTATTAGCTAGTGTGGGTAGTGTAATCGTGACATTGTTAACGATAGCCTTACTTGTATTAGAACTTGTAGCTCCTAGTAAAAATATTCAGTGTGGGGAGTCAAAAGCCTTAGACGGAGAATACAAAATTCGTGTGTGTAACTTAACAGTGGATATCAGACAGTTTATAGGTGACGTTCCTACAGTGACAGGTGTTACACTTTCACTACATCAATGGCAAAACCTGGTGGGGTACGACGTCTGGGTGCAGCAGAAAACAAAACTTTGGAGTCCCATTATTTCGACCCCGAAAGAGGATTCGGTAGTGTAAAAAAGTTGGCACAGAATACGGGACTGCCACTCAAACTCGTCCGAAAATGGTTAGAAAAGCAGCCTGCCTACACGTTACATAAACCTGTTCGCAGAAAGTTCCCTCGTAACAAAGTTTACGTCACAGGGTTAGACGAACAATGGCAAGCCGATCTCATGGTCGTGAAAAATCTAACTCGCTTCAATGACGGGTATCGCTACATATTAACAGTCATCGATGTGTTCTCGAGATACGGGTGGGCACTGGCCATGAAGGCTAAAACGGGGAAAGAAATGGTCTCAGCTTTCAAAAAAATACTTTCCAAGGGTCGATCCCCAATGAATTTAAATACTGATCAGGGTACGGAATTTACCAACAGAGTGTTCCAGAAATTCCTGAAAAAGAAAGGTATTCGGTTCTTTGCTACATACTCCGACAAAAAAGCAGCTTTGGTAGAAAGATGGAATCGTACCCTACGCGAGAGACTAGGGAGATATTATACACGCAACAATACCTACCGCTACATGGACGTGCTGCAGCGTGTTGTAAGGGGATACAATGCCACCGTTCATAGTGCACACGATATGGCCCCCAAGGACGTGACCTTACGCAACGAAGACGTCGTGTGGGTTCGACTCTATCGCAATCCGAGTGTAGTAAAAGAAAAACCAGCATTTAAAGTAGGTGACACAGTTCGACTAGCCAGTGTAAAAGCGCCCTTCAAGAAGGCAGGTACACATTTGTGGACCGAAGAAATATTTATAGTCGACAAGGTATTACAACGGCACCCCCCTGTGTATGTCGTAAGGGATTCTGAGGGAGAAGTGTTGAAAGGCACATTCTATAAATCGGAGCTTCAAAAAGTGACAGAACCCGAACTTTACACGGTTGAGAAAATAATCGAGAGAAAAGGTCAAAAGGCACTGGTCAAATTTCGCGGATATCCCAAACCTTCCTGGATCCCTAAAAAATGGATAGTTTCTACCTGACTCTTCCCTCCACGGCTAGTCAGAATATTTATCCGAACAATTCGCAGACCGATTTCACAGTCCGTCTGGCACAACCCCTAAGACTGAGAGGAAAATGGAAAGTGGGACTAGCAGAAGTTCACTTACCGGTGAGCTGGTACAATGTGGATGGTTCTAACGACACATATGAATATTACGCCCCTGCCACCCCTGAAGAATACAGGAAAATCAAACTTAAACCGGGCAAAATAACTCGAATGGAGCTGTTGTCTCTCCTCACCACACAGCTCCCCAAAGAAATAATAGTTTCCTATAACGGTGGTTACTGGGTATTCAAACCGAGTGAGGGGTACGGACTGATGTTTCCTAAAACGAATTTCGGTAAACTTCTGTGTATCGGCGAGGGAGAAGTTGACAAACCCTTCCACCAACGATTTGCCAGCAAACTTTGCAATACACCAACTTTCGACATAGATGACGAGTGTTATTTCTACGTGATCCCACCAGGTAGTTTCCAAGAACGAAAGGTACCCCACGGACGATACGAAACTGTCGAATCGTTATTCGATGCAATGAACCAGATGTTACCCTACAGGCTGAGAAAAGCTTACCGTTTCAAGCAGCAGGCAGATCACACCGTGTTGATGGATACAGACAAGTCGCATTACATTAAATTTCCTCGATCGAACCCCGGATTAGGTGACATGCTAGGAATTGCTAAATTAGATATACCGCTGAATAAAGTCCTGGGTGACTATCCCATCGATATGAACAGAGGAATGTATGGTATTTATTTGTATTCAGATCTGATTGCTCCTCAGTTGTTAGGCGATACTCACGGTGAACTGTTGCGTGTCGTGAATCCTGCCGTCAGAACCAGTAATAACGAAGCCATTGTTGCTGTATATCAACAGCCTGATTACTACCCCCTTGCAAGGAACAGTTTCGAGAGTGTGAGAATCTTCCTTCGTACTGACACCGGAGAACCGCTGCATTTTAAATTCGGTAAAGTTTTAGTCAAGTTACATTTCTGTCATGAGGGTTAAATTCGTTCCCCCTTCTGCAGACGCCTACGTGAGCTACTACAGGAGCCAGACAGGGAAGGGTGTGTTCCGTGGTCCTCGTTATCAGAGAGGCGACGGGCTAGGAAGCATCTTTGCTAGGATCGGACGTTTCATCAGCCCTCTCGTACGCCCTCTCGTACGACCTGCGCTGTCTACCCTGCGTAAGGGCGGGCTACGGTTCATTTCAGAGATGTCCCAGGGGCAAAACTTCAAATCTGCAGCCAAAGCGGGGCTCCGTGAAGCGGGTGCTGACCTCTTGCAGCGTGCCAGTTCAAAGCTGCAGGGAGGGAAAGGAATAAAACGTCGTCGTCAGCATCCCAAGGTTCATAAAGTGAAGAGACATTGTACTGTGCAGGACGTGTTTTCATCATGAGCATTCAGAAAATTCACGCTGATTCTGGCGACTGTGCCAGTTCAGAACTGGATCTGTTTCTGGTTCCACCCACTGTCTCACAATTAGAAAGAGGCTGTTATGTCAATTATTTACCTGTGGCTTCCTTGGAAGGTAATGCACCACTCGAATTCATCGTGAAGGGGACGGACGATTACATTGATCTATCTCGATGTCACCTACGTCTCGTCTTGAAAATTGTAAAATCCGATGGTACAGCACCGTCGGAAGTGATTGCCCCCTGCAATCATTTCTTCCACGCCCTCTTCAGCCAGGTAGACGTCTTCCTCAACGATCATCTCGTGAGTGCTTCTCACACCCTGTACCCCTACAGGGCGTATCTAGAGACTCTATTGAATTACGGGGCCGATGCCACACGAAGTCAGCTAGGCACCTCGCTCTGGTACCTCGACACCCCAGGTAAAATGGAACTGACCAGCAGGGAGAATGAGGGGTGGCATCAACGCAAGGGGTACGTCAAACCAACAGGTATCGAACTCATCTCGTGGATCCACGCTGACCTGTTTAATCAAGATCGTTACCTACTCAATCAAGTCGACCTGAGACTGCGTTTGCTGAGATCCAAACCCGAATTCTGCCTCATGACAGGTGAAGCAGACCCCTCTTACAAAGTACAGATACACGAAGCTGAATTTTTCGTGCGTAAAGTCAAACCCACTTCGGGTGTCATCCTTGCACACGCTCGCATGCTGGGTACGGAGAGTGCCAAGTACCCTCTGCGAAGAACGGATTTACGTATGTTTTCCATCGCTTCGGGCCTGACGAGTGTGAACCGTGACAATTTATTTCTCGGCCAGCTCCCTGTACGGCTTGTACTGGGTATGCTGGAAAGTACCAGCCTGAATGGATCGTACGAAAAAAATCCCTTCAACTTCCAACATTTCGACCTAAACTACATCAGTCTTCACATAGACAGTGATCATCAGTCCTACACCCCCGACTTTACGAATGGGCGCTATCTCCGCTGTTACCAAGGATTATTGGAAGCTGTGGACGCCTGGAAATCCGATAGCGGTATTAACTTATCGCGAAAAGCCTATGGAGAAGGTTTTACATTATTCGGATTCCAATTGACCCCCGAGCAACGTGAATGCAATCAAGTATTTTCTTTAATAAAGAGTGGGAGTGTGAGAGTCGAATTAAAGTTTGCCAAGCCGCTACCCGCATCGGTCACTGTGATCCTGTATGCCGAGTACCAGAATTTGTTGGAAATCCCATTGGATCGTAAAGTCCTGTTTGACTACAGCTCATGAATTCCTATCAGTTAGAATCCATCCTTTCGATGTTACCCACAAGTCTCGGAGTGTTCCCCCGTGACAGACTACCTCACAGAATCAATCAGTCAGAAGCCTTGTTTATCTACAATACCGATCCGTCCTCCCTGCCTGGAACCCACTGGATAGCGGTTTACAAGAAAGGAGTGCAAGTGGATCACTTTGACCCCCTGGGTACGAGTCCCGATGCCTCCATGCAAGAATACTATAGTCGACTAGGCATACGTCACGTCTTACACCCCTCGATACCTCTGCAGGACCCCCTGGGAGACACATGCGGTGCTCACTGTCTGTATTTCCTGTTTAAAAGAGCGTGTGGTTCGACTCTTCCCACAGTACTGCATCGTGATTACACGTGTCGAGTAGACTTTAACGACTGCATGGTGGTGCGATGGCTCTCCGCACTCCTTCAAATATTATAATTGCAGCACCTTCACAGTGTGGGAAGACGACTTTCACTCTGAAACTCATCAAAGAAGCAGCTCAAGTATTCAAACCCCCACCCCAGCGTGTCGTTTACTGCTACGGTGAGTGGCAGCCTGCCTTTGAACCCTTCAAGAAAACGGTGGAATTTTATGAAGGACTACCTACGGATCTGGAATTTGATCCTCACAGACCTACACTTCTGGTACTGGATGACTTGATGGAACAGTCTGTAGCCAGTGAGCGCATATCACAATTGTTTATTCGTGGGGGTCATCATAAAAATATCACGATTGTCCTGATCTTACAAAATCTGTTTTTAAAGGGAAGACATTCGAGGACTATATCGCTCAATGCTCACTACATGTTTTTATTTCGCAATTGTCGGGATGCATCACAAATAACCCACCTGGCGAGACAAGTGTACCCCCATCAATCTAAACTCCTGACGGATGCCTATAGACTGGCTACACAGGTAACCTGCGGTTATTTGTGTGTTGACCTTCATCCCAGAACGTTGGACAGTGAAAGGCTCCGTGCAAAGATTCTTCCATCAGAAGAACCCGAAATACTTTACGTTCCAAATGAAAGTTAAATCTCAAGGCCCGTTCCTTCAGTGCTTACCAAAGCTAGGGGGAAAGCAGCGTACAGCTCTGATGAAGCACATCTCCGACCCCCAGATGTATGCTCTATGTGAAGTGTGTTCCAATTTCTTAAAAGGAAATATACCTGTTTCCCACAGAGTATTAAAGAATTTACGCCAGCACAAGACGGTCATAAGGAGTCTAGCGTCCAAACGTGCATCTTTACGTCACAAGAAGCATCTGCTGCAGCGTGGTTCAGGGTTCATTATACCCCTGCTGACTGCTGCCCTCCCCCTGTTGGTTTCGCTATTTAAAAAAAATGATTTCTGTAAAAGCTGTGCAGAGAAAAAACATAAGAAAAAAAGTATGTGATTTGGACTCAGAGATGAAGAAAATATTGGAGTCTGACGATGCTGACGATAAATCCGAAAAGTATCTGACTGCTTTGAAAAATTATTTGTTATTCTCAAAACAGCTTGACACTCCACATGAACTAAAAGTCAACATCCCCAGAAGCACTATAGCTGAAGAGCGCCCGCCAAAAGACATTGCCGTACCCATCCGACGTAAAAAAAGAAAATTATCCGAGTGGTCAGCATATTGAAACCTTCTGTAAAATCCAAGCCCTGTGCGCTTGAAGATTTGTGTTAAAAAAAACCATGTATTTAAAATGTGCATTACAAAATATCCAATAAAAGAAAGTAAAACTGATATTTGTGTCTCTTGCTTCATTCACTCTTCTACGCCATTCCGTTAATTAGTTTTACAAATCCGTGCAGTGTCCCCCCAAACACGGTCTTGCTGGAGTAGTTCTCTAAGCACGGATGCATCCAGGCTTCTCATTGGTCCTTCTACGGAGCGCTCTAAGCTTAGATGCACCGGTGGTTTTTATTGGCTGGCGTCAGCATGCGCTGCTCGCGCTCGCACTGTGAAGCACGGCATTGAACTTTCCCCTCGCCGTAGTGTGTTTCAGCTAGGTAATAAAGAGGCAGATTTTTTGAAACCTTTTTTATTGAAACAATTCACAGACAATAATTTACATGACATATCCAATGCTGGACAGTAAAACAATGACAGATCCGCTGTAGTTTTAAATACAATAAGTTAAATACAATAAGTTAAATACAGTAATTCAAAAGCTGACGACGCCTCAGTGCTGGGTCATTACGTGTGAAATACTAAGGTTCACTAGGAACATTGAAATAATAAGTTTAAAAAGGTCTGTTACGGATACAAGATCCACTACAGATACTGAAATAATAAGGTTCCTTAGGAACATTGAAATAATAAGTTTTAAAAAAAGGTCTGCTACGGATACAAGATCCACTACAGATACTGAAATAATAATAATAATAAGGTCCCCTAGGAACATTGAAATAAATAAAGTGTGTCGTGAAATAATAAGGTTCACTAGGAACATTGAAATAAATAAAGTGTGCAGTGAAATAAATAAAGCGTGTAATGAAATAATATTTACACTGGTGAGCAACGAAATAATATTTACACTGGTGAGCAACGAAATAATATTTACACTGGTGAGCAACGAAATAAAGTTGTAATACTATGCACACTGAAATAATAAATGAAGATGCAATAATAAATAAATAATAAATTAGTTTACAATAATACATTAGTGTACAATAATAAATAAAAACGGTGCAATTACTCATCCATGAGTTGGATAAGGGTATCCAGGCCCAGGTCATTGTAACCATAAGGTACAGTGAGAGTCGAACCCGGGCTGAGATACCGCTTATCGAGGTTAGCCTTAAACCTTTTTACCATGGGCCTGTTCGTAAGTGACCCATCCACTTTATTACGAACCACATTAAAAGGGACATCGAAGGTCTCGCTGACTGGGGAATTCCCTAGGACCATGGATTTCAGAAGTTCAAAATTATATTTACACCTGTTTTGCTTCGTGAGAGATATGCCCTTGGCGCGAAGAATTTCATCGCCGTTGCTCAACCGAAGGGCATAACTCTTGGCCCCGGCGCTGATGTAGTCCGTGATGTGTACACCGGGGCCATACTTTGAAGAAATTTCGTCAACGAGACCTCCAAGGAAGGGATTTTGTGGTGGTGTGTAGGTGTCGCGAGGAGACGTTGTATAAATCACCGAATCCGTGTCAGAATACATTGCACGACTATCTAATTTCGATAGAAGCTCGTACAGCTTTAGTCTGGCGTGACTCGTCACCATTGCAGCGAGAATCAGGCTTCCACGGGTGTTCGCTGGAGTGGCAGACTCCGCCGGCTTGTGCGTGACAAGCACGGCCTGATCACTGATAACAGCGACGTCAGTGATGACTAGCGATGCGTCCGTCAAGAGCTCCATGTACTTGACAGGACAACTCACAATGGTCGTCTGGGTTACACTCATGTTCTGCGCATGCTTCCCCCATGACGAATTAAGCGAGACCTTGGAAAGAGTTCGCTTAAGGTTGTTTTTCTCAACTTCCGAGGGGAGGATCCGAACCCCCTCCGCCTGGAAGAAGGCCTCACAGAAGGCTTCCTTTTGCTCCTCGGTCTGCACGTCAGGGGGAAACCCGGAGTAGCGCTGCTTCAGTCCCACACCTCCCTTTTTTGTTGTAGGGTCATATTGCAGGATGGTATTAAAGTGCCACACATCGTGGAACTGGAGAAGTCTGTAGCCAGCACGCATCGCAGCGTAAATTTCGAACGTAGGCCAAGATCCTGTCAATGCGCGCTGGTTCACGGTGTGCCGACAAGGGGGTGCCAGCTGTCCATCCGCACAGATCCTACAAAGGGGAAAAAGCAGCTTCCCATTACACCTATAGGGCAGTACAGGGATGAATAAACCGTCGGGGGGTAACAGTGTGGCGTGTGCAATGCCAAAATAGTGGTCGAGGTCCGTGGCGAAATCGGAGGTGATCCGAACCGGGTGACCTTTATCGAATGCAGCCTTCTTGCAAACATAGGGGTACAGGCTGTTGTAATCAACGTAGTTAAGGCTACATCCTAAGTCAACCGATGCAAAGATGGAGAACACCTCCACGCGCCCTCCGTAGAGGTAGTCACGGGCCCCTATACGCCTGATAGGCTCGACGGATTTATAAATTAATGCGACGGACTGGTTTTTGCGCATCAACTCGTCGAATTCGTGCTCCCACATAATTTTGCATGTGTACCCGTTCATCAGCACTTTCAAGGTCTCAAGACGATCCATGGTCCGGGTGTTTAGCAGACCAAATGGCTTTCTCGTGCGCTGATCTATTTTTTCAGGTTTGAAACATTTCAAGCAGTGATGAAAGTAACAACCTAAAAACTCGTAATAACAACGGGTACTGTGGCACACGCCGTTAAATTTGTACTGCCCTATCTTATACTCACCTCCGGGTGATCGCGCAGTTTGAATTTCGATGTTGTCCTTGGAAGCCTCATACTCTAACCACGCGAGAGCTTTCAAGGACTGCCGGTCATTACTCGCCGAATACCCTTGGGCGGGACACACACCGAGGGTATTCTTTTGCAAAAACTTTCCACGGAATATGCGAAGGCAAGCACCGGCAATAGTCAGGTCACGCGCAAATGGGTCTACACCTGTGAGATTTAAAAATTCCTCACGGAAAGCTTGGGCGCCTCGCCGCAGCAGCTCTGTATCTGCCTTGCAGTAATACAGAAGCTGCTGTTGAAAATCCCAGGGTTCAAGGCTTGCTGCGGCATACCACTCATTGAATGCTGACAGAGTTTCAGGCTCCATGTCTTCCGGCTGGAAAAAAAGCCGATCAGGGATGGGTCCTGTATATTGTAGATTTTCCTCCTTCACAAATTTAAAGGGGAAAAAGCCTTTCACCGTCTCCAAGTTGAAGGTCTTCGTGAATGATCGAAGAGGAGCCTGAATAAAGGATAACGTGTCGATAAACCTTATTTTAAGGCCAGGTAAAAATATACCTAAAATCTTGGATGCATCGAACACGAGATCCGGTTTTAAAAATTTTCTGTACAGGTAACTAATGATGAACATGCCGTCAAAGCCTTTGAGATTATGTGCTAGGACTGTGGCATCCTTGAATCGTTGAACCCCGGGACGTTCTTCGGCTAGAATCCAATCCATAAAGGCATCCGTTTCCGGGAATGAAGCATAGACCCACTCGTCGTCCACTTGGTATGTGACCACACACAGTATCGGTTTCAGCAATCCGTCGGCACACTGCACAGTCTCTACATCAAAGTAGAGATAAGTCTGACCGACAGGGTCAATCTTGCAGGGCTAGACGAATTTTAAAGTGTCAACCTTGCAAACGTGTTTTTTCAGGGGATCATACAAGCTGATGCACTTAACACAGCGATGTTGTGTCTGACATGCCTTCAGCAGATGCGCCTGAAAGCATTCAGCCCCGCGCAAATACATACAACACACTGTGCAGAGCAACAACTCCCCTGCATGAACCACATCGGTTGACAGGCACCTGTTGCAGGTCCCCTTGCAAACGTGCCCGTTGTTAGACCCCTTTAAACATTTTGGACAGAATTGCCTGACCCCGAAAAACCCTGATGGCCTGGTAATCACATCGTAATGCCCAGCACTAAACAATAAATAAAGGTTGTCCCCTCCTTCGGGACCAATGAAGATGGGGAGGAAGGCGTCGTCAGCAGAATACACTACAATTCGGTATTGCACCATGTGCGCTTGAAACAATTGTACTTCCGGGAGTCCACAGGGGGCAACAGGGACCCCAGCATCCAGGTGTAGATTAAGGGCCTCTGTCTGCTGAAGACAGAGACGGTAATCAGCAATTTTCGAATAGCTGTTTGCCAACCCTTTATTTTTTAAACAGAGCTCTCGTGCAACGACGAGAGCCCTTGCAAGACAGATATCGTCACGATTCACAATTCTTAAAATGCTACCCTTCTTGGCAGCGAACGACTGCACGTCAACAAGACTTCGTTTCTCCGGCCCGGCACGTCTCCCAATACCGCCGCTGCCGACCCTGTCCAAGTCCGCACAGACGAAGTCAAATTCTAGTTCACTCCCAGGACCGAGAGATTCATTTGACTGCACTACTTTGTCTAATGCAGTCATGAATCTCTCACCCGTCAGGGCATTACGCCGAATTAGGGACAGGTTGACGGGGTTTTTCAAATCCCGGGAACGTAAGCATAGCCGCACGTGGCTATATTCGCCTGTGGGGACGATATCGGCTAGCATCCGCTCGTGCAAGTCGTGCAGGACCGGAATGAAATTATGGGGCTGTACATCCTCCATTCCGCCAAGCCGCACACTTGTTGAGATAAACTGTGTGCGAAACTTGGCGGAGTTGTAGTGACGAGTTTTGGTTACAGCGTAGTACGGCACTGCAGCAGGTCTGATGGTAGTGGATGGTCCTGGACCGTTGAAGGACTCGACAGACCTAGATAGATAATTTATTCTCAGAATATGCAGTACTTTACGTGTTTTTTTTTATCTTAGAACTGAAGTTATAATGCTGTATTGCTCAGATACACGTTTTTAAAGTATTACATTTTCCCCAGATACACACTTTTAAAGTATTACACTTTTAAAGTATTACACTTTTAAAGTATTACATTTTTTAAAGTATTACACTTTTAAAGTATTACATTTTTTAAAGTATCACATTTTTCCCAGATACACGCTTTTAAAGTATCACATTTTCCCCAGATACACACTTTTAAAGTATTACATTTTTAAAGTATCACATTTTCCCCAGATACACACTTTTAAAGTATTACGTTTACTAATATTCTTCTTTATACATAGTTTACACAATAAAAATCATATATTTATTCACATATATATATATAGAAATTTTGCCTACAGTACAAGTCTGAGAAAAAAATGTTCCACGTGAGTAAACACTCGAATGTGGAAAAATTTAACAGTTGTAATAAAAGACAACACACATTGCTAGTATAATTTTGCCTACGGTACAAGTCTGAGAAAAAATGTTCCACTAGAGTAAACACTCGATTGTGGAAGAATTTAACCGTTGCTAGCTCGAGCAAAAGGTCTAATTAAATATTTAACTAATTTATAAGTAGAATAAAGAAAGTAAAATGGCTTTACAGCCTATAAAACTATATATGCTTTAGTAAATGATTGAGCCGTTTAAGACCTGCTCAACATCAAATGAAATTTCATCTACCTGACTGCAGAGCCGCTGAAGACTCCTGAGGTGACGTCATCACCGGCTACTTCGTTGAGGGGGACGCCATGGCCCACGATAGGCGTCGGGGTCTTGACAGCAGCGTCCAGCGTCTTGAAACACGCGTCATTGGTTGAGACGGCATCAGCTGCGGGGGCCGCGCGGTCCGGAGCATTGATGGGTCTAGAAAGATAATTCCGTTTCAGAATATGCAGAACATTTACATGTTTTTCATCTTAGAACAGAAAAGACAATATGCAGTACATTTACTAGCATGATCAAAATATCTAAGTAACTAAAGTTTGAAAATTAGGTTTTAGAATAAAAGACAGCACAGTTTGCTAGCCTGAGCAAAAAAAAAAATCTAAGTAACTATTTAACTAAAGTTTGAAAATGACTTTACTAGATAGAAACAAATATAAATCTCTATATTGAAACAGTTATGTTGTGATAAAAGACAGCACACAGTACATTTACTAGCGTGCACAAAAAATCTAAGTAACTAAATTTAGCATTTAGAATAAAATGACTTTACAGGTTAGAAACAAATATAAAACTCTATATTGAAACAGTTATGTTATGATAAAAGACAGCATGCAGTACATTTACTAGCGTGAGCAAAAAATCTAAGTAACTAAAGTTAGCATTTACAATAAAATGACTTTACAGGTTAGAAAACTCGATGTACGTTAATAAATAGCTGAGTTTCTTAAGGACAACGTTAAATAAAATTTCATTTACCTAGTTGCCGTTGAAGGGAGCGCGTCAGGCCGGACGACAGCGGGTGGTCTCATCTCCGTTGCTGCTTTTGCCGCGGCGATGCGCTTCCGGTGGGTGAGGGACATCCTCATAGTCCTCTGCCGTAAATCCTGCCCTGCCTCCAACTGACGACACGGACGTTTTGCATGTTGGGGGTCCTCCATGGGCAGGCTTCTTTTGGAGACATCATCTAGGGTCTTCACTGATTTTAGGAGCATTTCAAAATGTTCCATGTCCGTAGTTTTCCTAGATAGATAATACGGTCTCAGAATATGCAGTACATTTACTAGCGCGATCAATATATCTAAGTAACTAAAGTTTGAAAATTAAGTTTTACAATAAAACTCTATGTTGATCAGTTTGTTACCCCGAGCAAAAGATCTAATTAAATATTTAACTAAAGTTTGAGAAAAAATTTAACAGTTTGCTAACCTGAGCAAAAGATCTAATTAAATATTTCACTAAAGTTTGAGAAACAATTTAACAGTCTGCTAACCTGAGCAAAAGATCTAATTAAATATTTCACTAAAGTTTGAGAAACAGTTTGCTAACCCGGGCAAAAGATCTAATTAAATATTTAACTAATTTATAAGTAGAATAAAGTAAGTAAAATGACTTTTACTGGATAGAAACAAATATAATATTCTATGTACGTCAGTAAATGATTGTGTCTTAAGGACAACATAGCATTAAATAAAGTTTTATTTACCTGTTAGCTGTTGATGATCCAGCAGGAACTTGCTCAGTAGACATCTTGGGATAGTCAGCAACGTTGATAACTCAGTAGAGAAGCTAGCAATGGAATGTCCTTGGGCTGACTTGACCCCGTATATATACACCCCCAAATCCCACTATCTAATACGTGTCACAACAAGTTCAGAATAACGTGGACTGTCCAGCGAGTGACACGTCACTTACCCTTAGAGAGCAACAATCACAGGACACTCAACCCTAGGGCGATTGCATCATTTGTCACGAGATGTTTCGTTGCTACCTGACACGTATGTGCATGACTCCACGTACGACTTCAGGAATGCCTTTTCCATTGCAGGTTGGTTCTTGTTAAGAGTGAAGCTGTGGGTAACGCGTTCGACTCTCGTTGCCGAGAAGAAGTTTTTTTTTTTTCGATAAAACGCCTCTACAGACTATTTCAACCGTACGGTGGTTTTTTAATAAAGGTAAGGGAATTTTGATGAGTGTTTAATTACTAGGGAGTTTAATAGCAGGGAATTTTAATTATAAAGGAATCGTTTAGTCGTCCTGGCTAAATGAATAGCAAAGGATTTTAATTACTAAGGAATAAATACAACTCTGTGAGTTGATTTACAATTTGAGATCTGCATTCAAAAGAGTTCAGTGCTAGTGTTGGCTTTGATGTAAGAAATACATAGAAAAAGCTAGGTTAATATCTGAAATGGCTGACCCGCATCTAAGCCACCGCAAGTACAAGGCGTATTCCCGTGCGTCCTGGAATCCACAGAGCAAGGGACGATTTTTTTTTTTCCGGTGAAACACATCTACAGAAAAACTGATTTTATTTCGACCGTGGAGTGATTTTAATAAAGGTGAGGAATATTTTGACGAGTGTTTAATTACTAGGGAGTTGATTAACGGAGTTTGAAAATTTTTCCACTGCAGACGTATGTTCTAAAAGCAGATTTAACATGTCATCCCTACGAATAATTTAAACCATTATTAATTTCACCCTATGGTATTTTCTATGGAAACAGTAAGAGTAAAATGAGTTTCAACTGTAGGATGATTTTTAATAGAGGTAAGGGAATTTTGATGAGTGTTTAATTACTAAGGAATTTTGTATCATCCTTTTCTGTACAATTATTCTAAGACCAGTCAATCGTTCCATGCAATTATTCTGAGACTTGCATCAGCCGAGTGAAGGAGTGGGGGCCTTAAAATGGTCAACCAGAGGGTTTTTCATAAGGGGGAGGGCTTAAAATATAGGTCAACCATTGGGACAAAATAAAGAAAAATCGGGAATTAGAGTTAAAATAAGGAGGTTTTTCCGAAAATAGTACTCTTCATTGTCAACAGAAGGCATCAGGGTTTTTTCATAAGGGGGAAGAAATTTTTAATAGGGGGGAGTAATTTTTAATAGGAGGGGGAAATCAAAGAATTAAAATAAGGGTTTTTGGAGAATTAGTGTTCCTCACAGGCACCAGATGACGCCAGGGGTTTTTTCATAAGGGGTAGGAATTTTTTTATAAAGGGGGAAATCAAAAATCGAAGAATTAGAATAAAAATAGGGTTTTTTGGGAAAATAGTACTTCTCACTGTCAACAGATGGCGCCACTGAGGGGGGAGGGGGGTTTAATAAAGGGGAGGAATTATTAATAAAGGTCGGTTACGTAATGATTATGTAATGATTACGCCATGTTGCGTCATAGGGGGCGTGGTCGGTGACGTCGTAGGGGCGTGGTCGGTGACGTCATAGGGGGGAAAGCACTAGTGGGGGTACGGTGGGGTGGCATGATACTACTGCGGTAGCAGGGAACTTATTGTCCAAGCTGCAGTTGAAAAGCTGTACATGACGGATGAGGTAGTGGATGACCAGAATCACCAGGAAGACACCACAGAATAGAAGAGATAAAAAGGTTGTCACAGAAAATTCCATTAAATTTATTTATTTATTTGACCGCCCTTCTTGACTGCCTCAAAGCCCCCCATTTGCCTCTGGATCCGCTACCGCCACCATGGAAGGCTCCAGCGCCCACTGGGGGGCGGTATTGCCCCCGTTGGGAATCTATGAATTAGATGATATGATGACATAGAAGGTAAGTGTTGTTAAAATTAAATCTTTTATTTGAAAAAGACATCTTTTAAATGTGTGCGTATTACTTGTGCTGCCATCTAATGACAGCTTAATGAACTGGTTTGACACTAACTACGAGCTTTGTGTTAACGATCAGTTTCGTATTAAATTTTCTGTCCAAAATACTAGAACTGAAGCCCATTTAACTAGGTATTTCGTCATTTACTGAGCAAGGAGTAGGGAAACGAGCGATAAGATTAAAAATGAAATTCTCACAAAGTCGCCATAAATATAAATATAAGCAGGTAAAGGTTTATTATTAAATAAACATTATTGAATAATAAAACTACTAGAAATAAGTTCGCAGAAATAAATAAATCCAGGAAAAGAATGATTTAAAAGTTGAAGTTTAATGTTTCTTATCAATTATGATTACCAAACTTGATAAAACGGGTGAAATCATGGGGAAAAAAAATTATATTTTATCTTTTTTCACAATCGTAAGCAATATTCTCATTTATACAGCCATTTTTATCTTTTTCAAAGAGACCGACATTTATTCAAAAACATATCTTATGGCAATTGTTTCTATTACTATTCTTTGTTTCTCAATATTTTACCCTAATCTCTTAATTTTATGCTGTGTCCTGCACTGATCTTTAAAATGTAGTAAACATGCACCGGGGAAAAGTAAAACAAATGATATGCACCCATTAATTTTATTTAAATTGAAAAAGTTGAAGCGGATTTCAATAAACCAACTAATTTGTCAATGGTTCACAATAATTAAAGAATCATTTAATAATATAATAATTTTTGGCCTTAAATGGGCTGGAGATACGAAAATTTCTGATTTAGATTATGCTGATGATTTAGCCCTTTTGGCAAATGATGTTGATGAGATGAACTCTTTCATTCGAGCTGTTGATGAGACTGGTAGTAGAGTAGGTTTGGTTATAAACAGAGAGAAAACTAAAGTGATGAAAATTGGTCAGACAGGCTGTGATTCAGTTAATCTGAATGGTTGCAGTCTTGAGCAGGTGTCACAGTTTAATTATCTTGGGAGCTATGTAACAGATAATGGTGATGTGCGGTATGAGATTAACAGACGAATAGGGATTGCTGCCGGGACTTTTAAGAATCTATGAAGATTGTGGAGAAATAGCGGTATACACCTAAAGACTAAAATTAAACTGTATAATAGTTTGATTCTTTCTAGGGTTAATTATGGTAGTGAAACTTGGACACTTTGTAAACAAGATAACAGGAAACTAGATGCTTTTGATTCCAGATGCTTACGCAGTATCTTGGGCATTAGGTGGTTTAACTTTGTAACTAATGATGAGATTAGGCAAAGGAGTTTGCAACCTCCTTTAAGACAGAGGCCGTGTTGGGAGAGAATTGTTGGATTTGCCCTTGCCTTCCACACGTATGGCAACAACGAATTCGTCCAGAGTACAACACTACTGCCGTATATCACCCGACATTCATTAATGGCGGAATGTTGCCATTTGGTATCGTTTTTAAGATGTGGGTTCCCTTTTAATGGGATAATCAGCGAAGGATACTTTTCTGGTTTCAGCTTGGATTTCGATTATTTTACTGATTTGGCCGAAAATGTACAATATAAATACGTCAGTGAGATTGGGTGGGTTGTTTTACCTCTGGTCAGCACTTTTTTGCACACCATGGGCTAAATGGCCTATGTCACAAGGACCCTGTAGACTCAGAGAAGGTTGGTGGAGGGAACCCACTGGAACAGCTGTTGAGAAACATATTGTAGCCTCCCGTCAAGGCCATCCAGCATGTTCTTTAACGTGCACAAGTTATGATTCTCCCGCACAAGGAGCCACGGCTTACGTCCCGTCCAACGGACGGCGGCTTTTAGAAGCCCATCGGTGTCACCTACTGATTGTGGGCAGGCCGGGGAATTTTGCGGAGATAAATCTCAACGCTGACCCAGCTGGGACTCGAACTTGGGAACTACATATTACGAGCCAGGTGCGCTATCGACTGAGCCACCCCCGCCCCCGTCAGTGAGGGATGGTGGCAATTTTTTAATATAAACACTAGCCATATGATCCATCATCGACTCACAATAGATGGTTTTACCTCCGACTTGATTGGTTCAGCAACCGCTTTCTGAAGCAAGTCATTTGATTTAAACCCCACTCTGATGGTGCCTGGGTTTATTGATTGGGCACATTCCACACAATCTCTTTGGCCCCCTAATTTCCATAGCGCTTCAACTGCATCGAGATAGCAGACGCCAGAATGAGTAACTTTGACTGTATTCAACCATTTCTTTAGTTGAAACGCACAATAAAAGTTCTAAATATAATCGGAATAAGATGACTTAGCTACACAACAGAAAGTTCCGAAGTTCCTAGTCCTTTCACATTTCAAGCCACGAGATTTCGTCCGAACAAAGAGCGTGAAACACGTGTAAGTAAAGGGTTACATATACTGTATTTTTTTCTTTTCTCTGACGTTAGCAGGAATCGTACTCACACTTTACCGTACCACCAGAAATCATTTGTTTGTGCAAATCTTTCCAAACCGTGCTTCTCAAAGCGATAGTTCGCGATTCATCAGAAAGTAGCCACCTGCAACCTGTGTCTGTGGTTCGATCCTTGGGCTGCTTTTGTCGAAAAGAATGTTTTCGCAAACTTGCCCAGTGATAACTTTAGTACCAGTCAAGAAAGAAATATGATTTCAGACGCATAACATTGAATTGATACGTATTAAGGAGTATTTCTTCTTTTCGCTTACTGAATATAATATTCGCTTTCAATATTTTTAAATAAAAAAAGGCAATTTTTCAATTAAATATATTTTTAAAGGGCAAAAGTCACTGGAATATATTATCTTTTACAAGTTTTATTGGTACTTTTTTCCAGCTTAACGTAACAAAAATATATCTATAAGTTGGCAACATTAAAACACTATCGATGTATCGATTGTTTTTTTTTTTCAAAAACATCTATGTCTATCGATTGTAAAAGGTCATCGATGGACTCTCCCACACAGAACTGCAAGATATGACAAACAAGGTAATGAACGCCATCCCCTGCAGCCCTCCGGGAAGCCCAACTTCCCTCACCCATCTCTAAGCCTGTCCACCCTAAAACTGTGAAAGTCCATTTTCACCAAATGTCAAAACAGATGAAACGACTTTTTTTTTTAAATAATTTGCCAATTTTAATTAATAGCAGAACATTCACAAGATGCAAAAGAATTCAATTAAGAATTGGCGGCTGACTTGTCTGCCGTGAGAAATCTCTCCGACTTCCGCACGTTACAACTGCCCCACATGACTCGATGGAGCTGAATAACCTTGAGAGAACGAAGCGACACGAGACCGCAATCAGCAACCTGTTTCTCTTGACTTGAGCCACGTGATCCGAAAGCTGTGAGGGCGTAAGGCGTCTCTCATTGGAGGAAGTCAGACACACTCTCGTCACCGACTCATTTTGGCGGGCTACTTGCAAAATCTTCTTCGCTGCTTGAACGGCATCGCGATGTGTACTTTGTGTCTGTGTGGAGTGCATTTCAGTGAAGTTGATTAACAAGGCCTTCGGTTTCCTAATTCAGGTAATTTTACTGATTATTATTCTTAGAGTGTTTCGAGTCGATTTTTGTGTTACAATTTGATGTTCTTTTCATATATCTCTTAAATCTTATACAAAAAAACTACTTAAATCTTAAATCTATACACGTGCTCTTGAAAGCTTCAAATGAAGCACGTCCATTTCGGGAAAAGAAATACTATATGAATTAAATTGTTATAATTTGCACATTCTAATTTGTTTGTCTTTTTAAACAAGCAATACTTTTATTTTTTGGTCATCTGACTGTCTCTTTAATATTCAACTTTTTATTTTTAAGATATTATTAAAAATTCATTTTGATTTGGATATGTATTGATAAATTATTTTCAAATCTGCCAAAGGAGGTTAACATTAGCCCTCCAACGTTGGAAAAGTTTTTGAAAATACCAAATCTCTAAGCTAATATTATAAAAGAATTATTAAGATAGAAATTTGAAATTTCGGTGTTTGAGAATTCGTCCCATCCTGCTATCGAAGGGAAAGGAGTCATCGATGACCTTGGAAAGGCAGCCGTCCATCGCATCGATCATTAAACCATATCCGAGAGTGCAGGTCAGCAACTTTTTAGTTTCAGTAACATGTGTGGTCTCATGTAGGGGGTGGATGGAAAAGTACTAAGAAAATTACTATTTAAGTTTTCTGAATAATCCGTTAGTCTCTTGCAATCCCATATTTGCCAGAGGTGATATGTTATTCTTCTGGTTTCCATTACATGCAACTATGAACTCTACTAAATAAAAATGCATTTCTAATTTTAATCAATGTTGTATTTCCGTGCAGCAATATTTTATTTTTCTCAACCTTGGTAAATTTAACTTGTACCACCAATGAAATATTTTTTAGAGGGCGCAATTATTTGCTATAAAAGGTTCCCAAGTGTGAATCCTAATATTTCACCAGTACCTATACAACCGAAAGGGATTTTTTAATTTATTTCTAAAAACGAAAATGTTGCTACAGACGGAAGACAAAATGAAAACGTTATCTTGTTTTTTCATTCATGGAAACGAGCTAAAAATTATGACCATTATTTGCAAATGCAGATCACAGTTTCAGCTTCACTTTATCATCACAGACACTTTACTGCTAAAGCAGTCATACACGAACTCCGACCTTTGAGAAATTTTATCCGACCCATGAGAAATATAAAAAAAATTTTTCCCCATCTGTCTCTACTAATGTGAATGGTGTTCTAATAGCATGAAAGAAGAGCATTGTTACCTACGGAAACAATCCCCCCCCCCTTTAGACCGAAGGGGGGGAGAGCAATTTTTTGTCTATAAGAGTAAAACTGATTTTATTCTTATCATTGCAACGGAATGTTCAGCAGTTGATTTCCAGCATCCGATCTTCACCATACTGCTTTGACAAGACAACTTTATTTTAACGTAGCAACTGAAATTTATATATATTTATTTTTAGCCCCTTCTTTTCTTTAAACGATATAATAATTTTATTCGGGTGGGTCGGTCTGTCTGTGGACATCGAACTTTTATTTTTGTAGAGATAATTTTAAAATTTTTACGTCCGTATCAAAATGACATATTTATTTCTATTAGTGTTGGATAGGCAGTGATAATAAATTACGATTCGCACTCTCGGAACCGTCTCATAGCTATAATTGCGCTCCCTAACGGTGAAAAAAGTTGAAAATTCCAAAATTTCAAACGAATATTGCAAACGATGTTGCTAAATAAGAAATTTTTAATTTTGGTGGTGAAATGTGAAGGTCCTGAACTTTCCGTAGGTAACAATGGGTTGACCCCTTAGACCCAAGGGGGTGGGAGAAATGTAATTTTTTGGTTATAAGAGGAAAATAATTATAAGTTTTTTTTTGTGATAGCAGTCCCATGGCCGAGTGGTTAGCGCGCTCGGGTACTTATCTAAGGGACCTGGGTTCGAGCCCCAGGTAAGGCATGGATGTACGTGTCGTTTTTCTGCTGAGGTCCTGCCATCCTCTCAGACCTTTTACTCTGGCATATAAACTGACTGGCTCCTGTCAGACATCTGTGGCAAGAAGCTGCTTGAGAAGGCATTTATTATTATTATTATTATTATTTTATTTTGTATTGATGGGTATTAATAAAATATTACGATTTGCATTTTCGGAAACTCTCCAAATCTATAATTGCGTCCCCTAACGGTGGAAAAATAGAAAGTTCTAAAACTTGGAAAAATTATTGCAAACTATGTATTTATGCTAGAAATTCTTAAATTTCGTACTTTTCATTGGCAACAATGTGTTCACCGTTTGTTTTCTATCTTTTTTTTTTTTTTTTTTGGGGGGGGGGGGGGCATAATTCAGTTTCGGTTTTAAGGGTTGGGTTGGGTTGTTTTACCTCTGAGCGGCACTTTTTTGCACACCATGGGCTAAATGGCCAGGTCACATGGACCCCGAAGGTTCAAAGAAGGTTGGGGGAGGGGACCCACTGGAACAGCTGTTGGGAGACAGATGGTAGCCTCCCGTCAAGGCCATCCAGCGTGTTCTTTAACGTGCACAGGGTATGGCTCTCCCGCACACGGGGCCACGGCTTAACGTCCCATCCGACTGACGGCGGTCTTTCCAAGCCCATCGGTGTCCCCTACTGACCGTGGGCAGGGCGGGGAATTTTACAGAGATAAATCTCAACGCTGAACCAGCTGGGACTCGAACCTGGGAACTAAAGATTACGAGTCTGGCGCGCTACCGACTGAGCCACCCCCGCCCCAGTTTGGTTTTAAGAGATAATTCTTTGTTTTCAAAGATAAATTAAAAATTCTTTTTCTGTTATATAGTTATTGATGAACTGTTACGAGTGGCACTTTTCGAATATTTGAAAAGCTATATTTGCGCTCTCTCTCATTGGAAAAAAGCCGAATTCCGATATTTTTAACAAATATATATATAAAATATATATTCACAAAGTATTACAATTCGCCTTTTTCAAATATTTAGGCAGTATTAATTTATATCATTAAATATCACTAAATAAGGAAACGACAAAACTGTTTCGAATGTTGCATGTGATCTGTTTATGGTAGAATTTTGAAACTTCATTGATGGAAGGTCAAGAGATATTGTCGTGACCACCCCTGAGTGTTTTGGAGTGGACTGACGTTAACTAATAAAAAAATGAGGACATGAGAGCATTGAGATTTTCACCAAGCTCAACACTCCGTAGAAAGTGGGCCTGGTGCCACAATATGTAATTTGTTAACAAATGCTGGCCAAGATTTCTTCCCCAGGGCTCTTTTGTTCACTGGTCCTCGGTGGAGAGACGAAAATAAAATAACGGGACAGGTACACAGGGACTTCCGGCGAATCTTTAGCTCACTAGTCCTCGGTGGAGAGACGAAAATAAAATAACGGGACAGGTACACAGGGACTTCCGGCGAATCTTTAGCTCACTGGTCCTCGTTGGAGAGACGAAAATAAAATAACGGGAAAGGTACACAGCGACTTCCGGCGGATCTTTACCGAAGTCTAAGGCCGGTGGTGGCAACAACTGCAATGGGGAGACGAGAGCACGAAAATGCCCCTACCCCGTTCCTTCCACGTAGGAAGGCGATGAGACACTTGGTCGTTCTTCGCGCCGTTCCTTTCTGCAGATTAATGGGTCCACGTGGGACCTTGTCATTGGTCCGCATCAGTGGCTGGGACGGCAGGATGTTTTTCCTCGGCAGCACTTGAATTTCCTTTCTGCGACCATTCCTTTCCCAGATATTTCCCTTTTATGTTGCAGAATTACGAATGGCACCGTGTTCGGGAGAGCCCCCTGTGCACGTTAAAGAACATGCTGGATGGCCTTGACGGGAGGTTACCATCTGTCTCCCAACAGCTGTTCCAGTGGGTCCCCTCCCTCAACCTTCTCTGAGCCTTCGGGGTCCATGTGATCTGGCCATTTAGCTCATGGTGTGCAAAAAAAGTGCCGCTCAGAGGCAAAACAAACCAACAACCAAATTTTTCTAATATCGTGAACTGCCAATATTCGTAATTTATCTCTGATAAAGCTTACAATGAGATGTAGTTGAAAAGTACGAAGATTAAAACTAAGTAATTTCAAATAAAAAATATCCAATAAACTGAATTCCTTCTGAGCGGAGCTTTATGTTCATCAAATGGGCTGAATAGCGAGAGGCAATTTCAGCTTGTGTTTTTCGCGGTGATAGATTCTCGATATTTAAGTGGTAAGAGAAGTTTCCTTTTGAAGTGACCGAGTAATGTATCTGTATCGCAGATATCGTTTTTCTTTTAGCAAGTGTTATTAAAAGAGTGAAACATGAATAGTGAGATTCCTGTTTATACATTGATTGGTGAATCAGTTTCCAAATGTCTTTGATTTATCAGTAAGTGTAGTAATTATGATCAACATGATCAATTAATACTGTTAGATAGTTTATTAAAGTGTGACTAATATAGAAATTTTTCTATGATTTATGTCATTTTATTGCCTTGGTTATTAAATCAGTTCATTTAGAGTCTCCTCGTTAATTTCGAATTCATTCTCGATTGTCAAATATTCAAATGCAACAAAAATCCGTAACAATATCAAGTGAAACTTCTCAATCTATACTTCATATATAGTTTGCGTGTTCTCCACTGTATAACCCGAAAACTGACCGCCTTTCTTGAAATACTGTATAACGGGACATTCAATTAAAGAAATAAATATTGCGGATGGAGGGGGGGGGGCGCCAATGGAAGTTGCTGAATCGAGTCGGAACGAAGCAGAACACCGTTCCTTTTAAAAAAAGAATTTTTTCATTTTAGCACTAATTCTTTAGGAACATTTCTTGAATGATGCGTGTAAAAATGGTATATAGTTGTATAATTTTTTTCTCCATGCAGTAGCGAGGTTTCTTAAGGAAGTGAACTGCGGTTCAATTGCCTCATTAGATCCTGCCCCAGTGGATGCATATTTATATGACTTTGTATTTGCTCCGTATATTCTGAAAATGGAAATATTCCTACTGATAATCCTCTATTTCATATGGACATATTCATACGAAATAGATCGAATGTTTCATATTCATGGATGTTTGTGTTGTCTTACTGCTGCGGTCTCACCTTCTTCAAAGACCTACCATGGCGTATAAACTGACAGACTCCTGTCAGACTTCTGTGGCAAGCAGCTGCTTGAGCGAATATTTAGTTTTAAAATATCGACATGTCGAACTAAGGCTTCTCATATATGCAGTGTTTTCTTCCCGATTTCCGGAATCCCGGGAATTGTTGTATAAATTTGGTAAACTCAACTCTGTGGTAAATAAACCGACTGCAAAAAATACTCTCTCTGATTCAAAACTGAATGCATAATGTTGGAAGCTCTGTCCTCAGTTGCCTCGAATAATTGCAATTCTGGCTTCAAAATCAGGCCTGAACACTGTCTGTGATCCTGAGATAGAGTTGAAAATTGCACAAGTTTTGTCTTTAGATTGAATCGCTGCTTCTAACATGTCTCTCAATGTCATGTGACTCATGGGTGTCAATGTCAGTTTCTCCATTTTCTTCATCTACTGATTGGGGAGAGTTAGGGCTAGGTGATACATCTTCGTTGAAATGTCTAATCAATAATAACAAATTCAAATAATAGATCTTTTTTTGTTAAGACGGGTGGCCAGGAGTCACTGCAGAATTCACATAATTTTCTCCAGTGTTTAAATACTGAATCAATATTCTTTCTATCATTAATCCGTTTTATAAGAGTTTTTCATCTTGTTTTCGAATTCTAACTTTTGTTGTTGTAACTCATTAATAATGAAAGCAAATACTCTTTCAGTAGTTAACAGAGTTGCATCACGGCTGCATAATTTCTTTGCACCAATTTTTACTGGCTGCAACAATATCTTGCAGGACATCAAATTCTTCGTTAGTTAAACTTTCCTTTTCGTTAATATCAATTGATGCTTTAGAAACTCCTTATCTTTTCTCTAAAAATCACTCAATCATACCCAGTAAAATCTCCTAGGGAGTTTTCGAATCTGAAATTGGCATCTTTTGTCAACCATGTTCTGCTTTACCTTAGTTTTGAAGAATTTCATTCTTGAGAGAAGAGTTCTGAATATTTTTACAATTTTTCTTACCTTTTTTAATGTTCCCAGGACTTTTTCCGGGAATTTTTTTATAGTTTCCTGGAATTACAAAACCAATAAAATAAATTTTCAATTCATTGAATTTTCCTGGGATCCCTGAATCCCGAGAAAGCTCTAAATCGAACAGCACAATGAGAAATAAAAAGAGTCAGTGCCACTGGGACCTCATAGGTGAAGGATTTTTTTAAAATAATAATAATAGTTATTTTACACAAGTTCCAAAGAATTGAGGAAATTTATTTTATGCGTCATGTACAAACTGTCAACAGAATGAAATTGAAATCTTGAAAAAAGACCTTCTTTTATCGCATCTCTACTACAGCTGAGTCCTTGAAAAACTAAATTGCCAGTCAGCCTCTGGTATAAAAGACTTAGTTAACAAGGATATCGGGCAATTAAAAGCACTACAACTGTTACGACGTTCCCAAAACTCACCATCGTTTCACTTTCTCAAGTTAATTGGCTCTGTTTTTTCAATCGTTGTTCCTCTATGGATGATGAAAAAAATCTGCTTGCAGCTTATCGGCGAGGATGTTCACATAACTTCTGCCAGTGACAGAGCTCTCCGCCAGTACAAGGGTCTCCAAGGAAGCCCATATCAATGCATCCTCAACTGTTACACCACCTCCACCTGTCTGTATTACCCATCTTGCCCAACCTGGCAAGATGGGTCCATCACTTCATGTTGTTTAAGCCACACCCACCTTCACATAGGCGTCAGAGAGTTGAAACAATGATTCATATTTGTTTCGGCAAGTAGAAGGGGCTCAAAGGAAGCCCATATAAATGCATCCGAAACTGTTACACCACCTCCACCTGCCTGTGTTACCCCAATCTGGCAAGATGGGTCCATCACTTCATGTTGTTTAAGCCACACCCACCTTCACATAGGCTTGAGAGAGTTAAAACCATGATTCATATTTGTTTCGGCCAGTAGAAGGGGCTCCAAGGAGGCCCATATCAATGCATCCTCAACTGTTACACCACCTCCATCTGCCTGTATTACCCCAACCTGGCAAGATGGGTCTATCACTTCATGTTGTTTAAGCCACACCCACCTTCACATAGGTGTAAGAGTGTTGAAACCATGATCCATATTTGTTTCGGCCAGTAGAAGGGGCTCCAAGGAAGCCCATATAAATGCATCCTCAACTGTTACACCACCTCCACCTGCCTGTATTACCCCAACCTGGCAAGATGGGTCCATCACTTCATGTTGTTTAAGCCACACCCACCTTCACATAGGCGTGAGAGAGTTGAAACCATGATTCATATTTGTTGCGGATAGTAGAAGGGGCTCCAAGGAAGCCCATATCAATGCATCCACAACTGTTACACCACCTCCACCTGCCTGTATTACCCCAACCTGGCAAGATGGGTCCATCACTTCATGTTGTTTAAGCCACACCCACCTTCACATAGGTGTAAGAGTGTTGAAACCATGATCCATATTTGTTTCGGCCAGTAGAAGGGGCTCCAAGGAAGCCCATATCAATGCATCCTCAACTGTTACACCAACTCCACCTGCCTGTATTACCCCAACCTGGCAAGATGGGTCCATCATTTCATGTTGTTTAAGCCACACCCACCTTCACATAGGCGTGAGAGACTTGAAACCATGATTCATATTTGTTTCGGCCAGTAGAAGCGGCTCCAAGGCAGCCCATATCAATGCATCCTCAACTGTTACACCACCTCCACCTGCCTGTATTACCCCAACCTGACAAGATGGGTCCATCACCTCATGTTGTTTAAGCCACACCCACCTTCACATAGGCGTGAGAGAGTGGAAATCATGATTCGTATTTGTTTCGACCACTACAAAGGGCTCCAAGGAAGCCCATATAAATACATCCCAAACTGTTACACCACATCCACCTGCCTGTATTACCCCAACCTGACAAGATGGGTCCATCACTTCATGTTGTTTAAGCCACACCCACATTCACATAGGCGTGACAGAGTTGAAACCATGATTCATATATGTTTCGGCCAGTACAAGGGGCTCCAAGGAAGCCCATATAAATATATCCGAAACTGTTACACCAGCTCCACCTACCTGTATTACCCCAACCTGGCAAGATGGGTCCATCACTTCATGTTGTTTAAACCACACCTACCTTCACATAGGCGTCACAGAGTTGAAACCATGATTCATATTCGTTTCCGCCAGTACAAGGGGCTCCAAGGAAGCCCATATAAATACATCGGAAACTGTTACACCACCTCCACCTGCCTGTATTACCCCAACCTGGCAAGATGGGTCCATCACTTCATGTTGTTTAAACTACACCCACCTTCACATAGGCGTGAGAGAGTTGAAACCATGATTCATATTTGTTTCCGCCAGTAAAAGGGGCTCAAAGAAAGCCCATATAAATGAAGCCGAAACTGTTACACCACCTCCACCTGCCTGTATTTCCCCAACCTGACACGGTGGGTCCATCACTTCATGTTGTTTAAGCCACACCCACCTTCACATAGGCGTCACAGAGTTGAAACCATGATTCATATTGTTTCGGCCAGTACCAGGGGATCCAAGGAAGCCCATATCAATGCATCGGAAACTGTTACACCACATTCACCTGCCTGTACTACCCCAACCTGACAAGTTGGGTCCATCATTTCATGTTGTTTAAGCCACACCCACCTTCACATAGGCGTGAGAGAGTTCAAACCATGATTCATATTTGTTTCGGCGAGTACAAGGGGCTCCAAGGAAGCCCATATCAATGCATCCGAAACTGTTACACCACCTCCACCTGCCTGTACTACCCCAACCTGACAAGATGGGTCCATCACTTCATGTTCTTTAAGAAACACCCACCTTCACATAGGCGTGACAGAGTTGAAACTATGATTCATATTTGTTTCAGCGAGTACAAGGGGCTCCAAGGAAGTCCATATAAATGCATCCGAAACTGTTACACCACATCCACCTGCCTGTATTACCCCAACCTGGCAAGATGGGTCCATCACTTCATGTTGTTTAAGCCACACCCACCTTCACATAGGCGTGAGAGAGTTGAAACCATGATTCATATTTGTTGCGGCCAGTAGAAGGGGCTCCAAGGAAGCCCATATCAATGCATCCTCAACTGTTACACCACCTCCACCTGCCTGTATTACCCCGACCTGGCAAGATGGGTCCATCATTTCATGTTGTTTAAGCCACACCCACCTTCACATAGGCGTGAGAGAGTTGAAACCATGATTCATATTTGTTTCGGCCAGTAGAAGCGGCTCCAAGGAAGCCCATATCAATGCCTCCTCGACTGTTACACCACCTCCACCTGCCTGTATTACCCCAACCTGGCAAGATGGGTCCATCACTTCATGTTGTTTAAGCCACACCCACCTTCACATAGGCGTGAGAGAGTTGAAACCATGATTCATATTTGTTTTGGCCAGTACAAGGGGCTCCAAGGAAGCCCATATAAATGCATCCGAAAGTATTACACCACCTCCACCTGCCTGTATTACCCCAACCCTGGCAAGATGGGTCCATCACTTCATGTTGTTTAAGCCACACCTTCCTTCACATAGGCGTGAGAGAGTTGAAACCATGATTCTTATTTGTTTCGGCCAGTAGAAGGGGCTCCAAGAAAGCCCATATCAATGCATCCTCAACTGTTACACCACCTCCACCTGTCTGTATTACACCAACCTGGCAAGATGGGTCCATTACTTCATGTTGTTTAAGCCACACCCACCTTCACATAGGCGTGAGAGAGTTGAAACCCTGATTCATATTTGTTTCGGCCAGTACAAAGGGCTCCAAGGAAGCCCATATAAATACATCCCAAACTGTTACACCACCTCCACCTGCCTGTATTACCCCAACCTGACAAGATGGGTCCATCACTTCATGTTGTTTAAGCCACACCCACCTTCACATAGGCGTGAGAGAGTTGGAACCATGATTCATATTTGTTTTGGCCAGTACAAGGGGCTCCAAGGAAGCCCATATAAATGCATCCGAAAGTGTTACACCACCTCCACCTACCTGTATTACCCCAACCCTGGCAAGATGGGTCCATCACTTCATGTTGTTTAAGCCACACCTTCCTTCACATAGGCGTGAGAGAGTTGAAACCATGATTCTTATTTGTTTCGGCCAGTAGAAGGGGCTCCAAGAAAGCCCATATCAATGCATCCTCAACTGTTACACCACCTCCACCTGCCTGTATTACACCAACCTGGCAAGATGGGTCCATCACTTCATGTTGTTTAAGCCACACCCACCTTCACATAGGCGTGAGAGAGTTGAAACCCTGATTCATATTTGTTTCGGCCAGTACAAAGGGCTCCAAGGAAGCCCATATAAATACATCCCAAACTGTTACACCACCTCCACCTGCCTGTATTACCCCAACCTGACAAGATGGGTCCATCACTACATGTTGTTTAAGCCACACCCACCTTCACATAGGCGTGACAGAGTTGAAACCATGATTCATATATGTTTCGGCCAGTACAAGGGGCTCCAAGGAAGCCCATATAAATATATCCGAAAGTGTTACACCAGCTCCACCTGCCTGTATTACCCCAACCTGGCAAGATGGGTCCATCACTTCATGTTGTTTAAACCACACCTACCTTCACATAGGCGTCACAGAGTTGAAACCATGATTCATATTCGTTTCCGCCAGTACAAGGGGCTCCAAGGAAGCCCATATAAATACATCGGAAACTGTTACACCACCTGCACCTTCCTGTATTACCCCAACCTCACAAGATGGGTCCATCACTTCATGTTGTTTAAACCACACCCACCTTCACATAGGCGTGAGAGAGTTGAAACCATGATTCATATTTGTTTTGGCCAGTACAAGGGGCTCCAAGGAAGCCCATATAAATGCATCCGAAACTGTTACACCACCCCCACCTGCTTGTATTACCCCAACCTGACAAGTTGGGTCCATCACTTCATGTTGTTTAAACCACACCCACCTTCACATAGGCGTGAGAGAGTTGAAACCATGATTCATATTTGTTTTGGACAGTACAAGGGGCTCCAAGGAAGCCCATATAAATGCATCCGAAAGTGTTACACCACCTCCACGTGCCTGTATTACCCCAACCCTAGCAAGATGGGTCCATCACTTCATGTTGTTTAAGCCACACCCTCCTTCACATAGGCGTGAGAGAGTTGAAACCATGATTCATATTTGTTTCGGCCAGTAGAAGGGGCTCCAAGAAAGCCCATATCAATGCATCCTCAACTGTTACACCACCTCCACCTGCCTGTATTACACCAACCTGGCAAGACGGGTCGATCACTTCATGTTGTTTAAGCCACACCCACCTTCACATAGGCGTGAGAGAGTTGAAACCCTGATTCATATTTGTTTCGGCCAGTACAAAGTGCTCCAAGGAAGCCAATAAAAATACATCCGAAACTGTTACACCACATCCACCTGCCTGTATTACCCCAACCTGACAAGATGGGTCCATCACTTCATGTTGTTTAAGCCACACCCACCTTCACATAGGCGTGAGAGAGTTGAAACCATGATTCATATTTGTTTCGGCCAGTACAAAGGGCTCCTAGGAAGCCAATAAAAATACATCCGAAACTGTTACACCACCTCCACCTGCCTGTATTACCCCAACCTGACAAGATGGGTCCATCACTTCATGTTGTTTAAGCCACACCCACCTTCACATAGGCGTGACAGAGTTGAAACCATGATACATATATGTTTGTGCCAGTACAAGGGGCTCCAAGGAAGCCCATATAAATATATGCGAAAGTGTTACACCAGCTCCACCTGCCTGTATTACCCCAACCTTGCAAGATGGGTCCATCACTTCATGTTGTTTAAACCACACCTACCTTCACATAGGCGTCACAGAGTTGAAACCATGATTCATATTCGTTTCCGCCAGTACAAGGGGCTCCAAGGAAGCCCATATAAATACATCGGAAACTGTTACACCACCTCCACCTGCCTGTATTACCCCAACCTCACAAGATGGATCCATCACTTCATGTTGTTTAAACCACACCCACCTTCACATAGGCGTGAGAGAGTTGAAACCATGATTCATATTTGTTTCGGCCAGTACAAGGGGCTCCAAGGAAGCCCATATAAATGCATCCGAAACTGTTACACCACCTCCACCTGCTTCTGTTACCCCAACCTGACAAGTTGGGTCCATCACTTCATGTTGTTTAAACCACACCCACCTTCACATAGGCGTGAGAGAGTTGAAACCATGATTCATATTTGTTTCCGCCAGTAAAAGGGGCTCCAAGAAAGCCCATATAAATGAAGCCGAATCTGTTACACCACTTCCACCTGCCTGTATTTCCCCAACCTGACACGGTGGGTCCATCACTTCATGTTGTTTAAGCCACACCCACCTTCACACAGGCGTGACAGAGTTGAAACCATGATTCATATTGTTTCGTCCAGTACAAGGGGCTCCAAGGAAGCCCATATCAATGCATCGGAAACTGTTACACCACCTCCACCTGCCTGTATTACCCCAACATGACAAGATAGGTCCATCACTTCATGTTGTTTAAACCACACCCACCTTCACATAGGCGTGAGAGAGTTGAAACCATGATTCATATTTGCTTCGGCAAGTACAAGGGGCTCCAAGGAAGCCCATATAAATGCATCGGACACTGTTACACCACCTCCACCTGCCTGTATTACCCCAACATGACAAGATAGGTCCATCACTTCATGTTGTTTAAACCACACCCACCTTCACATAGGCGTGACAGATTCGAAACCATGATTCATATTTGTTTCCGCCAGTACAAGGGGCTCCAAGGAAACCCATATAAATGCATCCGAAACTGTTACGTCTCCTCCACCTGCCTGTATTTCCCCAAACTAACAAGGTGGGTCCATCACTTCATGTTGTTTAAGGCACCCCCACCTTCATATAGGCGTGACAGAGTTGAAACCATGATTCATATTTGTTTCAGCCATTATAAGGGGCTCCAAGGAAACCCATATCAATGAATCCCAAACTGTTAAACCACCTCCACCTGCCTGTATTACCCCAACCTGACAAGTTGGGTCCATCACTTCATGTTGTATAAACCACACTCACCTTCACATAAGCGTGACAGAGTTGAACCCATGATTAATATTTGTTTCGGCCAGTACAAGGGGATCCAAGGAAGCCCATATAAATGCATCCGAAACTGTTACACCACCTCCAACCTGCCTGTACTACCCCAACCTGACAAGATGGGTCCATCACTTCATGTTGTTTAAGCCACACCCACCTTCACATAGGCGTGACAGAGTTGAAACTATGATTCATATTTGTTTCGGCCGGTACAAGGGGCTCCAAGGAAGCCCATATAAATGCATCCGAAACTGTTACACCACCTCCACCTGCCTGTATTACCCCAACCTGACAAGATGGGTCCATCACTTCATGTTTTTTAAACCACACCCACCTTCACATAGGCGTGACAGAATTGAAACCATGATTCATATTTGTTTCGGCCAGTACAAGGGGCTCCAAGGAAACCCATATCAATGCATCCGAAACTGTTAAACCACCTCCACCTCCCTGTATTACCCTAACCTGGAAAATGGGTCCACAACTTCATGTTGTTTAAACCACACCCACCTTCACATAGGCGTGACAGATTCGAAACCATGATTCATATTTGTTTCGGCCAGTACAAGGGGCTCCAAGGAAGCCCATATAAATGCATCCGAAAGTGTTACAAAACCTCCAACTGTCTGTATTACCAGAAACCTGACAAGATGGGTCCATCACTTTATGTTGTTTAAGCCACACCAACTTTCACATAGGCGTGACAGTGTTGAAACCATGATTCATATTTGTTTCGACCAGTACTAGGGGCTTCAACGAAGCGCATATATATGCATCCGAAACTGTTACACCACCTCCAGCTGCCTGTATTACCCCAACCTGACAAGATGAGTCCATCACTTCATGTTGTTTAAGCCTCACCCACCTTCACATAGGCGTGAGAGAGTTGAAACCATGATTCATATTTGTTTCGACCAGTAGAAGAGGCTCCAAGGAAGCCCATATAAATGCATCCGAAATTGTTACCCCACCTCCACCTGCCTGTATTACCCCAACCTGACAAGATGGGTCCATCACTTCATGTTGTTTAAGCCACACCCACCTTCACATAGGCGTGAGAGAGTTGAAACCATGATTCTTATTTCTTTCGGCCACTACAAGGGGCTCCAAGGAAGCCTATATGAATGCATCCTCAACTGTTACAACACTTCCACCTGCCTGTATTACCCCAACCTGGCAAGATGGGTCCATCACTTCATGTTGTTTAAGCCACACACACCTTCACATAGGCGTGACAGAGTTGAAACCATGATTCATATTTGTTTCGGCAAGTACAAGGGGCTCCAAGGAAGCCCATAAAAATGCATCGGAAACTGTTACACCACTTCCACCTGCATGTATTGCCCCAACGTGACAAGATGGGTCCATCACTTCATGTTGTTTAAACCACACCCACCTTCACATAGGCGTGAGAGAGTTGAAACCATGATTCATATTTGTTTCCGCCAGTACAAGGGGCTCCAAGGAAGCCCATATCAATGCATCCGAAATTGTTAAACCACCTCCACCTGCCTGTATTACCCCAACATGACAAGATGGGTCCATCACTTCATGTTGTTTAAACCACACCCACCTTCACATAGGCGTGAGAGAGTTGAAACCATGATTCATATTTGTTTCGGCAAGTACAAGGGGCTCCAAGGAAGCCCATATAAATGCATCGGAAACTGTTACACCACCTCCACCTGCGTGTATTGCCCCAACGTGACAAGATGGGTCCATCACTTCATGTTGTTTAAACCACACCCACCTTCACATAGGCGTGAGAGAGTTGAAACCATGATTCATATTTGTTTCCGCCAGTACAAGGGGCTGCAAGGAAGCTCATATAAATGCATCCGAAACTGTTACGCCACCTCCACCTGCCTGTATTTCCCCAACCTGACAAGGTGGGTCCATCACTTCATGTTGTTTAAGCCACACCCACCTTCATATAGTCGTGACAGAGTTGAAACCATGATTCATATTTGTTTCAGCCAGTATAAGGGCTCCAAGGAAACCCATATCAATGCATCCGAAACTGTTAAACCACCTCCACCTGCCTGTATTACCCCAACCTGACAAGATGGGTCCATCACTTCATGTTGTATAAATTACACTCACCTTCACATAGGCGTGACAGAGTTGAACCCATGATTAATATTTGTTTCGGCCAGTACAAGGGGATCCAAGGAAACCCATATCAATGCATCCGAAACTGTTAAACCACCTCCATTTCCCTGTATTACCCTAACCTGGAAAATGGGTCCACAACTTCATGTTGTTTAAACCACACCCACCTTCACATAGGCGTGACAGATTCGAAACCATGATTCATATTTTTTTCGGCCAGTACAAGGGGCTCCAAGGAAGCCCATATAAATGCATCCGAAACTGTTACAAAACCTCCACCTGCCTGTATTACCCCAAACCTGACAAGATAGTTCCATCACTTTATGTTGTTTAAGCCACACCAACTTTCACATAGGCGTGAGAGAGTTGAAACTATGATTCGTATTTGTTTCGACCAGTACAAGGGGCTTCAACGAAGCCCATATAATGCATCCGAAACTGTTACACCACCTCCACCTGCCTGTATTACCCCAACCTGGCAAGATTGGTCCATCACTTCATGTTGTTTAAGCCTCACCCACCTTCACATAGGCGTGAGAGAGTTGAAACCATGATTCATATTTCTTTCGGCCAGTACAAGGGGTTCCAAGGAAGCCTATATGAATGCATCCTCAACTGTTACACCACCTCCACCTGCCTGTATTACCCCAACCTGGCAAGATGGGTCCATCACTTCATGTTGTTTAAGCCACACCCACGTTCTCATAGTCGTGACAGAGTTGAAACCATGATTCATATTTGTTTCGGCCAGTACAAGGGGCTCCAAGGAAGCCCATATCAATGCATCCGAAACTGTTAAACCACCTCCACCTGCCTGTATTACCCCAACCTGGCAAGATGGGTCCATCACTTCATGTTGTTTAAGCCACACCCACCTTCACATAGGCGTGAGAGATTTGAAACCATGATTCATATTTGTTTCGGCCAGTAGAAGGGGCTCCAAGAAAGCCCATATCAATGCACTTGAAACTGTTACACCACCTCCACCTGCCTGTATTACCCCAATCTGACAAGATGGGTCCATCACTTCATGTTGTTTAAACCACACCCACCTTCACATAGGCGTGACAGAGTTGAAACCATGATTCATATTTTTTTCCAGTCCTGTGCACTCCAGTTGCAACAGATCATTGCAAACTGCAGCCTAATCTTTCGGTGCCTTGCTGTGTTTGTGCATAAGCTTGTGGACACGCCCTAATTCAATTCAGACGTTATCTGCACAATGGCAGCTGTTTGATTCCAACGATGCGGGACAGTCTGCACTCAACTCGAGACTCAATTAGACGTTTACGTCCACATTTCTAGCGATGGTTGCAAGTTTTCTCATATTTCCCGTAGACTGGTAGACACGTGCGACTGTCTGACATGGAAATCCCAACAGTTCAGCAGTTGCAGTGATTGAACAACTGCCATTCCTCGCACCTAATATCTATTCACGTCGCTACCTTTACCCGTCATTACTTTTCCCTCACTGTTTTCCAATGCATAGAGACCTGTTCTATTTATAGACATTCCAGTTTCAACGTCCCTGGTGGCGTCGAAAACGTGACACCTGATAACAATATGCAAAGCAGAATTATCGCAATAACCCGATACTTCTACTTCCCATATTGTTCACAGGGTATATATAGCAATTTGTCCATTCAACGTAGAACCACTTTCAAATTTCCCATTTCTTAGGGAGAGAGACTCTGTCGGTAGGTCAATTTTTTACAACCCATTACCCTCCCCGCATCACAAGATTTCATTGGATACATAGCTTGTTACTTTCCGAACTCGCATTCAGGAGATAGAGGGGAACAATTATTTCATTCCCCCACCCTTTTTTCAGGGGGAAGGAAGCATGGGTGACGTCAATGTTTCGTAGTGTACGACATTCCCCGCGTCAGAAGCATTCATTTGGCATATCGCTTCTTACTGTGGGCCTTCGAGTCCTGCAGATATAACTTAAGAATAATTTTAATATTTTCCCATTTTTAGGGGGAAGAGAAGCATGGGGGTCAATTTCTTACAGCCTCTGACACTCCCCCCGTCACAAGCTTCCATTTGCCGCATCGTGTTCGAAAGATATGGTGGAACAACATTTTGTCAAATCCAAAAGCAATAGGAAGATAGGTAAAAACAATTTTATGTTGTAATGAAATTCTCGCTATTCACTTATGATCTACTGATTTTTGTATTTTATTCAAATTGTCGCCATTCACAAGATGTGTTAATTATTGTGTCTAATCAAATTCTAAGCATTTACTTGATGTATTGGTTTTATTACTATTATCTGACTATTTGAGTCTGAAAGTATTTTTTTTTCAGTTAATAAAATCGGTTGTAGAGCAGTAACCCAGCCATTCCTACACCGTGTAATTTTAACGAAAATATGGCAACGAATCAGATATCCAACCATTTTATTAATATTCAAGATAGGAAAAAAACTGATAGACGTGTAATGATTAAATGATATAATTATTTAATGAATACACGTACTTATCAGTAGCATCTGTAACTTACAGAAGATATCCATAAGACTTTACGATATCATACTCTATTGAAATAATAGCAAGATTTGTCAAAAGTTCCTGAATCGTATTCAATTTTAAGTAATTTTTATTTAATTCCAATTTACTAAAGCTTCGCATGAAGTGCTCAAAGTGCATTATATCGTTAGCAACCCATTAATGTATGCATAGGCAATTGTAATCGCCCTGTGCTCGCAGTAATTTTTATGAGAAATACAGTTTTGGTTTTTCTAAATATTTAATTATCTAAAAATATTATTTAGTATAATTATGAAACTTTGATCCACTGATCACTGAGAAAGCTTTGAAGCTGTTACCTTCAACTGTTTTCAAAGAAACTTATTTTGATGGCTAGGGAGCTTTATATAGAATGTCCAAAAAGTCTCCAAACAATTAAAAAAAAATTATTAGAAATACAAATGAAGAGATAACTCTGTAAAGTTTTTCAGTTGTTATGCCACTTATCTGAAACAGAAAAAATATATATATTAAAACTTTGATATTAAAAAAATTTAAAACTTTCGGAGGCTTTGTGGACATCCTTTATTTAATAATAATGACTTGAGTCACGTGATCCGAAAGCTGTGAGAGCGTAAGGCGTCTCTCATTGGAGGAAGTCAGACACACTCTCTTCACCGACTCATTTTGGCGGGCTACTTGCAAAATCCTCTTCGCTGCTTGAACGGCATCGCGATGTGTACTTTGTGTCTGTGTGGAGTGCATTTCTCTGAAGTTGATTAACAAGGCCTTCGGTTTCCTAATTCAGGTAATTTTACTGATTATTATTCTTAGAGTGTTTCGAGTTGATTTTTGTGTTACAGTGTTTTGAACAGATGTTCTTTTCATGCATCTCTTAAATATCTATATTCGTGCTATTGAAAGCTTCAAATGAAGCAGGTCCATTTCGGGAAAAGAATTACTATATGAATTAATTTGTTATAATTTGCACATTCTAATTTGTTTGTCTTTTTAAACAAGTAAAACTTTTATTTTTTGGTCATCTGACTGTCTATTTAATATTCAACTTTTTATTTTTAAGATATTATTAAAAATTCATTTTGATTTGGATATGTATTGATAAATTATTTTCAAATCTGCCAAAGGAGGTTAACTTTAGCCCTTCAACATTGGAAAATTTTTTGAAAATACCAAATCTCTAAGCTAATATTATAAAAGAATTAATTAAGATAGCAATTTGAAATTTCGGTGTTTGAGAATTTGTCCCATCCTGCTATCGAAGGGAAAGAAGTCATCGATGACCTTGGAAAGGCAGCCGTCCATCGCATCGATCATTAAACCATATCCCAGAGTGCAGGTCAGCAACTTTATAGTTTCAGTAATATCTGTGGTCTCATGTAGGGGGTGGATGAAAAAGTACTAAGAAAATTACTATTTAAGTTTTCTGAATAATCCGTTAGTCTCTTGCAATCCGATATTTGCCAGAGGTGTGAATATATTACAGAATCCCATAGAATCCCATATCCTTAGAAAACCCCAATCCTTAGAATACCCAATCCTTAGAATCCCATGTTTGACAGAGGTGTGAATATATATTAGAGAATCCCATAATTAGAATCCCATAGAATCCCATATCCTCAGAAATCCCCAATCCTTAGAATCCCATATTTGACAGAGGTGTGAATATATATTAGAGAATCCCATAATTAGAATCCCATAGAATCCCATATCCTTAGAAATCCCCAATCCTTAGAATCCCATATTTGACAGAGGTGTGAATATATATTAGAGAATCCCATAATTAGAATCCCATAGAATTCCATATCCTTAGAAATCCCCAATCCTTAGAATCCCATATTTGCCAGATGTGTGAATATGTTATTCTTCTGGTTTTCATTACATGCAACTATGAACTCTACTGAAAAAAAATGCATTTATAATTTTAATCAATGTTGTATTTCCGTGCAGCATTATTTTATTTTTCTCCACCTTCGTAAATTTAACTTGTACCACCAATGAAATATCTTCTTGGCAATTAGAGGGCGACGAAATGAAAACATTATCTTGTTATTTTTTTTTTCCTGAAAACGAGTTAAAAATTATGACCATTATTTGCAAATGCAGATCACAGTTTCAGCTTCACTTTATCATCACAGACACTTTTCACAGACACTTTTTTTTGTCACAGACAGTTTTCTGCTAAAGCAGTCATACACGAACTCCAATCTTTGAGAAATTTTATCCCACCCATGAAAAATATAAAACATTTTTCCCCCATCTCTCTCTACTAATGTGAATGGTGTTCTAATAACATGAAAGCAGAGCATTGTTACCTACGGAAACAATTCCCCAAACCCTTAGACCCAAAGGGGTGGGGGAAAAGCAGTTTTTTGACTATAAGAGAAAAACTGATTTTATTTTTATCATTGCAACGGAATGTTCAGCAGTTGATTTCCGGCATCCGGTCTTCACATACTGCTTTGACAAGAGAACTTTATTTTAACGTAGCAACTGAACTTTATACATATTTACTTTTAGAACGTCTTTTTTTTAAACGATATAATAGTTTTATTCGGGTCGGTCTGTCTGCGGTCATCGAACTTTTATTTTTGTAGAGATAATTTGAAAAAATTTTACGGCCGTATCAAAGTGACATATTTATTTTTATCAGTGTTGGATAGGCAGTGATAATAAATTACGATTCACACTTTCGGAACCTTCTCATAGCTATAATTGCGCTCTCTAACCGGGAAAAAGGTTGAAAATTCAAAAATTTCAAACGAATATTGCAAACTATGTTGCTAAATAAGAAATTTTTAAATATGGTGGTGGAATGTGAAGGTCCTGAACTTTCCGTAGGAAAAATGGGTTGACCCCTTAGACCCAAGAGGGTGGAAGAAATGAAATTTTTTGGTCATAAGAGAAAAAAAAATATATAGGTGTTTTTGTGATAGCCGTCCCATGGCCGAGTGGTTAGCGCGCTCGGCTACTTATCTAAGGGACCTGGGTTCGAGCCCCGGGTAAGGCATGGATGTACGTGTCGTTTTTCTGCTGAGGTCCTGCCATCTTCTCAGACCTTCTACTCTGGCATATAAACTGACTGGTTCCTGTCAGACCACTGTGGCAAGCAGCTGCTTGAGAGGGTATTTTTTTTTAGTATTTTATTTTCTGTTGTTAGGTATTAAAAAAATATTACAATTTGCATTTTCGGAAACTCTCCAAAGCTATAATTGCGTCCCCTAACGGTAGAAAAGTTGAAAGTTCTAAAACTTGGAAAAAAATATTGCAAACTATGCATTTATGCTAGAAATTCTTAATTTTCGTACTTTTCATTGGCAACAATGTGTTCACCCTTTATTTTTGTTTTTTATCCTTTTTTTTGGGGGGGGGGGGGCATCATCCATTAGTTCGAATTAAAACTTTGAAAGAGTAAAAAAGAACAAGTAAACGACGAACTTCATTATCTCTGAAAACGAAATTCCCACATGGGCTTTCTTCTAGTATTTGCTTATTATTTAATGAAAATGCATATGTTAAGTACAATGCACAAATCTAGTGTTTTTTTTTAGTTTCCTTCCCAACTATTTTCCCACATCAAAAGAATATTTTTCTTTCCTGACCAATGTCTAAAATATTTGTGTACCCCACTTCAAAAGGCTTATTTTCAAAGTTTGAGAGCTTTCAAGGTCAGTTTCAATTCACTTATAGCAAGGAAGAGTCCGATCACTTTTTCTAATATCGTGAACTGCCACTATTCGTAATTTATCTCTGATAAAGCTTACAATGAGATATAGTTGAAAAGTAAGAAGATTAAAACTAAGTAATTTGAAATAAAAAATATCCAATAAACTGAATTCCTTCTGAGCGGAGCTTTATGTTCATCAAATGGGCCGAATAGCCAGAGGCAATTTCAGCTTGTTTTGCGCGGTGATAGATTCTCGGTATTTAAGTGGTAAGAGAAGTTTCCTTTTGAAGTGAGCGAGTAATGTATCTGTATCGCAGATGTTGTTTTTCTTTTAGCAAGTGTTATTAAAAGAGTGAAACATGAATAGTGAGATTCCTGTTTATACATTGATTGGTGAATCAGTTTCCAAATGTCTTTGATTTATCAGTAAGTGTAGTAATTATGATCAACAGGATCAATTAATACTGATAGATAGCATATTAAAGTGTGAATAATACAGAAATTTTTCTATGATTTATGTCATTTCATTGCCTTGGTTATTAAATCAGTTCATTTAGAGTCTCCTCATTAATTTCGAATTTAATTCTCGATTGTCAAATATTCAAATGCAACAAAAATCCGTACGATATCAAGTGAAACTTCTCAATCTATTCTTCATATAGAGTTTGGATGTTCTCCACTGTATATCCCGAAAAACTGACCTCCTTTTTTGAAATACTGTATAAGGGGATATTCAATTAAAGAAATAAATATTGCTGATGGACGGGGGGGGGGGGGGGCGCCAGCGGAAGTTGCTGAATCGAGTCGGAACGAAGCAGAACGCCGTTCCTTTCAAAAAAAATTTTTTTTCATTTTAGCGGGAATTCTTTAGGAACATTTCTCGAATAATGCGAGTAAAAATTGTATATAGTTGTATAATTTTTTTTCTCCATCCAGTAGCGAGGTTTCTTAAGGAAGTGAACTGCGGTTCAATTGGCTCATTAGATCCTGCCCCGGTGGATGCATATTTATGTGACTTTGTATTTGCTCCGTATTATTCTGAAAATGGAAATATTCCTACTGATAATCCTCTATTTCATATGGACATATTCATATGAAATAGATCGAATGTTTCATGTTCATGGATGTTTGTGTTGTCTTACTGCTGCGGTCTCACCTTCTTCAAAGACCTTCTACCATGGCGAATAAACTGACAGACTCCTGTCAGACCTCTGTGGCAAGCAGCTGCTTCAGAGAATATTTATTTTTTAAATATCGACATGTCGAACTAAGGCTTCTCAAATATGCAGTTTTTTCTTCCCGATTCCCGGAATGGTTGTATAAATTTGGTAAACTCAACTCTGTGGTAAATAAACCGACTGCAAAAAATACTCTCTCTGATTCAAAACTGAATGCATAATGTTGGAAGCTCTGTCCTCAGTTGCCTCGAATAATTGCAATTCTGGCTTCAACACCAGGCCTGAACACTCTCTGTGATCCTGAGATAGAGTTGAAGTTCGCACAAGTTTTGTCTTTAGATTGAATCGCTGCTTCTAACTTGTCTCTCAATGTCATGTGACTCATGGGTTGTGCAGTTTCTCGATTTTCTTTATCTACTGATTGGGAGGAGTTAGGGCTAGGTGATCCATCTTCGTTGAAATGTCTAATCAATATTAACAAATTCAAATAATGGATCTTTGTTTGGTAACGATGGGAGGCCAGGAGTCACTGCAGAATTCACATAATTTTCTCCAGTATTTAAATACCGAATCAATATTCTTTCTATCATTAATCCGTTTTATAAGAGAGTTTTTCATCTTGTTGGCGAATTCTAACTTTTGTTGCTGTAACTCATTAATAATGAAAGCAAATACTCCTTCAGCAGTTAACAGAGTTGCATCACGGCTGCATAATTTCTCTGCACCAATTTTTTCTGGCTGCAGGGTTGAAACAATGTCTTGCAGGACATCAAATTCTTCATTAGTTAAACTTTCCTTTTCGTTAATATCAATTGATGCTTTAGAAACTCCTTATCTTTTCTCTAAAAATCACTCAATCATACCCAGTAAAATCTCCTAGGGAGTTTTCGAATCTAAAATTGGCATCTTTTGGCAACCATGTTCTGCTTTCACGTAGTTTTGAATAATTTCATTCTTGACAGAAGAGTTCTGAATATTTTTACAATTTTCTTACCTTTTTTAATGTTCGCGGGAAATTTCCGGTAATTTCTATAGTTCCCGGAAATTGCAAAACCAATAACCAAATTTTCCATTCAATGAATTTTCCCGGGATCCCTGAATCTCGAGAAAGGAGCCCTAATTCGAACATCACAATGAGAAATGAAAAGAGTCAGTGCAGTGCGCCACTGGGAACTCATAGCAGCAGGTTTTTGTTTTTAAATAATAATAATAGTTATTTTACACAAGTTGAAAAGAATTCAGGAAAATTATTTCATGCATCATATACAAACTGTCAACAGAATGAAATTGAAATCTTGAAAAAGAGACCGATTTTTTATCGCAGCAAGGGCCTCTCTACTGCAGCTGAGTCCTTGAAAAACTAAAGTGCCAGTCAGCCTCTGGTATAAAAGACTTATTTAAAAAGGATATCGGGCAATTAAAAGCATTACAAATGCTACGACGTTTCCGAACTCACCATCGTTTCCCATTTTCAAGTTAATTGGCTCTGTTTTTTCAATCGTTGTTCTTCTCTTGATGATGAAAAAAATGTGCTTGGAGCTTGTCGGCGAGGATGTTCACATACCTACTGCCAGTAACAGAAGTCTCGGCCAGTAGAAGGGGCTTCAAGGAAGCCCATATCAATGCATCCGAAACTGTTACACCACCTCCACCTGCCTGTATTACCCCAACCTGGCAAGATGGGTCCATCACTTCATGTTGTTTAAGCCACACCCACCTTCACATAGGCGTGAGAGAGTTGAAACCATGATTCATATTTGTTTCGGCCAGTAGAAGGGGCTCCAAGGAAGCCGATATAAATGCATCCGAAACTGTTACACCACCTCCACCTGCCTGTATTACCGCAACCTGGCAAGATGGGTCCATCACTTCATGTTGTTTAAGCCACCACCCACCTTCACATAGGCGTGAGAGAGTTGAAACCATGATTCATATTTGTTTTGGCCAGTAGAAGGGGCTCCAAGGAAGCCCATATAAATGCATCCGAAACTGTTACACCACCTCCACCTGCCTGTATTACCGCAACCTGCCAAGATGGGTCCATCACTTCATGTTGTTTAAGCAGCACCCACGTTTACATAGGCGTGAGAGAGTTGAAACCATGATTGATATTTGTTTCGGCCAGTAGAAGGGGCTTCAAGGAAGCCCATATAAATGCATCCGAAACTGTTACACCAGCTCCACCTGCCTGTATTACCCCCAACCTGGCAAGATGGGTCCATCACTTCATGTTGTTTTAGCCACACCCACCTTCACATAGGCGTGAGAGATTTGAAACCTTGATTCATGTTTGTTTCGGCCAGTAGAAATGGCTCCAAGGAAGCCCATGTAAATGCATCCGAAACTGTTACACCACCTCCACCTGCCTGTATTACCCCAACCTGGCAAGATGAGTCCATCACTTCATGTTGTTTAAGCCACACCCACCTTCACATAGGCGTGAGAGAGTTGAAACCATGATTCATATTTGTTTCGGCCAGTAGAAGGGGCTCCAAGGAAGCCCATATCAATGCATCCGAAACTGTTACACCACCTCCACCTGCCTATATTACCCCAACCTGGCAAAATGGGTCCATCACTTCATGTTGTTTAAGCCACCACCCACCTTCACATAGGCGTGAGAGAGTTGAAACCATGATTCATATTTGTTTTGGCCAGTAGAAGGGGCTCCAAGGAAGCCCATATAAATGCATCCGAAACTGTTACACCACCTCCACCTGCCTGTATTACCGCAACCTGGCAAGATGGGTCCATCACTTCATGTTGTTTAAGCAGCACCCACGTTTACATAGGCGTGAGAGAGTTGAAACCATGATTGATATTTGTTTCGGCCAGTAGAAGGGGCTTCAAGGAAGCCCATATAAATGCATCCGAAACTGTTACACCAGCTCCACCTGCCTGTATTACCCCCAACCTGGCAAGATGGGTCCATCACTTCATGTTGTTTTAGCCACACCCACCTTCACATAGGCGTGAGAGAGTTGAAACCTTGATTCATGTTTGTTTCGGCCAGTAGAAATGGCTCCAAGGAAGCCCATGTAAATGCATCCGAAACTGTTACACCACCTCCACCTGCCTGTATTACCCCAACCTGGCAAGATGAGTCCATCACTTCCTGTTGTTTAAGCCACACCCACGTTCATATAGGCGTGAGAGAGTTGAAACCATGATTCATAATTGTTTCGGCCAGTAGAAGGGGCACCAAGGAAGCCCATATCAATGCATCCGAAACTGTTGCACCACCTCCACCTGCCTGTATTACCCCAACCTGGCAAGATGGGTCCATCACTTCATGTTGTTTATGCCACACCCACCTTCACATAGGCGTGAGAGAGTTGAAACCATGATTCATATTTGTTTCGGCCAGTAGAAGAGGCTCCAAGGAAGCCCATATAAATGCATCTGAAACTGATACACCACCTCCACCTGCCTGTATTACCCCAACCTGGCAAGATGAGTCCATCACTTCCTGTTGTTTAAGCCACACCCACGTTCATATAGGCGTGAGAGAGTTGAAACCATGATTCATAATTGTTTCGGCCAGTAGAAGGGGCACCAAGGAAGCCCATATCAATGCATCCGAAACTGTTGCACCACCTCCACCTGCCTGTATTACCCCAACCTGGCAAGATGGGTCCATCACTTCATGTTGTTTAAGCAACACCTACCTTCACATAGGCGTGAGAGAGTTGAAACCATGATTCATATTTGTTTCGGCCAGTAGAAGGGGCTTCAAGGAATCCCATATCAATGCATCCGAAACTGTTACACCACCTCCACCTGCCTGTATTACCCCAACCTGGCAAGATGGGTCCATCACTTCATGTTGTTTAAGCCACACCCACCTTCACATAGGCGTGAGAGAGTTGAAACCATGATTCATATTTGTTTCGGCCAGTAGAAGGGGCACCAAGGAAGCCCATGTAAATGCATCCGAAACTATTACACCATCTCCACCTGCCTGTATTACCCCAACCTGGCAAGATGGGTCCATCACTTCATGTTGTTTAAGCCACACCCACCTTCACACAGGCGTGAGAGAGTTGAAACCATGATTCATATTTGTTTCGGCCAGTAGAATGGGCTCCAAGGGTTGGGTTGGGTTGTTTTACCTCTGAGCGGCACTTTTTGCACACCATGTGGCCAGGCCACAAGGACCCCTAAGGCTCACAGAAGGTTGGGGGAGGGGACCCACTGGAACAGCTGTTGGGAGACAGATGGTAGCCTCCCGTCAAGGCCATCCAGCGTGTTCTTTAAAGTGCACAGGGTATGGCTCTCCTGCACACGGGGCCACGGCTTAACGTCCCATCCGACGGACGGCGACCTTTCCATGCCCATCGGTGTCCTCTACTGACTGTGGGCAGGGCGGGGAATTTTGTGGAGATAAATCTCAACGCTGATCCAGCTGGGACTCGAACCTGGGAACTACAGATTACGAACCTGGCGCGCTACCGACTGAGCCACCCCCGCCCCAGAAGGGACTCCAAGGAAGCCCATACAAATGCATCCGAAACTGTTACACCACCTCCACCTGCCTGTATTACCCCAACCTGGCAAGATGGGTCCATCACTTCATGTTGTTTAAGCCACACCCACCTTCACATACGCATGAGAGAGTTGAAACCATGATTCATATTTGTTTCGGCCAGTAGAAGGGGCACCAAGGAAGCCCATGTAAATGCATCCGAAACTATTACACCATCTCCACCTGCCTGTATTACCCCAACCTGGCAAGATGGGTCATCACTTCATGTTGTTTAAGCCACACCCACCTTCACATAGGCGTGAGAGAGTTGAAACCATGATTCATATTTGTTTCGGCCAGTAGAAGGGGCTCCAAGGAAGCCCATATAAATGCATCCGAAACTGTTACACCACCTCCACCTGCCTGTATTACCCTAACCTGGCAAGATGGGTCCGTCACTTCATGTTGTTTAAGCCACACCCACCTTCACATAGGCGAGAGAGAGTTGAAACCATGATTCATATTTGTTTCCAGTCCTGTGCACTCCAGTTGCAATAGATCTTTGCAAACTGCAGCCTAATCTTTCGCTGCCTTGCAGTCAACAAGAGGACACGATGTGATATCCTATTTTTTCCATATCCTATTTTTTCCATGGTACAACGGATAGTCTTTGTGCATAAGCTTGTGGACACGCCCTAATTCAATTCAGACGTTATCTGCACAATGGAAGCTGTTTGATTCCAACGATGCGGGACAGTCTGCACTCACCTCGAGACTCAATTGCACGTTTACGTGCACATTTCTCGCGATGGTTGCAACTTTTCTTATATTTCCCGTAGACTTGGTCTGTAAATGGTAGCTAGGTAGTCACTGGAAGGAGAGCTATGCACCAATCCACTGTGATGATGCATAGAACCGGCCAGGCCTAGCACCTAATGTCCGACCCCGCCTTCTCGTGGTGTGGACCGTTAGTAACTTTCAAAAGAGATACTCTCTTGTGGAAGTGAACGGAAGGGGAGGGCTGCCAGATTAGTGTGGCCTACTGATCTGGACAACTATGGCTACTTTTCTTTTTTTTCTACCCTGCTGAGGAGTGGTCGACCACACAGGGTCCTGGTGCTGACCATATAAACCTACTGACTGGACAGATATATGGCTCTGAGCTTGATTATGGATCCTGATTTTGCTGCACTGGTGGGCTTCTGTGGAGGGAAAATCTTCCGCTGTGTTTTCTGTTTGTTTGTGGGTTGACAGCCCCAAGTGAATAGATTCACAGGATATGTTTATCAGCTGGTGGATAATCCTGAGCAGAAGTCATCGCAGGCACCTGAACTCTTTGCTTCTATTGGCATCGTCAAATTCTACATTGGAGGAAGTCTTCCAGTGTAGATGGCTTCAGCCTTTAGTAGTGGGGGAACGGGTCTTTGCCCCATGTCTGCGATTAGGGGGCTGTTTGATATTGTCGGCATTCCCTCTCTCAATAAACATAGTTTCTTTAAACATCCCACTAACCATTTTCTCTCCATAGGTAGTTGGAATGTGAGGACTCTGCACAGAGCTTTTTCTCTTGATGTCCTCACACAAGAATTCCACCGTTATAATTTAGATATTCTCGGCTTGCAAGAGACCAGATGGACTGATAAAGGTCAGATTCTTAAAAATAATCTTAAATTTCTCTTTTCAGGGAGGGACGACAATAAGCATCACCAAGGCGTGGGTCTGCTTCTCAGCAGACACGCTAGCGATGCTCTTCTAGGATATGAGTGTATTAATGAAAGGTTTCTTACAGCAAAATTTCAGACAAGCGTTAAAGACTTGAATGTTATCTGCTGTTATGCCCCCACTGAGGATGTCGATGAGGATGAGAAGGATAGGTTTTATGAACAACTTCAGGATATTTTGAATTCTGTCAAGAAAGGAGATATTACCCTTGTTCTTGGTGACTTCAATGCCAAAGTTGGTACTGACTCTGACCTTTGGGGAGGAGTAATAGGCCCTTTTGGTATTGGTAGTTGCAATGGCAATGGGCAACGTCTCCTACAGGTAAGTAAACTCAATGGATTCAGAATAACTAACACTTATTACAAACACCGCGACATACATAAGTACACATGGGTTTCACCTGATGGGCTGCATAAGAATATGATTGATTACATATTAATTAACAGCAAATGGGCTAGTTCTGTTAGGAATACCAGGGCATATAGGGGAGCTGAAATTGGATCTGACCATTACCTAGTTAAAAGTGTCTTGCAACTTAAACTTAAAAAGTGTTGTGTTAGGGTTAAAAAATTTGCTTTTAATACTGAAGCTCTGAAAGACCCAGTTATAGCCAAAGCTTACCATGATAGGTTACTTAGCCATTATGACAGTCATGGTATGCTTACTACTGAAGTTGAGGAAGAATGGGATCATTTTAAACAGGCTTTTTTGGACACTAACAGTACTCTTTTAGGAAAAAAGGAGCAGAAGAGACAGAATTATCTGAGTGATAAGGCACTTGAGCTTATTTCGGAAAGAAAGAACTGTAGGAATGTCTTTAATCAATATCCTACTAGTCCTAATAGAAAGCATTACAGAGAACTTAATAAACGTGTAAAAGATCAGTTAGCTGCTGATAAGAATCTTTGGCTTGATGGTTTGGCTGACAAAGCCGAGGAATCAGTTAGACAGCACAACAGCAGAGAGCTGTACCAGATAGTTAATGTTTTGTGTGGTAGAAAATGGACAGGCATACAAGGATTGAAGGATAAACAAGGTAAGGTTATAGAACGGGAGGATTCTGTCATGGCTAGGTGGGCTGAACATTTCAGTGATGTTCTAAACAATGTAGTTAGTTCTACTCCCATTGTTTGCAATGATGATAGATGCATTGGTGGCTTTAATGTTGGCCCTATAACACAATCTGAAGTTATTTTGGCTGTTTCTAAACTTAAACTTGATAAATCCCCAGGGGTAGATAAAATTACTACAGAAATGCTTAGAGCTGGGAATGTTTCGGTTACCACTTGGATGACTGAAATTCTGAATATCTTTTATGATAAAGGCATGGTTCCTAAGGATTTTACCAGAGCTATTGTTATCCCTATTTTCAAAAAAGGTGATCGCAGTTCTTGTGATAACTATAGGGGTATCAGCCTACTCTCTGTTCCAGGTAAAGTTCTTTCCATGATTGTGCTTAATAGAATTAAGAATCTGGTTGACAGTCAATTGCGTGATGAGCAATGTGGATTCAGAAGTGGTAGGGGATGTGTAGATCAGATATTTTCACTTAGGCAGATTCTTGAGAAATGTTTAGAGTTTCAGAAACCTTTGGTTGCTAGCTTTGTTGATTTCAAAAAGGCTTTTGACTCTGTTGATCGTCATAATTTGTGGTTGATTGTGAGATCATATGGTATACCAGACAAGTTAGTTAACATTATGAAAGCTCTCTATAATAACACTGAGTCGTGTGTGAGAGTTGGTAAGGCTTGTAGCAATTGGTTTAGCATTACTTCTGGTGTTCGACAAGGGGGCATTTTGTCTCCTTTTCTCTTTAGCTTGGTTATTGATTATGTTATGCGAAATTCACTTCAAGGGAAAGATTTTGGCCTTAAATGGTCTGTAGATACGAAAATTTCTGATTTAGATTATGCTGATGATTTAGCCCTTTTGGCAAATGATGTTGATGAGATGAACTCTTTCATTCGAGCTGTTGATGAGACTGGTAGTAGAGTAGGTTTGGTTATAAACAGAGAGAAAACTAAAGTGATGAAAATTGGTCAAGCAGGCTGTGATTCAGTTAATCCGAATGGTTGCAGTCTTGAGCAGGTGTCACAGTTTAATTATCTTGGGAGCTATGTAACAGATAATGGTGATGTGCGGCATGAGATTAACAGACGAATAGGGATTGCTGCCGGGACTTTTAAGAATCTATGGAGAGTGTGGAGAAATAGGCGTATACACCTAAAGACTAAAATTAGACTGTATAATAGTTTGGTTCTTTCTAGGGTTAGTTATGGTAGTGAAACTTGGACACTTTGTAAACAAGATAACAGGAAACTAGATGATTTTGATTCCAGATGCTTACGCAGTATCTTGGGGATTAGGTGGTTCAACTTTGTAACTAATGATGAGGTTAGGCAAAGGAGTTTGCAACCTCCTTTAAGCAACATATTGTGCAGAGAGAGACTCCGTTGGTTTGGCCATGTTGCCCGTATGAATAATTATAGATTGGCGAATAGGGTTATGAACAGTGTGCCTAAAGGCCTCAGAAAGAAGGGGAGACCTAAGATGCGGTGGACAGACAATGTCAAACAGGACCTTGTTAGAATTGGTGTGCAGTGGCCAGATGCAGTAGATGTAGCTCAGGATAGACTTGCTTGGAGAACTAAATTGCACGGTCTGGTTGGACCTCCGTAGCCCATGGCTGCTTGAGGATGATGATGATGATGATGATGATGATGATGATGATGATGATGATGATGATGAGACTTGGTAGACACATGCGATTGTCTGACATGGAAATCCCAACAGTTCAGCAGTTGCAGTGATTGAACAACTGCCATTCCTCGCACCTAATATCTGGCCACGGTCAAATTCACGTCAGTAGTGGTAAGACTCCCTGTACGGTTTTGACCTTGAAAAGTCCCCAAGGTCACGAGGCCAAGCCGCAATCGTCCACGTTGCCTTCTTGACTTGGACCCCCTATGTCGCAATCGACCGGAAATTGACCTGTACTGGGCCACATTGCCTTCTGAACTTTGACCCCTATGTTGCAATCAACAGGAAATTGACCCTGGCGTAGCAACTGTCGTGGTATTAATAATTCATAATTAATAATTCATAATTAAAAATTCCCCCCCCCCTTTTAAACCCTTGTGCTATCTAGTTTTTAACTCTAATTTTAAGTCCTCCTTCTCGAATAGTCTCGATTTTTCTTTATTTCAGACTCACCTTTTATTTTAAAATCTCGATTTTGCAAACCCCCTGGTTGACCTATATTTTAAGCCCTACCTATATTTTAACCCCCCTTCTCGAATAGTCTCGATTTTTCTTTATTTCAGACTTACCTTTTATTTTAAAACCTCGATTTTGCAAACCCCCTGGTTGAGCTATATTTTAAGCTCCCCTTCTCGAATAGTCTCGATTTTCCTTGATTTCAGACCCCCTGGTTGACCTACCCATATTTTAAGCCCTCTTCATAGACCCCCTGGTTGACCTATATTTTAAGCCCCCGTTCTCGAATAGTATCGATTTTTCTTGATTTCAGACCCCCTGGTTGACCCACCTATATTTTAAGCTCCCCTTCTCGAATAGTCTCGATTTTTATTGATTAGACCCCACCCCTATTTTAAGCCCTCTTCATAGACCCCCTGGTTGACCTATATTTTAAGTCCCCCTTCTCGAATAGTCTCGATTTTTCTTTATTTCAGACTTACCTTTTATTTTAAAACCTCGATTTTGCAAACCCCCTGGTTGACCCACCTATATTTTAAACTCCCCTTCTCGAATAGTCTCGATTTTTCTTGATTAGACCCACCTCTATTTTAAGCCCTCTTCATAGACCCCCTGGTTGACCTATATTTTAAGCCCCCCCCTTCTCGAATAGTCTCGTTTTTTCTTGATTAGACCCCTACCCATATTTTAAGCCCTCTTCATAGACCCCTGGTTGACCCATATTTTAAACCCCTCTTCTCGAATAGTCTCGATTTTTCTTGATTTCAGACCCCCTGGTTGACCCACCTATATTTTAAACTCCCCTTCTCGAATAGTCTCGATTTTCTTGATTAGACTTCTACACATATTTTAAGCCCTCTTCATAGACCCCCTGGTTGACCTATATTTTAAACCCCCTTCTCGAATAGTCTCGATTTTTCTTTATTTCAGACCCCCTGGTTGACCCACCTATATTTTAAACTCCCCTTATCGAATAATCTCGATTTTTCCTGATTTCCGATCCCTTGGGTTGTCTTTATTTTAAATCATCTCTCTAAAGACCCCCCTGCTGGTGGACCTATATTTTAAGCCCCCACTTTAAAGATCCCCGGGTTGACCCATTGCAAATCAGTTTTTGCACATTTAATCAGTGTTATCCAACGTGTGTACTATTTTTTGTGTGTCTCCTGTATTTAAAAAAAATTGCTTCCGACAGCGTGATTTGATCTCGTTAAAACTCGTTAATCATCAACTATATTAATTAAAACTCTTATCAAAAGTTCCGTCCCCCTCATTAACAGTTCCATCCCCCTTTCAAGGACTATCCACAGTAACTATTTTTAAAAGACTGGCCCGCAGAAAATGCCGATGGGTAAAAAATTAATAAAAACTGATTATACTCGTCACGACGAAAAATATTGAGGGGTAATAGGGCCGACCTAAAAGACTCAGTGTTCGGATCCTCACCCTGGACAACGTTTCACTGACGGATGGTTAAGTCCTGCGAAATTGTTCCAAACGGGGAATCACAAGGGTTTTATTAACGAATGAATCTTGGATCTGTGCTGCTTCCGTGTCAGGAGCACTGCCTTACATCGTGAAAACCCACTAGCACTCTTCATCGTGGTTTTCGGACTCGATATTTTTCCAAGTCCCGAGACGGTTCTCCCAATTCTATCCTTTACGATACAAGGGCGTTTCAATGTACCCAATGTAGATAAACCCTTTTGAAATGATGCGTCCTAAACCTCCAAGTGCTGGGCTTATTAAAATTAGTCTCCATCGGGTTGGTGCCGTCAGATATCTGTGTTTCCACGTAGTAATGCTACACTGAAGAAAAATCGGCTAAAAAAACGTCTCTCACATCGTTTGCGTGCGAACGTATGCCGCATCACGCTGTTGAAATCGGGTAAAAAATAACTTTTTTTTTTGTACGCAGTGGAATGTTCAAAGTAAGTTACGGTTACCCTTGCGTTTCAATTCATTTATAGCAAAGAAGATTCCGATCACTTTTTCTCATATCGTGAACTGCCAATATTCGTAATTTATCTCTGATGAAGCGTACAATGAGATGTAGTAGAAAAGTAAGAAGATTAAAACTAAGTAATTTTAAATAAAAAAATATCCAATAAACTCAATTCCTTCTGAGCGGAGTTTTATGTGCATGAAATGGGCTGAATAGTCAGATGCAATTTCAGCTTGTGTTTTGCACGGTGATAGATTCTCTTTATTTAAGTGGTAAGAGAAGTTTCCTTTTGAAGTGAGCGAGTAATGTATCTGTATCGCAGATATTGTTTTTCTTTTAGCAAGTGTTATTAAAAGAGTGAAACACGAATAGTGAGATTCCTGTTTATACATTGATTGGTGAATCAGTTTCCAAATGTCTTTGATTTATCAGTAAGTAGTAATTATGATCAACAGGATCAATTAATACTGTTAGATAGCTTATTAAAGTGTGACTAATACAGAAATTTTTCTATGATTTATGTCATTTTATTGCCTTAGTTATTAAATCAGTTCATTTAGAGTCTCCTCATTAATTTCGAATTCATTCTCGATTGTCAAATATTCAAATGCAACAAAAATCCGTAACAATATCAAGTGAAACTTCTCAATCTATACTTCATATAGAGTTTGCATGTTCTCCACTGTATACCCCGAAAAACTGACCGCCTTTTTTGAAATACTGTAAAACGGGACATTTAATCAAAGAAATAAATATTGCTGATGGAGGGGGGTGGGGGGGCGCCAGCGGAAGTTGCTGAATCCAGTCGGAACGAAGCAGAACGCCGTTCCTTTCGAAAAAGAATTTTTTCCATTTTAGCGGTAATTCTTTAGGAACATTTCTTAAATAATGCGAGTAAAAATTGTATATAGTTGTATAATTTTTTTTCTCCATCCAGTAGCGAGGTTTCTTAAGGAAGTGAACTGCGGTTCAATTGCCTCATTAGATCCTGCCCCAGTGGATGCATATTTATATGACTTTGTATTTGCTCCGTATTATTCTGAAAATGGAAATATTCCTACTGATAATCCTCTATTTCATATGGACATATTCATATGAAATAGATCGAATGTTTCATGTTCATGGATGTTTGTGTTGTCTTACTGCTGCGGTCTCACCTTCTTCAAAGACCTTCTACCATGGCGTATAAACTGACAGGCTCCTGTCAGACCTCTGTGGCAAGCAGCTGCTTGAGAGAATATTTAGTTTTAAAATATCGACATGTCGAACTAAGGCTTCTCAAATATGCAGTTTTTTCTTCCCGATTTCCGGAATCCCGGGAATGGTTGTATAAATTAGGCAAACTCAACTCTGGTAAATAAACCGACTGCAAAAAATACTCTCTCTGATTCAAAACTGAATGCATAATGTTGGAAGCTCTGTCCTCAGTTGCCTCGAATAATTGCAATTCTGGCTTCAACACCAGGCCTGAACACTCTCTGTGATCCTGAGATAGAGTTGAAAATTGCACAAGTTTTGTCTTTAGATTGAATCGCTGCTTCTAACTTGTTTCCCAATGTCATGAGACTCATGGGTTGTGAAATTTCTCGATTTTCCTCATCTATTGATTGGGCGTGTTAGGGCTAGGTGATCCATCTTCGTTGAAATGTCTAATCAATATCAACAAATTCAAATAATAGATCTTTTTTTGTTAACGACGGGTGGCCAGGAGTCACTGCAAAATTCACATAATTTTCTCCAGTGTTTAAATACTGAATCAATATTCTTTCTATCAATAATCCGTTTTATAAGAGAGTTTTTCATCTTGTTTTCGAATTCTAACTTTTGTTGCTGTAACTCATTAATAATGAAAGCAAATACTCCTTCAGCAGTTAACAGAGTTGCATCACGGCTGCATAATTTCTCTGCACCAATTTTCGCTGGCTGCAGGGTTGAAACAATGTCTTGCAGGACATCAAATTCTTCATTATTTAAACTTTCCTTTTCGTTAATATCAATTGATGCTTTAGAAACACCTTATCTTTCTTCTAAAAATCTTTCAATCATACCCAGTAAAATCTCCTAGGGAGTTTTCGAATCTAAAATTCGCATCTTCTGGCAACCGTGTTCTGCTTTCACGTAGTTTTGAAGAATTTCATTCTTGAGAGAAGAGTTCTGAATATTTTTACAATTTTCTTACCTTTTTTAATGTTCGCGGGAAATTTCGAGGAATTTTTATAGTTCCCGGGAATTACAAAACCAATAAAATAAATTTTCAATTCAATTAATTTTCCCGGGATCGCTGAATCCCGAGAATGGAGCCCTAATTCGAACATCACAATGAGAAATGAAAAGAATCAATGCAGTGCGCCACTGGGAACTCATAGCAGCAGGTTTTTGTTTTTAAATAATAATAATAGTAATTTTACACAGTTTCCAAAGAATTGAGGAAACTTATTTTATGCGTCATGTACAAACTGTCAACAGAATGAAATTGAAATCTTGAAAAAGAGACCGATTTTTTATCGCAGCAAGGACCTCTCTACTACAACTGAGTCCTTGAAAAACTAAAGTGCCAGTCAGCCTCTGGTATAAAAGACTTAGTTAACAAGGATATCGGGCAACTAAAAGCACTACAACTACTACGACGTTCCCAAACTCACCATCGTTTCCCTTTTTCTATTTAATTGGCTCTGTTTTTTCAATCGTTGTTCTTCTCTTGAAGATGAAAAAAATGTGCTTGGAGCTTGTCGGCGAGGATGTTCACATTCCTTCTGCCAGTGACAGAGGTCTCGACCAGTAGAAGGGGCTCCAAGGAAGCCAATATAAATGCATCCGAATCTGTTACACAACCTCCACCTACCTGTATTACCCCAACCTGGCAAGATGGATCCATCACTTCATGTTGTTTAAGCCACACCCACCTTCACATAGGCGTGAGAGAGTTGAAACCACGATTCATATTTGTTTCAGCCAGTATAAGGGGCTCCAAGGAAGCCCATATAAATGCATCCGAATCTGTTACACAACCTCCACCTACCTGTATTACCCCAACCTGGCAAGATGGATCCATCACTTCATGTTGTTTAAGCCACACCCACCTTCACATAGGCCTGAGAGAGTTGAAACCAGGATTCATATTTGTTTCGGCCAGTACAACGGGCTCCAAGGAAGCCCATATAAATGCATCCGAAACTGTTACACCACCTCCACCTGCCTGTATTACCCCAACCTGGCAAGATAGGTCCATCACTTCATGTTGTTTAAGCCACACCCACCTTGACATAGGCGTGAGAGAGTTGAAACCATGATTCATATTTGTTTCGGCCAGTACAAGGGGCTCCAAGGAAGCCCATATAAATGCATCCGAATCTGTTACACCACCTCCACCTGACTGTATTACCCCAACCTGGCAAGATGGGTCTATCACTTCATGTTGTTTAAGCCACACCCACCTTCACATAGGCCTGAGAGAGTTGAAACCATGATTCATATTTGTTCCAGTCCTGTGCACTACAGTTGCAATGGATCTTTGCAAACTGCAGCCTAATCTTTCGATGCCTTGCAGTCAACAAGAGGACGTCGACTGTCATATCCTATTTTTTCCATGGTACAACGGATAGTCTTTGTGGATAAGCTTGTGGACACGCCCTAATTCAATTCAGACGTTATCTGCACAATGGTAGCTGTTTGATTCCAACGATGCGGGACAGTGTGCACTCACCTCGAGACTCAATTGCACGTTTACGTCCACATTTCTCGCGATGGTTGCAAGTTTTCTCATATTTCCCGTAGACTTGGTAGACACGTGCGACTGTCTGACATAGAAATCCCAACAATTCAGCAGTTGCAGTGATTGAACAACTGCCATTCTTCGCACCTAATATCTATTCACGTCACACACCTTTAACCGTTATTACTTTTCCTGACTGTTTTCCAATACATAGAGACCTGCTCTATTTATAGACATTCCAGTTTCAACTTCCCTCGTGGCGTCGAAAAGGTGACACCTGATAACAATATGCAAAGCAGAAGTATCGCAATAACCCGATACTTCTACTTCCCATATTGTTAACAGGGTATATATAACAATTTGTCCATTCAACGTAGAGCGACTTTCAAATTTCCCATTTCTTAGGGAGACTGTGTGGGTAGGTCAATTTTTTTCAACCCATTACACTCCCTGCATCACAAGTTTTCATTGGACACATAGCTTGTTACTTTCCGCACTCGCATTCAGGAGACAGAGGGGAACAATTATTTCATTCCCCCCACCCTTTTTTTAGGGGGAAGGAAGCATGAGTGACGTCAATGTTTCGTAGTCTATGACATTCCCCGCGTCAGAAGCGTTCATTTTTTACTACAGGTTACGAGCCAGGCGCGCTATCGACTGAGCCACCCCCGCCCCCGTCAGTGAGGGATGGTGACAATTTTTTAATATAAACACTAGCCATATGATCCATCATCGACTCACAATAGATGGTTTTATCGCCGACTTGATTGGTTCAGCAACTGCTTTCTGAAGCAAGTGATTTGATTTAAACCCCACTCTGATCGTGCCTGGGTTTATTGATTGGGCATATTCCACAGAATCTCTTTGGCCCCCTAATTTCCATAGCGCTTCAACTGCATCGAGATAGCAGACGCCAGAATGAGTAACTTTGACTGTATTCAACCATTTCTTTAGTTGAAACGCACAATAAAAGTTGTAAGTATAATAAATAAAAAAAAAAATAAATCCCCCCTCAAGCAGCTGCTTGCCACAGAGGTCTGACAGGAGCCTGTCAGTTTATATGCCGTAGTAGAAGGTCTGAGAAGTATAATGAGAATAAGATGACTAAGTTACACAACAGAAAGTTCCGAAGTTGCTAGTCCTTTCTCCTTTCAAGCCACGAGATTTCATCCGAACAAAGATCTGAAACACGTGTAAATAAAGGTTTACATGTACTGTATTTTTTCTTTTCTCTGACGTTAAGCAGGAATCGTACCCTCTCTTTACCGTACCACCAGAAATCATTTGTTTGTGCAAACCTTTCCAAACCGTGCTTCTGAAAGCGATGGTTCGCGATTCATCAGAAAGTAGCCAGCTGCAACCTGTGTCTGTGGTTCGATCCTTGGGCTGCATTTGTCGAAAAGAATGTTTTCGCAAACTTGCCCAGTGGTAACTTTAGTACCAGTATAATAATAAATAAATACCCCCTCAAGCAGCTGCTTGCCACAGAGGTCTGACAGGAGCCTGTCAGTTTATATGCCATAGTAGAAGGTCTGAGAGGATGGCAGGACCTCAGCAGAAAAACGACACAAACAGCTATGCCTTACCCGGGACTCGAACCCAGGTCCCTTAGATCAGTAGCCAAGCGCGCTAACCACTCGGCCATAGAAAGAAATATGATTTCAGACAAATAACATTGAATTGATACGTATTAAGGAGTATTTCTTCTTTTCGCTTACGGAATATAATATTCGCTTTCAATATTTTGAAATAAAAAAAAGGCAATTTTTCAATTAAAAATATTTTTAAAGGGCAAAAGTCACTGGAATATATTATGTTTTACAAGTTTTATTGGTACTTTTTTCCAGCTAAACGTAACAAAAATATCATATCTATAAGTTGGCAACATTAAAACTTTATCGATGTACCGATTGTTTTTTTTTTTCAAAAACATCTTTGTCTATCGATTGTAAAAAGTCATCGATGGACTCTCCCACACAGAACTGCCATATGACAAACAAGGGAATGAACGCTATCCCCTGCAGCCCTCCGGGGAAGCCCAACTTCCCTCACCCATCTCTAAGCCTGTCCACCCTAAAACTGTGAAAGTCCATTTTCACCAAATGACAAAACAGATGAAACGGTTTTTTCTTTAATAGAGTGCCAATTTTAATTAATAGCAGAAAAATTCACAAGATGCAAAAGAAATCAATTAATGATTGTCTGCCGTGAGAAATCTCTCCGACTTTCGCTCGTTACAACTGCCCCACGTGACTCGATGGAGCTGAATATCCTTGAGAGAACGAAGCGACACCAGACCGTAATCAGCAACCTGTTTCTCTTGACTTGAGTCACGTGATCCGAAAGCTGTGAGAGCGTAAGGCGTCTCTCATTGGAGGAAGTCAGACACACTCTCTTCACCGACTCATTTTGGCGGGCTACTTGCAAAATCCTCTTCGCTGCTTGAACGGCATCGCGATGTGTACTTTGTGTCTGTGTGGAGTGCATTTCTCTGAAGTTGATTAACAAGGCCTTCGGTTTCCTAATTCAGGTAATTTTACTGATTATTATTCTTAGAGTGTTTCGAGTTGATTTTTGTGTTACAGTGTTTTGAACAGATGTTCTTTTCATGCATCTCTTAAATATCTATATTCGTGCTATTGAAAGCTTCAAATGAAGCAGGTCCATTTCGGGAAAAGAATTACTATATGAATTAATTTGTTATAATTTGCACATTCTAATTTGTTTGTCTTTTTAAACAAGTAAAACTTTTATTTTTTGGTCATCTGACTGTCTATTTAATATTCAACTTTTTATTTTTAAGATATTATTAAAAATTCATTTTGATTTGGATATGTATTGATAAATTATTTTCAAATCTGCCAAAGGAGGTTAACTTTAGCCCTTCAACATTGGAAAATTTTTTGAAAATACCAAATCTCTAAGCTAATATTATAAAAGAATTAATTAAGATAGCAATTTGAAATTTCGGTGTTTGAGAATTTGTCCCATCCTGCTATCGAAGGGAAAGAAGTCATCGATGACCTTGGAAAGGCAGCCGTCCATCGCATCGATCATTAAACCATATCTCAGAGTGCAGGTCAGCAACTTTATAGTTTCAGTAATATCTGTGGTCTCATGTAGGGGGTGGATGAAAAAGTACTAAGAAAATTACTATTTAAGTTTTCTGAATAATCCGTTAGTCTCTTGCAATCCCATATTTGCCAGAGGTGATATGTTATTCTTTTGGTTTTCATTACATGCAACTATGAACTCTACTAAAAAAAATGCATTTCTAATTTTAATCAATGTTGTATTTCCGTGCAGCATTATTTTATTTTTCTCCACCTTGGTAAATTTAACTTGTACCACCAATGAAATATTTTTTAGAGGGCGCCATTATTTGCTATAAAAAGGTTCCCAAGTGTGAATCGTAATATTTCACCAATACTTATCCAAACGAAAGGGATTTTTTTAATTTATTTCTGAAAACGAAAAAGTTGCTACAGGCGGACGACAAAATGAAAATATTATCTTGTTTTTTTTTCCTGAAAACGAGCTAAAATTTATGACCATAATTTGCTAATGCAGATCACAGTTTCAGCTTCACTTTATAATCACAGACAGTTTTCTGCTCAAATAATAAATACCCCCTCAAGCAGCTGCTTGCGACAGAGGTCTGACAGGAGCCTGTCAGTTTATATGCCACAGTAGAAGGTCTGAGAGGACCCATGAAAAATATAAAACAATTTTTTCCCCATCTGTCTCTACTAATGTGAATGGTGTTCTAATAGCATGAAAGAAGAGCATTGTTACCTACGGAAACAATTCCCCCCCCTTAGACGGAAGGGGGTGGGGGAAAAGCAATTTTTTGTCTATAAGAGAAAAACTGATTTTATTTTTATCATTGCAACGGAATGTTCAGCAGTTGATTTCCGTCATCCGGTGGGGTGGGGGTGGCTCAGTCGGTAGCGCGCCAGGCTTGTAATCTGTAGTTCCCAGATTCGAGTCCCAGCTGGGTCAGTGTTGAGATTTATCTCCGCAAAAATTTCCCGCCCTGCCCACAGTCAGTGGGGAACACCGATGGGCATGGAAAGGCCGCTGTCCGTCGGATGGGACGTTAAGCTGTGGCCCCGTGTGCAGGAGAGCCATACCCTGTGCAGTTAAAGAACACGCTGGATGGCCTTGACGTGAGGCTACCATCTGTCTCCTAACAGCTGTTCCGTTGGGTCCCCTCCCCAACCTTCTCTGAGGCTTCGGGGTCCATGTGACCTGGCCATTTAGACCATGGTATGCAAAAAAGTGACGCTCAGAGGTAAAACAACCCAAACAACCCGGCATCCGGACTTCACATACTGCTTTGACAATACAACTTTATTTTAACGTAGCAACTGGACTTTATATATATTTATTTTTAGCTTGTTTTTTTCTTTAAACGATATAATAGTTTTATTCGGGTCGGTCTCTCTGTGGACATCGAACTTTTATTTTTGTAGAGATAATTTTAAAATTTTTACGTCCGTATCAAAGTGACATATTTATTTCTATTAGTGTTGGATAGGCAGTGATAATAAATTACGATTCGCACTCTCGGAACCGTCTCATAGCTATAATTGCGCTCTCTAACGGTGAAAAAATTTGAAAATTCCAAAATTTCAAACGAATATTGCAAACGATGTTGCTAAATAAGAAATTTTTAATTTTGGTGGTGGAATGTGAAGGTCCTGAACTTTCCGTAGGAAACAATGGGTTGACCCCTTAGACCCAAGGGGGTGGGAGAAAGGTAATTTTTTTGTTATAAGAGGAAAAAAATTATAAGTTTTTTTGTGATAGCCGTCCCATGGCCGAGTGGTTAACGCGCTTGGTTACTCATCTAAGGGACCTGGGTTCGAGCCCCGGGTATGGCATGGATGTACGTGTCGTTTTTCTGCTGAGGTCCTGCCATCCTCTCAGACCTTCTACTCTGGCATGTAATTTTTATATAAAATAATTTTTGAATATAATAATTTTTGTTTCCATAAACTAGGCCACCACTGTGCCTTTTCTTGAGGGTTGGTCATTTTCAATTGTTACCACTAATTATCAGTTGTTATGCCACTTATCTGAAACAATATATATATATATTAAAACTTTGATATTAAAAAAATTTAAAACTTTCGGAGGCTTTGTGGACATCCTGTATTTAGCATTTGAAATGCCAACAGAAAAATCCTTTTTAATGTAAATGCAACATTTATAATATCATTTCTGTAAATCATGGAAATATTTCTATTACAGCTTTGGCAATACCTTTTTTTCACTTAATATTCAAAATTTTAATTAAAAAAGCAAATCTACTCTTTTTATTGCTTAGGATGTTCTAATGTGATTCAAATTCAATTTCTTCTACAATTTATCAGAAATGTCCTATTACTCCCATTTCTAAAATAAATTAATAGAACGTTTATAACAAAATAAAATTCAATTTATTCACACTTTTTTAGATTGCATGTTTCAAAATAATAATCATGAAAAACAACATAGTATTTACAAATTTTCAGGCATCATTTGAACATATTGAGATCTCCCTTTGCATACCTCGTCATCCTCCTCATCCTCCTCAAGCAGCCATGGACTACGGAGGTTCAACCAGACCGTGCAATTTAGTTCTCCAAGCATATCTCTCCTCAGCTACACAAACTTTTAATCATTTCTATTTCGATTACTTCTTGTGGCAGATTTTTTCTTGAAGCAGCTGCCAAACATTTTTAAACTATTAGTAATAATAATGAGCCATTTTATCATATATACAAATGTGTGATGGAAATTAAACTATTGCAACTGTCATATTCACAAAAATCATATGAAAACTAATTATTCTAAATTCTTAATCATTTCTATTTCAATTGAGTTATTTTTGCAGCACATTTTTTCAGTAGCTGTAAAATAACATTAAACGTAAATATTGCTAATTATTAAACTTCTAAAAATTTTTGATCACATATTTGGATCATTCATTGTTTTTTTTCTCATATAACTATTACTATTCACAAATTATCACATGCAAAGCTTTGAAATTCTTACCTAAGCAAGTACCACAGTAAATTCATAGTACTGTCCTAAGACAATATGTCTCATTAAAAAACTGATTGAACTAAAACAATTAATACATGCTTTATGTCCATTCTATGTTTAAACAACAAAAAAAAACTATTAAAATTACTTTTTCTTAGCAGTTCCCAACACACAGCATGTTATTCTGAAACTGCTGCATACAGCTTTGTCATGTTCACTGCCGCAATGCTAAGAAATTTCGGATCTTCTAGGCGATGCCATTTTCTTATATTAGCTCAAAATACCATGAATATTTAATAATGAAATTACGTCAAAAATCTTTTTTAAAACACCATCCTTTTCAAACGTGATTCACGTGTGCACAGCGTCACCTATAGGACAAAACGTTTCCTAATGGGCCATGCGGTGAATACATAAACGTGATTCGCACAGCATTAGACATAAAAATAAAAGCCTACTAACAAGGTAACCTATTGCATTGCAGATGGAATTTTGATGTTTCGTTTATGGGGCAACGCTTTCCTATCGCCAATAAGCCATTCATTGCAGCATGAATCATGGTTGACCTATACAGCCCCATTTTAAAAAAACCTAGATGCGATGCAAATATGATTTGAGTGCCATAATAGTCCGGAACAAGTGCAAATCGTACGATTCCTACGGCAATCAACACGTTAAACATCTGTAAAATGACCCTTTAGCTTTGTTCCCTAATTAACTGAATTTGGTACCATTTCCTGTCAATTTTTTTCTCTATGCATTTCCGAAATTTACACCACCTACTTCATGTAGTAGTCTAGAAACAACATCAAAAAAACAGAACCTAATTTAAAGGGTCAGCTCATAAAAGTGCTGAGGTTAGGAAAGGGACAGCTTTTAGTGTGTTTTCTTTAAAATGCAGAGATTGTACATGGGGCCACAACTTTTCTTCTCAGCTAATGGATGATAACCATTCCAAATCCATTAGTATCCTCTTCTAATTGAAGGTAGGTTGAGCAGAAATTAATATCAGTACTGACACAGGTCAAGTTGAAATGTGGGAGTTAGAGATTACGGACCTAGTGCACTAATGAGGATAAGACAAGTAGGGTTTCTCAATTACTAAAATATTCCACAAAAAGGTCGAAATGATGTTCTATGTGGAACAAGGTTTGTGGTTTTTTTTAAATCTATTTCTAGTGTTGAAATAGGGGCTAAAATAAAATTATACAAAGATACCAGTTTTGGATTTCAAAGAAGGTAAACAAGTTTGATTTCATAAAATATGGAATTTTTTTCGATTAAGGAGAAAGGCTTTATACCCCTTGGGATGATATCCCATGGTACTTGGCTCAGTGAACAAAGCACGTGATATGTTATTTTGGCAATAGGCGTGTTTCATACTCAATGCAAAAATAATGTTTTTGGCAAAAGTGCACTTCACGGTACTCAGCAGCCATTTTTTTTTAAGCAACCTACGAAACAGTCCTTTACGATGTTTTCCACGACCCCCCAGACCCTAACCCACAGAGAGGTATCTAGAAAAATGATTATTTTTTTCGTTACCATAGTAACCATAACTAGCCTTTACGTCAAACGCAACGTAGCGAAAAAATCCGCGAATTCCTTTCCCCCATTAAAAGACATTCGTCACCACCATGAATTGCAAAAAAGAAATAAAATCATGGTGAAAATAATCCCCCATAAAGACACAGACCAACAATTGCCTTCGCACTTATCTTCGTCGAAGAGATATTGATGTGGGGACAGTCTCTCAGCGGCAAGTGGGAGTTTCCTGGGGTTATCTCCTTATGGGTGGGACGGTCGCTTAGCTGCAAGTCAGAGTTCGCTCTTCAAGACGATCAGACAGTGAGGAATCACAAACTCAGTTCAACACCGTTCACAAAACCACTCATTGACAGAGATTCCCTTGCCTCGATGCATTAAGTCCCACGTGCCCATGCAGGCTATACTTCTTCTGTCTGCTCGGAATGCACTAAGTTATTATCGAATTCGATTTGAGCATTAAGCAGTCTCAAAATGGCCTCATTCATTACGGTCTATCACTCACTTCCGATGATTCCTGTATTTCGATACATTTCCGATACTTGATCTGCCTGGAGCAATCCAGAGTTATGGCTGCCCCAGGCTTCTACTCGTTCCGAGAGTAACTAACCCTATCTGCTAAGCCCAAAATTTCTGATCTAATTGACGTCCTCCTCTACTTCGCTAGCCATTTCCCAGGCTCCTTCTCCCCTTAGTTTCCACTAATAGGTGCTATGTGCAAGGAACCATCTGCAGCATCTGCAGACCAACTTAACAGTCATAAATTCCACCCAGGAGGTCTGTGTCGGCGCTGGGTGTCGACATCGCCGCTTGGGAGAAGGGGATTTCTCGTTGGTGGGTATAAACAGAGGACGATGTTGTCCAGTTCTAAGTCCAAATTTGTCCATGGATACGATTTCGTGGTTGCGTTTTCCGTGTGAAGATGCATTTTAGCTGTCTGCATTTACTCGCGCCACCAGACAATTCCGTGTCTGACCTTACACTGTAAGAGAATAAATTGAGGTTCTGCTTGTCATTCTCTCCACGGGGATCTAGTTTGGAGGAGTCTGAGTGCCGTATTCTTTATCGGAAAGGGTTCCCTGGATGTGAAAAAATGAGTACTTGGTGTAATGTGTGTGTGGACTTTCGTTTGCAGCTGGGAAATTTCGTCTTTCCCACCTAAAGTGTAACAAACGTGGCACCCTGTTCGTCTGTTCCCTCTGTATTGGTAAAAATCTGAATTAAGTGACAAACTGAAAAAAGAATCCTTAAGCCTGATGCAAATCAGAACTTAACAATAACCTCCTTTCTGAATTTGGTAAGATAAGAAAATTGAACAGCTTGGAAAGCCCAACATCCACTTACATTATGGTTCTAGACTGGGACATTAAGTTCTAGACTGGAGAGCAGGACAGGACTTACGCATGCGCTAACTAAGCTCTAACTTAGGGCCTCACAATTAGAGGGGGTCTAAAAAATTGGGTACGAAGTTTTCTGGCACGAATTTTTTTATATTTAGATCAATCTGTTGTGCAAACATTGTTCATCTCACTTTTACACGGTTACCATTGCATACCAATGTTTTTCCCATATTAATTTCGCGTTTAGCTTTCAATGCTCCCTTCAATAAGAATAATAATTATATATCTCAACTTTCGAAATTTTTGGTGCCACTTAAGCTTACCACAGCTGAGGGCATCAGAAGGTCAAAGTCCGGCCCAGCTGGAGAGCCTGACTTGTAAACACAGTGTAAAAGAAACGAATGGTCATCAGTAGTCAGCACATAGTAGGAGATACGTTTCACTCCTTCCAATTCTCAATCGATTCTGATTGGTTAGTGCTCAATGATGAATGCTAGAGTCCAGATTAATCAATAGGACAGCAGGATTTTCAAGTGCCCTTTTGGTTGGAAGTCTGTCTCATTTCTTGAATGAATTGTTAAATATGTTACTCTTAGTGAAATTTTTATTTCTTTTTATATCTGATATGATAACTACCCATTGAAAACATCTTATATTGAAAACATCTTACAGAAAACATCTGCTTTTATATTATTCCTTAAATATGTTAATCTTAGTCAAATTTTTATTTCTTTTTATATCTGATATAATAACTACCCATTGAAAACATCTGCTTTTATATTATTCTTATTTTGTAAAAGTATCCTAGTCATACCAAAGAGGATTGAGCCCAAGAAATATTGTTTGAATTTCCTCAGTACATCCCTGTAAACAATGGATCTCCTTTTCCTATCTTTTTTCAGCCGTTGATCTTTGTCGCGTGGCGATTTAGCCATTAGGTGTCCAAACTTAATGCCACTCAGAGGTAAAACAATATAGGGTTAAAATATTTTAAAGTCATTTTTATTAAAGACTACATTATTTATAATAAAAAAATCATAACGCTCTTTTACTTAACTATATTTTTAACTTTTATTTGTTCATAACTATATTTTTTATAATTCATTTGTAATATCTGAATTTTTTTTTTCAGAAGCAATATTTATCTTAAAATTCAATAAAATATTACGATATTTCAATGTAAAATATAATTTGAAACTAGGTTAATTGTAACACGATTTGGAGTGTATATAAAACCATAAATGCTCGGCATTGAAAAAGTTTAAACATTACTTGATTTTTACTTTAACAGTTATTTAAAATTTAGGACTAGAATTAATAACCTTTTGATCATGTATGCCAACAAAGTAGAGTTTTTTCTATCCTATAATGGTCTAGAAATTATCATTATATAACAGTACAAAAAAAGAAAAGCCTGCTAGTTAACCATGCATTAGAAGGAAATAAGAGTCACGTGGTTAAATTTGAGTTGTTCTCTTTGTTCTTTATGCATTTGTTAACATACAAATTCAGTTGCAAGCCTTATAATTGACATCATATAGCATTCATCATTGAGCACTAACCAATCAGAATTGACTGAGAATTTAAACTAATGAAACATATTTCCTACTATGCACCGACTACTCTTAAATTTAATTGAAACTCTTTAATTTATACTGTGCTATTTTCTTTATTTTATAGTTTTATATTCGCTTTATTTTATGAAGTATTTTTAAAATGAAATATGAAGAAAAAAAAAGGAAATTTATTGGCATATGACCGTTTCTGCAACCATTGTTATATATGCATATATTTCATTCATTAACAATATTTTAGGGTAAATTAATTGTTTTAGCATTTAGTTAGACATAACTAGTGTAATAAAACCACTGCTGATAAGCCCATCAGCTGTAAAAAGGGTTATATCCTTAAGGATGGATATGCTACATTTCCACAGCAGTAATAGCAAAGTAGAAATAAGAACCAAAAATTAGTATGGCCGTAAAATGATATAACTTATTACTATTCTAAACATATTTATTAAAAAATATAAATTTAAAATTTAAAAATTCTCCTGTCTTCCTATAGGGTTCTAAAAAGAGGAAAATTGATCTCTATGTTGCGATCTTGTGCAACCACGGCAATTCCCGGTTCCGCCTGACAGCACTACCTGGTTTAAGAAAAGCCATGACTATCTAGAGCCGGGGGCAAGGAATACGCCCTATAGGCGCACCTCAACCCCGTCCTCACATGGCAGCAGTCCTATAGAAGGAAAGCTGACCACCGGAAGAAACCTAACTTTAATCTATTCCCCGGTTTGCAAATGTGCAAGGATATAAAGATCCAAGCTCGATCGGCACCCGGGGTGGAGACTCTTAGTAAGACCCAGACTTTTTGGACAGCTCGTGCCTACTAAGCCGAGGGAAACCTTTCGGCAGAGCCGTCGAACTGACCACACAGGTCCCTGAGAGGTGAGGTCTCCGACGCCGTCACCACCCGACCGGCAATCAAGCCGGCCAGCAGCGTCTTCAACCTCGGTTGGCCTTGGCCATGTCCAACCGGCGCCCAACCCGGTCGGCACAGCCTTCAGCCGGGTTGCTGGGCCCTAGGCCCACCCATCACGACAAGGTGGTCCCCTATCGGGGGGGTCTAAAAAGAGGAAAATAAACCTGAAGCCTATCAATGGTGCAATCAGTCAATGAGTTCGTATTCGTTTCAAAGGAAGATAGGTCAAGTAGATTAATTGGCGCCTTATCTTCCTTTAAAGCGAATACGAATTCTGTGACGGATTACACCATCAATATGTGTTAGGTTTATTTTCTGCTTTTTAGAGATCTATAGGAAAATAGGTATTATTTAAAATTTTCAAATTATACTTTTTTCTGCTTTCACTAAATCAATTCAAAAACCTTCATTTGGTATACGACCTATAACTATCGAGCACATTTACTCCCCTTTTGGAGTGATGCTTGAGACAGTTAACGACATTGGAGATGTCACAAGCTTTAATTTGAGACACAACTCGTTAAAGTGGAACCCCGAGATAAGCCCCTCAACTTAGCAGGGAGTAATAGTGGGAGCCATAATTCGAAAAAGCATAACTATACAGGTTTTCATTTGACACCAACTCATAACAGGCCCTCGCGTTCGGAAGATAGAGCATTATGACTTTCACATTTCCCGTTTTTCAGGGGGGACGTGACGTCGGGGAGCATTTTCTCATAACTTATGACCTTCCCCGTGTCAGTAGCTCTCAATTGACATATAGCGTGTTACTTTCGGCAATCGTTTTCTGGGGATATAACGGAACAATAGTTTAGTATTTCCTCTATTTTAGAGGGGGAAGGATGCATGAGGGGTCAGTTTTTCAGAGCCTAAACAGTCCCCTCTTGAAAAGCTTTCCTTTGGCACATTGGTCGATACTAATGCACTCGTGTTCAGGAGGTATATGGGAAAAATCATTTTCATGTTTTCCACTTTTTTTAGGCAAAGAAGGCATATTTTTCATAGCTTAGGGCATTTCACGCATAATAAGTTTTCATTTGACGTATAACTTGTTATTTTCGGTCTTCGTGTTCTGCAGATAAAGCTTAAGAAGAGTGTTCACATTTCCCCTTTTTATGGGGACAAAAGCACGGAATGGGTCAATTTTTCATAGCTTAGGACATTTGACACATAATGTATTCATCTTATGTATAGCTTGTTATTTTCGGTCTTCGTGTTCTGCAGATATAATTTAAGAATTGCTTTCACGTTTCCTTTTTAGTGGGGACGAAAGCACAGGGGGTTAATTTTTCATAGTTTAGGACATTTCACGCATAATAAGTATTCATTTGACGTATAGCTTATTACTTTCGGCCTTCGTGTTCTGCAGATATAGCTTAACAATTGTTTTCACGTTTTCCCTTTTTAGGGGGGACGAAAGTAAGGGGTTCAATTTGTCAGAGCTTAGGTTTTTCACGCATAATAAGTATTCATTTGACGTATAGCTTTTTACTTTCGGCCTTCGTGTTCTGCAGATATAGGTTAGGAATATTGTTCACGTTTCCCCTTTTTTGGGGGGGGGGGGGACGAAAAACGGGGTTTAATTTTTCATAGCTTACGACATTTCACGCATCATAAGTTTTTATTTGACGTACGTGGCTTAGTGGTTTGCGCACTTGGCTACTGATCTATGGGACCTGGGTTCGAGCCCCGGGAAAGGGAAGGATGTTCGTGTTCTTTTCTGCTGAGGTCCTGCCATCCTCTCGTACCTTCTACTGTGGCATATAAAATGACAGGCTCCTGTGAGAGCTCTGTGGCAAGTAGCTGCTTGAGCCGTATTTATTTTATTTTTTATTTATAGATTGTTACTTTCGGTCATTGTGTTCTGCAGATATAGATCAAGAATAGTGTCACGTTTCCCCTTTTTAGGGGGGACGAAAGCACGGGGGTTAATTTTTCATAGCTTAGGACATTTCACGCATCATAAGTACTCATTTGACGTATAGCTTGTTACTTTCGGCCTTCGTGTTCTGCAGATATAGCTTAACAATAGTGTTCACGTTTCCCCTTTTTAGGGGGGGACGAAAGCACAGGGGGTTAATTTTTCATAATTTAGGGCATTTCACGCATAATAAGTATTGATTATAGCTTAAGAATAGTTTTCACATTTCCCCTTTTTACAGGGGACGAAAGAAAGCACGGGGGTCAATTTTTCGCAGCTTAGGGCATTTCACCCATCATATGTTTTCATTTGATGTTGGTTTCATTCTTTTGATAATGTTTTTCATTTCATTAATTTAAACGATGTTGGCAACATCGTTTGCCTCGAGCTATGTTGTGTATTTTATTGGTCTTGTGAGTTTGTTTTGATTTTTTGATATCCTATCATTTTCTCATCAGTTTTTCTTTTAGTCTTCAACGCTTATTCATTTTCATATCCAAATCAGGAATTACAGATTTGCAGTATTTAGTAAATTTCTTTGAAGCAGAAATTACTATGACATTGAATGTGTTGTAGATTTATAATTGACATTCGAATCTGGAACTTGAGCATCAATTCTCTATTAGTATTACGTATTCTGGAATGATACCACGTGAATGCTGTTTGCACTTTATTGAAGTATTGAGAGATAATTGATTGAAATTTTGCAGTTTATTTGTCTTTTTAATTCCCAGTTTCAAAAGTATTAATTTGCTTTGAATATGAAGTACTACAAATGTTCTGAATCAATTGTAGTAGATAAAGATTTTCTTACTTGCTACTTATGTGATAATAAATTCCATTATTATTGTACTGGCATATATAAAAAAGAGTTATAAGAGATTTACTCGAGAAAAGAAAAATATTTGGAGATATAAGTGCAGTGCATTATCTAGTTCTGAAACCATGACACCTAATATATATATGACATCTAATGTTGAAAAAAATAAGGATGCTGGAGAATCAGAAAAAAAAATTTCCTAATCTGACTGAATCTTCTCTCCCGTGTATGATAAACAAATGTATACATCATCATTATCATCATCATCATCCTCAAGCAGCCATGGGCTACGGAGGTCCAACTAGACCGCGCAGTTTAATTCTCCAAGCATATCTGTCCTGAGCTACATCTACTGCATCTGGCCACTGCACACCAATTCTAACAAGGTCCTGTTTGACATTGTCTGCCCACTGCATCCTAGGTCTCCCCTTCTTTCTGAGGCCTTTAGGCACACTGTTCATAACCCTATTCGCCAATCTATAATTATCCATACGGGCAACATGGCCAAACCAGCGGAGTCTCTCTCTGCACAATATGCTGCTTAAAGGAGGTTGCTGACTCCTTTGCCTAACCTCATCATTAGTTACAAAGTTGAACCACCTAATACCCAAGATACTACGTAAGCATCTGGAATCAAAAGCATCTAGTTTCCTGTTATCTTGTTTACACAGCGTCCAAGTTTCACTACCATAACTAACCCTAGAAAGAACCAAACTATTATACAGTCTAATTTTAATCTTTAGGTGTATACGCCTATTTCTTCACAATCTCCATAGATTCTAAAAAGTCCCGGCAGCAATACCTATTCGTCTGTTAATCTCATGCCGCACATCACCAGTATCAGTTACGTAGCTCCCAAGGTAATTAAACTGTGACACCTGCTCAAGACTGCAACCATTCAGATTAACTGAAATACAGCCTGCCTGACCAATTTTCATCACTTTAGTTTTCTCTCTGTTTATAACCAAACCTACTCTACTACCAGTCTCATCAACAGCTCGAATGAAAGAGTTCATCTCATCAACATCATTTGCCAAAAGGGCTAAATCATCAGCATAATCTAAATCAGAAATTTTCGTATCTCCAGCCGATTTAAGGCCAAAAGCTTTCCCTTGAAGTGAATTTCGCATAACATAATCAACAACCAATCAAAAGAGAAAAGGAGACAAAATGCACCCTTGTCGAACACCAGAAGTAATGCTAAACCAATTGCTACAAGACTCGCCAACTCTAACACATGACTCAGTGTTATGATAGAGAGCTTTCATTACGTTAACTAACTTGTCTGGTATACCATATGATATCACAATCAACCACAAATTATGACGATCAACAGAGTCGAAATCCTTTTTGAAATCAACAAAGCTAGCAACCAAAGGTCTCTGAAACTCTAAACATTTCTCAAGAATCTGCCTAAGTGAAAATATCTGATCTACATATCCCCTAAAACTTCTGAATCCACATTGCTCATCACGCAATTGATTGTCAACTAGATTCTTAATTCTATTAAACACAATCATGGAAAGAACTTTACCTAGAGAGTAGGTTGATACCTCTATAGTTATCACAAGTACTGCGATCACCTTTTTTGAAAATAGGGATAATAATAGCTCTCGGTAAAATCTTTAGGAACCATGCCTTTATCATAAAAGTTATTCAAAATTTCAGTCATCGAAGTGGTAACTGAAACATTCCCAGCTCTAAGCATTTCCGTAGTAATTTCATCCACCCCTGGGGATTTATGAAGTTTAAGTTTAGAAATAGCCAAACTAACTTCAGATTGTGTTATAGGGCCAACATTAAAGCCAACAATGCATCTATCATCATTGCAAACAATGGGAGTAGAATTAACCACATTGTATAGAACATCACTGAAATGCTCAGCCCACCTAGCCATAACAGAATCCTCACCTTCTATAACCTTACCTTGTTTATCCTTCAATCCCTGTATACCTGTCCGTTTTCTACCACACAAAACATTAACTATCTGGTACAGCTCTCTGCTGCTGTACTGTCTAACTGCTTCCTCAGCTTTGTTAGCCAGCCATCAAGCCAAAGATTCTTATCAGTAGCTAACTGATCCTTTACACGTTTATTAAGTTCTTTGTAATGCTTTCTATTAGGACTAGTAGGGTACTGATTAAGGACATTCCTGCAGTTACTTCTTTCTGAAATAAGCTCAAGTGCCTTATCACTTAAATAATTCTGTCTCCTCTGCTCCTTTTTTCCTAAAAGAGTACTGTCCAAAAAAGCCTGTTTAAAATGGCCCCATTCTTCCTCAACTTCAGTATTAAGCAAACCATGACTGTCATAATGACTAAGTAACCTATCATGGTAAGCTTTGGCTATAACTGGATCTTTCAGAGCTTCAGTATTAAAGGTAAATTTTTTAACCTTAGCACAACATTTTTTAAGTTTAAGTTGCAAGACACTTTTAATAAAGTAATTGTCAGATCCAATTTGCTCCCCTATATGCCCTGGTATTCCTGACAGAAGTAGCCCATTTGCTGCTAATTAATATGTAATCAATTATATTCTTATGCAGCCCATCAGGTGAAACCCATGTGTATTTATGTATGTCGCGGTTTTTGCAATAAGTGTTAGTTATTCTGAAACCATTGAGTTTACTTACCTGTAGGAGACGTTGCCCATTGCCATTGCAGCTACCAATACCAAAAACGCCCATTACTCCTCCCCAAAGGTCAGAGTCAGTACCAACTTTGACATTGAAGTCACCAAGAACAAGGGTAATACCTCCTTTCTCGACAGAATTCAAAATATCCTGAAATTGTCCGTAAAACCTATCTTTCTCATCCTCATCGGCATCCTCAGTGGGGGCATAACAGATAACATTCAAGTCTTCAATGTTTGTCTGAAATTTTGCTGTAAGAAACCTTTCATTAATGCACACATATCCTAGAAGAGCATCACAGCATGTCTGCTGAGAAGCAGACCCACACCTTGGTGATGCTTTCCATCCTCCCTGTAAAGAGAAATTTAAAGTTATTTTTAAGTATCTCACCTTTACCTGTCCATCTGGTCTCTTGCAAGCCTAGAATATCTATGTTATAGCGCTGGAATTCCTGCATGAGGAAATCAAGAGAATAATCTCTATGTAATGCCTTCACGTTCCACATTCCTGCAGAGAGAAAATGATTAGTAGGATTTTGAAAGAAACTAGGTTTATTGAGATAGGTAGGGCCAACAATATCAAACAGCCCCTGATCGCAGGCAAGTCAAAATCTGTTCCTCCTCCACTAAAGGCCGAAGTCACCAATGTTGGCAGAAACTTCAGGCACCACCTTTTCAAGTGGGCTTTTTCAAGAGCCACATGGCCTGCCTGAGACACATTACTCCAGTTTAGGCTTGACGATGTCCAACTAGCTAAATAAGGTTCAGGTACCTGCGATGGCCTCTGATTAGGATTATCCACCAGCTGATATAAGATATCCCATGCCTCTGTTCACTTTCGGCTGGCAAAACAGAAGCAAACAGAAAACACAGCGGCAGACTCTCCCTCAACAGAGGCCCACCAGTGCAGCAAGTCCAGGATCCAAAATCAAGCTCAAATCCATAAAACAAGTCTGGTCTAGTAGGTGAAAATGGTCAGCACCAGGACCCTGTGATGTTCACCACCTTCTCAGCAGGGTTGAAAAAAGAAAAAAATGTGGCCATAAATGACCAGATCAGTAGGACATACTGAACTGGCAGCCCTCCCCTTCCGTTCCCTCAAAAAGAGAATTTCGCTTTTGAAAGGTACTAACGGCCTGCACCACGAGAAGGCGGTGTCGGACATTAGGTGTGCCTGGTTCTGTGCATCATCACTGGGGAGTGCGAGGCCGACGAGAAAGACAGGTCATGACACTGAGGCGATCCTCAACCGTCACGTGATCAACCTAGTCCGGTAGCTGCAAACGCCACCCGATTCGTTCGCACAGAACCTTGTATCTCATTTTTGCAATTTTATTTCGCTTTTTTTCGTATCGACATTAAATCACTTGAAAAATTCCTTGTGTAGAATAAATAATGGCTGTATTCTTTTTCCACTTTTTTGTTTAGCCTTTTATATAAGCGAATTTAAATTTGATAGTTAATCTAAAACTAGCTGAAATTTACAAGAAACCTAATTTTTTTTTCTTTCTTCGTATCCCATTTAATCTAATTTGTGATAATTCTTAAAATATCAGCAGTTTCCTTAAAAAAATTAAAGGCACAATATTATAGTGTTTAGAATAAAGAGCAAAATCAGAAAAACCAGAGGTGTATTTAAACGGGTGGTTTGAGATATGTATATACAAATATATATAATTTTTAAATTCTTTTATGTTTTTTTTAAAACATTTAAGAATTGCAAGGCATTGCAGTATCCTTAATATTTACTTATTGAGTACATTTTTTTAATCTTTTGGAAAAGAAATCGCCCGACCCAAATATAATTTAAAAAATATATACTTTCAGTGGTCACTTATTAGATAAATTTCCATGATATGCAAGCAGTAATCGAGATTTTACAGCGCAATAACTTCTTAAAATTATTAAGGTAAATTGTGACAGTAGCTACGTTGCACGTTTGGTATTTAATTATGGAATATTTAATAACAGTTATTCCACTTTATATAACTGGTGTCGCGTAAAAAGGTTGAAATGGAAGCAATAACCGGAACATTAGACTTTAGTAAGATAAATACTGTGAAAAGTATGAATACATTTTAGTAGTTCACACACTAATTTCCATCAATTTTGAACGAGCTAAGTTAAATATTTCTACCTTCATAACTATTTAAATACTGAACCTGATATTTCTAAAAACCTAGATTTAATGGTTTATTTTCAATTGCATTTTCCTATGAAAAGCACAATGAAGAAATTGCTGTGCCCCATTGACAGAAGTGTACCTAATAAAGTGACTGCTTAGCACTTCTGATTGCCACATTTAATAGGACAGTTTAATGAACAGAAACAGCATATTTGATAGGAATTAACATATTTTTCATCTTTATTCTTCATTTGAGGTAGTTTACAACAAATTATTTTCAGTGCAAACATGGGCATAATGTCCCTGAGGCTACATAATGCAAATACAGTGCGGCATATACAGATTTGAATAAAACTTGTACTGTATTCAGCAGTAATATTTTAGAATATGATACAGAAAATTACAAAACTCATAAAAAATTAAGATTTTCTGCATATTGATTTTAACAATATACTAGTGTATATCACAGCTTTGGAATATATTTAAGTAAATATTTCACTACACTTTTTTTTGTTTCTTTTCAACTCATAAAAGATGTCCAATGAAGATGTGACAAGAAATATATTAGATCATGTAACATCAGTTCATTATAAAACATTTATCTAGTAAATTGATATTAATGAAAATTATGTATCTCTTCCTAAAAGACTCATACATAATCTAGAACATGAAAGATATCCTAAAATTCATTAATTTTGCACGCATATAACACATCACAGCTTCTGAAAGAACGTAATATACTGCAAAAGTAATTTTCAGACACTAAATTTTGCCAACATTCTCGGCACTCAATAAATTTGTTCAAATTTCTTACCGAATTTCTAATGATAATAAACAACATAAGCAACTCAAAAGCAAACACTTGACTGGGTTGACATTATTTTTAAAGTCATATTTATGAAGTTACAAAATTTTATTAACTGATCAGTCATTTAATATTGAAAATGATCAATACAACCTAATTCTCATGAAGCATCTGAAATAAGCAATATATAATATAGATAATATTTCTTCATATTAAGAATGTCAGTTGGGTTGCGTTGGGTTGTTTTACCTCTGAGCGGCACTTTTTTTGCACACCATGGGCTAAATGGCCAGGTCACATGGACCCTGAAGGCTCAGAGAAGGTTGGGGAAGGGGACCCACTGGAACAGCTGTTGGGAGACAGATGGTAGCCTCCCGTCAAGGCCATCCAGTGTGTTCTTTAATGTGCACAGGGTATGGCTCTCCCGCACACAGGGCCACGGCTTAACGTCCCATCCGACGGACGGCGGCCTTCCCAAGCCCATCGGTGTCCCCTACTGACCATGCGCAGGGCGGGGAATTTTGCGGAGATAAATCTCAACGCTGACCCAGCTGGGACTTGAACCTGGGAACTACAGATTACGAGCCTGGTGCGCTACCGACTGAGCCACCCCCGCCCCAAGAATGACAGTAAATGGATGATTATTTTATTTAGAGCAAATAATGAGTGTTACAAATTGATGACTAGTCAGATTGGACACCTATATCTCAGAGATAATGTTGAACCCAAAACTGGTTACAACAGTTTAAAACGGTATAAAAATTAGTGTCATTTTTCCTTCACAGAATATCGGTAAAATTCAGCTTTCTTAACTCTTTAAAAAGGTAAATTAAAGATTCTAAAGGTTATGTATTTTCAGGTGAATAGGAGAAAATGAATTAAACAGAATACAAATTTTACATCTTTCAAACACATGTATGAGCCTGAAGCATAACAATGGGAGAACACATTAGTTAATCCTGCATAATTTATTTACTGCATAGGCTCAGGTAATAAATATGTTAAGACAGAGAAGATTGTTGTTTGCAAAGTCAAAATTAATAGACTATTGTAAATGGCATATTAAATTCAAGTGACAAAAATTGACAAATGATATAATTTTTTTTGAGTGACTTGACTACGGAATTCAAACCTGGGAACTGGATACCAATATGCAAAAGATAATATTGAATCGACAACCAACTTTTTTTCTTCTTTATAATTATAGAAATATATTATGTGCTCATATATATCAACATATATTATAGTTCTTTACGAAAATCTGTAGCTAGCAATCACAGCCAGAGAAAGCAAGCATTATATATTCATATATATAATACTGTTAAAATACAGTCCATAAATACTGTCTCAACCTCATAGAGCTGTATTGTCGTGTGAAAATCCAGTAAAACTCTTGCTGGCACAGTGGCAGGGGTGGCTCAGTAGGTAGAACGCCTGATTCATAAATCTGCTGTTCCCAGGTTTGAGTCACATCTGGGATCTTATCTGTCAGTAGGGGACACTGATGGGTTTGGAAAAGACACCATCTGTAGAACGAGACATTAAGCAATGGGCCCCATACCCTGTGTATGTTAAAGAACACTCTGGATAGCCTTGATGGGAGGCTACCACCTCTCCAGTGTGCTGCCTCCCCTAAACTATCAGCCCTTGGGAACTAGCCATTTAGCCCATTGTATGAAAGGAAGTGCCATTCAGAGGTTAATAAAAAAACAACTGGTAGACACATAGCAGAAGAAAAACTCCAGTATTCTAATATACATAGTATGTTACTTTACTGAAAATTAAAAAGTGGTGTATGTGTTGCATTGTAGATTTTTTTTTATAAACCTTTAGAATGATTTTGTAAATAAAACTTTAATTTTCATTAGGTAATGGTTATAAACTGAAAGTCCACTCTCACTACAAGTATTCAGCAATATAAATTAATATCTGATTAATTAAATTTTAATGTTACCATGCTATTTTTGAATTTAAGCTTTAATGACATCTGCTATTTCATGGACATAAAAACAACATGAAAATATTTTTTTTTTCCCATAGAATAACCAAAAATTAAAGGGTTTTAAATTTAGAAGAAATTAATTAAATTAGAAAGAAAAATAACTGGTTTTGGGTTCAACAATATCTTTTGCATATTCGATTTCAATCTGACTAAGCCATTAATAGTAACATCCATTATCTGATCTACATAAAATAATAAATAACATCCTTTTATTGACATTTTCAATTTCAAAAATTGTGGTCCACATGATATGCTCTAAAGACTGATAAAACCTGTTCCTATGGATACATAGTTACTCTATCTAGATATATGAAATATATATATTATGAATAAGGATACAGGTACAAATTTTGCAGTTCAAACAAGTGCTGATAGCATATTTATGTCTAAACTACTTTTCCCTTCAACGTATAAAACTTATTAGCTCAAAAACAAAAAAGATTGCCAAGAGAATTGTTTGTGCAAAGAATATCAAACATGGACTCGACAATTATTGTGGGCAACGACAAATATCTGGTTTGCCCCTTAAAAATAAAAAATACCCCCTCAAGCAACTGCTTGCCACAGAGGTCTGACATGACCCTGTCAGTTTACATGCCATAGTAGAAGGTCTGAGCGGATGGCAGGACCTCAGCAGAAAAACAACATGCACGTCCATGCCTTACCCGGGGCTCGAACCCAGTTTATGAAATGAAAAATGCTAGCATTCAGTAATTAACCTGATCATCCACACATTTATAGCAATTTGCAAAAGCATTAAATAAGAGTAGTTAAAATATCAAATAATTCATGCTCTCAACTTCAAAACTAGGCCAAACAAATTGTATCGTGTTTGTGATCAAAGGAACATGGGTTGAAGTCCCAAGTAAGGCATAGATGTTTGTATTGCCCCTTTCTGCTGAGATCACACCTTCCTCTCAGATCTCTAAGGCATATTACACTGGCAGGCTCCTGTCAGACCTCTGTGGGAAGCAATTGTTTGAGGAGGTATTTATATTTTTATTATAATGGAAGGAACATCAGCCTCACATCTTTAGAAATTTTTATACACGATCACTAAGCGCACAATGTTACTGAAAACTATGTTGTAAAAGAAATGATAATTGCCTTTCATGTAAAATATTTGCATCAATAAAGTCGAAAAAAAATTCAGTTAATTAGTTTTCCAATGATGAAATCACTGTTTCATAAATGAGTAAATGGCACGAGTGGGACACAAGCTTCTTTGTGGCAAATGAGGACATTCAAAAGACCAAGCAATGACAGGTAATCTCCATCATAGTTGGACCGGCATCCAGCAACACTACAGCGTCTAGGCATGATTAATTTCCTCACCTATGAATTGCAAGGGACCAGTAAATTATTCTATTCACATTCCTCTTTATGTCAAAAAAGTAAAAGTACTGAGCAACTTACAACATTAAATGTGGTTTTCATTCTTTGATGAATAAAATGTGAATATTACTACAAATCATTCACTAATTATCTTAATATTTAATAGTCATGGTATGTAAGAGAATTAAAAGTCTGTAGCTCTATATAATGATTGAAATTCTTGTTAATGATAAAAATTTGGGAACTACTGTAATACATAATCTTAATATTTAATAGTTATGGTATGCAAGAGAATGGAAAGTGTTCAGCTCTATATAATAAGTGAAATTCTTTTAGTGATAAAAATTTGTGAATTAAATAATACATTGTACACTTTGCAGTCTCATATGGTGTTATTCATAGAAACAGAAAAAAAAAACAGTTATCAAACAAATAAAAACAACAACACAAGCATCATTTATTAACTGCACTGCACAAGTAACATTTCTGTTTATACTGCTTTATCACTGCTGTTAAAGTAGTGAATAAATCATTTTCAATTAGAAACAGGTCAGTTATGAATTTGGTCAATATTATTAACTCATGTACCAGGCAGGAAATTTACCAAGTCTTATTTAAAAAAAAAGCTTGTCAGCAGGAATTAAAAATCATGATTGACCAATTGTGTATTAAACAGAACATTCTATCACTCTATAGCAAAGCTTTGTTTATATGATTCGAAAAACAGGATATATTAATTGGCTATTCTTATAATAATCTAATGAAGGCCACAGAAAAATTCAATATTGATTTCTCAGACAATAATTAGTATGGTGACTATCAAATACCTCTAAGGTGATACAGCTAGGTAGGTAAATATAGGGCCATATCATGGCTGTATCAGAAAACTCTGTGCAAAAGAGAAATGATTTACTCAAGAGATCTGGCAGCTACTCTCAAAGCAAAATTACGTAACAAAATGTTACTTAAGTTTTAAAAAGCAATTGCTCATTTCTCAACTCATATAATAATTGTATAACACATTAGTAATATTTATGTATAATTGCACTGCCACTTTGAAATGTGACCCTTACCAGAGCATTAAAAAAACTGTAATCTGATAAACCAGTGATAAGAGGCATGAGTCTAATAGCAAAATATCACTGATAAATTAAAATATGCTGTTATTAGCAATGAAAGAAAAAGTAGTTGCAATTTCTGCATTTAAAATGTACCAGAGGTCCTTATGCTCACATCAGATTTTATGATTATATTTATGCAAGTAACATATATAAAAGTTACTGAACAGTTGTGTTTAGTATTCACAAATTTTAAATTTGATTATTGATAGCATTTCATATCACAACTGTGCTATTTCGATGGCACTATTCAAATATAAAAATTTAAAGGACATTCAAGTTCTACTCTGAAATAATTCAAAAAATAATTTCAGCAAAGGAATCTACAACGTTACCTGTTAATTTAAAGCATATATTAGAAAAAATAGCTTTTACTCTACAAAACAGTGGAAAATTTATTTGCAGTTTAGTACTTAAAAAAATAAATCAGGGGATTCAAAAATAACTATTTTAGCGGATGATATATTTCGATACGGGCAATTTCAATTTTTCGCTCTATAAAAAAATTACGTATATTACTAAATTTATTTCCTTCAATTTTTTCAATCAAAACAGCGATAAGTTATATAAGGGCAGCCAAAAAAGTTTCTAACTTAATGAAAGACCATCTCATTCAACACACCATCATTTAACACGTTGAAACTAGGCCTAAGACAGCAATGCACTCAAAACACTTTTCAAGCACTAAATAATTACTTTTATCAAACCACTAACTACAGAAAATATTTCATGCTATAAATAATAATAAGGAGAAATGCTCACCTCTTTGGGGTAATCCAAACATAGTTTGAAGACAAAAACAATTGCAGTCCCGAAAAAGCACTTCGCTTCTGTGACAATCGAACTGTAACCTCGGACTAAGTTGATCACGTGATATTCCAGTTTATGTCTAGCTACCATTTACAGACCACTGAATTTAGAAATACATCAATCCATAATTGAAAAAATAACAGTACGTGGAGCAAATTTTTCACAGCCATATTTGAATTCAGCACCTCAAAATCAGTTAAAAACATCCTACTTGACCAACGTTATATAAAAAAAATTTGAATTTATTGTCCAGTGTTATTAAACTTTATTCATTTCGTTTTATGTTTGAAATTCTTTATGTTATTATCTATATTTTAATGCCTGACATTATATTTTTATTTCTAGATTTCAAAAGAAAGAATCCAAATTCTTCTTCTGTGGACCTACATCAATTTATGTTAGGTGCAAATATTCACTTTGTTAATCCCAAAATGTATTTGAAAATGAGAGTTTAATTTTGGAAGATAAGGTTTGGTCTTTGTCTTTGGAAAATAATACTCTGTATTCAAGAGAAAGCTGACGGAAAGCATGAGTTGTATATCGATGTAACTTAGAGTAAAGTATTAACAAAAACACTTCCCTTCTGAATGCTTTACGATATATTGATAACTGATATTAAAATCTCTGAGAATTCACTGAAAGGATTTTAGGACCAGTGTGGCCGTTTTCCACAGCAAATCAGAAAAACCATATGTATTAAATATCTGGTATATGAGTTTTAATAAGGAAACGCATTAAAAGAAAATATCTGATTGGTATCAGGAACACATTTGATCTCTGAAAGAATGTAAGCAAAGATTTCAGAGGAACAGATTGAACTCTAATCCAGAATTTTAAAAATTATCTTTTTCACATAAAGAAGAGAAAATTTATACTAATGATAAGTTTAGGGAAGTAATTTTAGAGAAAAGCAATCTAAATTTAAAGTAAATTTTCAAGACAGGTAAGAAAAAAAAACTCTCACGGTCTGATCATCATAGAAAATATTAGGAAATGAAAATCCATTTATAAAAGATTGGTGTCGTATAAGTCACAAATATCCCAAGATTTCACAAAGTCTAGTATTTCAAAAACCTTTTTAGAAGGATTTACTAAATAAAAAATTTAAAACTGATTATTTGAAGGAATATATTTCATATTTTCTTAAATGTATAGAAAGTGATTTTCATATTAACTCAATATATTGTAAGTCTACAACAAAAAAAAGGCGATTGAAGTTTGCTGGAAGTTTCAGGAAAAAAAACACTGCAAAATCAAATCAATACAAACAGAAGACATCAAACAAAAACATTACATCTATGAAATGGGTAAGAAAAGTTTTTCGCATAAAAATCAGTTAACACTGCACCATTTTATCCACACACAAGAGAAATCTCACAGCTCTGCAGTAGGTAACCAAACATTTTCCCATGATGACAACTTAAAAGCACATCATCTCACCCAGGAAGAAAAGAAACTCCATATTTCTGAAATTTGCATCGAAAAATTTTTAGAGGAAAGCTGTGTAAAATCTGATCCCATTATCAACACAGAAGAGAAACCTTATATGTGTGAAATATGTAGCGAAAGATTTTCACAAAGTGATCGATTAGCACTGCATCATTTTAAACACACAAGAAAGAAAGCTGAAGTGTATAACGAAATGATTTCTGAGAGTAGCATCCTAAATGCAAATCATCTTAGCAAGAGAGAAGACAAACTTTCTCTTTCTGAAATATGCAACGAGGGGGTTTCAATTAAAAGCCAAAAAATGCATAATGTTGTGCACACAAAAAGGAAATCTCATATTTGTGAAGTTTGCAACAAAGAATATTCAAGTAGTACTTATTTAAAGTTGCATCGCCATATCCATACAAAAGAGAAACCTTACCACTGTGAAATATGTAACAAAGGGTTCACACGGATTAGTCATTTAAAGAGGCACCGTATTATCCACACAGGAGAGAAACCTTATGTTTGTGAAATATGTAACAAAGGGTTCGCACGGATTAGTCATTTAAAGACGCACCTCCATATCCATTCAAAAACAAAACCACACATCTGTGAAATATGTAACAAAGGATTTACAAGTAAGAGTTATTTAAAGATACATCGTTTTATTCACAAGGAAGAGAAACCTTATGTCTGTGATATATGTAACAAAGGATTTAAAATTAAGAGTTCTTTAAAGATACATCGTTTAATACACAAGGAAGAGAAACCTTACCACTGTGAAATATGTAACAAAGGGTTCACACGGATTAGTCATTTAAAGAGGCACCGTATTATCCACACTGGAGAGAAACCTTATGTCTGTGAAATATGCAACAAAGGGTTTACAAGTAAGAGTTCTTTAAAGCTACATCGTTTTATACACAAGGAAGAGAAACCTTATCACTGTGATATATGTAACAAAGGGTTCACACAGATTAGTCATTTCAAGAATCACCTTTGTAGCCATTCAAAAGCAAAACTACACATTTGTGAAATATGTAACAAAGGGTTTACAAGGAAGAGTTATTTAAAGATACATCGTTTTATACACAAGGAAGAGAAACCTTATCACTGTGATATATGTAACAAAGGATTTAAAATTAAGAGTTCTTTAAAGATACATCGTTTTATACACAAGGAAGAGAAACCTTATCACTGTGAAATATGTAACAAAGGGTTCAGATGGATTAGTCATTTAAAGAGGCACCGTATTATCCACACAGGAGAGAAACCTTATGTCTGTGAAATATGTAACAAAGGGTTCACTCGGATTAGTCATTTAAAGACGCACCTCCATATCCATTCAAAAACAAAACCACACATCTGTGAAATATGTAACAAAGGGTTTACAAGTAAGAGTTATTTAAAGATACATCGTTTTATACACAAGGAAGAGAAACCTTATCACTGTGAAATATGTAACAAAGGATTTAAAATTAAGAGTTGTTTAAAGATACATCGTTTTATCCACAAAGAAGAGATACCTTACCACTGTGAAATATGTAACAAAGGGTTCACACGGATTAGTAATTTAAAGAGGCACCGTATTATCCACACGGGAGAGAAACCTTATGTCTGTGAAATATGTAACAAAGGGTTTACACAGAGGATAAATTTAAATGTACACAGTTTAACTCATAAAACAGAGCACTACATCCTGTGAACAATTAATAAATGAATTTGATAGCGTGGGAATTTAAAGCTTTATCTCTTTCCATATCAAATAGAAACTCACATCCTGAAATGTATATCGAAGAAATTTTCCTTTGCAGAAACGTAATGTAAGAGAAGAAACCTAGAACTTAAAAGTGAAAAGAAAAGAAATTCATTTTATATAAATCATAATCCCTCCTGTTTTGTTCGCACAGAACTGAAACCTTGTACCACTGAAATATGCAAGAAAGTGTTTCCAATTGTAGTGTTTTGAAATTATCCATATAAATAAGAAACTTCCCAACTGTGAGATATGTAATACAGGAGTTTCATAGAGCAGCAACCTAAACCTCTATTGGATTTCTCATACAAAATAGAAACCTGATCTTTCTTAAATTTGTAGCAAATCATTTTTTAGGTATTGGCAATTTAAATCGCATCCTCATACCTGCACAAAGGAGAATAATATGTCTTTCAAATATGAAAAGTTTTCTCCAAGTATTAATCCAAATGAGGGCACTCATATTTATTGATTATGAAACAAGGAATTTTCCAAATATATCTATTTGATTCTGCATCATTTTACACTTACCAAATAGGAATCTAATAGCTAAGAAATATATAACAATGGAATTTCACATGCTATGGAACTGCACTTAGAAAAACCTCATATCTGTGAAATATAAAACAAATCACTTTCAGCGATTGATTAAGTTGTATTGTATTACGCTGACAAAAAAAATTTCTCATATATGTGAAATATATAACAGAGGATTTTCCAGCAGTAAAAACTTAAATTCGCATATTATATCACAAAAAATCTAACAGGATTTTCATTCAGTAGAAGCTTATACCTGAAAAGTCCAAACCTGATGTCTGTGATTTTGAACAAAAATATTTCAAGATCAACATTAATTTAAAACCCTATCATTCTATAAACAGAAATTTGAAACTTAATGTAAACTGATTGAACCAATTATTATATATACCTACCTAATTACATGTTGCTCCATGCCCTCACAAAAACAGACAGACATCTTGGTCAGGACACAATGAGGTGTTGCAAACATGGAGGAGGTATTGCTACCCATAAAACGAAGATCGCCTGTTATACAGCATTTGCAGTTGCCGGTGGGGTTTGGTAGGCTCGAACAGATCTTTTCAATTCATCCCACAAATTTTCAATGGGGTTGAGGTCAGGCGATCGAGCAGGCCATTCGAGTATGGTAAACTAACTTTGATGATCCTGCAGCCAATTGGTCGCCATTCGGAAAGTATGTGGTGTGGAGCTCTCCTGTTGATAGATGGTGTCATGGTGCACAGAGAGAATCTTTACGAATGGGTGGAGATGATCGGCGAGGATGTTCACATACCTTTTGCCAGTGACAGAGGTTTCGACGGGTGCAAGAAGCCCCAAGGAAGCACAGGCAAACACACCCCAAACTGTTCCCCCTACTCCTCCTGCCTGTTTGACTCCAACTTGGCAGCTCGGTCCATCACTTGTGGTTTGCACCCCACACGCACCGTCCCATCGGCGTTATTCGTCACACCAGATGATGTCTGCAAATTGCAGTCCAATCTTTTGGTGTCTTGCAGTCAACAAGGAGACACGATTTCGATGTCGAGTGTCATAACTTATTTTTTCTATGGTAGAATGGATAGTCTTTGCGCATAAGCTTGTGGATGCGCCCTCGTTCAAATCCTACGTTATCTGCTCCATGGCAGTCATGTGATTCTATTAATGATGCAGTACAGTCTGCGCTCACCTCAAGAATCAATTGCACGTTTACATTCACGTTTCTCCCGCTGGTTGGAAGTTTCGCCACATTTCTCGTAGTCGTGGTACACTTGTGCGACTGTCTGAGGTGGAAATCCCAACAATTCAGCAGTTGCAGTGTTTGAACAACCGACCTCCCTCGCACCTACTATCTGGCTGTTATCAAGCATAGTAACTGGATTGCTATAATCATGGTTAAAAACAGTGATGTAAGAGAGTTACGTCTCTGCCTTTACCCTCTGCCTTTACCCGTGATTACTTCTCTGCAACTGGTTTCCAATGCACAGAGACCTGCTCTATTTATAGGCATTGCCAGTTTCAGAGTGCCACGTGACTGGACATGATATTTCTGCTTTGCACATTGTTATTGATGTATGTAATAATGTGTCCATTTAGTGAATGCATCAAAGGATTTTCTCAGGATGCCAAATTAAAATCTCCTTTTCTTCCTCAAATAAAAGAGGAAATTTATATTTTTAAAATATGTAACAATATATTTTCACATAAAGGCAGAAAATGTTGCATCACCTAGTTCACGAGAAAAATAGCTTCGCTAATTCAAATATATAAGAAAGTGTATCAATGAATTTTTAAGCCTTGTTATTAATAATTTCAACGATATAAGGATAGGCTGTGAATAGAAAGGATAGGAAATATTAATTTCTTCCTAAGAGTTCTTTTTAATTTTAGATGTCTATCAAAGCATCGTAATATCGTGCTTTATTCTGTAATTATTCAACAGAAATGTCAATGTCTGCCATTATGTTAGAACTGACTGTTACTATGAACAACCTTAAAATGGCATAAACCATTTTGTGAAAGGAGTAGAGCTAAAAATTGGCTTTAACTTTGCTGCTCCAATGCTTAAAAATAGCAAGCAGCGTATCGTATAAATGAAGGATCCGCTGCTTGCTATTTGTAAGTGAAGGAAGCAATTATTATGTAGCAGGGTTTTTCTTTTTTGAATAAAAAGTCTATTATTTCTCATAGTTTTTGTTCAATGCTAAGTAAAAATATCATTACACTTAATATTTTAAAACATATTAAGAAATTCCTCAATTAATTTTGATTTTAACGGTTGGCTTTGTGAATCTGAAAAAGGTTAACGAATTGTCACTAAACCCGTCATTCTCAGTCGAGAGCATCCGTAGTTCAGACTTATAATTTTTCAACTTTAGTTCTCAGATACTTTTCTTTGGGAAAGTTTATTTTCGTATCTGTAAGTGTCTCTCTAGAAATCATAAATGGTCCGTTCGCCGATGAGAAGAGGAGAGAAACAAAAGAAGTATAACTCTTCCGACGCACTTCGTAAGGGGCAAGCAATTAATCCATTTCATTAATATTCACCATTTTCCTAGGTGAAACCACTGGTTCGCAGGTTTTTATGCCCTGGCTTAGGTGTGCCTCAGATGTGCTGTGGTAAATATTGTGTAGAAAGATTAAATAAACTAATGCACCAGAGTAGATTACGGACGACATAGTTTATTTACATTCTCACATATATGTACATATGGGAATATGCTCAATTCCGTGGGCCTTAGCTGCGCTCAAGATCACAATGAAATGGCTTTAATGGTGGTCTTGGTAGACTTCCTCCTCTCAGCTTTCTTTAATCCGAATGCACTTTGCTACTGCAAGCATTCATATGATGAGGTGGAAATCCGTACAGAAATCTCCTTGTCGACCTCAAAACTCGGGCGAGAGGATATTTAATCCTTGCCTAAACCACCTGATTCACACAGAACCGAATCCTGGTCCTCTAGAGATAGAGCTAAGACCCTTTCACGTGCTTAACAAATGACCTTTCTGTTTGCCAGCAACTCTCAGTCTGAAGTTTATTGTTTGCTCTCTCCTCTCCATCAAACGCACTAGGGTCTCCAGCTGGGGTCGTCAGAGCTTTAAAAGCGTTTTCACTTACGCTCCATTACAGGGCATGTGGAGCACAGTCTACCTCGGCCTGAATGCAAACTAATGACTTACATTCCCATTTCGGACACTTCAGAAAATAGAGTTAACATAGATATATACAAAAACCATAAAATACAACAAAGTAAATTAAATTAGAGGGGCATGACACGTGGGTCCTGACCATTTGCTGGTGGCAAAGAAGAAAAAGTTTACTTGCTCAGAATGTCTATCGTGGAGATTCACGAGGTCAAAAATATATATCAAAGAACATTTGACACCGTTAAAATAAAGAGATACTCTACGAAACGAAACAATTCGAGCAAAAGGAACATAAATTAGTATGGACAAAAGATTGGGAAATTTTCATCACAAAAGATTAAAACACGAGAATAATTAGAATCAAGAGTAGAGTTCTCGATGCAGAATTAAAAATGGCTAGAAATGCGTTCAATAATACGGATAATAACTTAATGTACACAAGTGACAATTTAGAGAGTAGTGTAGCTAATTACACTTCATTGGAACTGTGTAGCGATAATGAGTTCATAAAATATATAAATAGTGATAATACTCTGAATTATATTATTTTTCATATTAATGTTAGAAGTATTCTTCCGCGTTTTGATGAAATCTTACTATTATTTGCAATGTCTAATTACGAAATTGATATTTTGATGCATTTAAAATTGATGGTTATGATATTTTTTATGATTGTAGGGAAGGAAAAAGATCTGCTGGGGTATTATTTTATTATGAAACTAATGTTTTTAACTTCGTTAAAATGCCTTTCAAAATGAAATGCAGAATGTGTATGATAAAAATTTGGATATGAATATTTGGGCGATATATCGATCACATAATCACACCATTTCAAACTTTGTGCAGAAGATGGAAGATATGTTAGAAACGACGGATTATAAAAATAATGTAATAATTGGAATAATAAATATTCATATATTACAAGATACGAATGATACTCTGTCATATTTAAATTTACTGTGTGAATACGGTTTTCATTCTTTAATACCAAATCATACTAGGAGAGTTAAAGATTCAAGATCTTGCATTGATCATATTTTTATAAGTACACAGAAACATCTCGGTCAGTCTAGTTCAGCGATCTATGTTAAGGATGTAACTGATCACTCTCCAATAGCATTAAAACTGGGCAAGGTTAACAAGTTATTGGATAAATATGTGCTACTCATTATTTCTTAAGGGAAAAAAAGCGATTATATTGCCTTAGAAACGTGTATGAAAATTAAATTTACATTTAAATAGTAATTTTAACAACTCTGCAGAATTAAATAGTAGAAATGGTGATTTTGTTAATCAGCTACAAGTAGCAATGGAAAGCAGTAGAGTAAAGGAAACAGCAAGATATGGTAATGAAGGTAAAAAGTATAAAAAATAAAAATTCTTGGACAACGAACGAATTGATTGACCTTTTTAAGTTAAGAGATTATTGGGATCAATATAAAAATATTAGAAATTTTACAGTAGAACAGATTAAAATAGCTAAACATAATTATTATCAAAGAGAAAATGGTAATGTGAGAGGGAATCGCAATCTGATAAATGTGTAGAAAGGAATGGCAATGTTGGAATAAAATATTGAATACTCCTAAAAAGGGACTGAACATACCCAAGAAATATGACCAAAACATTTTGCCTGAAAATTTTAAGAATCATTTTGTAAATATTAATTTAGGTCGGACTGTTGCTGTTGAAAATCCATTTTATGTAAACAGATTGAAAGACTCTCCGAAAGCAATTTACTTGGAACGAATCGAAACAACGAATTGTAATTAAGTGATAAATATTATATCATCATTAAATAATAATAATAATAATAATAATAATAAATCTGCAGGACACGATAAGATTGGGTCCAAAGTACTGAAAATTATTGCTAAATATCAAGCTGAATATTTAACAGATATAATTAATTTTTCTTTCAAAAATGGAATATTTTTCAATAGTTTACAAACTGCAAGAGACTCCTGTTTGTGAAAAGGGAAAATGAAGATGACGTGAATAACCATAGGCCAATATCAGTTTTACCTTGCTTATCTAAAATTATTGAAAAATTACGAAGATAATTTTTATGATACTTGAACAAGAAAAATTATTTTAGCATTTCACAATTTGGATTCAGGGAAAGGTGTAATATTGAAGATTCTATATTAAAACTGACTAGGATAATTTTGAATGCAATTGATAACTCACAAAAAGCTGGAGCAATATACTTAGACATAGCAGAAGCGTTTGATACATTTAACCACGATTTACTCTTAAAGAAATCATTTGCCATAGGATAAAGATGTGTCGTTTTTGAGTGGTTCAAATCCTATTTAAAAAAAATAGGATGCAATTTCTCCAGATCAACGGCAACAAAAGTACAATTAAATTGATCACTAATAGTGTACCACAAGGCTCATTACTTGGACCTATTTTATTTTTAATTTATGTTAATGGTTTTTTCAAATTGAATTTAAAAGGAGAATTTGCATCATTTGCTGATGATACCACAATTGTTTTAAAAAATTCAAATAGTAGTGAACTGTATCTGGACATGAGTCATGATATAGATTTAATAACAATCTGGTTCAACAAAAAACTATTAGTTTAAATATTGAAAAAGCCAAATTTATGCATTTTTCATTAACAAAGTTAGATTATTTTCCTTATAACTTGTACATACATGGTAATGTGTATTAAGGCACATCACGTTCATGTAAAATCATGCAAATCACAACAATAAAATACCTTGGAATGCATATAGATTCAAATTTAAAGTGGAAGAAACATATCCATATGCTGATCAAAAAATTAATATAATATTTATATAAATTACATAACAAAGATAGCATCAAACGCATTTATGCTGAAGTCCGGCAGCAATCCCTATTCGTCTGTTAATCTCATGCCGCACATCATCATTATCTGTTACATAGCTCCCAAGGTAATTAAACTGTGACACCTGCTAAAGACTGCAACCATTCAGATTAACTGAATCGCAACCTACATGACAAAATTTCATTACTTTAGTTCTCTCTCTGTTATAACCAAACATACTCTACTATCAGTTTCATCAACAGCTCGAATGAAAGAGTTCATCTCATCAACATCATTTGCCAAAAGGGCTAAATCATCAGCATAATCTAAATCAGAAATTTTCGTATCTCCAGTCCATTTAAGGCCAAAATCTTTCCAATGAAGTGAATTTCGCATAACGTAATCAATAACCAAACTAAAGAGAAAAGGAGACAAAATGCACCCTTGTCGAACACCAGAAGTAATGCTGAACCAATTGCTACAAGCCTTACCAACTCTCAAACACGACTCAGTGTTATTATAGAGAGCTTTCATTATGTTAACTAACTTGTCTGGTATACCATATGATCACAAAATCAACCACAAATTATGATGATCAACAGAGTCGAAAGACTTTTGGAAATCAACAAAGCTAGCAACTAAAGGTTTCTGAAACTCTAAACATTTCTCTAGAATCTGCGTAGGTGAAAATATCTGATCTACACATCCCATACCACTTCTGAATCTACACTGCTCATCACGCAATTGCCTGTCAACCAAACTCTTAATGATATTAAACACAATCATGTAAAGAACGTTTCCTGGAACAGAGAGTAGGCTGATACCCCTATAGTTATCACAAGAACTTCGATCACCTTTTTTAAAAATAGGGATAATAATAGCTCTGGTAAAATCCTTAGGAACCATGCCTTTTATCCTTCTATCCCTGTATACCTGTCCATTTTGTACCACACAAAATATTATCTATCTGGTACAGCTCTCTGTTGTTATGCTGTCTAACCCTTCCTCGGCTTTGTCACCTAAGCCATCAAGCCAAAGATTCTTATCAGCAGCTAACTGATCCTTTACACGTTTATTAAGCTCTCTGTAATGCTTTCTATTAGGACTAGTAGGGTATTGGTTAAGGGCATTCCTGCAGTTCTTTCTTTCTGAAATAAGCTCAAGTGCTTTATCACTCAAATAATTCTACTTCCTCTGTTCCTTTTTTCTTAAAAGAATACTGTTAGTTTCCGAAAAAGCCTGTTTAAAATGGTCCCATTCTTCCTCAACTTCAGTAGTAAGCAAACCATGACTGTCATAATGATTAAGTAACCTATCATGGTAAGCTTTAGGTATAACTGGGTTTTTCAGAGCTTGAGTATTAAAGGTAAATTTTTTAACCCTAGCAAAGACTTTTTAAGTTTAAGTTACAAGATACTTTTAACAAGGTAATGGTCACATCCAATTTCAGCTCCCCTATATGACCTGGTATTCTTAACAAAACTAGCCCATTTGCTGGTAATTAATATGTAATCAATCATATTCTTATGCAGCCCATCAGGTGAAACCCATGTGTACTTATGTATGTAGTGGTGTTTGTAATAAGTGTTAGTTATTCTGAAACCATTGAGTTTACTTACCTGTAGCAGACATTGCCCATTGCCATTGTAGCTACCAATACCAAAAGGGTCTATCACCCCTCCCCAAAGGTCAGAGTCAGTACCAACTTTGGCATTGAAGTCACCTAGAACAAGGGTAATATCTGCTTTCTTGACTGAATTCAAAATATCCTGAAGTTGTCCGTAAAACCTATCCTTCTCATCCTCATCGGCATCCTCAGTGGGGGCATAACAACTGATAACATTCAAGTCTTTATGCTTGTCTGAAATTTTGTTGTAAGAAACCTTTTATTAATGCACTCATATCCTAGAAAGCACTCATATCCTAGAAAGCACTCATATCCTCCCTGTAAAGAGAAATTTAAAGCTATTTTTAAGTATCTCACCTTTACCTGTACATCTAGTCTCTGGCAAGCCTAGAATATCTTGGTTATAGCACTGGAATTCCTGTGTGAGGACATCAAGAGTATAATCTCTATATAATGTCCTCACGTTCCACGTTCCTGCAGAGAGAAAATGATTAGTAGGATTTTTAAAGAAACTAGGTTTATTCAGATAGGTAGGGCCAACAATATCAAACAGCCCCCTGATCGCAGGCATGGGACAAAGACCTGTTCCTCCTCCGCTAAAGGCTGAAGTCACCGATACTGGTAGGAACTTGAGGAACCACCTTTTCAAGTGGCCTTTTTCAAGAGCCATATGGCCGGCCTGAGACACATTACTGCAGTTTAAGTTTGATGATGCCCAACTAGCTAAGTGAGGTTCAAGTACCTGCGATGGTCTCTGATTAGGATTATTCACCAGCTGATATAAGGTATCCCGTGCCTGTGTTCACTTAGGGCTGACGTCGCATAAACAAACAGAAAACACAGCGGCGGATTCTCCCTCAACAGAGGCCCACCAGTGCATCAAATCCAATATCCATAATCCAATCCAAATCAAATCCACAAATGAAAATTGCTACATCTAATAACTTGATAGATGTAGACTCATTCAGACAAAATTTTAGTGAAAAAAATTTCTCTTTTATATATGTATATATATTTTCTTTTTTTTTTCTTTATTTTTTTTTTGTATTTTTTTTTTAATTATTTTTTTTAACTATTTTTTATCATTATTTTCCTCTATATAATTATTTTTCATTTATTTAGGTATATTTTTATTTATTTTTTTTTACAATTTATATAAAATATTAATATTTTTAAGAAAGGATCTATAATCAAGCTTAAATCCATAAACAACTCCAGTAGGTATAAATGGTCAGCACTAAAGTCCTTTGAAATTGACCACTCCTCAGCAGTGTTGAAAAAAAAAAGAAAAAAGTGGCCATAGATGACCAGATCAGTAAGCCATACTTTATATAGTACAGGAAAGTTCCATATAGTGTAATTTGTGCATATAAATAAAAATAAATAAAAAATATATAAATACCCCCTCAAGCAGCTGCTTGCCACAGAGGTCTGACAGGAGCCTGTCAGTTTATATGCCACAGTAGAAGATCTGAGAGGATGGCAGGACCTCAGCAGAAAACAACACGAACATCCATGCCTTACCCGGGGCTCGAACCCAGGTCCCGTAGATCAGTAGCCAAGCGCGCTAACCACTCGGCCACGGGACGGCCGTATAAATATATATTTATATCTAAAAAGCTATATTTCTATACAAAGTTTTTCAGAAACTAGCATCAGCAAACTTAACTTTCTTTAAAAGATATTTCATATTTAAAATGTGTAATGTGCATGTGCTGTGGCATGTGCAGAAATTTTCAACATATTTCAAAGATAAGATGCCATCCCATGGCCGAGTGGTTCGCGCGCTTGGCTACTGATCTAAGGGACCTGGGTTCGAGCCCCGGATAAGGCATCGTTGTATGTGTTGTTTTTCTGCTGAGGTCCTGCCATCCTCCCAGATCTCCTACTTTGGCATATAAACTGACAGGCTCCTGTCAGACCTCTGTGGCAAGCAGCTGCTTGAAGGGGTATTTATTTATTTATTTTATTTGGTGTAAAAATAGTAGATTTAGCTCCCTAGTATCGATAGATCGAAATTTGACTTTTGACCTCAAAGGACCTTCCGGATACGAAATTTCATAACGTTTTCGAGATCTACAACCCGAAACACCTGCAGTAGCCAATTTTCTTGTTTCTAGCACTCGTATATCACGGTTTGACCTATGAAAAAAATATCAAACCAGTGAAATGGAAGTCTATGTAACCTCCATTTCGACTCAAAAGACATATAGGAGGTCAAATTTCGGATTTTTTCCGAGATCTACGCCCGGATTACCCTTAGGTGCAAATTTTTAGAGCTGTGCCATTTCTGCACCATAGAGTGACCCACTGTTAGCCCTCAGTCACTCACGTAAAATCGTCTATATATATATATGAACGTTGGATTGTAAATTTGTAAGTTCACAAACTGAAAATAATCAGATATATTCAGCGTTTTTTCCGTTTATACGTTTAAGTCTTGAAAAATCCGTAAAACCGACAGGTCTAGCATAAATTATTTGCAAAAATGAATTTTTTGTTACCGTTCATAGCGTACATAAAAAAATAAAAATAAATACACCCTCAAGCAGCTGCTTGCCACAGAGGTCTGATAGGAGCCTACGTAATAAAAATTTGAATTAACCGATAGGTTAGAACATTTTATTACTGCAAGTTATAGTATCATGATTGAGCCAATTGCAAAGTTTTAAATAGCTTTTGCAATTTACAGGGATATCTACGTTGTGAGATCATATTGCAACTTAGCGAAGTAGTAAATAATAAAGTAAGATTCTATTACAACTATTATCAACCACAGTCGAGGACTTCTGCGATGTGCGGTCGAAGCCCTCTGGTGTGTAACCAACAGACGGTTACGTAAAGACCTGGGCATCGACAATATTTACTCTTATATCAAGTCTGTCTCACGAAGTTTCTTTGTGGCAGTTCAGAGTAACCCTCCTGAGATGAAATCTTGCTTGATGTACTACGACCACGATGTCCTGAATAGATACAAGAGGCCTAAGATGATGACTTTCTCTAAAGAAAGTTTCCCATTTAAGACATCCTCATTACTTTTTGTATTTTGCTTTTTATGCCTTTAGAGGCCTACCTTTAGGTGGTTAACTATTTTATTTGTTTTTAAACTGAAGCCTTTTAGGCATATCTTGAGATGTAGAATGTCAAGGGTTCCATTGTACCTGGTACTTCATATGTGTGATGGAATGATGTACGATCTACGATTTTCTCGATTGTAGTTGATTTTTCGCTTCTGAAGAAAAGGAATAAAACAAAGTTTAACAGGTGTTTGTTTTGGGTCCGTAGTAGGTGGTGAAGGATAGACGTGTTTAAATTTTACAATAAATAACATTGCCTTTATTTCAGTAGATGCTCTTCATTACGGAAGCATTATAAATTTTATGTACTCAACAAATAACATGGTGGTCTCGGTAGAGTCAAATTCTTTTACATCTCCGCTTGATACGGGACTGGAAATGTCTGGTACCTCGAAATTAAGCCCATTTGTGTTTTGGGCTCAAACTGCTAGAGGTATTTCCCTACGTATAGGTTTACAAGGTGTGAAAGTAAGTGCATCTTTGTTTACATTCATTAAGTAGTATACGAAAAAACGATATTTTAGATAATGGAATTTTATAATAACATTCTCTCCGGCAAATGTTATCTGCAACAAGCGGCGATTGAGGTTATATTTTTCTCAGCTACTAAGGCAAGCCAATTGTTTGAATGTTTTGAATCCACTTTTTTAAGCGAAAACTCGTGATACGGTGAAAGCTTTATGGAAAACTAGTCACCAAGAATAATTTCTAATACGGCAACAAAATCTACAGGCAAGACTAAAGGGTCCCCATGGTCACACCCCTTTCTAATATCCTGTCAGAGATCAAACTTTGAAACGTCAAAACCTCGAAACCAAATTATTCAACTCAGCATCAATTTTACCTATCATTTGATGTTGCTATGTAGGCGATATATGCTTAATTTGGAATAGCAGTAATGAGCAATTAAATTTCCTCATTAATAAAGCCAACAGTACCTTATAATAGGTTTCAAGTAGGACGAGGAAAACAGTACTGCTAATCCCTATATAGATGTTTTTATCAAAAGAGATGACACAAGAGCCTTTACTATGTTAAATAATGAAAGAAATGACTTGTTTAGTATCTACTAATAAATTATCACTTTGAAGTCAATTCAACTTTTATTGAAAAGTTGAATCGACTTCAAAGTGGTAATTAATTAGTATTTACTATGTTAACATACTGAATGCCTAACTGTGTACCCTCCATCATACACTTGAACTCTTGACTCGTAGGTATACAAAAATGCAGCCTTCCATTTTCTAATCCATAAGGCCTTCACCATTTGGGGAAAATATTGGAAACATCCTCTTCCTTGAGTGACAGTCTTGTCAAAGGCTTTGGTGGTGTGGTTCATCTTCTGCAACCCATACATAGTTGTTGATCATTCAGGGAGTTGTATAATAATAAACCACATCTCATCACCTGTGACAGTGGGCCATTTGTGTGACATTTGGGGCCACCAGGTTCAAACATTTCCAGCATCTCCTTGCACAAGTAGACTAGCCCTTTTCGGCTGTTTAGTCAGTTGTGGGGTTGCATAGGAATGTTATTGATTATATATTAATTAATAGAAATGTGCTAGTTCAGTTAGGAATACCAGATCATATAGGGGAGCTGATATTGGTTCTGATCATTACCTGGTCAAAAGTCAAACTTAAGAAATGTTCTAAGATTCAGAGAATCACCTTTTACACCAAAGCTCTGAAATATCCAGATATAACCAAAGCATACCACAATTGGCTATGTAATTATGATAGTCATGGTTTGCATGTTACTGAAGTTGAGAAACAATGCGATCAGTTTGAACTGTATTTTCTTGGAAGTACTGTTTTGGGTAAAAAGGAACAGAGGATACAAAGTTATTTGAGAGTAAAGTTGTGCTGCTAAGTTTTGAAAGAAGGAATTGTAGGAATAATTTGAATCAAAACCATACTGCTTCTAACGTACAGCATTACAAAGAGCTTAACCCTACCAAGGTCCTTGCCGAATATAAGACGTTGACAGAATCCAAAATGAGAGACCAAAGACAAACAGAGACATCTTTTGTACAATAAAAAAAACAAATTTTTTAAAAATAGAAATTGCCATTTAAAAAATTTCTTACAAATATCTTTTAAAAATATGTAGTTCAAACTTGAAAAATAATATTTCCTTTTTTCACTTGATGCATATTTTACTAAACTGCAATATGAATAATTTGATAAAATCATCTGCCATATTTTAGAAGCACTCTGTGGTATTGCCGATTTGTTATGTTAACATTACTCTGTATTGAAGCAACCACCTGATTTAAGCTCACAAGTTTGATTTGAACTATTATCAGCAAAATTTTCCTGAAAGTTTCTAAAATCTCCTGAAAATTAACAATAATCTATTTTTAAAAGAGGAAAATTTTGGAATTGCAAAATGCATATCTTTATTTTTTTTTTACACCATTTTCTGCCTTAAATCTAATTTAGTCTTCCTAGAATTATTTTTATCGTTTATTTCATTTATCACAGCATTCTATGTGTTTTTTCCACTCTTTAAATTAAAACTGTAAGTAAAACTAAAAAGTAAAAGAAACACGTTACCCAGATGAAGGCCAGAGCTGTTCAGAGTCAGTTATTTTGAGACTGCCAGGAGATGGGAGAGCCCAGGTGCTGTGACCTAGACAATTGCTTGCACATGTGACAGTCAAGTGGCTATAAAGGAGATTGTTTATTGCACAAACACTGTTTGCATATTTTGGATAAATTCACCATATATCTAGTTAGTATTTATACTTTTATATTTAAACCTTCATTTTCATTTCTTTACTTTTATTTCCATAAATTACAGATCTTTCAGTTGGTCGATTGTTATTTTTATTTGCAGTTAAGCTACATTTAATGGCCAGCATACAACTTGTTGCTCTGGATATTTGATTTAGCATCACATTAGACTATATGTTAATTTTTCTTTTATTATTTCTTCATTTTACAGTAAAACAAACTTTGATCTTGTATTATTTCCTGAAAATGAATGTCTTGGATACAAAAGCAAAAAAGGACTTCTTGGCATGTTAATCAGTCCTCCTGCGGAGGGCAATTTCAGCAACGGTTTTTACCCCCTCTCCCCTTGCAGAATTTTTATAATTATGTTTTTGAAGTTTATATTCAATGGTTTTTTTAAATATTTTACCCTCCCCCCCTATTACTCTTAATATATTGGCTGTGCCACTCTGATGATATAGATGTTTATTTTTTACCCTTGGTGCACAAACCTTTCAGCACTCAGCCAAGATCAGCAAACTTCAACACTCAGAGGAAAAATTCATAAAATTCATAACGTTTAATAAAAAAAAAGGCAGCCAAAGAAGTGTTTTTTCCATTTCATAGAAAGGGCAGAAAGCCCCATTCGAGCAATTGAAGTCACCTTGTATAACACTGACCCACATTTTAAATATACCATGTTGCAAAAAATAGTTAAAAGAAATAAATATTTTGTTTCAAGTAAATATATTATTTGGGAAGAAATATACTTTCATTTAATATATAATTAAACTATTTTTATTCTTCACATTTTCCAATGTTAAGCTTTTATGCTGCTCATATGCATAACTTTAGATTGGCGAATAGGGCTCTGAACAGCATGCTTAAAGGCCTTGGGAGTAGGGAATAGACAGTGTCAAACAGGACCTTGGTAGAATTGGCCTACAGTGGTCAGTGCACTAGTTGTAATTTAGGACAAATATATTTGGAGAACAAAATTTGCACAGTTTGGTTGGACCCCCAGGCCATGGCTGCATGAGGATTTTGTATGTATGTAATCAGTGAATTTATTATCGATTTGTATATTAATAATACTAGCATGAGTGATTTTCTTATTTAACATTTATATATTGAGTATACAATTAAAAGACCTTCTTGCTCAAAAATTAATTTAAAATAATTTAAAATTCTCTGTCATTGAGCAATAAAATTTCAGAGTTTATCCTTCAAACTATTTGGATGTTGAAAGTTCTTAGGAGAAAACTCTCAGAAGCTTTTCAGAGCAAAGACAGCGCTCCGTCTTCAGTGAAGTGATGTTACATCCTTCACTGAAGACGGAGCGCTGTCTTTGCTCCGAAAAGCTTCTGAGAGTTTTCTCCTAAGAACTTTCAACATCCAAATAGTTTGAAGGATAAACTCTGAAATTTTATTGCTCAATGACAGAGAATTTTAAATTATTTTAAATATATATTGAGCACTAATGGCTAAGTTGCCTTTCCTGATCCTAGATGGTACCATGAGTGACAAGGTCAGTGAGATTTAAAAGTCACAACTAAGTGGATAACTGACAGAGCTGGCGATAGCTTAGTAGTTAGAGCACCTGGTGTATAACTGGAAGCTTAAATTCAAATCTCAGTACTGAATCATTTTTTCCAACAAATTTTTTCTTGAATTATATGTCAACAAGTGAAATCCAAAGTGAATGCACAGTATTCCCTGTTAAGAAACAATAATTAATAGATTCTGAAAAAAATTCATCGCCGCCACGGCGGGATCGCCAATGCGGGTTCGATTCCCGCCGTGGCGGCGATGAATTTTTTTTCAGAATCTATTAATGTCAACGAGTGGTCTATGAATCTATTATTGAGTAATATTTGCATTAACCTGTTCAATGCCAGGCCGAAGTTTACCCTGTAAACAGGTTTTTTTTTTCAACTGGGTTCAGGCAAAAAAAAAGCTTTAGAACTTTTTTGCTAAATAACTACCGAAAGGAATTATGGCATACTGTATGCCAAATTAATCAGCATTTAATTGTAGATTTTTTAATTAAACTATTTCATGAAAAAGATGACTTCTTTTAGTACGCCTTCTATACAGGCATGTAATAAAAAATGTCAGGCAATTGAAACAAAAATTTATTTAAAAAAGCAATAGACATAAATTATAATGCATTTCAATAGAGAAAGGCTATTTGTTTATAAATAAGAATACCACCACTATTTGTTTATAATAATACCACTAACCATTTTCTCTCCATAGGTAGTTGGAATGTGAGGACTCTGCACAGAACTTATTCTCTTGATGTCCTCATGCAAGATTTCCACCATTATAATTTAGATATTCTCAGCTTGCAAGAGACCAGATGGACAGATAAAGGTTAGATTCATAAAAACAATCTTAAATCTCTCTTTTCAAGGAGAGACGACAATAATCATCACCACCTACCTACACCATGTAGGTACTTGGGTACACCCCCCTTCACCTCCCCTAGGGGCGGGTGTGGCTCAGTTGGTAGCGTGCCAGGTTCGTAATCTGTAGTTCCCAGGTTCGAGTCCCAGCTGGGTCAGCGTTGAGATTTATCTCCGCAAAAATTCCCCGCCCTGCCCACGGTCAGTGGGGGACACCGATGGGCTTGGAAAGGCCGCCGTCCGTCGAATGGGACATTAAGCCATGGCCCAGTGTATGGGAGAGCCATACCCTGTGCACGTTAAAGAACACGCTGGATGGCCTTGACGGGAGGCTACCATCTGTCTCCCAACAGCTGTTCCAGTGAGTCCCCTGCCCCAACCTTCTCTGAGCCTTCGGGGTCCATGTGACCTGGCCATTTAGCCCAGGTGTGCAAAAAAGTGCCGCTCAGAGGTAAAACAACCCAACCCACCTCCCTTAAATAACACTGAACGTGTTAATTCCTTTCATTTGGAAGATTCTGGGTATGCCACTGTACCTCATAGAAAGTTTATTACACTAAAACTACTTTATGACATATGCAAAAAAAAAAAGTGCACAAATACATTAGTAATAATCTCATTTCAACTTATTTCTCCTACTGGAAGATATTGCAATGTCCTCACGTTCAAGAAATCAGTGAAATGTATCATGAAAACTTTCACATTTTACTGAGTTACAACTATAGTCTTAACAGATTGTACTGTTAATGGAAAGGCTGCTGTCCATTGGATGGGATGCTAAGCTGTGACCCTGTGTGTGGGAAAGCCATATCCTGTGCATGTTGAAGAGCATGCTAGATGGCTTTGATGGGAGGCTATCATCTTTCTCCCAACAGTTGTTCCAGAGGGTCCCCTCCCCCAACCATCTTTGAGCCTTTGGGGTCCTTGTGACCTGGCTATTTAGCCCATTGTGTGCAAAAAACCACCGCTCAGAGGTAAAACAACCCAATCTAATTTTACTATTAGTAATTTTTTATATTTTTTCCACTGATAACTTTTTTTTTATAGTTTTTCTATTATGTGCATATAAGCATTGGAATATGCTCAGTATTTATTATTGCACAGCAAACTAGAAATCATTTCAGCGAATGCCATCTTCTCAACGGTGTCATGAGAACTTGCTGCTGAAGCATTATATCAAAATTAATTTGTGCTTATTTTAGAGAGAGTGAAAATCGGGCAGTATCAAGTATATTTCCCTGTCATGCATAGAATGGTAATGGTAAAAAGGGAACTTGTCCTTCCGTTGGACATCTACAGAATTCATCATCATCATCATCATCCTCAAGCAGCCATGGGCTACGGAGGTCCAACCAGACCGCGCAGTTTAATTCTCCAAGCATATCTGTCCTGAGCTACATCTGCTGCATCCGGCCACTGTACACCAATTCTAATAAGGTCCTGTTTGACATTGTCTGCCCACCGCATCCTAGGTCTCCCCCTCCTTCTGAGGCCTCTATGCACACTGTGCATAACTCTATTCGCCAATCTATAATTATCTACAGAATTACAAAAAATGAATATCACTATAGGCTTGCTTGCCTTCCTCAGTAAACATGTTATAAGAATTATCTCAGAGAAATCAAAACAATTTCAAGGGATGCTTATGATATAGTTATTTGTTAAACACAACACATAACTAGAATTTGGCAACAATAATCTCTCTCAGTATAAGTTATACAATCTAAGCAACACACAGAAAAAAGCCCCATGATAAATATATATCAAAAAACAATTTACCTTTGCTGACGCTTCTTAGTTGTAAAAAACTAATGGCGGTTACAGATTCCAATTAGATGTGCAACAGAATGCTAATTGGTTGTTTCAAGCTAGGTGTGGCATCTTTGTAGATCTGCAGCAGAACTAGGGAATGCTAGAGCTGGTAGTGAGCAAATCACCTCCGACTGGCACTTCTATTTATTATACAGAGTAATATTACAGGAAAATTCGAAACATATTTTTAAAATGGAAGTTTTTTGTTCAAATTAACTAAAGTTAAGAAAATACTTTTACTTTAAATGAAAAATAAAGAAAATATATATAAAACATAAATATCTTTTTTCTTCATGAGAATATTAAGGGAGCCATTGCTTCCCTTGTTTCCATGGACTCTGATACTGTTATAATATCATTCGCATAATATACAGCCTTCATAAATTTAATTTATGAAGCCTGTATGTAGACCATAATTATTATACTTTTATTAAATTTATGATATATATACACTGTGATTTTAAAATATTGTATACAGGTTTCATGAACCTGAATTTATGGGATATGGCAGTGTAAGGGTTAATAATGCTTTAGTGTGAGCCACTTCCTTATTTAACATCTATATATTGAGCAATATTAGATAAGTTGGCTCTCCTGATCATAAATGGTACCATCAGCAACAAGATCAGCGAGATTTAAAAGCTACAACTAAAGTGGATAAATGGCAGAGGCTGGCGATATGTTAGTGGTTATAGAGCAGTTGGCATGTAACTGGGAGGTGTGAGTTCTAATCTCACTCATCAGTGAATCATTTTTTCACAAAGTTATTTCTTGAATTATATAGTAACAGGTAATCTATGAATTTATTATAATTATGAATTATGTATAGTTTTTGCACATCAGTGGCATGCCAAAATTAATGAAATTTCTTGGAAGTGTGGAATTTCTAAAGATTTTGTTAATATTTTTGTTGATGAAAATTAAAGAACAAATGTTTTCTTAAAAATAAATTTTCCCAAAGCAGGTGAGGATTAAACCTTCAGTCACTTTTCTTGCTACTACATTATATGTAAGATTTAGTCAAATACTGGAATGGTGTTCTGGTTCAGTGATCTAAAAATAGGAATACTGGAACAGAGTTCTGGTTTAATGGCTACATAGCTTTTTCAAGTCCACAGTCCATTTATGCCTCTCCTAATGCAATTAAAACCTTACTTTTTTATTTTTGGTTGACACTAAAAGTTTCTAAATTGAGTAACAACTGCTGAACTGCAAATATATGAGTTCTCTTCACATTCCTCAAGTTGATGTGGGTTGATCTTTTTTTAAAGTTCACATAAAAACTTATATGAAGACTGGAACAGTGTTCAGTCTTCACATAAGTATGATATTATAACGGTATTGAATAGTCCATGGAAGCAAGGGAAGCAATGTCTCACATAAGTTTACCTTCACATGCCTCTGTAATGTTCTATAATCACTCCCCTGTAGTACTGGAACTGTCCCGTGGCCGAGTGGTTAGCGTGCTTGGCTACTGATATAAGAGACTTGGGTTTGAGCCCTGGATAAGCCACGGATGTTTGTGTTGTTTTTCTGCTGAGGTCCTGCCATCCTCACAGACATTCTACTATGGCATATAAACTGACAGGTTCCTGTCAGCCCTCTGTGGCAAGCAGCTGCTTGAGGGGGTATTTATTTTTTTATTTGTAGTACTGGTCTGCAAATATTTCTCCAGCCAGAGTTCGAAAAGCTCTAGTCATCCCATCCCATGATTAAGTATTTCCCAGTGCTACTTGTTATTTACAATAGCTCAGGTGTCACGTGATCTTCTCTGCATATCTCTGCTTTGCATTATAGTGACAATAAATAGTGTACAGTTTATAATTTTTGGGTCAAGTAATGTATATCCAAAAATTAAAAACATTCTACTGTGCATTTGTGGATATGTTTGATTGCCCATCATTGTGGTGATGGTATATAGATGGTGATGTTATAGGTATATTCTGAACGAAAGGGAGGAGGACAGACACCATTATATGTGTTTCTTCTAGAGCATGGTGATGTGAACCAATTTTAAATTGCAACTCTTATCAGTAGTTTTTGGTACCCTTTAATTCCCCAGATACTTAACTGATTGGTCCCAAATTTAGTATATGGGTGCTCCCACACCTGTATAGCTCCATATTGGATAAAGATCAGGTCCCTACCAAATCTTGGTAATGAAATCTTTTGCAAATAGGTGGCACTCCCATCAGCTCAGCTACCTGTGAAAGTTGTGAATGGAGATATTCACCCAAATGTGATGAATGGATCATTTGATATCAAAGTCAGCGATTACAAGAGTTGTGAAGAGAGAGGAGAAATACTTTTACGTTTTTGTTGCCAAACTTTTGGGAGGCTGTAACTAGTTAATAGTAAAGCTGCAGAGCATTTTGTTTTTGTTGTTTTTTTTCAATAATTTTGTTATTATTACTACTTATTGATTAAATTATTTATGTCCGGTTGAAGCAGAATATTTTACCTATATTTTTTAAAGAGATTTAAGTTTTGTAATTAGAACTGAAACCACAAAATTAACTCATTGATATATTTATGGAATTTATTTAATATACACCTAATAAAGTAATGTATGTGACATAAATTTACTTTGAAATGGTCATTTTGTAAATAGGTGCTTTTTTTTTTCGCCTAGTGTCCACAGCTAAATATAACAGAGAATAAACTTGAGTTTTCAGCTACTGGCACTGGAGCAAAGGGGCAAAATGAATATTGTTTCGGACTTGAATTTTGGAAGGATATAAAGCCTGAAGTAAGTAGTTAAATTTTTCTTTGAACTCAGCTTATGTTTTAAGTTTTCCATATGCAGAAGTGGAAAATATGATAAAGAAATATGGTGCTGGGGCAAATACCAGGGTACAGTAATCATAAGCACTAAATAATTTTCAGAATGTAGTTATCAGAGGATTTTTTAAACAGTTTTCAATAAGTTAAAAAATGTTTATATTGGTCCAAATAAGCTGAGAACCCATTTCTTCTAGTAACATTCTATGTGCTCTTCTCTAATCTTTTTGCACTCAAGTCAAGTCTGAAAAAACATTTTCTTCTCAGTGCACTCTTAAAAAGCCGAGAAATGAAATTGTCAATGATGCACTTTGGTTATGGTTCATGCAAGAGTGTTGAAAAGGAATGGCAATCAGTGGGCCAATCTCAAAAGAAAAAGCATTAATCCTTCATTCTAAACTTGATAATGGGGGAGATATTTCAGCAAACAAGGGATGGCTTTCTCGCTGGAAAAACCGGCATGGTGTTCATTACCTTGGTGTTTATGGTGAGAAATTGTCAGCTGATCCTTTAGCAGCAAAGGAATTTTCAGAAAAACTTTTAGTACTTATTGAAGAAGAAGAAGGCCTATGCACAGAACAATGTAGATGAGACTGGATTAAATTTTCAACTTCTTTCAATGAAAACGTTTGTGACAGCGCAAGAAATCTCAGCATCAGGATTTATCATTTATCATATCAAAACAAAGAATCACTGTGGATGTGTGTACAAATGCTGCAAGTGCACACAAACTTCCTCTTTTTGTAGTTGGGAAATCAACAAAACCTCAAGCATTCAAGCATTTAAATTTGGCTGCTCTGCCAGTTTATTACAAAACTCAAAAGTCTGCATGGATTGACGTATTTGTTTAAAGAGTGGTTCTTTACAGAATTTGTTTCAAAAATAAAAAAAAAACACTTGACAAGTCTTAAAATTCCTGTAAATACTGTACTCATTCTCGACAATGCTCCAACACACCCAAGTGAAATCATTTCTGTCAACATAAAAGACGTGTCATCTTTAGTGCAACCAATGGATCAAGGCGTGCTTGTAAGTTTAAAAAGGTGATACAGGAGAAAGCTTCTTTCAAAAATTCTACAGCGAACCAAAGATGGCAGAATAGGACTTTAAAAGCTTTGAAAATAATAAATATCAAGGATGTGATCTACATGTTGGCAAGAACTTTTGAAGAAATGCCTTGTACAACGTTATGGAGAAAACTTTGGTCCGAAGTTGAAAATTATGTAGAAAGTACCAAAGACAACACGAAAGTATCGAATGAGCGTGTGCCTGCCGAAGATATGATGGATAATGAAAATATTTTGCTTCTTAATGGCTTTAAACTGTTTCTTGGATGTGACACATTTGAAGAAAATGATATTGAAAAATGGTTAAAAGGTGATGAACAGTTGGAAAATGAAACACTGAATGATGATGAAATTATTAATGTGGTCTGCCAAGAAAGGAACAGATAAGAAGCAGAGAATGATGAAGAAGAGGAAGAAGGAAAAGTTAGCCATATTGAAGGAAAAGAAGCTTTCGATGTTTCTGTAAGATACGTTGAACAATAGGCTTCATCTGCAATTGATGCAATGTTTATTAAAAAATGGCAAGACTTTGCAGGTAAAAAAGTATTAAGTTCAAAGAAACAAAAGAAAATCATGGACTTTTTCAAGTGAGTGTGAGTAAATTGTTAATATTGTACAACAAATTATTAATTAAAATACAATACAGTAAGTAATTTTGTCATTTGCCATTTTTATTTATTTTCTGACACAATTTTCGGATTAACAAGCCTTTTGTTCATCCTGCCAGGGTTCTGGTCCCATAAGGGCTGGATAAGAGGGAGTCTACTATATTAATTATTGGGATTTGGATAATGTTAATTTTTGAAAGTCTTAAGCAGTTTTAAAAAATATATTTTAAAAAAGTCAATTTTTTTAAATTGAAAAAGAAGTTTTATATTTTAAAGTCAGTGTAATCCCGTGTTACCTTTCATTATTTTAAAGAAATTTTTTGGTATTTAATCAAATTTCTAATAGAACCTTGCACATTTAACTCCTAAATGCTTCCCCAATTTTTATTTTGATTTAGAGTCACTTTTTGATCAACTTAAAGGAAGAAATATTACCTCTCATAATTTGTTTACTTCTGTAAAGTTAGTATACACACATGCTCTTGAACAAAAATATCATGCGAATAGAAAAAATAAAACAAGAAATATCTCCCTGTTTCAAAGCTAATCCGCAAAGAGATATTGGATCCTCATTACCTGATTGTGCCAACAAATTATCTCAAGTATTTTGTACACAAAAACAATGTAACGTTGTAACTCTTATATCATCATTGTATCATGATCATAAAATCGACGAGCAAGGCCAGATCCTATCCCTTATTGCAAAATGACAGAAGATTGTGTAGATAAGCTGTTCTACCTATTCATGTTGTAGTCCAACAACTAGATTGCCTCTTGCACTATTCTTTGTATTATTCAATGTGGCTGCAACGAATGCCATAATTATTCTGTTGAAAAATAAATGCAAAATATTTCTGAGGAGCCATTTTTTTTATGGATGTAGGAAAAGAACTTATTAAAGACATGTTCAGCAAAGAATTCCAATTGTATTGGTCTATTTGTATTTACAATTAAAAAGTCACAGTGCACATTTAACAAATTTAATAAAATCTCTATGACACTATATCATTAAAAATGCATCAGCATGAGCATAACAATCCATGACAAGTGATATCACTAGAGTATCTATGTACTTATTAGTTGACAGACTATTTCAATATGGATGCCAACAGTACATAAGTCTTATAAATCTTTCTTATAGGTACAATATTGTCTTCAGTATATATACTACTCAATTCTATATCTCTGTAGATTATGATTGTTAACAGATGACAAGTTAACATAAAATGTGTTTGACAGGTAAGGATTCACCATGCAAGGTGAAGTTTTCCGTATTCATTGTTTTGTGTTGGTACCTCAAGATGTAGTAACCATGATGTTTTAGAATGAAAACTCACTTAAACTGCATTGTGAAAGGCATGTTTGCCTTGCAAGGTGAGTTGTTATATATGTGATATTATGTTACAGTCCAAAAATATTCCTAATCTACACTGGTTTCCATAAATTAAGGAAAAATGAGAAAAATTGCAATAATTTGCTAAAACGTGCGATCCTCACCAAATTTACTTGTGAAAGTTACTGCAAAGTACGGTGAAAAATTTGTTCATGTAACCAGTAAAGTAATGTCGAGTGAGCATATCATATGCAAATTAGTCTAGGTTGCATAATTTTGCTTAATCGAATCAAAATAGCCGTTTTGTAGGAATGACCTCGAGACATCAATTACCAAATGAGCTGCGGTGGAGAGCTATTGACTGTCTCAAAGCAGGCCAAAGTCAGTCAGATGTGGCATGATGGCTGAATGTGAGTCCTTCTGTGGTCCATAGACTGGAATCAATTTCTTAGCGTGGATTCCATGTCTTGGTGGTTTAGCCGAGGAAGGGCTAGAGTTATGACCGCTGTACAAGACCGATATCTGAGATTAACTGCATGAAGGAGCAGGATGTCGACTCCTTCTCAGCTACGATCCTCTCTTGCAGTAGCCACTGGGATGGTTGTATGAGCATTTACTGTGCATAGAAGGCTTCAATAGGGAGTTCTGTATGCTAGAAGCCAGTAATTTGTATACCCCTCATGTCACGTCACAGGAAAGAGCGGTTGAATTGGGCATGCATGCATGGAGGTCTGTACTCTTCACATGAGTCCGGATATTGCTTGCAAAGTGATTCCAGACATTGTTTCATATGGATAGAACGAGGTACCCATTATCATCCCAGTAACATCTGTCAAAAAAAAAGAGACAGTTCCTCTTTGACTTCTTTGATCCCCCAACCTTCTCTGAGTCTTCGGTGTCCATGTGACCTGGCCATTTAGCCCATTGTGTGCAAAAAGTGCCGTTCAGAGGTAAAACAACCCAACCCATGTGTTGAAGTACTTAAAAACATTTAACAGTGTCATAGAGAATGAAATTACTTTAATTACTGCACTGTGTACCTCTACTGTAATTTTTGAGATACTCTAGTGTTATCACTTGTCTTGGATTATCCTGCCTCATCCTGCTGCATGTTAATGATATACAGTGCCATAGAGATTTTATTAAAAACTCTTTGTGTTTGCATATTATGTATAATTACTGCAAGGTTCAGTTTCTTACCTGCTGAATTTTCAAGTCAGAATGTTAATTATAGGATATAATTTTAGGTGAGTCATTACAAAGTAATGGATCGGGAAGTACAGATCGCAATTGAAAAAGAACACGGAGAGTGGTGGCCAAGATTAATTCGTGATAAAAATAAACCAGCATGGCTAAAGGTAGATTTTGATAAATTGAAAACGGAAGATGATGATGAGGATGAAGAAATTGAAAATTTTTACAAGGTGAATATAATACATATTTTCAAAATATAATAAAATAAATACCCCCCCACGCAGCTGCTTGGGGGGTATTTATTTTATTATTATTTATTATTATTTCTCCAAAGGATAGCTGGATTGAAGAGGGTGGGAAACTTTTGCTACTAATTCGTAATGTTATTTTTAAATGAAATGAACATATTTTCAAACATGCAAAATTTTAAACTGGTAACAATATTGTACTAAAAAAATGATATAAGATCAGTGATTTTTTTTGTTCATTTATTTATGTTTCATTTCTAATAACATGAGGGGTGGGGTAAAAATTTTCAGTGTCCTGGGCCCCAGAAATGCTTAATCAGTCTCTGCCCAGGTGATGTAATGTGTACAGTCATTACTAACCCTTGTGGGAAGGACACTGTCATGTCCCACTAATTTATTTATTTCTATTTATTGCATTTTATTGTATTTTTGTTATTGTAAATATTTTTATATATTAAGTGTGTTTTTGGAAGTGCTATTATGGGGATGTGACTCATAGATGTTGTTTTCAGGTCTAAGCTGGCTGCCTGCATGGGTTGACGTGTCCAAGATGCCTTTTATGGCTGGCCAGGGGCACGAATGTCAGCGTGGGAAAAAAGCCGAGTAATAAGGAAAGAACAGTCTTGAGTGTAGATGTCAAATGGGAAGGATGGTTTGAACACGTGTCAAGGGATGCCACTCTTACTCAAAGAAAAACCTGTAAGGAGAGGGTTTGATTCTATGTGAGAATCAAAGTCTGGAATGTAGCTGTCAAGCAGGAAGGACATTTGAACAAGTATCAAAAGGATGGCACTCATACTCAAACCCAAACCCTTAAGGAGAGGGTTCGATTCTATGTGAGAATCGTGATTCTTGGTGAATTAAATACAGTTCTGTGGAACTGAAGTGCATTCTTAGTGAACCATGGTGTAGGAAAAGGTTAAATATCCTTTTGCCGAGTTTGAGGTTTGTAAAGCAAGAATCTGCAAAGTACGGTTCTCCACCTCATTGCATAATTGTTTGCAGCAGCAAAGGCCTACGGAGTTGAGAGCATCCCCAGCACATGATTGTATATAGTGGGAATAAACTGTGTCATCCCTATACAACTCTTGTGCGTGAATTGTTGGATATATTTTTATACATCACTTAATGCAGCAAATCAGGCATACGTCGGTACGGATGTAACAATCTGCAAACCTGTTATTTCACCAAAGTAAAGGTGAAGGCAATTAAGGGGCAAATTCATCGTCCTCTACTGGTGTGCGGTTAATCGCAGGTCATGAAATACACTTCCAGTGTAATCCATAATAATGTAACTGAAAGCATTCCTACTGTATGACTAGTAGGAATGATTGTCATCATCACATCCAACAGTATAGGAACTGATAAGAATAAAAATATATATTTAGTCAGACATCTGTGGCAAGCAGCTGCATGAGGGGTAACCTTTTCTTATTTTGTACAGAATTTGGAATCACAGATAGACAGAATTATCATGCAGGTATGGAATACAGAGGTTAATGTGTAAGAACCAGACTGTGTAATTTTGTTCTCCAAATACTTCTATCAAGAGCTATAAATACTGCATTTGACCTCTATTTACCTGTTGAGCCATACTATTTACCTTTGTTTATTTTTATATTATTTGACCACTATTTACCTGTCAATTGGTCTTATGTAGTATAGCTACTGCATAAGACCTATTCTAGCCTTGGGAATGAAAAAAAAATTGTGAACACCCTATTAAGCGAAAGCTTGTGAAAGGATATGGGAATGCAATTCATCTTCTGCAACCAAAACATAGTTGTTGATCTTTCTGGGAGTTGTATAGCAATAAAACCACTTCTCATCAACCATTTGGGGCCACTAGGTTCAAACACTGTCAATATTTCCTTGCACAAGTTGACTAGCCCTGTTTTGCTATTCTGCCAGTTTGTGGGGTACTCATTTGACACAGATCTTTCAGAACTTTAAATGTTGATGAGTAATTGTTTCCACACTACCAATCGATACACTGGCATCTAAATATGTTACCTGAACAGTGATGTGTGGATTTTCTTTAATATACTTTCTCACTATTTTACAATAATTTAAAATCATCTATTTTTGTGCCTTAAGAAATTAAATATATATATATTCACTCCTGCATTAAAGATGAAACTTAATACTCACTATTTTAACCTGGATGAGTTATTGATCTTGTAAACAAGCGCTGTTAGAGAAGATCTTGATCGGCGGCCGGTAGCTCAGTGGGCCAGAGCACCTGACATGTTATCAGGAGGTTGTGGGTTCATATCCCACCCGACTCAAGACAATTTTTCCTCTAAAATTTAAATCGACACTAGAGTGTTGATTTATTAGTTGATTATTGATCTTGGGTTTTAAATATCATTTCACAAGCAAATATAAGAATACTTTGTTAATCTGCATAATCATACAAATATATATATATATTTGTTGTTGATCTGCATAAATGTGCAGATATATATGCACAGTCGTATCAGAATAATATGACCACCTACCTAATAATGGGAATAACCACCCTTGCCCGGATGGCAGCAGTGAGACAGAGTGGCATGGATGCAATGAGGCCCTCTAAAGTTGCCAGAGGCACACGTGCCCATTCAGACTCCAGCAGCGCACGGAGGTTCTGGAGATGACATAGTTGTGGGTCCGCATGTCAAACCTGTCGATCCAAATTATCCCACAAGTGCTCTATGGGATTGAGGTCGGGCGATTTTCTGGCCAAGGGAGAATGGAGACATTGCTGTCATGTTCCTGGAACCAGTCGCTCACCACCTTAGCGACATGGCAGGGTGCATTATCCTGTTGGTAGACACCATCATCACCAGGGTAAACATCCAACATTGAAGGGATGCATGTGGTCAGCGAGGATGGATAGATAGCATTGCATCGTATGGGAAATGCCATATACCTCCATCTACTTTCAAGGAATACCTTCAATGTAAAATCATTGTGCTGTGGGACAGAAAAGAGAGGACCTGTCATTTTGAGCTTGACTGTTGCTGATAAATCAGTATAAGTCTGGGTTTTTGATTATAGAGGTGCATGGGGGGTGTTGTAGAATTTTGAGCACATGTCTAATTAGAAGTGCCAAACAATAGTAATTTTGATCTAAAAATGGAAGTCCAAACACTGAGGAAAATTTTGAAATCCAAACAGCAGTATACGTTGCTATACTTAAAATGAGCCATTCTTAAATTAGAAGAAGAAAAGGGTCATAGGAAAGAATGTGGTGAGAAGGAGAGGCATTCACTGGGGATGAGTGACCAAAGTCCTATGCAGAAGACTTCACTGGACCTCGTCTGCTGAGGGAGGGGAGAAGGCCAACGGGTGCCTTTGGTCTTTAGGGGGTAGAAACTGGCTTGGGAGGAGTGATGCTGGTCAAGGCTCTCACCCCAACCCCCACCACTCACCAAGGCAGTAGAGCAGGCTGGCCGAAAGCAGAGCAATGTGGGCCCAGGCTCCCCTGAGTCCCCACTGAAGCACGTGACATGGCTAGTGGTAGGCAAGATCGGAATGGGGTAAAGGAAGGGGAGTTGGGGGCTGAATGTGTGGAAGGGGGGGAAAATAAAAAGTAGTAGGGTATATTGGGAGGGGTGAATAAATCGATTACTCATACCAGAATGTATAGATATTGATTAAGCATAAAACAAGCAGAGGGATAATAAGGGGTAGAGGAGATCTAACAGGAAGCTATGGAGATATAGTGAGGAAATAATTCATATAGTGATAATTTTCTGGATAGAATTTAATTATATTTTTTATTATAATTACATTAAAACCTCGACAGAAGCTAACAGATAATATGGAGGGGGGGGGGGGGGGGGAACAGTAATAGTACAGATAGAAAATAATTTAAATTATTTTAAAATGTGGGCATTATCTAAGGGTAACAAAGGTATATTTGGGTGGAGGGGGGAGTGTATACGTAAGTTGAAGAGTGAAGATGGACAGGTAACCATTGGCATTCAGCGACCCATCCAGTGGTACCAGCAGTCCCAGGTCATACCAGGAAAACATCCCCTAGATATGCACACTGCCACCGCCAGCATGTACTTGACCAACAGGTGTGTCCGGTGTTGGTTCTCGTGTGTCTGACTTTGTGTCTGCCACCACCCGTCACTTCTGTGCAGTAGAAACCTCGGGTCTTTGGAGAAGGCAACCTTTTTCCACTGTCCAATGATGGTAGTCCCGTGTGAACTGCAGGTGTCATTGGCAATTGACCATGGTTAACATGGGCATCTTTACGCAACGTCGACTCCAGATTCCCATGCATAACGGTGTTCGCTCTACTGTTATCGGGGACATGTACCTAGGTGCCCCAGCGTTCATTTGAGTGGTCAATTGCTGCACTGTTGTGAGTCGATTGCCCTTTACCAGTAGACATAGGCAATGTTCTCCTCTGGGGTTGATGGCCTTGGGGCTCCACAGTTATGAAGTCTGGAGGTACTCGGTGTGCAAGCAGTCCATTCTTGGTACGCTCTTACTACAGCACCTCGTGAACAGCCCATGAAGTTTGCTGTTTCCTAGATGCTTTCACCCTTGGTGCAGTAGCCGATGATCATTCCTTTTTGAACGTCCGTCAAATCAATACCTCTGCCCATTGTACTTACGTTACACACTATGGCTCATCTGTCTTGGCTGGCCACTTATATCTCCGTGTGGTCAACCTTGTCGTGCACTCTGTGATGCACTTGGGCAGGTACACTGTGATTCCTTGGGTGGTCATATTATTCTGATATGACTGTGTATATATCCTTTGTTCATGCATAAATGTACAAATATACACCGAAGAGCCAAAACATTATGACTACCTGCCTAATATGATGTTGGTCCTCCATGTACCGCCAAAACAGATCGTATCCAGCGAGGCATGGATGCTACAAGATTTCTAAAGGTGTCTTGTAATCTCTGGTACCAACACATTACACAGCAGATCCTTTAACTTTTGTAAGTTATGTGGTTGAGCCACTGCATATCAGATATGCTGTTCCAACACACAAACCACAGATGCTCGACTAGATTGAGGTTTGGGGAATTTGGAGGCTAGGGTAATACCTGGAAGTCTTCCTTATGTTCTGTGAAACATTCTTGAACAATTTGAGCAGTGTGGCAAGGCGTATTATCCTGCTGAAAGAAGGCATTACTAGAGAGGTATACCATCGTCATGAAAGGATGTTCCTGGTCTGAAATGATGTTAGGGTAGGTGGTAGACATCATAGTTTCCTGCACATGAATGATTGGACCCAGTGTTTCCCAGGAGAGCATTGCCCACAGCATTACACTTTCTCCACTGGCTTGTTTTCATCCCACGGTGCATCCTGGTGCCAACACTTTCCCAGGTAAATGACACACACGTACCCAGCCATCCACATGGTGCAACAGGAAATGAGATTCATTGGACCAGATGACCTTCCAATCATTCAAGGTCCAGTTTTGATGCTCGCATGTCCATTGTAGGTGCTTTCAACAATGAACTGAGGTGAGCATGGGCACTCAAGTGACCTGTGGCCATGTAGCCCCATTTTCAGCAGGATTCGATATACTGTGTGTTGTGACACATTACTCCTATGACCAACATTCAAATTACTGGTGAGTTACACCACAGTATCCCTCTTATTGGCTCTAATTGAGATATGTTGAAATAATTGGGAATATGGGATAACCTTCACTCACCTCTAGCATCAATGAGCTGTGGTCAGCCCTCACCTTGCTGGTGGTTCATGGTTTTTCCCTCCTCAGATTACTTTCATTAGGCAACAAATTTTCATAAAAGTCATGCCTCTGAGATAAAAGTAGCCATTTCTTAATGATTTCAAGATGCTGAACACAAATACGACAATGAAAATGCATGTGAAATGCAATGAAAATTGGCTACGATTTGTGAGAAATCCACAATAGTTTCTTATATAATAGAGTAATAGGTACAAAGCCGTCCCATGGCCGAGTGGTTAGCGCGCTTGGCTACTGATCTAAGGGACCTGGGTTCGAGCCCCGGATAAGGCATGGTTGTATGTGTTGTTTTTCTGCTGAGGTCCTGCCATCCTCTCAGATCTTCTACTTTGGCATATAAACTGACAGGCTCCTGTCAGACCTCTGTGGCAAGCAGCTGCTTGAGGGGGTATATAATAGGTACATATGACATGTATTGGTAAAACTCTGCTTCTACTTCTGATGTCGCTTTGCCATCACTTGTACAGCTGCTCAAGATCACCTCTAGCAAGTGTCCAACTCTCTGGAGAGCATCCGAATAAGTAGTCAGCCAACATTGAAGTGAACCAGTTTCCCTGAAATCGTTTCTCCATCGTTGCAATGTCCTGGTGAAAACGTTCACCGTGCTCATCACTAACCATGCCGCAGTTGTCAGGGAAGAAATCTAAGTGGGAATGGAGAAAGTGGATCTTTAAGGACATATTGCAGCCAAGTTTGTGATACAGAGACAACATGTCCTTAGCCAGTTTCTTGTAGTTGTATGCCCTGACATTCCTGAGAAATTTAGTTGACACCAGACGAAATGTGTCCCAAGCCTTTTTCTCGTCACCCTGAAGCAGGTTGTCAAACATCCGGTCTCTGAACAGCTCGTGGATCTGAGGAACCACAAAAATTCCCTCTTTAATTTTCCCTTTGCTGAGTTGAGGGAATTTGTCAGCCAAGTACTTGAAAGCTGATGCAGTCCGGTCCATGGCTTTTAGAAAGTTTTTCATCACACCAAGTGTGATGTGTAGGAACAGTGGCAGGAATTGGTGAGTTTTTACCATTGCTTGGTGTTTTGCATTCTTCTCTCCGACCTTCAGAGATTTCCTGAGTCCAGTCAGTCCTGAGTCCAGTCCTTTACGTAGTCTCATTCACATAAGAAACAGCAGTACTTCATATATCCCAGCTGCAGACCTATCAACAGAGCCACTACCTTCGATGCACAACAGAGATGCCACCCATACTTGCTGTATTGAAGACAGTTCAACAGTTTTAGGTTGTCATAGATTTCTTTCATGTAGACAGCATGTCTGACCGGAATGGATGGAAGTCGATATCCATTATGCAGCAACATAAGCCTTGAGACTTAATTTCGAGGAGTCTATGAATAGTCACCATTCTTGGGGGTCATGTTTGATTCCAAGAGCATTCATCAGGCCATCAGGCCATCTACATTGGAGCAGAATACAAGGCCATCTTCTTTTCTCTTGTCATGAGCAGGCATCACTGCTGCTCATGACGAGTTCAAAACAAAGTCACTCGGACATTTTCCTTGAGAAGATTCCATTGTTTAAGTCTTGATCCAAGTAACTCTGCTTTGGCCATGGACAGCTCCAGATTGTGAACAAGATCATTCATTTCTTCTTCAGTGAGAATGTATGGCACAGATGATTCACTGTGGCAAATGTATGGATCATCATTAGACACTGAAGGCTGCGGAGAACCCGACATCAGTTCGCCTACTTTCTCATCATCTGAATCGATGGAAAATTCTTTCGGAGGTTTGGTAATGGGAATGCCTTCGCCGTGCAAAACTAGTCAGAGAGCAGATTGCATGTTCGGTACGCTATTGTCCACTTCTTTTTCCTTGTGATTCCTCCAGAAACAGGTGGAACCATGCAGAAGTAGCCGTCATTTGCATGATTGTTTGGCTCTCTCCAAACCATAGAAACAGCAAACAGCATTGCCACTTTTTCATCTTTCAGCCACTTCAGAAGATTTCTTGCACATGTACTGCAGCATATGTGTGGGCCCAGCCCTTGTCTTGGTCTCTGATCTTGTATCCAAATTAAAACTCGTATGCAGCTTTCACTATTGGAGTGATGGCTCTTTTCTGGCTTGCAAACATCATTTCCCCACAAATGTAACAAAATGTATCTGCACTATTAACACAGTTATGAGGCATGATTACTGCTGGATTAAAACTGCAAGGATCATTTGTGTTGTACTTATGACTCAGGGGTAAATGGAAGTTGCTCAAAAGACTTGTTCACCCTACGAGATGTCACTTACAACTAACAATTGCATCATCTTTCTTTGGCGATGTCATGTCTCAACTACGTTGCATCAGACAACGATGCAATATCTTTGGGGGTTGTGTATATGGTGGGCTGATTGCAATACAACACAATATGTTGCAATCTGGAGTTTAAAATACAGCATTGCAAAATGGTTACCTATGTATTCAATGCAGACTGAGAGGTTTATACATGACCATCTCAATCTCTCCTAAACAAGAGCCAATCAACAAATTTTATTGTCATTTTCGTGTTCGGCACCTCGAAATTAGTAAAGATTGGCTATTTTCACTTCAAAGTCTTTTTGTGTATTGTCTAGTGTTTTTGAAGGTACTAATTATGGCTGACCATGAGCACCCCACAAGCTTTGCTATCTCGAAAATGCTTTACCCAGTCATCTGGCCATTACAATTTGGCCTTTATCAAACTTACTTAATCCGCTGCCTTTCCCATCTGAAGAACAATAATAATACTGATTAACAGAACTCGGTATCAGGTGTTATTCATACCATTTCTTAACCTTCACATGTGCTGTCATTTACCTGTTTACCTGTAGTTGCTTCAATTTGCATAAAGATGTGCTGGTCATAATGTTTTTGCTCTTTGGTGTATATGTAAATGTAATAACTTTTATTTGAGTTCATGAACAGTAGCAATGCTTCTCTCATTCACAGCCTCCTTCAGTCTTCTTATACAAGGGAGGTCTTTGAATTTCTGCCATTTTCTAAATTTGCACATCCATGTAACAGTGCCATTATGAACAAGCACAATCCCCACATATCAGTGATAAATCAGCATTATTTTTTTCATGTCCCCAACCTGCATCCTTGTCAAAATATAAAATATTTCCCCATCTTTAGTAGGCTCCATGGCAACAAAGCACAGATTTCACAGACTGAACTTTACTCGCTGCCAGCGAAGAGAAATGACGATAAGGCCTTTGCTTTTAACCCTATAATGAGAAGTTTAGAAGAGCTTTCAAAGAAATCTTAGCTTGTTTACTCTGGAGGAATGAGTGCAAATAACTGTTCATGAGTCCCATATTTACAGGATATCTGCCGTGATATGCTACAGTTGAATGTAAAGGGCATTTTTGCCAAAAATTTTTATTAAAAGTTTCAGAGTGATAGGATTTTTTCTACTTCATTTGCCCTGTTTGTAACAATTTTCTCTAAATTCTCCCACTGAATAGCAGTATTTGATGTTCATATGGCATTTAAAATGGCAAAAATCCAAATATATTCTTGCAATTTTCATATATGGTATGAATTTATAAGTCAGCAATTACATCCTAAATTTAAGAGTGATGTTTTTTTTTTATCCCAGTAATATTATTAATTTTTTAGTTAATTAATTTAGAAAACTTCTTTAAAATTTCCCATTGAATAGCATTAACAGTCAAAATTCAATTGTTAATATTTTCAAAATATTCAGTACATTTTCACCATTTTCAAATATGTTTATACAGCTGCATATGTCTGCAACATATTTGAAAATCGTAAAAATGTACTGGATGTTTTGGAAATAATTAACAGTTGAATTTCAATGTTAATGTTATTCAATGGGAAATTTTAAACAAGAATTTCATACCCTGTGCACATTAAAGATACACTGGATGGCTTTGATGGGAGACACCATCTGTCTCCTAACAGCTGTCCAATGGGTTCCCTTCCCCCAACCTTTTCTGTGCTCTTGGGTCCATGTGACCAGGCCATTTATCCCATCAGCATGTAAAAATGTGCCACTCAGAGTAACAGAACCAAACAACATGATCAATTGTGATTCAGTTTTCAGACTGACTCTCAATGTATTTTGATCTGGAGAATGCAAGGAAACTTATTACAAACCCTCTAATAAAGAACAACAATACTATGGTGGTGTTGGCTCTCACTTTATATTGCAGGATGACAATGCTCTCCCTCATAGGAGTTAGATGAATTTGTTCAAAACAAGGATATTCAGCTGATGGAGTTACAGCCTATTCTCTGCACTTGAGCCGTATAGAACATGGGAGGAGTGTACTAGAGAGATAAGTTAGAGGTTTTCATTCCCAAATAGTCTCCAAGGAACCTCCACTAGCTCCAATCTGCTCTCTAGGAAGAGAGATGTACTTCCAAAAGACTTCTTGACCAGACTGGAAGATGGTATAAGTCATAGTGGTGCTCGTGTAGCTGTTAAGGGTCATCATACTCTGTATTAACTCCTCCATTCTGCTGAAAAAGGTCCCTTAGTTGTGGCATTCATGCATTCATTTGCATAACTCATGGATATCATGTGAATGTTTTTCGTTATACTTCACAGTTTGTCATGGCATAGACTCAGTGGTCATGAATTATGGGTTATGACCACTTATCTCAATGTTATGTCAATGGGAAGCAAAATCTAAAGTTCTACAAATTATAAAGTAAGCATTTTATAAGAATATATGATGAAAGATGAATTAAAGATCTCAATCAAGTGTATCTAAATCTCTGTTTTCAACAATATTTATTCAGTATTTAAAGAGTTCTGGAAGCTTGAATGTTTAACAGCAGCAGTGCTAAATATAAGAATTTACCTCAGAAGGTAATTATAATTTGAATAAGGTGTATAATTTAAAATTATAGTATATATTTTTAAATGGTATGTAAATAATTATATTCATCATCATCCTCATCCTCAAGCAGCCATGGGCTATGGATGTCCAATCATACTGTGCAATTCAGTTCTCCAAGCATATCTGTCATGAGCTACATCTGCATCTGGCCACTGCACACCAATTCTAACAAGGTCCTGTTTGGCATTGTCTGCTCACCGCATCCTAGGGTTTACCCTCTTTCAGAGGCCTTTAGGCACACTGTTCATAACCCTATTCATTAATCTATAATTATCCATGTGGACAACATGGCCAGACCAATGGAATCTCTCTCTGCACAATATGCTGCTCAAAGGAGGTTGCAAACTCCTTTGCCTAACCTCATCATTAGTTACAAAGTTGAACCACCTAATGCCCAAGATACTGCATAAGCACCTAGAATCAAAAGCATCTAGTTTCCTGTTATCTTGCTTACACAGCATCCATGTTTCACTACCATAACTAACCCTAGAAAGAACCAAACTATTATACAGTCTAATTTTAGTCTTTAGGTGTATACGCCTATTTCTCCACACTCTCCATAGATTCTTAAAAGTCCCGGCAGCAATCCCTATTCGTCTGTTAATCTCATGCCGCACATCACCATTATCTGTTACATAGCTCCCAAGATAATTAAACTGTGACACCTGCTCAAGACTGCAACCATTCAGATTAATTGAATCACAACCTGTCTGACCAATTTTCATCACTTTAGTTTTCTCTCTGTTTATAACCAAACCTACTGTACTACCAGTCTCATCAACAGCTAGAATGAAAGAGTACATCTCATCAACATCATATGCCAAAAGGGCTAAATCATCAGCATAATCTAAATCAGAAATTTTCGTATCTCCAGTCCATTTAAGGCCAAAATCTTTCGCTTGAAGGGAATTTTGCATAACATAATCAATAACCAAACTAAAGAGAAAAGGAGGCAAAATGCACCCTTGTCGAACACCAGAAGTAATGCTAAACCAATTACTACAAGCCTTACCAACTCTCACACACGACTCAGTGATATTATAGAGAGCTTTCATTATGTTAACTAACTTGTCAGGTATACCATATGATCTCACAATCAACCACAAATTATGACGATCAACAGAGTCGAAAGCCTTTTTGGAATCAACAAAGCTAGCAACCAAAAGTTTCTGAAACTCTAAACATTTCTCAAGAATCTGCCTAAGTGAAAATATCTGATCCACACATCCCCTACCACTTCTGAATCCACATTGCTCATCACGCAATTGACTGTCAACCAGATTCTTAATTCTATTAAGCACAATCATGCAAAGAACTTTACCTGGAATAGAGAGTAGCCTGATACCCCTATAGTTATCACAAGAATTGCGATCATCTTTTTTGGAAATAGGGATAATAATAGCTCTGGTAAAATCCTTAGGAACCATGTCTTTATAACAAAAGATATTCAAAATTTCAGTCATCCATGTGGTAACTGAAACATTCCCAGCTAGCATTTCCGTAGTAATTTCATCTACCCCTGGGGATTTATGAAGTTTAAGTTTAGAAATAACCAAAATGATCAGATTGTGTTATAGCGTCAACATTAAAGCCAGTAATGCATCTATCATCATTACAAACAATGGGAGTAGAACTAACCATATTGTTTAGAGCATCACTGAAATGCTCAGCCCACCTAGCCATGACAGAATCCTCACCTTCTATAACCTTACCTTGTTTATCCTTCAGTCCCTGTATACCTGTTTGTTTTCTACCACACAAAACATTAACTATCTGGTACAGCTCTCTGCTGTTGTGCTGTCTAACTGCTTCCTCAGCTTTGTCAGCCAAGCCATCAAGCCAAAGATTCTTATCGACAGCTAACTGATCCTTTACAAGTTTATTAAGGTCTCTGTAATGCTTTCTATTAGGTCTAGTAGGATATTGATTAAGGACATTCCTGCAGTTCTTTATTTCTGAAATAAGCTCAAGTCACTAAAAAATTCTGCCTCCTCTGCTCCTTTCTAAAAGAATACTATTAGCTTCCAAAATAGCCTGTTTAAAACAGTTCCATTCTTCCTCAACTTCAGTATTGAGCAAACCATGACTGTCATAATAACTAAGTTACCTATCATGACAAGCTTCAGCTAAAGCTGGGTCTTTCAGAGCTTCAGAATTAAAGATAAATTTTTTAACCTTAGCACAATGTTTCTTAAGTTTAAGTTGCAAGACACTTTCAACAAGTAATGGTTAGATCCCATTTCATCTGTTCTATATGACCTGGTATTCCTAACAGTACTAGCCCATTTGTTGTTAATTAATATATAATAAATCATATTCTTATGCAGCCCATCTGGTGAAGCCCATGTGTACTAATGTATGTCGCATTGTTTGTGATAAGTATTAGTTACTCTGAAATCATTAACTTTACTTACCTGTAGGAGACATTCCCTTTTGCCATTGCAGCTACCATTACCAAAGGGCCTGTCACATCTCCCCAAATGTCAGAGTCAGTAGCAACTTTGGCATTAAAGTCATTTCATCATCATCAAGCAGCCATAGGCTATGGAGGTTCAACCAGACCGTGCAATTTAGTTCTCTTAGCATGTCTGTCCTGAGCTATGTACATCTGCTGCAACCGGCCACTGCACACCAATTCTGACAAGGTCCTGTTTGACATTGTCTGCCTACTGCATTCTAGGTCTCCCCCTCCTTCTGAGGCCTTTAGGCACACTGTTCATAACCCTATTCACCAATCTATAATTATCCATACAGGCAATATGGCCAAACCAACAAAATCTCTCTCTGCACAATATGCTGCTTAAAGGTAGATTGCCGACTCCTTTGCCTAACCTCATCATTAGTTACAAAGTTGAACCACCTAATGCCCAAGATACTGTGTAAGCATCTAGAATCAAAAGCATCTAGTTTCCTGTTATCTTGTTTACAAAGTGTCCAAGTTTCACTACCTTAACTAACCGTAGAAAGAACCAAACTATTATACAACGGTAATATCTCCTTTTTTGACAGAATTCAAAATATCCTGAAGTTCTCTGTAAAACCTATCCTTCTCCTCCTCATCGACATCCTCAATAGGAATCAGCAGATAACATTCAAGTCTTTATGCTGGTCTAAAATTTTGCTGTAAGAAACCTTTGATTAATGCAGTCATATCCTAGAAGAGGATCGCTATCTTGTCTGCTGAGAAGTACACCTATGCCTTGGAGATGCTCATTATCTTCCCTCCCTGAAAAGAGAAATTTAAGATTATTTTTAACAACGTGATATTTACCTTTCCATCTGGTCTCTTGCAAGATGAGAATATCTAAATTATAACTGGAAGATAATGTTAGGATACTAGTGATATGATACCATATAATGATACTAGTGTTTTTCAATTTTCTTGCTAAATCATTTAAACTAGGACTTCTACTGTTGCTGTTAAATATTCAAATTCCATAGTGCTTTAAATACAAAGCAAATGTTGTTAAAAAAAAATCAAGATTTAGATAGACGTGGTTGAGATCTTTAATTCAACTTGTATCACATTTTCTCATAAAATACTTTCTAGAAGTAGAAGTTTAGAAGTAGAGCTTCAGATTTTGCTTCTCATTGACATAACAAACAGTGGTGGTCATAATTCAATGGCCACTTAATATTTAACAATTAACTGTCACTCCAAATATCATAGCATTTAATTGTCACATTATAAGAAGTATGCTTTCAAGGGCTGTCGTATATTTATTGAACTGGTGTGGGTCCCGAGCATTTGATTAAAAGGTACCTAATATATTCAACTAAAGCTTTTCAGGAAATTGTGAGCTGGGTGGTTGCAGAAATTATCAACAGACTTCAATATGTACAACACATTTATTAACTATATCATTTACAATAACAGTATAATTACAAGCTTGGCCTTCCACTAAAGCCTCACACTTGATAATATTCCACAGCTGGCTACCTCGCTTAGCCTTGGACATATCTTGGCTGAATTCTTATCCTTGTCGGAGCCTGCCCTCCAACTTGGAGTGCACTCTAAAACATAAAAACCCAAGAACGAAATCTTTTCTTTGCTCCTTATCTTGTTCAGGTAGACATATGAGTTTTTTTCATGTAAAAGGGCCAGTAGGACGTAAGCTGATTCCATTGCTCAACAATGAATGATTGATGGCCCTTGAGCATCCTCACACCGGTCCAAAGGCATTTCTACCTTTGCTTCAGGTGAGGAGGGGGGGGGGGGGGAGTCTCACATCATCTGACCACAAGTCCCCAGCAACATCAGAAATTAGGGCAGACGTCACATATCCAAAATGTTCTGCATATGAAAGTATCTGTTGAGATGATGCACTATTTAAAGAAACAAGCACCAAAACATTAAATAATTTGGCTGTCCATGTCCTCACAATGAACTATCAACATGTGCACTCTAGCATGTTTTCCACTGTGCACTTGCCAATCGTGAAAGTTAGTAATGTTTATTTGGCCACTTCCAAGAAATCGTGCTGCAACTTTACCTCATGCATGCACAACAACTGCCAAAACCACAACATTGTTTTCTGTAGCCAGCTGAAATCTTTTGCTGCAAATACAGCAGTGCATTTCGCAAGCTATAAAATACCGATTTCTGCAAAACATAATAAATTGCCTTTCTTGCTGCTGGCATTATTATCAGCCAATTATGTAACATAATACTGACATGGTTTTGTAATATGCATATTATGTTTTTCTTTTGCAGTCTTTTGGAGATTCAGAAGAACAATATCCTGATTTAAAATGGAGGGAAAGGAAAATATCACGTAAAAAAGGTGAGCTTGAGTGAACATTGGTTCAGCAGGTTTACTGCCTTCCAAAAATATGTGTTTTAAAAATGTAAAAGTTACACAACTTACATATATACTTACATACAGAGTTACAACAATATTTTCTTTATAAAACTTAGTTAACCCTTGAATATGGAAATTTTCAAAACTCAACTTAGTCTGGTGGATATGTTAATTTAGAATATTTTTCAGCATGGGAAAAAAAAATGTTTGAGCTTTATCATGAAGTAACAGCAATATATTATCTACCAAAAGCAATTTATAAATTTACATAACCAATTGAAAAACTTTGGAATGTAGGCCAGATTTAAACCTCAAGTGCCCCTAGGCACACTCTTTTTTGTGTGTTTTATATTAAAAATCATTTACTTTTAAAATTATGAAGAAAGGAACCAATGCAATTGAAATGGATGTGGGAACTTTAATGACAAGTAATACAGATTTATTACCAAATACTGTAAAGACAATATAATATGTTTACCGTATTTCTTCGATTCTAAGATGGGGTGCGTCTTAGAATCGCAGTTTTGTTGTTGTTTTTTTCGAATTTTCCCACACTTTGCACATGGTAGCACACGTTTTTATGCAGAAACCTCGCCTCCAAGTTTCACCGTTATAGGATTCTCCAATTCAATTGGAGAATAAAGTGGCATGGGTATTTTCCCTGCACTTTCCAAATGTGAAGCCAACAGCTTGGAAACTAATCCCAGAAAAATTGTGCAGCACTCATTTAAAAAATGTTGCATTACCAACACTCTCAATGGCTCAGAAGAATCAGACTTTTTAATGTGAAATACACTCTGATATTGATTCAGATATTGACGGCTCAGAAGAATCAGACTCTGATACTGATTCAGAAGGAAGTGATGAATAACATACCTACTGATAAATAGGTACTATTGTTAGTAAATTGAATTCTATTATAATTAAAATATTTGTTAGATATATTTTAGTGTTTTATTTTACTTATTTTTTACTTAGAATCAAAGCCTTTTTTTTTCTGTTGGTGGTACTGAAATTAAGGTGTTTCTTACAGTTGATGGAGTCTTGGAATTGAAGAAATACAGCATATATATGTTATTTTTATATTATAAATCCATTATAAGACATAACATTATGATCACAGCATATTTATAATATTCATTTTAATTATTGAAGTATTACGATTAATTCGAGTATATAAAACCAGTTTTTTAAATTTAAAAACTGGTTTTAGAATTTACAAATTTATCAAAAAAAAAAACGGTTTTTAAAAACCAACAAACCCTACATAGAACCTACCAGGCCTTTCACTAATGTTCGACCCTGTCTTCTCGTGGTACATACCATTAGTGCCTTTCAAAAGTGGTACTCTCTTGTGGAAGTGAATGGAAGGGCCAGATCAATGTGGTCTACTGATCTGGACAACTATGGCTACTTTTCTTTATTTTTCTACTCTGCTGACGAGTGGTCAACCACACAGGGTCCTAGTACTACCATATGTACCAACCTGAATGGAATAATGGCTCTGAGCTTGAATATGGATCATGATTTTGCTGCACTGGTGGGCTTCTGTGGAGGGAAAATCTTCCACTATGTTTTCTGTTTGTGGGTTGACAGCCCCAAGTGAATAGATTCACAGGTGGTGGATAATCCTGAGCAGAGGTCATTGCAGGCACCTGAATTCTTGTTTCTATAGGCATTGGCATATCCTACATTGGAGGAAGTCTTCCAGTGTAGATAGCTTCAGCCTTTAGTAGTGGGGGAACTAGTCTTCGATTCATGTCTGCGATCAGGAGGCTCTAGCTCTCTCAATAAACCTAGTTTCTTTAAAAATCTTACTAATTATTTTCTCTCTGCAGAAATGTGGAAGAGGAGACGTTGCATAGAGATTGATGTCCTGATAGAGGAATTCCAGCATTATAATCTAGTTATTCTAGGCTTTCAAGAGACCAGATGGACAGGGAAAGGTCAGACACTTAAATATATTTTTAAATTTCTCTTTTCAAGGAGGAAGGATGGAAAGCATCTCCAAAGTGTAGGTTTTCTTCTCAATAGACATGCCAGTGATGCTATTCTAGGATATGACTGTAATAATGAAAGATTTCTCACAGCTGAATTCAAAACATAAATTAAAGACTTGAATGTCATTTGTTGTTACGCCCCCCACAAAGGACTCTGATGAGAATGAGAAGGATGAGTTTTTCAAACAACTTCAGGATATTTTGAATTCTGTCAAGAAAGGAGATATTTCTCTTGTGTTGTGTGACCAATGCTAAAGTTGGTACTGACTCTGACTTTTGGGCGGCAGTTTTAGGTCCCTTTGACATTGGTAGTGCCAATGGCAATGGGGAACGTCTTCTGGAAGTAAGTAAACTCAATGGTTTGCGAATAACTAGCACATACTACAAATAGTGGAACTTTTATAAATGCACATGGGTTTCCACCTGCACAGGAATATGATAGATTACATTGTAATTAACAGCAAATGGACTTTCAGTTACAAATACCAGATCATATGAGGGAGCCAAAATTGAGTCTCACCATTACCTGGTCAAAAGTGTCTTGCAGCTGAAGCTTAAGAAACGTGCCAAGGTTAAGAGAATTACTTCTATATTGAAGGACCCAGACATAGCCAAATCATACAATGATAACCTATTTAGTCATTATGACAATCGTGATTTGCTTACCTTACTGCTGAAGTTGAGAAAGAATGGGATCAATTTAAACAAGCTTTTCTTGAAACCAAAAGTACTCTTTTGAGTAAAATGGAATAGAGTGAAATGGAATAGAGGATATGGAACATATTTCTGAAAGAAGGAAGTGCAGAAATAATTTGAATCAACACCCTACTAGTCCTAACAGATGGTATTACAATGAGCTTAATAAATATAATATATATATAATAGTATCAGTTAACAGCTGATAAGAATTTTTGGCTTCATAGTTTGGCTGACAAAGCAGAGGAAACAGTTAGATAGCTCAATAGCAGGGGGTTGTACCAGATAGTTAATGTTTAAAATACTCCTGTTTGTAATGAGGATAGATGCATTACTGCCTGTAATGTTGGCCCTATATCGCATTCTGAAGTTGCTTTGGCTGCCGCTAAAGTAAAACTACATAAATCCCCAGGAGTGGATGAAATCACCACTGAAATACTTTACTCGTGTTGTCAAATGGCTGATTGAAATTTTGAGTATTTTTTATGATGAAGCTGTTTCGAAGGATTTTATTAGAGATTCCCTGTTTTTAAAAAAAAGGTGATTGTAGTTCTTGCGATAATTATATGGGAATTAATTTACTTTCTGTTCCATGTAAAGTTCTTTGCATGATTATTCTTAATAGAATTAAGAATTTTGTTGATGAACAGTGTGTATACAGATTTTCCATATTTTAAATTTTTAATGAAGGCTCAAAACAATTGTATATAAAATTTTAAATTAGAAATAAAATACTTTGTGAATTTTTGGCTGAATTTCAGCACATTTTAATTTTGCTTACTTTTTTAGTTGAAGACTTCAGGAAAATATACCTTTTCTTGTACAACTTGTTCCAGTTTGTAGGATTTTTATATATTTTGATAGTGCTGTGCATTAAATATGCCAAAGAAGGTCCAGGTAAGCTAGACTTATTAATATTGTGATATCTTGATGTAATTATTTGACAGTCCGTGAAATAAAAATCACATTGGTTCCATGGGGATTTTATTTTCAGGTAATAAAAGTTGTATTTTTTATATATGCCATTCAGTCATTAAACATATCTAAGAAATCTCATATTTTAAAATCAAATAAAGTGAATGGTAACTAACAAGAGTAAGGCCTTGAATAAAATAAAAAATAAGGCTGATTATGACTATTAATACAACTGCAGAAGACTTTCCTGTTTTAAATAATGCTAATTATACTCTCTCCAATGGAAATGCTGATTCCACTTCTGGGCTTGATTATCATTTAACTTCAAATCTGAAATTTCATCACATTTAGATTCTGATTCAGATGTTTTGCCTATTGATAAGGAGTTAATTCCTCTGAAGTTCCATCAGTTATATAATGACACAATCAAAGTCACTTAGAACTAGAAACATCACAGATTTACTAATAAATCAGCACTTTGAAGTTGCTTGAAATTTTAGAGGAAAAATTGTCTTGTCCAAGACAATTTTTCCTCTAAATTTCAATCAGCTTCAAAGTGTTGATTTATTAGTAGATATCCTAATCAGAGGCCGTCGCAGGTACCTGAACCTTACTTAGCTAGTTGGGCATCATCAAGCCTAAACTGGAGTAATGTGTCTCAGCCAGACCATATGGTTCTTTAAAAAAACCACTTGAAAAGGTGGTGCCTGAAGTTCCTACCAGCATCGGAGACTTCAGCCTTTAGCGGAGGAGGAACAGGTCTTTGCCCTATCCTTCGATCAGGGGGCTGTTTGATATTGTTGACCCTACCTATCTCAATAAACCTAGTTTCTTTAAAAATCCTACTAATCATATTCTCTCTGCAGGAACGTGAGGACATTATATAGAGATTATTCTCTTGATGTCCTCGCGCAGGAATTCCAACGTTATAACCTAGATATTCTAGGCTTGCAAGAGACCAGATGGACAGGTAAAGGTGAGATACTTAAAAATAACTTTAAATTTCTCTTTACAGCGAGGAAGGATGGAAAGCATCACCAAGGCGTAGATCTGCTACTCAGCAGACATGCTAGTGATGCTCTTCTAGGATATGAGTGCATTAATGAAAGGTTTGTTACAGCAAAATTTCAGACAAGCATTAAAGACTCGAATGTTATCTGCTGTTATGCCCCCACTGAGGATGCCGATGAGGATGAGAAGGATAGGTTTTACGGACAACTTCAGGATATTTTGAATTCTGTAAAGAAAGTAGATTTTACCCTTGTTCTAGGTGACTTCAATGCCAAAGTTGGTACTTACTCGCTGTGGGGAGGAGTAATAGGCCCTTTTGGTATTGGTAGCTGCAATGGCAATAGGCAACGTCTCCTACAGGTAAGTAAACTCAATGGATTCAGAATAACTAACTCTTATTACAAACACCGCAACATACATAAGTACATGTGGATTTCAGCTGATGTGCTGCATAAGAATATGATTGATTATATATTAATTAACAGCAAATGGGCTAGTTCTGTTAGGAAAACCAGGGCATATAGGAGAGCTGAAATTGGATCTGACCATTACCTTGTTAAAAGTGTTGTGCTAAAATTAAAAAAATTATCTTAAATACTAAAGCTCTGAAAGACCCAGTCATAGCTAAAGCTTACCATGATAGGTTACTCAGTCATTATGATAGTCATGGTTTGCTTACTACTGAAGTTGAGGAAGAATGGGATTATTTTAAACAGGCTTTTATGGACACTAACAGTACTCTTTTAGGAAAAAAGGAGTGGAAGAGACAGAATTATCTGAGTGATAAGGCACTTGAGCTTATTTCGGAAAGAAAGAACTGCAGGAATGTCCTTAATCAATATCCTACTAGTCCTAATAGAAAGCATTACAGAGAACTTAATAAACGTATAAAGGATCAGTTAGCTGCTGATAAGAATCTTTGGCTTGATGGCTTGGCTGACAAAGCCGAGGAAGCAGTTAGACAGCACAAGAGCAGAGAGCTGTACCAGATAGTTAATGTTTTATGTGGTAGAAAACGGGCAGGCATACAAGGATTGAAGGATAAACAAGGTAAGGTTATAGAAGGTGAGAATTCTGTCATGGCTAGGTGGGCTGAGCATTTCAGTGATATTCTAAACAATGCGGTTAGTTCTATTCCCATTGTTTGCAATGATGATAGATGCATTGGTGGCTTTAATATTGGCCCTATAACACAATCTTAGAAACAGCCAAAAGTTATTTTGGCTGAGATGAAATTACTACGGAAATGCTTAGAGCTGGAAATGTTTCGGTTACCACTTGGATTACTGAAATTCTGAATATCTTTTATGATAAAGGCATGGTTCCTAAACATTTTACCAGAGCTATTATTATCCCTATTTTCAAAAAAGGTGATCGCAGTTCTTGTGATAACTGTAGGGGTATCAGCCTACTCTCTGTTCCAGGTAAAGTTCTTTCCATGATTGTGCTTAATAGAATTAAGAATCTGGTTGACAGTCAATTTCGTGATGAGCAATGTGGATTCTGAAGTGGTAGGGGATGTGTTGATCAGATATTTTCACATAGGCATATTCTTGAGAAATGTTTAGAGTTTCAGAAACCTTTGGTTGCTAGCTTTGTTGATTTCAAAAAGGCTTTCGACTCTGTTGATCGTCATAATTTGTGGTTGATTGTGAAATCATATGGTATACCAGACAAGTTGGTTAACGTAATGAATGCTCTCTATAATAACACTGAGTTGTGTGTGAGAGTTGTTAAGGCTTGTAGCATTTGGTTTAGCATTACTTCTGGTGTTCGACAAGGGTGCATTTTGTCTCCTTTCCTCTTTAGCTTGGTTATTGATTATGTTATGTGAAATTCACTTCGAGGGAAAGATTTTGGCCTTAAATGGACTGGAGATATGAAAATTTCTGATTTAGATTATGCTGATGATTTAGCCCTTTTGGCAAATGATGTTGATGAGATGAACTCTTTCATTCGAGCTGTTGATGAGACTGGTAGTAGAGTAGGTTTGGTTATAAACAGAGAGAAAACTAAAGTGATGAAAATTGGTCAGGCAGGCTGTGATTCAGTTAATCTGAATGGTTGCAGTCTTGAGCAGCTGTCACAGTTTAATTATCTTGGGAGCTATGTAACAGATACTGGTGATGTGCGGCATGAGATTAACAGACGAACAGGGATTGCTGCCGGGACTTTTAAGAATCTATGGAGAGTGTGGAAAAATAGGTGTATACACCTAAAGACTAAAATTAGACTGTATAATAGTTTGGTTCTTTCTAGGGTTAGTTATGGTAGTGGAACTTGGACACTTTCTAAACTAGACAACAGGAAATTTGATGCTTTTGATTCCAGATGCTTACGCAGTATCTTGGGCATCAGGTGGTTCAACTTTTTAACTAATGATGAGGTTAGGCAAAGGTGTCGGCAACCTCCTTTAAGCAGCATATTGTGCAGAGAGAGACTCCGTTGGTTTGGCCATTTTGCCCATATGGATAATTATAGATTGGCGAATAGGGTTATGAACAGTGTGCCTAGAGGTCTCAGAAGGAGGGGGAGACGTAGGATGCGGTGGGCAGACAATGTGAAACTGGACCTTGTTAGAATTGGTACAGTGGCCAGATGCAGCAGATGTAGCTCAGGACAGATATGCTTGGAGAATTAAATTGCATGGTCTGGTTGAACCTCCATAGCCCCATGGCTGCTTGAGGAGGATGATTACGATTGAATATGTCAAGTTTTTTCCATTTTTTATCACTAGCATACTTGTAAGGTATGTTTTCCATCTATATGGCTAATAGAAAGCCGCTTGTGGCTTGTTTGCCTGAATAGCTCCTATATGTGACATAATAGAAATGTTCATAGTGTTAGAGGAGATCTTGATCGGCGGCCGGTAGCTCAGTGGTCCAGAGCATTTGACATGTTATCAGGAGGTCGTGGGTTCGTATCCCATCCGGCTCGACAATTTTTCCTCTAAAATTTGAATTGACTTCAAAGTGCTGATTTATTAGTAGATATTGAATATGTCGAATTTATTCCACTATTTAACATCACAGATTATTTTGATGAATTCCTAGTTTTTGAAGTTAATTGTAAACATACCCACAATGATCACTTACTGCTTAGACTGAATACTCTTGAAGAACTGAAAAATTATTTCACTAAGTATAATGCATCTAAATGAGAAAAATGTGTAGATATACACCAAATTCTAATATAAAAACAGTTGTCAAAACAGCTACAGATAAAATAGTACTACATTTTAATTCTATGGAAATACCTAATAATTTCAAAATTGGTTTCACTACTCACAAGGTTAAGGAGTATAACAGTCCATCGGTATTATATCTGAAATGTAGCAAATTTGGCCATTCTGTTATTGCATGCAGAAGTAAAATTACCTGTAAAAATATCCTGGAATGCATTCTTACAAAGAATATTATGCAAAAGTATATAATTCCCCTAATTGTTTTAGCAATTTTCTGCTTATGCAGCTTGTCCTGCCAAAATATAAGCTTATAAGTAGAAATAGAAGGTTTTAAATAGTGCAGTATTAATCATATAATAAGAAACATAATTATTGCTTTGCAAGAAATTGGAAAAGTGGATAAATTTAATTCATTTTTTCATTTAGTCTTCTTTCTCTTGTGATGATTCAAGAGGAATGACTTTATTAATTAAAAAAAGTTTCACAAAGATCTATAACTTTAAGTTATAATGTACCAAAGTTTAATAATAGCAGTTCAAATTGAAATATTAAAAAAAAATCGTATACAATATTATCTATTTGGAACCCAGGATTAAATGTCAGATGTAAAACTTATGAAGACATCATTCTTCAGTCTAATATCCCTGGAATAATTAAAAAAAACATTTATGATGAAAAAATTGTCAGTAAAATTTTCCTAAATTCATCTTTCTTTATACTAACATATTCAATCCTTCAACTAATTGCTTTTTTTTCTCCTAATAATAATTATTTTGAAAGCTCCAAATTTATTATTTTTACTAATATCTTAACAGCAGAACATTTGGGCTGCTCTTCTTTGGTCTTTAAAATTTGAATATAAAGACATTATTGTGCTTTTGCATTGTTTTCAATTGAACAAAATTTTGAAGTTCATATAATGCATTGCTTATTCAAGAAATCTGGGAAACCTACTCAAAACTTCGATTTCAATGAATTTGTTGATTATCACGGCTAAGGAAGCAATCAAAAGAACAAATTACGTAATCACTCCATTTCTAAATACAGTAAAAATGTATACCAAAAGCAAAAGTAAAAAGATATTTTGACTTTCATACTTCCATAAAATTCAACCATAGATATTTTTGTAAATTCCACTTTCCTTAAAAGGGCATTATTAAAATAAACAGAATAAGAAGTAGAGATTGTAATTTAAAGGACAAACTTTTTAAAATGAAGAAAGTTGATAACAATTGTGTAATCACTGCCATTCAAAAGAAAGCATAAACCATGTTATATTGAACTGTACAAAATTTGTGACAGAAAGTGTGGTTAATTTTCATAGTTAATTTCAAAAATAACTGTCAAAAGGTTTCTGTTGGGAAAATTGTAAAACTTTACAGTAAGTAGAAAACATATATAACACACTGCTGCATAATCAGAAAATATTATAAATATATAACACTGTAAAGTGCTTTTTTTTAGCAATTATTGTGCAATTGGAATTTTACTGTTGAATTTTTACCACCATCATCAATAGCAAGAGAATAAAAACAAATGAATAGTCACAAAATTACTGCTTAGTGGGATACTTAGGTTTAGGCAGTCAATTTGTTCATCTATGTTTCCAGCAGTGTTATTACTGGCATTCACTTATATCCAATTGCTTGCTGATTGCCTTATCACCAACTTTATCACTCTGTGCACTAATTCCATGAACTACCGTGTTGATGCGTTTCAAAGCCATAGCTTCATTATCAAGACACTACTCACAGCTACGCAGAGTTTGTATATTAGGGGTGAAGGAACCTTGTGTCCAGGCTTCTCTTGTTATTGCGGGGGCTGAGTTTTAATGTCCTCTTAGATTAGTATCATATTTGATAATGTTTTCTTTTTGTCTATGATGAGCTTCCATAAGAGTGGAGATCGGTATATTTTGTTGTTACATGCTCTGTATCTATTTTCGTATATGGTTTGTTGCATGTATAAATCCAGTTTTTCTTGCATAGCGAAGCAAGTAGAATTTTTATATTTTTTAAGTTACAGGAAGTTTGTTTTTGCTAAATGATTCTGGTCAGGGAATTATTTTTTTAAGTAACTTTTTGATATTCTGTTGTTGTTATTATTGCTGCAGTCATTTTGTTTTACCACAGTATCATTAAGTAGAGTAATCCCTTGATTAATTTAAATCCTTCTTAGCCACAGAAGCCTTCAGAATCCTTCTACAGAATCCTTCCACAGAAGCCCACAGAATCCTTCTTAGCCACAGAAAATATCCTTCTTAGCCACAGGCATATGACGGCATGCCACAAGAATCTCTTGGCTGAGTTGGTATGTAGCATAACATCAGCAGTAGAGGAAAGATTGATCAGTGGCCGGTAACTCAGCGGTCAGAGCACCTAACGTGTCATCAAGAGGACGTGGGTTCAGATACCACCCAGCCCAAACAATTTTTCCTCTATACCCACTTTACCCTGTTGATAAAGAACAGCTTAATAGTGGTTAAAATACTTGATGAAAGCAAGTAATATATTTAATATGGTAAAAAAAAAATTAAATCCTAAAAAGAAAACCTGTGGTGTTTACAAGATCCCAGTTACTCTACCTAATGATAATGAATCCCCCACCACACTATGGTAAAATCGAATGTTCTACAATCATAATAAAACAACACCAAAAACGATATTTAACAAAAAAAGTAACTAAATAAATAAAATACTGCACTAACCTTAATCATTCATCAAAAATAAGCTAACCATAACTTCAAAAATATAAAAATTCTAGCCACTCTGCCAACTAGATAAAGTGGATTTATGCATCCCTTGGTGATAGGCAATCAGCAAGCAACTGGACACAAGTGAATGCCAGTAATAACAACTGCTGGAAGCACAGATGGAACAAGTTGACAGCCTAAATGTAAGTATCACACTGCACAATAAATTTGTTTGCATTTATTCTTTTGCTTGTGATGATTCCAGTGAAAATTCAACATAAAACTTTCAATTGGAGAGCAACAATTGCTAAAAGAAGGACACTACAGTAACTGCTATATATTTATATATCTTCGAACTTACAGTAAATGTCTTTGAGACCTGTATTGTCTTCTGGTATCTTAATGGCTAATAAATGGAAGAAACTGCAGCCTTTTTATTTAAATTTTATTGTATAATAATTGAAAAATATATATGACTGTTGTAAAATTTGTTATTAATATGTTTTTTTTTTTTAAATTAAAGACTCTATGGATAGAGCTTACAGTGTTGTTGGCTCAGCTATCAAATTCTGTCACCTAATGCAGTTGTTAGAAGTCCTTCACCCAATGTTAGGTTATACATCAGGTAGTGCTGTAATGCCCTTTATTCAGGTACAGTATGATGGTTTCATTTTATTATTTATGTTAATAATATATAACCCCTTTCCAGTGTTTTGCAGGTGAATATTAACATCTCATTATGCATGTATTTTCACCAAGTAACTTTATGCTGGTGAGGTCCATATGGCCCCAATTTTATTTGTGAATTAAATTATCCTAGTACATATGATCACCAATGCAATAATTGAAAAGGCTTATTTTGACATATAACTATGTAAAGAATCCTCCTCCTCCTCAAGCAGTCATGGGCTATGGAGATCCAATCAGATTGTGCATATTAGTTCTCCAAACATCTCTCCTGAGCTGCACCTCACCAATGTTGACCAATTCTAACAAGGTCCTATTTGACATTGTCTGCCCCCCACATCCTAGGTCTCTTCCTCTTTCTGAGGCCTTTAGGCATACTGTTCATAACCCTATTTACTAATCTACATTTAAGCATGCACGCAACATGACCAATGCAACATAGTGTCTCTCTGCATAATATGCTGCTCAAAAGAGTTGCCAACTCCTTTGCCTAACTTCAGCATTACTTAAAAAGTTGAGGGGCGGGGGTGGCTCAGTCGGTAGCGCGCCAGGCTCGTAATCTGTAGTTCCCAGGTTCGAATCCCAGCTGGGTCAGTGTTGAGATTTAGCCCCGCCCTGCCCACGGTCAGTAGGGGACACCGATGGGCTTGGAAAGGCTGCCGTCTGTCGGATGGGATGTTAAGTCATGGCCCCCATGTGCGGGAGAGCCATACCCTGCGCACGTTAAAGAACACGCTGGATGGCCTTGACGGGAGGCTACCATCTGTCTCCCAACAGCTGTTACAGTGGATCCCCTCCCCCAACCTTCTCTGAACCTTCGGGGTCCGTGTAACCTGGCCATTTAGCCCACGGTGTGCAAAAAAGTGCTGCTCAGAGGTAAAACAACTCAACCTTAAAAAGTTGAACCAGCTAACACCCAAGATACTGTATAAGAATATAGAATCAAAAGCATAAACCTACCTGTTGTCCTGTTTACAAAGAGTCCAAGTTTCGCTACCATAACTTACTCCAGAAAGAACCAAACTATTACAGAGTCTAATTTTAGTCTTTGGGTGTATACAGCTATTTTTTCACTCTCCACAGATTATTAAAATTTCCAGAAGCAATCCCTATTCATCTGTTTATCTCCTATTACTTTGTAAGTAATGATGAAATTAGGCAAAGGAGTTGGCAACCTCCTCATGTTACACATCACCATTATCTGTTAAATAACTCCCAAGGTAATTAAACTGAGACACTTGCTCAAGAGTGCAACCATTCAAATTAACTGAACCACAGCCTGCCTGACCAATTTTCATATCTATTTTTTTCACTGTTTATCACTAAACCTACTCTACTGCTCGTCTTATCAACAGCTCTAATGAAAAAAATTCTTTTTCGTCAACATCATTTGCAAAATGGGCCAAATCATCAGCATAATCTACAACAAAAATTTTCAGATCTCTGGACCGAAATCTTTCCCTTGCTGTGAATTTCGCTTAACATAATCAATAACCAAACTAAAAAGGAGAGGAGACAAAAATACACCCTTGTTGAATACCAGAAGCAACACTAACCAAATTGTTACAAGCTTTACCTGCTCTCACACATGACTCGGTGCTATTACAAACAATTTTCTTTATGTTAACTAACTCATCAGGTATGCCACATGATCAACCAGAAATTGTGACGATCAGCAGAGTCAAAAGCCTTTTTTAAATCTACAGAGCTAGTAACCATTAAACATTTCTCAAAGAATATACCGTAGTAAAAAAAAAAATCTAATCTACACATCCCGTACTACTTCTGAATCCACACTGCTTATCACGCAATTGTTTATCAACCAAATTCTTAATTCTATTAAGCACAATCATGGAAAGAACTTTACCTAAATCAGAAAATAGGCTGATACTCCTACAGTTATCACAAGAGCTGCAATCACCTTTTTTGAAAATTGGGATAATAATTAGCACTAGTAAAATCCTTAGGAACAGTGCTTTTATCATAAGAGGTATTCAAAATTTCAGTCAGCCATGTGGTAACAAAACATTCTCAGCTCTAAACATTTCAGTAGTAATTTCATCAACTCCTGGGGATTTATATAGTTTAAGCTTAGAAATAGCCATAATGACTTCAGACTGTGATATAGAGCCAGCATTAAAGCCAGTAATGCATCTATCCTCATTATAGGCAATAGAAGTAGAACTAACCACATTGCTTTAAACATTCCTGAAATTCTCAGCCCACCTAGCCATGACAGAATCCTCACCTCAATAATCTTACCTTGTTCATCCTCAATCCCTATATACCTGTCTGTTTTTTCTGACACAAAACATTGACTATCTGGTATAGCTCTTGCGTAGCTGCCGCCTCATCTTTATCAGCCAAGCCAAAGATTCTTATGAGCTACTAACTGATCCTTAATACGTTTATCAAGCTCTCTGTAATGCTTTCTGTTAGGGCAAGTTTATTATTGTACGCTGGTTTCGATAAATTAAGGAAAAATGAAAAAATTCGCGATAATTGACCAAAAACTTGTGCGATCCTCACTAAACTTCTTCATGTAACCAATAAAGTAACGCTGAATAGTAATATCATATGCAAATTAGTCTAGATTGTGTCAATTTGCATAATTGGATAGCGGCATAAAAACGGATGTTTTGGAGTGGATCATTATTTTGTGTTGTAAATGTGAGTAAAGAAATTCAAAATAGCCATTTTGTAGGAATGACCTCGAGACATCATTTGCTAAATGAACTGCGGTGGAGAGCTATTGGCCGGCTCGAAGCAGGCCAATAGCTCTCCACAGCATAATAATCAAATGCTGTCAGATGTGGCAAGATGGCTGAATGTGAGTCCTTCTATGGTCCATAGACTGTGGAATCAATTTCTTAGCATGGATTCCATGTCTCGGAGGTTTAGATGAGGAAGGGCTAGAGTTACGACTGCTATAGAAGACCGATATCTGTGATTAACAGCATGAAGGAGCAGGATGCCTGCTCCTTATCTACGATCCTCTCTTGCAGTAGCCACTGGGATGGTTGTTTCAGCTTTTACTGTGCATAGAAGGCTTCATGAGGGAGGTCTCTATGCTAGAAGGCCAATAATTTGTATACCCCTCATGTCACATCACAGGAGAGAGCGGTTGAATTGAGCACACACACACGTTGAACAGAAACTGCAAAACTGAACAGAAGAGCAATGGAGGTTTGTATTCTTCACAGATGAGTCCAGATATTGCTTGCAGAGTGATTACGGACATTTTTTGATAGGGAGAGAATGAACTATCATCCCAGTAGCATCCATCAAAGAGACAGTTATGGTGGAGGTAGCATATGTTTGGGGTGGCATTTCTGTAGGTGAACCACAGACCTCTGTGTTGACTAGTGGGAATCTCAATGCGCAAAGGTATAGAGATGACATCCTGGACCCTTATGTATGTCCTTTTGCTTGTGCAATAGGTGAAACATTCATCTTACCAGATAACGCTCGTCCACACAGAGCTCGATGTGGAACAATACCTTCAAGAGGCGACATTATGTGCATGGAGTGGCCAGCTCGATCTCCGACCTAAATCCGATTGATCGTGTATGGGATGCTCTAGGGAGATGTGTTGCTGCCCTCAACCTGCCACCTGAAACAAAGGGGGAGCTTATTACTGCTTTAAAGGAACAATGGTCAATACTCCCTACTGAGCTGATTCACAACATCACAAACAGCATGCAGCATTGCTGTCATGCTTGCGTTGCTGTAAGGGTGATTACACTCCTTGTTAAAGAACTTTGCTCATTGCATTCTAACACCTCATTTTTGGACAAGTTCCTGTAAGTGTTATATTTTGATGAAAAATGTTTCTAGTGTAAAATATTTTATGCCATTCTGAAACTAGCGTTGTAATTTGTGTTTCCATCAAATTTCATTAAAATCATTCATAGTTTTTTGTTTATCATAATTTTTCTGAGTTTTTCTTAATTTATGGAAACCAGTGTATTAAGAACTTTTTCTCGAAATAGTAGCTCCCATGTGTTCTGTGTAGTTTTTCGTACATATGCAGAATGATATCAAAAGTGCTTCATGACTCGTTCACCATTGTCACACAGGGATAAAAGATTCACATGCCACTTCTGTCAATTTTTGGGTGGCTGCTTGAGGATGATAATGTTGTAGGAGGTGTACAAGGCATTAAAAAAGTTCTTGATGTGTGCCTGTAGGTTTGCATTCATTCCTCTGAAGTTAACGAGCTATGATTTGTTTTGAAACAGGTCTAAACTTGTCATTATGTGTCAAAAGGCTGTATCTTCATTTCTCTTTTAGCTGGCAGCATGTGTAATTCAGTTTGTGAAATCTATGCATTGTTGCTATGGAGCTTACTGAAGATGGAGAAAGATTTTACGTTTTCACAAGAATGCAGCTTGGGAAGATGCAAAAAAATAATTCTTGCTGATTTATCAGAAGTATATTAGGATCATTCCTGTTCGTATGACACTCTTAAGGGATGGAGGTGCAAATTCAGAGAAGGATGGCAGAGCTTCAAAAATCTCTCATCATAAGGCACTTCTAGTATATTGCATTACATTAAGTACTACATTACATTTATTTACCCTGCTATTGGGATGTGGGACTTTATACCTTGTACACATGATGAGTAAATGATTAAGAGGAAAAATTAAAAACTGATGCATATTCTATATCTGGAAGGAAAATTGAAAAGCACTTCTGGAATGAAAGATATTCATTCATCAAGAACATTTAATGATTCTTGAAAATGGCTAAAATTGAAAGATATTAATGAGCTTCAAAAATTGCAAATGAAAGGAATGTAACGCATATCTTTGGTATTATTCTGAAAAGAATATTTATATAATAGCAGAATTGGCAGATTCAAGTTCATAAGAGCATAAGTAATATTAAAAAAAACAATGAATGTAATTTCATATATACATGGTTATATTGGAATTGGTGTCTTAGAGAAAGACTGATAAAGCATACACAAATCATAAAGTTAAGATAAATGATAAATGAATTTCTCAAGGCAATGATTGATAAGTTCAGGTATTGAGAACTGAAATGTATGTAGTTCAGGGATCTAAGTTCCACAAAATGAATCCTGATTCATGAGACTAATTGATTTGTAACCTAAGCAACATTTTAAAGTTAACAGTTCATTACATATGTGGGATCCACATGGATTACCATTGAAATGTAATCAGTTTCTGCTCTATTAATATTTCCCCCCCCCCCCACAAAGAAAAGAAACTTAATTTTCACATTGCTTGACTTCTACAAGGGGCATTCAAAATGTTCTTGGCAACAAAAATTAGAGTAGAGGTACACAGTGTGGTAATTAAAATCAAATTGAAGTTTTTAATTCTCTATGACACTGTGAAATGTTTTTAAGCACTTCAACACATGGATTATGCCATCACATATGAAAAGTTTGACGTGCATCTGCAGAACCAAAACCACTGCACTTACTTCAACATAACTTTTATTTCTTCCAAAGTACTCCCCTCCAGCATCTATTCATAGTTGCAGACATCTATGCCAGTTCTGGAACTCTTAGTGATATTCCTGTTGGGGAATATTTCATAACTCTAAATCAATGCATTTGGCAAGGTCTTGTATCCTTAAAAAAAGTTTCCCAAAAGTTCATTTTTATTTTTGGAAACAACCAAAAATCGCATTGTGCAAGATCAGGTGAATATGCAGGATGGTCAGCCATTTGATTTTTTTCCTACTCCAGATAGGCCATAACTTGTTGGGTTTTGTGAACACTGGCATTGTCACGAAGAAAAACCCTTGACATGTCTTGTCGGACGTTGCACCTTCATTCATCTCCTGAGTCCCAGCTGGGTCAGCGTTGAGATTTATCTCCGCAAAATTCCCCGCCCTGCCCACGGTCAGTAGGGGACACCGATGGGCTTGGAAAGGTCGCCGTCCGTCGGATGGGACGTTAAGCCGTGGCCCCGTGTGCGGGAGAGCCATACCCTGTGCACGTTAAAGAACACGCTGGATGGCCTTGATGGGAGGCTACCATCTGTCTCCCAACAGCTGTTCCAGTGGATCCCCTCCCCCAACCTTCTCTGAGCCTTCGGGGTTCATGTGACCTGGCCATTTAGCCCATGGTGTGCAAAAAAGTGCCGCTCAGAGGTAAAACAACCCAACCCAACAACCCAACCCATTCATCTCCTTAACAATGTTGGTGTAGTAATGGTCCATTTATAGTCCTATTTTTGGTCAGGTAAGATGTCCATGGCTACAACTTCTTGTGAAAAGAAAAAAAAAAATTGTGAACATCCTCCTCCTTGAGTGAAAGTCTTGTCAGAGGATTTGAGATGTTAGCTCATGATCTATTGAAATAGGGAAAAAGTCAATTATATACATATATAGTATATCAACTTAATTATGAAGCACCATTTATTGAGTTGAAAACAAGCCAACCTTTGAGAGCATGATAAATGCAATCTGCAGTACCCTTTGTGCACACAGGCAGATTCACATGATGAGAATCTGTGTGGTGGTGTATTTCCATGCTACACAGAGAATAAGCTCTGCCACTTAGAGCTAGTCATGGCACAAACCACATATGAATTACCATACTTCATGAAGCAATATATGTACAAGTAATATTGCACGATGGGTTGCTTTATAGTGCTGAGTTGTTCTATGAGGTAGAAAATCAAGGTTATCTTATTTAGGCATAATTTTAATAAGACAAGGTAATAGATGTTGGACTATGGTCTATAGGAAACCCACATATATCCCTAACTTAATTACCATAGACTTCACCTACCCTATTAAATATAAAAAAGCAGCTTTCAGTACATATTTCCTTAGAGCCTACAGATATTGTTCCACCACACAGTTACTCAAAGAAGAATTAAAGTTTATTTATGAAATAGGCATTCATGCAGGATAAACTGAAATATTTTAAAGAAAAATTCACAAGTATATTAAATACTATGTTGAAACACAAATAACCCAACCCAACAAACCGAAAGTAATATTAAAAAATTACTATAAGATTCGCCATTAAATATGCCCAAAATACCATAAAATTGTTAACTATAAATAATTGGGATAAAATACTCCCTTTTGGTGGAATATATTCAGTGTTTTTAAATAACCCCACTAATATATAAAAAAAAAATCAATATGTTGGAAAGATGTATAGAATTATCAAAGAATGAACATCAGAACCTGAAAGTAATATTCACACAAAAAAGACATACATCCCTATCACAAGCAATATTACAACATAGTCTACTCATTAATAAACTAGAATATGAAAAAATAGCCTCTCCACCCACAAAGGATCAATTAAATTTTATGCAAAATCTTATCATATATTTACAGAAAGAAAAGTTATGCAACACTGATGTAACCTCCCTGCCAGCAGCATGGAACATCCTCATGCATAATTACTGAATATCTCGTGACTCACTGCTGGAGAGATCACCTTATAAAACCAGCTCACCTCAGACAGTTCGTTGCCTGACGATGACATCCAACAACCGATGTTGAAATGCGCTGCAGAAGTTTAGCTGTGTATCTATTCCATGAGAACCGATATTTGCTGAAGATTCTTCAAACTATATGGACTCTTTCTCTACAGACAATGTCATTTCTACAGATGTTATAGCATACAAACATATATGCTTTTAAACATTACTTTATGGTAAATGTATTCAGTTAAAACTAAATTTTATAAAATGCTTTCAAGTGGCTCTAAAAATTTTAACATCAGGCTCAAAGATTCCTGGACTGTTGATACTTATTGGGAAGTGTTGTGCATCAATGAAATTCTCAACTTAACAAACTGTTTTTCTCCACTGATGTCATTTTCTGCATCTAGTGTTGAGTGTACCAGGTGAAAAGAAAGTTACTGCACATCTATTCCTTGAGAACCAATATGTGCTGAAGATTCTTCAAACTATATGGACTGTTTCTCTACAGACAATGTCATTTCTACAGATGTTATAGCATGCAAACATCTATTTCAAAAAAACATACAGTCAATGAGTTTAAACATAACACTGAAACGTTGTATAGCACTTTTCCACTATATATGTCAGTATTAACCCTTCAAGTGTCGGAAATTGATTAAGCAATTGCCATATTTTTCAAAAATCACTACAATTGAACTTGCAACATGTTCTTTTATGCATACTTACAGTTTTTTTCCTTTTAATTGTTATATTTTTTGTTCAAAATTAAATGCTCTTTCTTTATGTATGTGAACTATTGTATTCATTAGTTGCTTCATAATAAAGCTCAGAAGTTCAATTGCATTTTTAGAGAGAAAAAAAAGCCCCCGACACTAAAGGTTAATAAGAAATTTAACCTCAGATAAGTATCAATAAATCCTGTACTTAGGACTTTTCTTTGTAAAAGTCATATTGTACTATGAAATGCAAGTTAATGCTACAACATGTTGTAAGTTGCAACAGTGTATGCTAGAATATGCTTATGCGCATTAACTAAAGGCATTTGAAAGCTATTTTTAACAGTGTAAATTGTGATTAAATTATTTAATCTCCAAGATTTTATCAAGTTGTTCCAATTTTGCCAACTTTCCAAGATTTCACCAAATTGCCTAGATTGCCAACTCGCCATAATTTAATTAAAAAAAAATCCTAATTATTACATCTGACCTGAATTTTACAAAGAGGCTAAGAATTTTTCTAACTTCTCTTAATTTTAGGAAACAAATCCCAATTTTTACAACTCACCTGGATTTTACGAAGTCTCTTCGAATTTTGCCAACTCTGATTTACTTTTTTTTCCCACTCCCATAGCTATGCCTCTGCCATGGGTGCTCATCATCATCATCATTAACATCCTCAAGCAGCATGGGCTACGGAGATCCAACCAGACCGTGCAATTTAGTTTAACACGTAATGTCCGACCCCGCCTTCTCGTGGTGCAGGCCGTTAGTACTTTTCAAAAGAGATATTCTCTTTTGGAAGGGAACGGAAGGGGAGAGCTGCCAAATTAGTGTGGCCATCTCTGGTCTGGACAACTCTTGCTACTTTTCTTTTTTTTCTACCCTGCTGAGGAGTGGTCAACCACACAGGGTCCTGATGCTGACCATATAAACCCATGGGTGCTAGAAGCATGAAAATTATTGCTTGGGGATGATTCGAGTTAATAATGTCAGAAATGCTTTGAATATCAGATCTAGAGGGTCCTTTGAGGTCAACGACCAAATTTAGATGTATCCATTACATAAAATTTAAGATCTAACCATTACCTTAAGAAGTGTTGTGCTAAAGTTAAAAATTTACCTTTAACACTGAATCTCAGAAAGATTCAGTTATAGCCAAAAGTTTACCATGATAGGTTACTTTGTAATTATGGTTGTGGTTGTGTTATTAGAGATAATAAATATTACTATTCATACTTTTGGAACCTTCCTTTAACTATAATTGCACCCTCTAATGGTGGGAAAGATGAAAATTCCAAAATTTCAAAAACGAATATCGCAAACAATAAATTTAAAAATTTGAAAATGAATGTGGTGGAATGTGTGAGGGTCACAAAGTTTCCACAGGCAACATTGGGTTGACCCCCTTAGACCTAGGGGGGATGCATTTTTTTATTTTAAGAGAAAACTGTTTGCTTTTAGACAAAATGAAAATTCTTTTTGTATTAGATAGGTATTGATGAAATATTATGATCTGTATTTTCTGAATCTCCCAAAAGCTATAATTGTGCCCTCTCTCTAATGGTGGAAAATTTTAAATTTGCAAAATTTCAAGTGAATATTGCAAACAATGTACTTATGCTAGAAATTTTAAATATTGGTAGTGGAATGTGAAGACAATGAAGTTTCCATTGGCAACAATGAGTTGATCCCTTAGACTCTAACTTTATAGATTTCAAAAAGGCTTTTGACTCTGTTGATTGACATAATGTACGATTGATCATTAGATCATATGGAATATCTGACAAGTTAGCGTTATGAAAGCTTCCTATAATAACATTGAGTTGTGCGAGAGTTGGTAAGGCTTGTAGTGATTTGTTTAGATTGCTAGTGGACTTGGAGAAGGGTGCATTCTGTCTCGTTTTCTCTTTATATTATTGATTATGTTATGTGAAATTCACTCCAAGGGAAACATTTTGGTCTTAAATGGTCTAGAGATATCAAAATTTCTGATTTAGATTTTGCAGGTGATTTGGCCCTGTTGGCTACTGATGTTGATGAGATGAATTTGTTCATTCGGGCTGTTGATGAGACTAATAGCGTAGATTTGGTGATAAACAGAGAAAAAACTAAAGTGATGAAAATTGGTCAGGCAGATGGTGTTTCAGTTGCTTTGAATGGCTGCACTCTTGAGCAAGTGTTTCATTTTAATTATCTCAAGAACTGTTAAAATATACTGGTGATCACAAAATATACTAAAATGAAGGAAACTATTGTACTTTCATGAAAATTGTTGAAAACCTCCACTAATGTAAGCATGTTAATTAATGTTCTGCAAGCTAGCATGGATGGCTGGTATTAATAGCTAAGCATAGAATGTACCCAATGGGAAAGGCATCATCTGGACTGTATTAATGGCAATTTGAAGGGATTGCAAAGTTTTATTAATTTCAGGTGCATAAATTTGAGAAATAGAAAAATTAGCATTATTTAGGATCTATGAAATGTCCATTTTTTCAATATATTAGGGTAATTATAAAAAAGCCTATATTTTAAGGTGGCTGGGATGGCTCAGTTGGTAGCATACCAGGCTCATAATCTGCAGTTTGTGCAAGTTCAAGTCCCAGTTGAGTCAGCATTGAGATCATTGAGATTTATCTCCAGAAAACTCCATGCCCTGCCCACGGTTAGTAGGGGACACCAGTGAGCTTGGAAAGGCTGCCATCTGTTGGATGGGAATGTTAAGTAATCTTGTGCATTTTGAACCACATGCTGGATGGCCTTATCAAGAGACTATCATCTGTCTCCCAACAGCTGTTCCAGTGAGTCCCCTCTCCAAACCTCTGAGCCTTCAGGGTCCTTGTGAACTTGGACATTTAGCCCATCGTGTGCAAAAAAAATGCCTCTCAGAGGTAAAGCAACCCATATTTTAAAGCACTATAATTAAATAAGTAACAAGTAATTGTGTGTCCACAATATCAAGAAACTCAGTTTTCTTGTTATAACTGTGGATTTAGTACTATGTGGTTGCACTAGTATTGCATATAATATCTTAAACTCCAAATTTTCAAATTATTGGATTGGTAGAGGTGGGCTGATCTTGTGGCTCCTAAGATGTCCTAATTTGGCACCATCAGACATTTATTTGGGGGAAACGAGAATCATAATTTAAAGGAATGTTTCTCTGCACTCATTGTTATCATGATACTTAAAGAGCCTGATAGGATTAAATGTTTACTGAATATAAAATATATTGGCACTATACATTGAGGTTCGAGTCCCAGCTGGGTCAGCGTTGAGATTTATCTCCGCAAAATTTCCCTGCCCTGCCCACGGTCAGTAGGGGACACCGATGGGCTTGAAAAGGCCGCCGTCTGTCGGATGGGACGTTAAGCCGTGGCCCCATGTGCGGGAGAGCCATACCCTGTGCACGTTAAAGAACACGCTGGATGGCCTAGACGGGAGGTTACCATCTGTCTCCCAACAGCTGTTCCAGTGGGTCCCCTCCCCCAACCTTCTCTGAGCCTTCGGGGTCCTTGTGGCCTGGCCATTTAGCCCATGGTGTGCAAAAAAGTGCCGCTCAGAGGTAAAACAATCCAATCCACTATACATTGAATTCCTGCAGATATAAATATGGAAGTTAGAAGGACCGTCTTGCTCAGAAATTGATTAAAAATAATGTAAACTTCAAAATTTTATTGCTCAACAACAGAGAATTTTATCCTTCGAACTAGTTGCTCCTAAAAACTTTTAACATGAAAATAGTTTGAAGGATAAACTTTAAAATTTTATTGATGAACGACAGAGAATTTTAAGTTATTTTTAATGGAAGTTAGCTTTAAATTTTAGATTTTGGAAAAATTTAAATTTGTTTTGCTGTATTGCCTCATAATGTGTTTTTGGCAAAATGTTCAGGCTTAATGAATTGCATTTTTTGTGAGTTCACCAACTTAAGTTTTAAAGAGAAATAATGATATTTTGATGTATTGCCAGATGTATCTCTTAGAGATTTGTATTGTCTCTCTTCTCAGTAGAAATATTTTGTAGCAGATAACATGGCCTTGACCTTTAGCTATACAAAATGTTTTTTTTTTTCACTTTTTGACTATTGCCAAGGGCTGTTCATTTGTTATATAGAAAATATTGTAAAGGCCAATTCTATATCTTTGTATACATTTTCACAAATAGATTTATGGTTGATAATGGTTTGATTTGTTTAACCATCAAGTAAATGTTCTGAGAAGTACTGTAACATGCACACTTTACTCTGTATTAATTGTATAACAGTTTTTTTTTTTCTTTTTAGGTAACTGGGCGTCTAATTATGATTTTCGGAATGGTTCATTCAGAACCACGTATGCAGACTAAGCCTGCAGTATTTTACCTTTTCTTTATTTATTCCCTAGTTGAGGTTGTGAGGTAGGTTCCTGTTTGATGTTCTTTTATATATATTAAGACACATTTCACAGTATCAAAAAATATTGTACATACCATCTCGCAATTAGTATAGAATTCTCACTTTTATTCTCCTTCGAAAGGAGTTTAACTAGGAACCTCCATTTTAATGCAGCAGATGCCTGGCAACTCTGCATTAAGTGAAATCCTTGTTTGCTTCAAGTATTATAATGTATTTCAATGAGATAAGGTATAGCCTACTCCAAGGCACAAAATAAATGATTATAACTGATTAAATAATATATATAACTGAAAAAATACAAACAAAAATATGCGGTAAAATAACTCTTAGAAATAATGATTAATAAACTATTTTGTTCAACTGTCAAGGATAGTATCACTCTTAATTTTTTCTCTAAATTTAATATCGTTAAACGTCTTGAGCCTTGTAGGATATGAATCCTTGATGTTATGCTCTGATTGTCTGAGCTATTGGCTGCTCAGTGGTCTTTGTAGTTCAGTCATCATCTCAGTTTAACTCTAGACCACTAAACAGACTTACAAGTTACACAAATACTAAACACTCATAAGTTTCACGAATTTTTTATTTATTGTTAAAAACAAACAAAAAAATAAATTTTTCCATATATCAAAAAACCAAAAACAAAAATAACTCTTTAAAAAACAAAAAATCATAGAACATAATTAAAAGAAATATTAAACTGCACAATTCAGACAAGAAGAAGCCCAATGTTCTCTGCAGATAGCTCGGTTGCAGTGGCTGCAATAGAACATTCAGTAACTTCACAGAAAATAATCTTACCACAAATTCTTCACAGATACAACTAATTTCAAATAAAAGATGCAGCTGCTGAAGATCACACATTAATTGCACTAGCAGAAGCATCCGAAGTAATTGAATCGCTCACAAGCCGCTGTAAATTTTATGACTGTTTAGTGTTGCAGAGTTAATGATATATATACTTTTCTACCTACAGTACACAATTATCTGTGTCTCATGAAAGTATTGCTTTTGCTGCTCACAAACAGCCTGAGGAAGCAGATGACAAGTATGTTGTGAGTATACTACTCAATAAATTGATGGATTCTCGTCATTTTCGTTCAACTGTTGTTCAATATTGATGTTAGCTAAGAGTGATATCTTGACAGTTGAACAAAAACTGAGAAATATCTTTAATTTATGTAGTAAACTATTTTACTTAAAAGTAAATGAATAAAAATAAGATATAAAATAAAATCATATCCCCCCCCCCATGAAATATTTGGAACTCATTGTTTAACCTTCTTAATGCCTGGGGGGGGGGGAGATTCTTCAATGACTATATTTGTTTGTTTTTCTATGTGCATAATTTTCTATGTGCATTTGTGACACTTAAGCACTGCACCACAACCATGCTTCAGAGCAGTCAATCATATGGTTAACATCAGGCTTCTCTGACAAAGTTCCTCTTTCAGCAAAACTTCAGAAACCTTGGGAAGGTCCATATACAGTTGTTAACAAGATTAATGGCATGGTACACTGAGAGATCAAAAGTCATGGGAATAGCAGTTAAAGTAGAACTAGCGCACTGTACTCATAACCGATGCGTTGGACATCAACCACAGAATGGTGCTGCAGTAGCCTACAAACCCAACATTCATTTCAGAGTAGTTGTTAATTCAGCATGGCTGCACTTTGTCAGTTGTCTGACTTTGAACGTGTCTTGATCGTCAGTGCCGGAAGGATGGATCATGCAATATCGGAGATCATGCAGGAATTCAGTTTTCCCAGATCTATGGTGTCAAGAGTTTATCGTCAGTATTCTATTGATGGCATTTCCACACTCAAACCAGTGAATGGGATGGCCACATGCAATTGACGAACGGAATTCAAGTCGGCTGTCACGAATGGTGATCAACAGATGGGCTACAGTGCATGAAATCTCTGCCAATTTTAATGTGGGCCACACACAAAACCAACTCTCCTTCACCACCTGCACTCCATCGGATTTGGTAGCCAAAGACCCACTCGTGTCCCATTGCTTACACATCATCACAGAGCTCAATGACTGGAATGGGTCCTAAGACATTGCTAATGGCCAGTAGAACAGTGGCATCAGGTAGCAAGTCCGAAGAATTAAGGTTCCAGTTGTTTTGCACTGACAGGCATGTTAGAGTGTGCTGTAGGTCCTCTGAAGCCATGGACCCTTCCTGTCTGCAAGGTACTGTTCAGGCAGGAGGCGGCTCTGTGATGGTGTGTGGCATGTTCACATGGTCTACATTGGGCTCTCTCATCCGTTTGGAGCAATTGCTGACAGGTATGAGGTATGTGGAAATTCTCGCAGATCACCTGCACCCCTTCATGATTCGAGCACCCTGATGTTGAAGAGGTATTCCAGTAAGATAATGCAATGTGTCACCAGTCTTTGGTTGCTAGGAAGTGGATCGAGGAACACCACTAACTGGCCCTCATGGTCCCCCAATATGAACCCCTTGGAGCACCTGTGTGACACAATGGAAACAAGCTTACGATCCATGAATCCAACACCATCCAGTGCAACACAATTATGGTCTATACTGCAGGATATGTGAGCTGCCATCCCTGCAGAATGGTACAGCAACTCGTTGACTCCATTCCTCGACATGTGGCTGCAGTGCTGAGGGCTCGAGGAGGACCAACCTGTTATTAGTATGTATCCCATGACTTTTGGCCTCTCAGTGTACATGGCTTGCTTACATCCTACTACAAAGTGTAAGGTGGTCTAAGTGGATTGTTTGTCCCCATTTCATGGAAGAAGTCAAGAAGCTCTGGATTCCAGGACTGTTTGGGACTAATGAAACCTAAGGAGAGAGCAGTGTAACAAAAACAAAATATGCAACATTGAAGCTTGGACTATTTGTATTATGAGGAACTCGAGATATAACATGGAAAACATGATTTACACCATTACCCTTCGAATGAGGAATTAACTTTGAAAGAGAAAAAGAATCCGAGTAGTTATTTTCAACTTGCTTCTGACAGTTGATGAGTTGATTTTTGGAAGATTTAGTGTAAAGCAGAAATATTTAATTTTGTGCACATTTGTCTGAGAACAATTATATTGGAGTATGCCTAAAAGAATTATTAATAGTTCTTGTTAGTGAACTCATAAGTAAAGGAAAACTGTAAAATGAAAGCAATTTACCTATTTTACTAAATATATTTCTTTTGTTTGGTTTCGGTAAAAAAATCAGTTTTAAAAATGTGCTTGGTTAATCAAATAGTCTGGTAATTGTGATTATCAGGATCACTTTATACTACTAGAGGTTATATATTGGTGTTTAGTTGAAATTGTTATTAATGTAAATTACATTACCTTTGTAATTATATTAATTTATTATATATTGATTATATATTTAGAATTCACACTTGGTAAACCACTAAATATTTGTGACAATATTAATCGAAAGAAATTTCCTTCTAAATAACATATTTACCTGAAACACAATTTTTATTATTTTTAATGATTCTTTTCAGTGTGGTATATTTCAAAACATGGCCCACCATTATACAGGTGACTTGGATTGCTCACATTAGTAGGGTTTTCTGTCCTGTTACGAAATGGAGAAATACACAAAAAGACCTTCTTGCTCAGAAATTAATTTAGTAAAAAAAAATAAAAACTTTTAACACACAAATAGTTTGAAACAATTTTATTGCTCAATGGCAGAATTTTAGGTTAATATACTGGAATTAAATTAAGAAATACTTTCTTGGCTGCTTTTTTTTTAGTAAATATTATGATTTTTTCCCCCTTAATTGTTTAATTTTTGGGGATCTTGAATGCTTTTAAAACCACTGAATGTTATAAACTTCAAAGTTCATAATAAAATCTGCTCCTCTGAGGGAGTAAAACACTCACAGTGAGTATGCTGTGTGTGTGTGTGTGGGGGGGGACCCTTACCAAAATTGCCATCCCACAGGAGGACTGATATCCATGCCAAAGAAGTCTTTTTTTTTGCTTTCGTAAGCAAAACCTTAATCATTTTCAAGAGACAATGCACGATGAAAGTTTTTTACTGGTAAACAAAGAAATAATAAAAAGAATTAGCATATATCCTAATTCCTGTAATGGCATTAGGTTATATGTTAGCTAATGTCTGTAAATAACAGCTAGGTAGGCACTGGAAGGAGAGCTATACCCCAATTCCCTGTGATGATGCACAGAACCGGCCACGCCTCACACCTAAAGTCTAACCCAATCATTTCATGGTACAGAACATTAGTACCTTTCAAAAGAGATACTCTCTTGTGGAAGGGAACAGAAGAGGAGGGCTGCTAAATCAGTGTACCCTACTGATCTGAAGTACTGTGGCTACTTTTCCTTTCTACCCTACTGTAGAGTGGTCAACCACACAGGGTTCTAGTGCTGACCATGTACACCAACTGGAATGGAATAATGGTTCTGAGTTTCATTATGGATCCTGAATTTGCTGCACTGGCTGCTGTGTTTTCTGTTTGTGGGTTGACAGCCCCAAGTGAATGTATTCACATTATAAGTTTTATCAGCTGGTGGATAATCCTGGACAGAGGCCATCATAGTAGATTCCTGAACTCTTGCTTTTACAGGCATCATCAACCCTACGTTGGAGGAAGTCTTCCAGTGTAGATGGCTTCAGCCTTTAGTAGTGGGAGGAACAGGTCTTTTCCCCATGCCAGTGATTAGGGGGCCATTGGATATTGCCAGCATTCTCTCTCTCTCAATAAACATAGTTTCTTTAAGCATCTCACTAACTATTCTTTCTCCATAGATAGTTGGAATATGAGGAATCTGCATAGGTTTAACGGACGCAACTTTGGTACTCATTCTGGTCCTTGTGCAGGGGTGATAGATCCCTTTGGTGTAGTTAGCTGCAATGGGCAACATCTCCTTCAGGCAAGTAAACTTAATGGTTTGAGAATAACTAACACTTATTGCAAACACCATGACATAAATACATGTGGGTTTCACCAGATGGGCTGCATAGGAATATGATTGATTATAAATTAATTATTAGTAAATGGGCTAGTTCTGTTAGGAATACCTGGTCATATAGAGGAGCTGAAATTGGATCTGACCGCTTCCTTGCTAAAACTGTTTTGCAACTTAAGAAATGCTGTGCTAAGGTTAAAAAATTTACCTTCAACACTGAAGTTCTGAAAGACCCATTATACCTAAAGCTTACCATGATAGGTTACTTGGTCATTATGACAGTCATGGTTTGCTTACTACTGAAGTTGAGGAAGAATATGACCATTTTAAACTGACTTTTCTTGAAATGAACAGCATACTTTTGAGTAAAAAGAAATTTATTTGAATGATAAAATGCTGGAGCTTATTTTTGAAAGAAAGTACTACAGAAATGTTTTTAATACCCTACTACTCCTAACAGAAAGCATTACAAAGAGCTTAATAAATGTGTAAAGGATCAGCAGCTGATAAGAATCTCTGGCTTGGCTGAGGAAGCAGCTAGAAAGCATAAAGCAAAGAGCTGTACCAGATGGTTAATGTTTTATGTGGGAATAAATGGACAGGTATACAGAGATTGAAGGATAAAAAAGGTAAGGTTATTAATGGTTAGGATTCTGTCATAGCTAGTAGGGAGCTGAGCGTTTCAGAGACGTTCTAAACAATGTGGTTAATTCTACTTCCATTGTTTGTAATGATGAGAGATGCATTACTGGATTTAATGTTGGCCCTATAACACAATCTGAAGTTAGTTTTGCTATTTCTAAATTTAAACTACATGAATCTCCAGGGGTCGATATCCTACGGAAATGCTTAGAGCTGGGAATGTTTCGGTTACCACATGGTTGACAGAAATTATAAATATCTTTTATGATAGCGGCATTGTTCCTAAGGATTTTGGGGCGGGGGTGGCTCAGTCGGTAGCGCGCCAGGCTCGTAATCTGTAGTTCTCAGGTTCGAGTCCCAGCTGGGTCAGCGTTGAGATTTATCTCCGCAAAATTCCCCGCCCTGCCCACGGTCAGTAGGGGACACCGATGGGCTTGGAAAGGCCGCCGTCCGTCGGATGGGACGTTAAGCCGTGGCCCCGTGTGCGGGAGAGTCATACCCTGTGCACGTTAAAGAACACGCTGGATGGCCTTGACGGGAGACTACCATCTGTCTCCCAACAGCTGTTCCAGTGGGTCCCCTCCCCCAACCTTCTCTGAGCCTTCGGGGTCCATGTGACCTGGCCATTTAGCCCATAGTGTGCAAAAAAGTGCCGCTCAGAGGTAAAACAACCCAACCCTAAGGATTTTACCAGCGCTATTATTATCCCAATTTTTAAAAAAAGTGATTGCAGTTCTTGTGATAACTATAGGAGTATCAGCCTATTTTCTGATTTAGGTAAGTTCTTTGCATGATTGTGCTTAATAGAATTAAGAATTTGGTTGATAAACAATTGCGTGATAAGCAGTGTGGATTCAGAAGTGGTAGGGGATGTGTAGATAAGATTTTTCTTACTAAGGCAGATTCTTTGTAGAGTTTCAGAAACCTGTGGTTGCTAGCTCTGTAGATTTAAAAGAGGCTTTTGACTCTGTTGATCATCATAATTTGTGGTAGATCATGATATCATGTGGCACCTGACAAGTTAGTTAACATAATGACAGTGGTCTATAATAGCACTGAGTTATGGTAAAGCTTGTAGCAATTTAGTTAGTGTTGCTTCTGGTGTTCAACAAGGGTGCATTTTGTCTCCTCTCCCTTTTAGTTTGGTTATTTATTATGTTAAGTGAAATTCATAGCAAGGAAAAGATTTTGGTCCAGAGATCTGAAATTTTTTGTTGTAGATTATGCTGATGATTTGGCCCATTTTGCAAATGATGTTGACGAAAAAGAATTTTTTTCATTAGAGCTGTTGATAAGACGAGCAGTAGAGTAGGTTTAGTGATAAACAGTGAAAAAAATAGATATGAAAATTGGTCAGGCAGGCTGTGGTTCAGTTAATTTGAATGGTTGCACTCTTGAGCAAGTGTCTCAGTTTAATTACCTTGGGAGTTATTTAACAGATAATGGTGATGTGTAACATGAGGAGGTTGCCAACTCCTTTGCCTAATTTCATCATTACTTACAAAGTAATAGGAGATAAACAGATGAATAGGGATTGCTTCTGGAAATTTTAATAATCTGTGGAGGGTGCAAAAATAGCTGTATACACCCAAAGACTAAAATTAGACTCTGTAATAGTTTGGTTCTTTCTGGAGTAAGTTATGGTAGCAAAACTTGGACTCTTTGTTAATAAGATAACAGGATGTTTGATGCTTTTGATTCTATATTCTTACACAGTATCTTGGGTGTTAGCTGGTTCAACTTTTTAAGTAATGATGAAGTTAGGCAAAGGAGTTGGCAACCTCTTTTGAGCAGCATATTGAAGAGACAGATACTCATTGGTTTGGCCATGTTGCCCATAGCATAACTGTAGATTAGCAAATAGGGTTATGAACAGTATGTTTAAATGCCTCAAGAAAGAGTGGAATCTAGAATGTGGTGTGCAGACAATGTGAAACAGGACCTTGTTAGAATTGATAAACAGTGGCCAGATGTAGCTCAGGGCAGACATTTTCATGAACTAAATTATACATTCTGCTTGGACCTCCATACTCATGGTTGCTTGTGGATGATGATGATAATGAATGCGATGTTAAATAAAATGTCCGCAGCAACATGTTGTAAGCCAGCGATCCAATGTAGGAAAGGAAGGCACATTTAGTAGTTTGCCAGGCTGGTAATCAATAGTTCCCAGGTGGATCAGCACTGAGATTTTTCTCTGCAAAACTCCTCACCCTGCCCTCGGTCAGTAGGGGGACATTGATAGGATTGGTAAAGGCTGCTGTCCATCAAATTAGACATTACACTTTTGCCCCATGTGCGAGAGAGCCATACCCTGTGCATGTTAAAGGCTGGATGGACTTGATACTAGGCTACCATCTGTCTCCCAACAGTTGTCTAGTGGGTATCCTCCCCCCAAACTTCTCTGAGCCCTTGGGATTCTTCTGACCTGGCTATTTAGCCCATTGTTTGCCAAAAAGTGCCACTCTGAGGTAAAGCAACCCAATATAGCATAACTGCACAAAAATTAATAATAATTAATATATGTATTTTAATATATATTAATAATAATTAATATTAATATACCATAACTGCACAAAAATTAATAATAATTGATTGACAAAAAATTGATAACGTATGGAAATCGATAAACGCAGACAGAAACTGATATTTTAAGTAAATCTACAGAATTAAAAATAATGTTTAATTATAAATAAAATAAAAATAAATACCCTCTCAAGCAGCTGCTTGCCACAGAGGTCTGACAGCAGTCTGTCAGTTTATATGCCATAGTAGGAGATCTGAGAGGATGGCAGGACCTCAGCAGAAAAATGACACACACATCCATGCCTAATCCAGGGCTCAAACCCAGGTCCCTTAGATCACTAGCCAAGCGTGCTCTAGAAAAAGAAATAAAATGCTAACTTTTTGATGGGAGTTTTATAATCCTATTTGTTGGGAGGAAATATTTGACTGAAATCATCCATGTAAACAACTTGCCATGCAGCCACTTAGAAGACAGCTCTCTGCACTCTGGCATGTGTTAGCAATTAGGACACTGTGACTCCCTGTCCCGTGATGCTGTAAGCTGAAGCCAGTCTTGAAGACTTTTTTTTTAAGTTACAGTTTCGATTTGAGGAGTGGGTTGGTTGGTTGTTTTACCTCTGAGCGGCACTTTTTTGCACACCATGTGCTAAATGGCCAGGTCACATGGACCCCGAAGGCTCAGAGAAGGTTGGGGGAGGGGACCCACTGGAACAGCTGTTGGGAGACAGATGGTAGCCTCCCGTCAAGGCCATCCAGCGTGTTCTTTAATGTGCACAGGGTATTTCTTTCCCGCACACGGGGCCACGGCTTAACGTCCCATCCGACGGACGGCGGCCTTTTCAAGCCCATCGGTGACCCCTACTGACCGTGGGCAGGGCGGGGAATTTTGCGGAGATAAATCTCAACGCTGACCCAGCTGGGACTCGAACATGGGAACTACAGATTGCGAGCCTGGCCCGCTACCGACTGAGCCACCCCCGCCCCAATTGAGGAGTGGGAATGACACATAGAATGCTAGGATAAATGATCGAAATAATTCTAGGAATACCAAAATGCATTAAATGCAGAAAAGAGTGTAAAATTGGGGTATGAAAATAGAGGTACTTAGTAAGAGTTACTACCAAAATCTGCTGTTTTAAAAAATAAGCAATTTTTTTGATAATTTAGAGGAGATTTTTGAAACTTTAAGGAAATGTTTGTTGATAATAGTTCAAATCAACTAATAAATCAGCACTTTAGTGTCGATTCAAATTTCTACCAGCTCAGTGGTCCAGAGCACCTGACATGTTATCAGGAGGTCGTGGGTTTGTATCTCACACAGCTCAAGACATTTTTTCCTCTAAAATTTGAATCGACACTAAAGTGCTGATTTATTAGTTAATATGGAATATGTCGAGTTTATTTTAATTCTTTATTATCTATTAAGCACAATCATGGAAAGAACTTTACCTGGAACAGAGAGTAGGCTGATACCCCTATAGTTATCACAAGAACTGTGATCACCTTTTTTGAAAATAGGGATAACAATAGCTCTGGTAAAATCCTTAGAAACCTTGCCTTTATCATAAAAGATATTCAAAATTTCAGTCATCCAAGTGGTAACAGAAACATTCCCAGCTCTGAGCATTTCTGTAGTAATTTCATCTACCCCTGGGGATTTATGAAGTTTAAGTTTAGAAATAACCAAAATAACTTGAGATTGTGTTATAGGGCCAACATTAAAGCCGCCAATGCATCTATCATCATTGCAAACAATGGGAGTAGAACTAACCACATTGTTTAGAACATCACTGAAATGCTCAGCCCACCTAGCCATGACAGAATCCTCACCTTCTATAACCTTACCTTGTTTATCCTTCAATCCCTGTATACCTGTCCGTTTTCTACTACACAAAGCATTAACTATCTGGTACAGCTCTCTGCTGTTGTGCTGTCTAACTGCTTCCTCGGCTTTGTCAGCCAAACCATCAAGCTAAAGATTCTTATCAGCAGCTAACTAATCCTTTACACGTTTATTAAGCGCTCTGTAATGCTTTCTATTAGGACTAGTAGTGTACTGATTAAGGACATTCCTGCAATTCTTTCTTTCCGAAATAAGCTCAAGTGCCTTATCATTCAGATAATTCTGCCTCCTCTGCTCCTTTTTTCCTAAAAGAGTACTGTTAGTGTCCAAAAAAGCCTGTTAAAATGATCCCATTCTTCCTCAACTTCAGTAGTAAGCATACCATGACTGTCATAATGACAAGTAGCCTATCATGGTAAGCTTTAGCTATAACTGGGTCTTTCAGAGCTTCAGAAATAAAGGTAAATTTTTTAACCTTAGCACAACACTATTTAAGTTTAAGTTGCAAGACACTTTTAACAAGGTAATGGTCACATCCAATTTCAGCTCCCCTATATGACCTGGTATTCCTAACAGAACTAGCCCATTTGCTGCTAATTAATATATAATCAATCATATTATTATGCAGCCCATCAGATGAAACCCATGTGTACTTATGTATGTAGTGGTGTTTGTAATATGTGTTAGTTATTCTGAATCCATTGAGTTTACTTACCTGTAGGAGACGTTGCCCATTGCCATTGTAGCTACCAATACCAAAAGGGCCTATCACCCCTCCCCAAAGGTCAGAGTCAGTACCAACTTTGGTATTGAAGTCACCAAGAACAAGGGTAATATCTCCTTTCTTTACAGAATTCAAAATATCCTGAAGTTGTCCGTAAAACCTATCCTTCTCATCCTCATTGGCATCCTCAGTGGGGGCATAACAGATAACATTCAAGTCTTTAATGCTTGTCTGAAATTTTGCTGTAAGAAACTTTTTATTAATGCACTCATATCCTAGAAGAGCATCAGTAGCATGTCTGTTGAGCAGCAGACCCATACCTTGGTGATACTTTCCATCCTCCCTCCCTATAAAGAGAAATTTAAAATTATTTTTAAGTATCTCACCTTAACCTGTCCATCTGGTCTCTTGCAAGCCTAGAATATCTAGGTTATAGTGCTGGAATTCCTGCATGATGACATCAAGAGAATAATCTCTATGTAATGCCCTCACGTTCCACGTTCCTGCAGAGAGAAAATGATTAGTAGGATTTTTAAAGGAACTAGGTTTATTAAGATAAGTAGGGCCAACAATATCAAACAGCCCCCTGATCACAGGCATGGGGCAAAGACTTGTTCCTCCTCTGCTAAAAGCTGAAGTCACTGATGCTGGTAGGAACTTCAGGCACCACCTTTTCAAGTGGACTTTTTCAAGAACCATATGGCCTGCCTGAGACACATTACTCCAGTTTAGGCTTGACGATGCCCAACTAGCTAAGTGAGGTTCAGGTACCTGCGATGGCCTCTGATTAGGATTATCCACCAGCTGATATAAGGTATCCCATGCCTCTGTTCACTTAGGGCTGGCAACCCAGAAGCAAACGGAAATCACGGCAGGAGATTCTCCCTCGACAGAGGCCCACCAGTGCAATGGCTGAAAAATAAGTATATCCTTTAAGACAGTGATTACCAAACTGTGCAACATGTACCACTAGTGTTGCATGAAGCTTTGCAAGTAGTATGTGAGTTTACTACCAGCATTCTCAAGCACTCATGGGTTGGGTTGGGTTGTTTTACCTCTGAGCGGCACTTTTTTGCACACCATGGGCTAAATGGCCAGGTCACATGGATCCCGAAGGCTCAGAGAAGGTTGGGGGAGGGGACCCACTGGAACAGCTGTTGGGAGACAGATGGTAGCCTCCCGTCAAGGCCATCCAGCGTGTTCTTTAACGTGCACAGGGTATAGTTCTCCCGCACACGGGGCCACGGCTGAACATCCCATCCGACGGATGGCGGCTTTCCAAGCCCATCGGTGTCCCCTACTGACCGTGGGCAGGGCGGGGAGTTTTGCGGAGATAAATCTCAACGCTGACCCAGCTGGGACTCGGACCTGGGAACTACAGGTTACGAGCCTGGCGCGCTACCGACTGAGCCACCCCCGCCCCAAGCACTCATGGATTTGTGCAATATTGTATAATGATAAATGCAAGAAAATATATTATTTTTCTATCACTACCTATTTTGTTCATATACCTAGTTTGAAAATGCATTTTTCATTAGTAAAACTGTGGTTTATAAGTTCATATTTACCTGGTATTTTCACCGAAAAAAATTACTAACAACTTTGTGGTATATGAGAAAAAAAAAAGTTCGGGAACCACTGTTTTAAGTCTAACTCTATCTGATCATCTGGTTTAATGATATTCTGTATGACTGAAATGCAATTATTTCTCTCATTTCAGATATCCATATTATATGTTGAGAGTGTATAATGCCAGTATTAGTTTTTTGACATGGTTGAGGTACACAATGTGGATACCACTTTATCCTCTTGGATTTGTTTGTGAAGGTAAGTTTGTGAAAATTGCCTTTTAATCAAGCAATTCTTTTAGTGTTAAACTTTCACGCTATTATGCAAGTATAACTTTACATGCAATGTGAACTGAATGCTTTGAGTGTCATGCATATACTGAAACTGATGGGTAGCAATATTAATTTATAATGCAATTGAAAGTTATTTAGAAAATAGACAGAAATAATTGTAATGAATAGAAAGGCTATTTATTTCAGAATAGCAAATTTTTTTACTTGAAACAAGAAAATTATTCTCTTTTTTTCCTTTTTATTTTTTTCCCTCTGTAACTTTTAAGACTAATCCAGGCTTTTTGCCATTTGTGTTGAGTCATATAAACAAATCCAGTTTAGAATATTTTTAAAAATAGCCAATCAGCAGAAATACAACATGTTATATACCAAATTAAACAGAATTTAATTCTGAATTTTATGAAAATAGAAAATTAAATTTACAAACATGCTGATTTTAATAAGAATATTTCTGTGATATAGTGAAAAAAATAGACCAGACTATGCAATTAAGGCTCAATTTTGGGAAAACTGACAAATAGAAACAGTTAAATTATATATTAATTGTAAGAAAATTTCTTTCCAAATGTGATATTTATGTGAAGCATTATTTTTATTTCTTTCAAGGATTCTTTTCATCCATGGGTCCATCAGTCCCATCCTTTGGCTGAGTGGTAGCACGCTTGGCTACTGATCTAAGGGATCTGGGTTTGAGTGCCGGGTAAGGCATGGATGTGTATGTTGTTTTTCTGGTGATTTCCTGCCATCCTCACAGGCCTTCTACTATGGCATATAAATTAATAGGCTCCTGCCAGACCTCTGTAGCAAGCATCTGCTTGAGAGGATATTTATTTTTTATATTATATATTTTGAAATGCAGGCCAGTGTTATCAAGGTGACTTCGATTACCCGTATCATGGGATTTCTGTCCTGGTGATGAAATGGGAGAACATTTTCTTGGTGGCATTTTTTATTAAACATTATGAATTTTTTCTTTGTGTGTTTCATTCTGGGGATCTTTTCTAATTGCAGAAAAGTTAATGTAGGAAGGCAAAAAATTGTCTATTTTCCAAGTGGCACAACCAAATTGCTGGGGGGTAAAACTCTTAAAACTATTCAATATAAACTTAAAAACTTATGATTTAAAAAAGTTAAATTTTGTCAAAGAGAGGGAGGTGTAAACATTTGCTGAAATTGCCCACCTAATTAACATGAAAGTGACTGAACTCTGCAAAACATTGTCCCCTCCCCACATCATGGCATATGATCCTTAGGGGATATGACATACACCTCAAAAATACCATGCCCCCTAAACACTCTCCTCTCTCATCACTGATCCCCATCTGCCACCTGCATTAATGCACACATACCAAACCCAACCGATGTGAAAACTATTTTTCAGGCCCTCACTAACATAATTATCTTAACCCCAAAATTCAGTTTATAAAATTTATGAATTCACTAAAAGTACCCATTCATTATAATTATGAATTACTAGCCACAAATAGTGAAGCTTTCCTCAACACTCACTGATCTTGGCGATTTTCCATAATCCCACACCCTCTCCCAACTTCCGTCACATGCAGTTCACATTACAGCCACCCGCACATCTGCGAACCACTTTGATTCTCGGAGCTGTGCTACTGACATTTCAATTTATGACACCCACCCCTCCCCCGTGCTCAACAACCAACTGCCTCTCCTGCATTAGCTTAAGCTCCTCACTTCCCACCTGATGAAGCGCCCAAAGTAAGGGTGCGAAATGCGAGTCATGGATCAAAAACTTTTTTTAGCACTCTGTGCTATCAAAGGTATAAATGGCTCTTTTCTTCACCAAGGTGGGTAAACAATTGGCATTTGTTGTCCTCCTTTTAATCTGCACTGAGACGTCACTTGCCGGCAAGAATGTCCATTATTAAACTTGTCACCAAAGCATCCTGGAAGTTCCTGTTACTACCCATCCTCTATGGTTAGGTACATAAATCTCTCCTTAATAACTTTTGATACTTGATAGCATAGTCCATGTGTTGAAGTGCTTAAAAACATTTAACAGTGTAATAGACAATTAAAAACTTTAGTAGAGTAATGTTAAGAAATAAATCTCCAATTCCATGTAAATGGAAAAAGAAAGTATTATTTTCAAGGCTGTGTATGTATTTTTACTGTATGTATTATTATTATTATCATCATCATCATCATCATCTGTATGTATTATTTATTATGCTGTGTATGTATGTATGTATTTATTACTGTGCTATGTATTTTTTTATGATATACATAAGAAAATTTTCAAATGAAAATTTCCATTTTTAGAAAAAAAAAAGTTTATGTGTTGTACTGAAAAATGAACATAGACATTCCCAGGCTCTTGTTTTGGGTTATATCAACATCTGTATTCATTGGGAACCCTGGAAGGGTTAAACTCCATGCTCAGAGCGCAGCAATATCTGCTGTTAGTGAGTCATAGTCCCAAGAATTTGCAAGATTATGATAAATTAAAGTTAGCCATGTTCTGTGTGAGCAGACTCAGCACTGGACTACTGGATGTAATTTGACAGTGTAAAGCAGCAGCTACAGAGTCTTGATCTGAATTTGACTCCTACCTCCAGGACAATTTTAGATGAATATTTGGAAAGCAAGAAGACACTGGATTGGGCAGTCATAAAAACCTTTTTTTGGTTGATCATACAGAGACAGTGTTATCACTTGTTTCATGTAAGTTTGTTTTGCAGAAGAAGGCAGACAGCTGGCTAGCTCAAAAGTTTCAGAATTATTCAGATGCATAGCAATGATCATGATCACCCAGTGCACAATCATGATGAGAAGCCACCTCAATGTATCCCCTTGCCAGAAATGTTGAGAGTTCCAGGACCAGCACCTGAAAAAACCTTTTTTTGCATGCTCTGCAGAGAGCAGATGTTTTTATTGCAATTCCAAGAGTCATTTAATGTGCAAGTGTCCAAACATCAGAGGCCTAGGTTGCCAACATTACCAAGTAGAGGCAGGGCACCTTAACATCAGTATTAGAGCTTTTTGTGCATGTGTGATACTATCACCCTTTTGCTTTGATAGTGAAAAAAAGAAAAGTATGGCTGTAAATGCAAATCTTACACTGACAAAATTGTAAAAAGTCCCAGTAATTCATGTCTCTGCGATGTTAAAGGCAATCATAGATTCACGATGTGAAATCAGCATAATAGAAAGGCATGACATTTCTGGCAAGGAGCATTCCTGTTAAAGGTCATCATAATTCCAGATGACAAGGTCACTGACCCAAATGTCAGCAATCTTTAAAAACTGCAATATATTAATATTCAAATTTTCTTATATATATTAATTTCTTTGTAGGTGTTGTGATTCTCAGAAATATACCTTTTTTTGAAGAAACGCACAAGTTTACTATATCCTTACCAAATCCTTGGAATATTTCATTTTATTTTCCGACAGTTATGAGACTTTATTTACTCCTTGGATTGTTTCCATGTAAGTATTAAAGATTTGAAAATTTCAGTGTGTATATAGTAAAATTATGTTTCATGACTGAAGCATAATTTTACTTTTACTGACATTTTTTTAAAATATTAAGTAATATGTGATGAATAAAAAACAGTTTATGATGTACTTTTAAAAGTTCTCCATATACTGTAATGGATGAATCCTACATCTAATTACATGTAGGAATGATTGATATCATTATATCTGTTGTTATAGATGGGAATGTTATATTTAGTTGAACCCTTTGAATGTGTAAAGTAGTATTCAAATTACTATATATTAAATAACTTGTTTACTGAGCATTAAATTGGTACATTGCTGAACATTAGAATTTAATGTTTTTCTAGCTACATTTACCTGAATATAAATTTGAAGATTCTATCATTGATTTTGCTGAAGAAATTAAAAATTGGCTGTTGCCATGTTCAATTTTGAACAGGCTAATAGTTTTGGCGTAAAAAATGCTTAAATCTTCCAGGTTCATTGGCACTGTAGAATGTAGCAATTTATGCAGATCAGGAGCATGGGTCATCAGGAGCACAGCAAGGCTTTCACAACAAATGAAACTTCGATTTAAAAAAAAAAATAGAAATTTCCATTTTATTTATTTCACCTATATTTCAAAGTACCTTAGATTTTTCAATCTATTCTAACTTTTGTTTTACATTCAAATTAACTCTTTTTTTCTTTTATTCTTAGCTTTGAGCCATGATTGATTCAAATTTCAATTTTTTTTATTATAAAATATTCCAAACACTAACACTCATAAAAGTCAAATTATGTATAATGCAAGATAGACTTTAGACACAGAGACATTCGTGTGGATGCGAGATGATGCTTATGCACAGAAAGAACAAAGATACTGATGTACAGCAATGTTATGGACTGTGGATTTGTGTACGGAGGAAGAGGAGGGGTACAACCAGTTGACCAATGGTGGTGGGGGTGGGAAGTTGTGTAGCAAGTTGTGCCAGGCTACAGGAGGAAGGAGTGTGTTAAAATTACAACATCTATATCTGAAGATAGAAATTTCAAGGGTTTCTCGGAAAGTAACTTGTTTTGGAGTGGGGAATGAGAGGATGAATGTGGAGTTTAACTATGGGATTACCTAGTGTTCAAGGATGAATTTAAGAAGGGCAATTTGTGGCCTTTTTTTAATATCCTGTTTATGCTCAGCCATCCTCTGCTCTATGGTGTGTGTAGTCAGCAGATATAGAAAGAGGGCGTATCTGTTGGTGAAGTGGAGGTTAGAGGAATGAAGGAGATTCCACCTTTATCAATAGGGTATGTGGTATTTCTGTCATGCTGAAGAATTTTAAATAGACTTAGTGGTGTTTGGAGAATAATGATGGGAGTGCAGTTAGGCTCTGGTTGAAGTGGGTGGTAGTGGGTGATTGTGAAAGTAATGTTTTACTTTGTGAAGAATTCTGTTGATAAAGGCATTAGTATATCCAGCATTGCTCTCAGAGGCAAAGATAAAGTTGACTTCATTTTGGAGGTTGGTTGGGAAATCATAGTTGTGCAAAGCACGATAAAATGCACTTTTAAACTGTGAAAAATACACTTTTAAACTGTGTGGTAGCGAAGACATCAAAGCTGAGCATAAACGGGATATCAAAAATTTCAAATAAATAAACGTGATATTCAAAAATTTCTGTCATGCATGAATTTTAAATAGATTTAGTGGTGTTTGTGGCACTAATTATTTATGATATAATATAAGGTTGGGTTGGGTTGTTTTACCTCTGAGCGGCACTTTTTTGCACACCATGGGCTAAATGGCCAGGTCACATGGACCCCGAAGGCTCAGAGAAGGTTGGGGGAGGGGACCCACTGGAACAGCTGTTGGGAGACAGATGGTAGCCTCCCGTCAAGGCCATCCAGCGTGTTCTTTAACGTGCACAGGGTATGGCTCTCCCGCACACGGGGCCACAGCTTAACGTCCCATCCGACGGACGGCGGCCTTTCTAAGCCCATCGGTGTCCCCTATTGACCGTGGGCAGGGCGGGGAATTTTGCGGAGCTAAATCTCAACGCTGACCCAGCTGGGACTCGAACCTGGGAACTACAGATTACGAGCCTGGCGCGCTACCGACTGAGCCACCCCCGCCCCCAAATATATAATATAAGGAGTTCACAAACAACATTTGCTAATCTGTCCTTGAAGGAAGGTAGTTCTGCATTTTTTCTCTGCATTCATACTTTTCCCCCTCCCAAAACACATTACTTTCCGATAAACTCTTGAAGTTTTCATCTTCAGTCATAGATGTTGCAAATTTAACACACTCTTTCCTCCTGTAGCCTGGAACATCTTGCTACATGGTTTCCTACCCCCACCACCCATCACCATTGGCCAACTGGCTGCACCTCCTCCTCGCCCTACACAGGCTTAACTCCACACCTCAATTGCCCCAGACATTGCTCCTTTGAAGGTAGTGACTGGCAGATCTGAAAATGGCTCACCACTCTGTGTCTCTCACTACTGACAAGAGATTACATCCAAGTGCTCCAAAGATCAGCTACTCAATGACTTCTGTTCCACTACAAAAATGCTAAAAAAACTTACTTCTGCTGCAGGACTATTTTCAGTGAAAATGTCTTCAGGAAAAGGTATTATTTTTGGCTATGCTCTTCTAGGATATGAGTGCATTAATGAAAAGTTTCTTACAGCAAAATTTCAGACAAGCGTTAAAGACTTGAATGGTATCTGCTGTTATGCCCCCATTGAGGATGCTGATGAGGATGAGAAGGATAGGTTTTACGGACAACTTCAGGATATTTTGAATTCTGTCAAGAAAGGAGATATTACCCTTGTTCTTGGTGACTTCAATGCCAAAGTTGGTACTGACTCTGACCTTTGGGGAGGAGTAATAGGCCCTTTTGGTATTGGTAGCTGCAACGGCAATGGGCAACGTCTCCTACAGGTAAGTAAACTCAATGGATTCAGAAAAACTAACACTTATTACAAACACCGCAACATACATAAATACACATGGGTTTCACCTGATGGGCTGCATAAGAATATGATTGATTATATATTAATTAACAGCAAATGGGCTAGTTCTGTTAGGAATACCAGGGCATATAGGGGAGCTGAAATTGGATCTGACCATTACCTTGTTAAAAGTGTTGTGCTAAAATTAAAAAAATTATCTTAAATACTAAAGCTCTAAAAGACCCAGTTATAGCTAAAGCTTACCATGATAGGTTACTTAGTATTATGACAGTCATGGTATGCTTACTACTGAAGTTGAGGAAGAATGGGATCATTTTAAATGGGCTTTTTTGGACTAACAGTACTCTTTTAGGAAAAAAAGGAGCAGAGGAGGCAGAATTATCTGAGTGACAAGGCACTTGAGCTTATTTCGGAAAAAAAGAACTGCAGGAATGTCCTTAATCAATACTTTACTAGTCCTAATAGAAAGCATTACAGAGGGCTCAATAAACGTGTAAAGGATCAGTTAGCTGCTGATAAGAATCTTTGGCTTGATGGCTTGGCTGACAAAGCCGAGGAAGCAGTTAGACAGCACAAGAGCAGAGAGCTGTACCAGATAGTTAATGTTTTGTGTGGTAGAAAACGTACGGTATACATGGATTGAAGGATAAATAAGGTAAGGTTATAGAAAGGGAGGATTCTCTCATGGCTAGGTGGGCTGAGCATTTCAGTGATGTTCTAAACAATATGGTTAGTTCTACTCCCATTGTTTGCAATGATGATAGATGCATTGGTGGCTTTAATGTTGGCCATATAACACAGTCTGAAGTTATTTTGGCTATTTCTAAACTTAAACTTCATAAATCCCCAGGGGTATATGAAATTTCTACGGAAATGCTTAGAGCTGGGAATGTTTTGGTTACCACTTGGATGACTGAAATTTTGAATAACTTTTATGATAAAGGCATGGTTCCTACAGATTTTACCTGAGCTATTATTATCCCTCTTTTCAAAAAAGGTGATCGCAGTTCTTGTGATAACTAGGGGTATCAGCCTACTCTCTGTTCCAGGTAAAGTTCTTTCCATGATCGTGCTTAATGGAATTAAGAATCTGGTTGACAGGCAATTGCGTGATGAGCAATGTGGATTCAGAAGTGGTAGGGGATGTGTGGATCAGATATTTTCACTTAGGCAGATCCTTGAGAAACGTTTAGAGGTTCAGAAACCTTTGGTTGCTAGCTTTGTTGATTTCAAAAAGGCTTTCGACTCTGTTGATCGTCATAATTTGTGGTTGATTGTGAGATCATATGGTATACCAGACAAGTTAGTTAACATTATGAAAGCTCTCTATAATAACACTGAGTCGTGTGTGAGAGTTGGTAAGGCTTGTAGTAATTGGTTTAGCATTACTTCTGGTGTTCGACAAGGGTGCATTTTGTCTCCTTTTCTCTTTAGCTTGGTTATAGATTATGTTATGCGAAATTCACTTCAAAGGAAAGATTTTGGCCTTAAATGGACTGGAGATACGAAAATTTCCGATTTAGATTATGCTGATGATTTAGCCCTTTTGGCATATGATGTTGATGAGATGTACTCTTTCATTTGAGCTGTTGATGAGACTGGTAGTAGAGTAGGTTTGGTTATAAACAGAGAGAAAACTAAAGTGATGAAAATTGGTCAGGCAGGTTGTGATTCAGTTAATCTGAATGGTTGCAGTCTTGAGCAGGTGTCACAGTTTAATTATCTTGGGAGCTATGTAACAGATAATGGTGATGTGTGGCATGAGATTAACAGACGAATAGGGATTGCTGGCGGGACTTTTAAGAATCTATGGAGAGTGTGGAGAAATAGGCGTATACACCTAAAGACTAAAATTAGACTGTATAATAGTTTGGTTCTTTCTAGGGTTAGTTATGGTAGTGAAACTTGGACACTTTGAAACAAGATAACAGGAAACTAGATGCTTACGCAGTATCTTGGGCATTAGGTGGTTTAACTTTGTAACTAATGATGAGGTTAGGCAAAGGAGTTTGCAACCTCCTTTAAGCAGCATATTGTGCAGAGAGAGACTCCGCTGGTTTGGCCATGTTGCCCGTATGAATAATTATAGATTGGCAAATAGAGTTATGAACAGTGTGCATAAAGGTCTGAGAAAGAGGGGGAGACCTAGGATGCGGTGGGCAGACAATGTCAAACAGGACCTTGTTAGAATTGGTGTGCAGTGGCCAGATGCAGTAGATGTAGCTCAGTATAGACTTGTTTGGAGAACTGAATTGCACGGTCTGGTTGGACCTCGATAGCCCATGGCTGCTTGATGATGATGGTGATAAATCATCATCCAATCTTTTCCCAGTGATTTCATTCCCTCATTGATCGATATGCTAGGGGTAGGCATTTCTGAAGATCTCTTTGGTGACATCATCTATTGCATGTTAACTATTTCGTTGTCGGTGTTGCTCTGCAGGCTGTGGTTGTCTTGTTGGCATCTTGTCGCTACATACTTATCTTTGATGAGCCTGACTTTGTGCTTTCCAGGTTTATTGCTGACTGCTTCTAAATGACATTTCAACAGTTGAAAATTTCTTAACTAGTTAGATTCATCATGATTATTTACACTCAAAACAATTTCTGGGATGCTTACTTATTTTCATCTAAAAAATTTTCATTTGCATTATTTTCCTTTAAAAATTCTACTTTAAAAACTTTTTCATCAATTAATTCTGTACTATTTTCTTTAAAATTTTCTTTTTACTATCACTTTTCTCGCTATCAGCTTGCTTTGCATCATCAAACTGTTTCTCTAAATTCACATTAATTTAACTGATAGGACATTTTATATTTTCTTCCTGAACATTTTGCTTTGGACTACAAAATAAATTAGAAAGTGCACTGGACCGCGGCTGCAAAATCAATTCACAATTGTTATTAATATCATCTAAAACTTTCTCATTTGGACATGAAAGATTGGCTTCTGTATCATTACAATCTATTAATTCAATTTTTTCATGATAAGGGTTCATCATCATCATCATCATCATCATCCTCAAGCAGCCATGGGCTACGGAGGTCCAACCAGACCGTGCAATTTAGTTCTCCAAGCAAGTCTATCCTGAGCTACATCTACTGCATCTGGCCACTGCACACCAATTCTAACAAGGTCCTGTTTGACATTGTCTGCCCACCGCATCCTAGGTCTCCCCTTCTTTCTGAGGCCTTTAGGCACACTGTTCATAACCCTATTCGCCAATCTATAATTATTCATACGGGCAACATGGCCAAACCAACGGAGTCTCTCTCTGCACAATATGCTGCTTAAAGGAGGTTGCAAACTCCTTTGCCTAACCTCATCATTAGTTACAAAGTTGAACCACCTAATGCCCAAGATACTGCGTAAGCATCTGGAATCAAAAGCATCTAGTTTCCTGTTATCTTGTTTACAAAGTGTCCAAGTTTCACTACCATAACTAATCCTAGAAAGAACCAAACTATTATACAGTCTAATTTTAGTCTTTAGGTGTAAACGCCTATTTCTCCACACTCTCCATAGGTTCTTAAAAGTCCCGGCAGCAATCCCTATTCGTCTGTTAATCTCATGCCGCACATCACCATTATCTGTTACATAGCTCCCAAGATAATTAAACTGTGACACCTGCTCAAGACTGCAACCATTCAGATTAACTGAATCACAGCCTGCCTGACCAATTTTCATCACTTTAGTTTTCTCTCTGTTTATAACCAAACCTACTCTACTACCAGTCTCATCAACAGCTCGAATGAAAGAGTTCATCTCATCAACATCATTTGCCAAAAGGGCTAAATCATCAGCATAATCTAAATCAGAAATTTTCGTATCTCCAGCCCATTTAAGGCCAAAATCTTTCCCTTGAAGTGAATTTCGCATAATATAATCAATAACCAAGCTAAAGAGAAAAGGAGACAAAATGCACCCCTGTCGAACACCAGAAGTAATGCTAAACCAATTGCTACAAGCCTTACCAACTCTCACACACGACTCAGTGTTATTATAGAGAGCTTTCATAATGTTAACTAACTTGTCAGGTATACCATATGATCTCACAATCAACCACAAATTGTGACGATCAACAGAGTCGAAAGCCTTTTTGAAATCAACAAAGCTAGCAACCAAAGGTTTCTGAAACTCTAAACATTTCTCAAGAATCTGCCTAAGTGAAAATATCTGATCCACACATCCCCTACCACTTCTGAACCCACATTGCTCATCACGCAATTGACTGTCAACCAGATTCTTAATTCTATTAAGCACAATCATGGAAAGAACTTTACCTGGAACAGAGAGTAGGCTGATACCCCTATAGTTATCACAAGAACTGCGATCACCTTTTTTGAAAATAGGGATAACAATAGCTCTGGTAAAATCCTTAGGAACCATGCCTTTATCATAAAATATATTCAGAATTTCAGTCATCCAAGTGGCAACCGAAACATTCCCAGCTCTAAGCATTTCCGTAGAAATTTCATCTACCCCTGGGGATTTATGAAGTTTAAGTTTAGAAACAGCCAAAATAACTTCAGATTGTGTTATAGGTCCAACATTAAAGCCACCAATGCATCTATCATCATTGCAAACAATGGGAGTAGAACTAACTACATTGTTTAGAACATCACTGCTTTTCTTCAGGAATTTTACCTCTTGCTTCAAAGATCCTAATTTTAGTTTCCTGAATTGCCATTTTTCCTGTAGCAATATTGCTCTATGTGCCCTAGTTGACCCTTTGTTGACCTTTCTGGTACAGAAAAATTGTACCTGAAAGTTTATTATTGTAGCAAAAGTTTTTGATCCAATTTCATTGTTGGAAGCTTGATGTGGAACGTAATCTCTGCCTCATTCATTCTGCATTGTTGTAGGCTTGTTCAGTGCAAATTGTTGGGACTGTGTAACTTCCAGTCATGCTGGAGTCATTTTGTGAGACTCAACCTGATTGCTTGATTGCAACCATCTCTTTCTTAAGGGCAGAAGTAATTGGAACATAATGCAGTTTATTATGTCAATTTCGGTGCCATCAGCATCGTGCAGCTGGTATAACTCTACCCCAGATGAATTTTTCAATATCATCTCCTTCTCTTTGTCTTCATGAAAGAAGTTCTGTAACTAGATTGTAAAATCATTGTAAGGAGAATAAATTTCCAAAAGTTCGTTTTTAAAGTCTTCCCAAATTTCTATTCTATGATGACATCCTATGTTATTCCACCATTGCTTAGCACATCCAATTAAACAAGATACTGCAAAAACCAACTTTTCGTTGCCAGGCACTTCATAGAGATGGAAATTCTCTTCCATGGATGACAAATGTCCATGATGACAGATGTTTTGAACTGTCAAACCTTATCTTTGGTAAAGGCCAATTAAGATAACGACTACTAGTTAATAAATGGATTGACAACTCATTCCATTTATTAACTGATTTGAAACATTGAGGCATTGGATAATACTCTGTTCTATCACTTGCGTCTGACGGAACTTTACATTCAAAGTTTTATATGTTCATGAGCTGATGTAGCATTGTCAGCAAATTTAGCAATTATTGTCGTCCCCCTTTTCTCACAAGGCTCTTTAAGGAGATTCATTAACATCCCTGCTTCAATCATCACATCCTGTAACCTATCCTTTACTCTTACAGAGTCGGGAGTCATAATGGCGAAATTGTCCATATTACTAGCAGACGTGTTTAAGCGATCTGCAAAAATTTTCAATTTTGGAAATTTTGAAACTTCTTTTATCTTGAGCAGTCCTAAGAGGTACTGCTATATAACAATTCAATACTAAAGCTACACTAAGCTTGCAATAAACTTGGTTATCAAAAAGTTTATCTACCGTGTGTCCGAACACTTCTAATCTTTACACATATATACAATAAAGATCTTAACTCTCAGCAATAAGTGCATTGAAATTTCAATACCTTTGACTAATACAAAAATTCTTGGCTAAGTGCAGAAAGGTTTGTACACCAAACCAAAAAAACAGTGTTTTATCATATGTGTGGCACAGCCAAGGTACTGAGGGGGGGAGGACATTCACAGTGAGTGTTTGGCAGAGGGGAAGCCTTCCCAAAATTACCCTCACACATGATGGCTGATTTCCGTAGCGAGGAAGTCTATTTTGCTTCCGTATCCAAGACATTCATTTTCAGAAAACGATACAAGCTTGAAGTTTCTTTTTTTACTAAAAAAAAAAAGAAATAATAAAAGAAAAATTAGTGTGTGTCGTTTTTCTGCTGAGGTTCTGCCATCCTCTCAGATCTTCTACTATGGTATATAAACTGACAGGCTCCTGTCAGACCTCTGTGGCAAGCAGCTGCTTGAGGGGGTATTTATTTTATTTTATTATTTACATATAACCTAATGGAATGTTAAATAAAATATTTACAACTTTTAAGCCAGCCTCTGATGTAGCATAACTGGAAATAAATCTATAGAAATGAATTTGCTTCCCTATCCAAAACCTAATTTATTTTCAGAAAATGATACCAGAACAAAGTTTTTTAATGGAAAAGTAATAATTAAATATTGAGTAAACTCGACTTTTTTGGTATACATTAAGTAATTACCACTTTTGAGTCGATTCAAATATTTAGAGGAAAAATAGTCGAGCCGGGTGGGATACGAACCCACGACCTCCTGATAACATGTCAGGTGTTCTGGACCACTGAGCTACCAGCCACTGATCAAGATCTCCTCTAATTGATGATAAGAACATTTTCTGCTTACAGTACATATTACATTATGTCACATGTAGGTGCTGTTCAGGCAGTCTAGCCACAAGCGGCAGATAAATGCCATATAGATGGAAAGTATATGTTACAAGTATACAGTTGATTAAATATTGAATATACTCGACTTTTTTGGTATACACTAATTACCACTTCTGAGTCGATTTTTTTTAGAGGAAAAATTGTCTTGAATCGGGTGGGATATGAACACACAACCGCCTGATAACATGTTAGGTGCTCTGGACCACTGAGCTACCGGCCACCAACAAAATCTCCTTTAATTGATGATATAGAACATTTCAACCAGATTTAAAAATAAATGTGGCCCATGAGCACAAAATATTTAGCTGAAGAAGTTTAGAGGCTTTATACACTGAAGAAGCTTTATACACTTTACACACCACCTGCCTAATATAATGTTGGTCCTCTAGATGCCAAAACAGCTCTTACCCAGTGAGGTATGGATGCTACAAGATTTCTAAAGGTGTCTAGTGGTATCTAATACCAACACGTTACCAACAGATCCTTTAACTCTTGTACGTAGCTGTGCCGCCACATATCAGATATGCTGTTCTGACACAAACTACAGATGCTTGATTGGATTGATGTCTGGGGAATTTGGAGGCCAGGACAATACTTGGAAGTCTTCCTCGTGTTCTGTGATTAAATTAATTCAATTTTAAATTAATTTAATTACCCTTGAATGGCCTGGTTTAGCCTATTTTATTCATCACTAAATCTATGAAATTTGCATTAAACCCATTTGTGGTCACAGGCATATTTAATATTACCTTATTTATCAATCTGATCACAAACTCTTTTTTCACACTTACTAGAACAGCAGATAACAATGCAGTATTGAGGAGACCCACAGACCATGTATTAGTATTTGTAGGTTAAGCTACAAAAAAGTCCCAAGTTTTTCCATCCTTTGAGCATTTTTTAAAATTCTCTGCCTGATCTGTAAATGAATTTTGTAGTATAATTAAATTCTTTTATTTTTTTCAGTCTTATACTTTATGATGACACACATGCACAGACAGCGAATGAAGATACTTGACCAAGACAAAGAGCTGAAGAGGGACTAGATTTTATTTGGTAGCTTTTATGCTACAAAAATATGCATGAATAATATATGCTCCAAGAAACAAATTAGTACAATTTATTATTCTTGACTGATATATTTTTTAATACTGAATAAGTTTATTTACAGTTAACTCCCATATTTCAATAATAGTTATTGGAAATTTTCACCGAAAAACACGTCAGTTCAATTTTACTTATTTGAAAGAAATTTGTAAAAATGCCCTCTACTCTGTCCATCGGATGTGAGAGATTTGAAAAGGCTGCTGTCGATCGGATGGGTTGAAATGTTGGCCTATGTGTAGGAGAGTTGTACTCTGTGTGTGTTAAAGATTATACTGAATGACCTTGCTTGCTGATAAGCTTCTATCTGTTTCATAAGAGCTGTCTGGTGGGTCCCTGTGATTTGGCCAGTTAGCCCATTCTGTGCACAAAAGTACCACACCCAGGTAAAGCAACCCAACTTTGAATGCCTAGATTGGGACAAGAACTGAAAGGACCCCATCCAAACTAATATGCCCTGATATTTTTTTTTGTTTTTATAATTCGAGTAGAACACCATATGAGATCTAACTCCATTAAATAAAGGCTAATTTATGCAAATAAGTGGCATGACAGTAGCTAGATTGCATGAGCCATATTTGCTTATTATACCTGTACCATGGCCGAGTGGTTAGGAGTGGTTAGTGTGCTTCGTTACTGATCCCGGATAAGGCATGGATGTTCGTGTCTTTTTTTTCTGCTGAGGTCCTGCCATCCTCACATACCTGTTATGGTGTATAAACTGACAGGCTCCTGTCAGACCTCTGTGGCAAGCAGCTGATTGAGGTTTTTTTTATTTTTTTTATACTGTGGTGTTAAATTTACAAGTTCGAATATAAATTTAACTTTTTGTAGTTCCTTTAATTCAATAGTTTCAATATGGTTTTTTTTTTTAAATCTAAGTAATTAAAATGACAAGTGGGTATACTTTCTTATTTTTAAAATACTATGGTGTTGCTGAATATTTGGCTGTAATTTTAAAAAGTTTAGCTTTATTTTACTGCAGGTATTGCCAAGTGGTTAGTGTACTTGGCTACTGATCAAAGGGACCCGAGTTCGAGCCCATGGCAAGGCATGGATATTTGTGTTGTTTTTCTGTTCAGGTCCAGCCATCTTCATAGACCTGCTACTATGGTATATAAACTGACAGGCTCCTGTCAGTCCTCTGCTGGATGGGATATTTTTTATTACACTGTGATATTCATGGTGGCCTCCCAGTCACCCAAAATAAGATCAATCCAAAGCTGTTAAAATATGGGAGAGTCTGCTGTCTACATATCCATTGACTATAACTATAATTTTCTTAAAATTGTTTAATTCAGCAGAAGTGATAAAGATTATTAGTGTTTATGCCACTTATGTATTGTTATCACTGGAAACTGTCCAAATATTGAAATTGATTCTCACAAATTAAAACTTTAGTTTCTTCTTTATCCAAAGCAGCAAAGGTTTGAGCTCTTTGCTTGCTTTTTGTTTGCATTCCTTCATTAATGAAAAATTAGATCTTGTAGAAGCATTAAAAAACTCATTAATTGTTTTTATATGTAATTTCACTGCTGATATATATTCCATATAATATAATACTTTCTATTTAAAAAATATGCAGAAAAAATGTATATTTTAGCTAATATTTCTGCATCTTGCTACAATTATTTAAATTGTTGTTTTCAACTGATATACCTTTTAAAACCAAAATATGCAATGCAACGAATGTCGTAATATAAATGTACAATTTTCTTTATGAACAATGTATGATAATAAAATTTAAAGTATATGAAGACCTTTAGCATTAATGGTGAACTAGTAAAAAGAATATAGTAGCATTGAATAGACCAATTTTAAAATGCTCTAATATTTCTAGCACTTGTGAAAGATCTTAACTCTAAATTTACTGAGCAGAATTAAAGAGTAGTAGCATTTCATTCAGTTATAAGTTGTGACAGTTATTTGCTGACATCATAATCTTGGTTTAGCCTAATAATATGTACTGTTGCTGTAAATCTTTTCTATTTTCATCCACACAAATGACAGTTCAATTTTGAAAAAAATGTTTTCGTCACAAAACAATTGTTATAGTTACATTTAAAATCAAGGAGTCTTGCAGCAATTTTTTTTATCATGTGCCTTTCCTACTATACACGTTTATTTCATTAGAACCTATAAACCTAGACCTCTTATGTGCCTTCACTGCTCACCACTAATTATGGCTTTGATCAGGGGCCATCTTAGCCTTACTTGGGACCCTAAGCAAAAATGAAATATCGCACTCTATGCAGGAATTTTCCCTCTCGTCACAATATCTGATAATGAAAATGGGCCACAAAAATCGAGGAGGTCCACAACAATTATCCATCGTCATACAGGGGTTTATCAAAATAATGGGAACACGTACCGTTTGTGGAGAACAAACGTACACCCTTGGGCGTTCAGAACAGACACAATTCAACATGGAATAGAACTGTAAAAGTCATGCATATACGATAATGGAATGTGGGACCATTCTTTCTGTAAAATATGGCCTAACTATGCCAGTGATGCTGAAGTGTGATCTGACGTTGTGCTCGAGATATTCCCACAAATGTTTGATAATATTGAGGTGGACAGCATAGGTGCTCTACCTCATGCTCTGCAAATCACAACTTGACACATTTCGCACAATGCACAGGTGCATTATTCTCTTGAAACCAGGAACAGTTACCAGGGAGCAATGCCCGCAACCGATGGTTCCCCGAGAATGAATTTGTATGCTGTGGATGTGACACGACCCTGCAGAATAACTAATGGCCCTAAGGAATGCCAGGATATGGTATCCCACAGCATCAGAGATCCACCTCCATGTTTCAGAACCAAACAGAATGGTATGCTTCTGCTGGTTTTCGCGAGATGTAGTCTACCAGTGATAGGAAACAATGTGTAGCACGATTCATCAGACCACATGACACGTTGCCAGTCTAGCATCCGTTTTTTTGTGCTTTTCACCACCTTGCACATTTCGTTGCATTGACGTTGGTAATCAGAAGTTTGTGGATTGCAGCACAGCCATAAATACCGGCACGATGAAATTCCTAATGAATTGTTATGTAATGGTAACAGGATCATTTCGACTGCTGTTCAACTCTGCTGCTATTTGCAGTACCATGGTCTTGAGCTTCGTTTACAACCGTGCCAACATTCAACTATCTGGCAACTCGGTGTGGCGGCCACAATTTGTAGGCAACGCCCTGTACTTTTTGATAGTCATAATCTTTGATACATTTCCTCATGTTACACCTATTTCCACTGTTCTAATTACTGAAGCTCCTGCAAGACACGCACCAATGATCATGCCTGTTTGGAGGTCACTGAGATTTGACATTATCGACAATTACACACAGCTGTTTCACCTGTGACACTGCTACATGATAACCGACATCGTACTAATCTTCTTTATATACCTCACATCGCGGGTGACATCCCTATGATATGTATGTTGCGTATTGCTTGTCCTCCAGTTGCTGATGGTGGTTCCATTATTTTGATAAACCCCTGTAGGTATGCTACATTGAACGACCCAGAGAATCGATGACATTTGCTAATGATCACTCGGTCATAATCATTATCTAAATGGGGCGGGTGTGGCTCAGTCGATAGCGCGCCAGGCTCGTAATCTGTAGTTCCCAGGTTCGTGGGTCAGCGTTGAGATTTATCTCCGCAAAATTCCCCGCCCTGCCCACCGTCAGTAGGGGACACCGATGGGCTTGGAAAGGCCGCCGTCGGATGGGACGTTAAGCCGTGGCCCCGTGTGCGGGAGAGCCATACCCTGTGCACGTTAAAGAACACGCTGGATGGCCTTGACGGGAGACTACCATCTGTCTCCCAACAGCTGTTCCAGTGGGTCCCCACCCCCAACCTTCTCTGAGCCTTCGGGGCCCTTGTAGCCTGGCCATTCAGTTGCTAATGCGCCAATAAACCCCAACCAACCAACCAACCTGGCCATTCAGCCCATGGTGTACAAAAAAGTGCTGCTCAGAGGTAAAACCATCCAACATTAAAGAACACGCTGAATAGCCTTGATGGGAGCATGCCATCTGTCTCCCAACAGCTGTTACAGGTAAATATATAAGACTAGACCCACTAGTTCCGCCTAAAGCACTACCAGTATGGGGAAATGCCATATTCACCACTATCTACGGACGGGGGCGAGACTACCATATAGATGCAGCTCATCCCCGACTACCTTATGGCGAGGGGGCGGGGGTGGCTCAGTCGGTAGCGCGCCAGGCTCGTAATCTGTAGTTCCCAGGTTCGAGTCCCAGCTGGGTCAGCGTTGAGATTTATCTCCGCAAAAATTCCCCGCCCTGCCCACGGTCAGTAGGGGACACCGATGGGCTTGGAAAGGCCGCCGTCCGTCGGATGGGACGTTAAGCCGTGGCCCTGTGTGCGGGAGAGACACCCTGTGCTCGTTAAAGAACACGCTGGATGGCCTTGACGGGAGGCTACCATCTGTCTCCCAACAGCTGTTCTAGTGGGTCCTCCCCCAACCTTCTTTGAGCCTTCGGGGTTCATGTGACCTGGCCATTTAGCCCATGGTATGCAAAAAGGTGCCGCTCAGAGGTAAAACAACCCAACCTTATGGCGAGCAGTACTGTCGGAGTAAATCTCATCCATCGGTCAAAACCTATAATCTGCGACCCAGTTTGCCACGGACAACGATATATATAGATCCTAGTTGCCTCGGCTCCCGTGGTGGGAACTCAGTTGGGCCCTACTGTCGGGGCCCTGTCCAACATGACCGGACCAAGTCGATCAGTAGAACCCTCAACTTCTGAGATAGAAGTCTTAGCCTGTCCAATCAGGGCCCAAAGCGGTCAGCAGAGCCTCCAGTTTGATCGGAAGCAGTAAGTATGTTACACATTTTTATGTTATTTTAAGGTTTCGCCTATTTCAAAATGGAATCACGTCCCAGTACATCGAAACGAGTAAGGGCAACCCAATGAGATAGAATACATAGTGAGCAACCGCTGTGTTACAGCGCCCCCTGTCTGAAGCTAAAGTAAGCTCATTAATGCCCACCCTTTACATCAGTGTCTCGCAAACTGTGTGCCGCGGCACAGTAGTGTGCTGCGAGAGATTTTCAAATTGACACTAGATATTCCAAAGCTTTCATTTTGACTTGTGTTATCGACGTGCTTTAATAAAAATCTTTCAGATTTTATCAACTGGGATCTTGTAAGTATTTATCAAGCTTTTTCCAAATTTTGGTATTAATTTTTTGATTATTTTCAAGCCATAGAACGGACAAATATTTAAAACAAACACCGAGTTATGATTAAGTATATTTATTATTATATTTATTTTAAATAAAATGCATTTAACGAAACTTCAATTTTCCTCTTTTTACGTAACCATCAAAAATTCTTTTTCAGATGTGCCGCGGAAAAAAAAAATTAGATTTAGTGTGCCGCAGAGTAAAAAAGTTTGCGAGACACTGCTTTACCTGGCCGCTAGCATGTAAAGTATAGGCCATCATGTAGCAAGCGCCTTAGTATCGTGTTTACATGCCTTAATAAACAAAAGAGTTTCTATTTTCATTAAATTGTAGCATCAAAAAAAAAAATTTTCAAAAATGTCTAGAAAAAATGCGATGTTTTAACTGATATTTTATCTTTTTTTTTTATTAAATACAATTATTTTTATAGGTTATTAAAGGTTGAACTAAAGTTATTGAATTTTATCCTAAGAATGAAAACTTAAATTAATTTAAAAAAAAAAAAACGTTTACTAATTAGGCTTAGTGCATTAATAACAATACTTTACGGCGGCCATGAAAGACTTCAAAGAGATGGTTCTGAAATGGTTTGAGGAGTTTGACGACGACATTTTGTCGGATTATGACGAATTTGCAAGTGACATAGATTCTGATTGCGAAGATGTCATAGAAAGCGAGCATGACTGATTCGATTGAAAAAGACAATGTAGGTGATACTAGAGATCGAAAGAAACAGAAAAATGTGCATAGCGACGAAGCCTGCGGAACTAGTAATGAAAATGTAAGTGCGGACAACAAAAAAATAGTTTGAAAAAAAAAATTATTTTTTGGACAGCTAGACCAAGTCAACTGAAAAGGAAAACACAATATAATATCTCGGTGACTAACCCAATCCGTATTCCGTCTTTCAAAACCAATTCAAATGACTAATCGCAATATTACGGACTATGATTGGTTTAGATCAGGCGTGTCCAAATTTTAACTTCCCTGGGCCACAGGGGGCAGGGGCTGCTCAGTCGGTAGCGCGCTAGGCTCGTAATCTGTAGTTCCCAGGTTCGAGTCCCAGCTGGGTCAGCGTTGAGATTTATCTCCGCAAAATTCCCCGCCCTGCCCACGGTCAGTAGGGGACACCGATGGGCTTGGAAAGGCCGCCGTCCGTCGGATGGGACGTTAAGCCGTGGCCCCGTGTGCGGGAGAGACACCCTGTGCTCGTTAAAGAACACGCTGGATGGCCTTGACGGGAGGCTACCATCTGTCTCCCAACAGCTGTTCTAGTGGGTCCTCCCCCAACCTTCTTTGAGCCTTCGGGGTTCATGTGACCTGGCCATTTAGCCCATGGTATGCAAAAAGGTGCCGCTCAGAGGTAAAACAACCCAACAACCCTGGGCCACATTGAGTGAATATTTGACTTCCCTGGGCCACACTAAGTGAAGATGAAGTGTTTTGGGCCGCACATAAAATATAAAATATAGTTAATGAATATGAATAATAAAACTTCATTTATTTTCTTATGTTTTCTATTATAAAATAAAAAAGGACAATATAAAACTAGTGGGATATCAAAAACTCGCTGAAAATTCAGCGAGAGGAAAGCCAACGGGTCGTTCGATTTGGCGAACGTTCGATGGCCCCTTTTTCTGTGAAGGGCTCCCTTGCCAAAAGGATTAGGAAATCAAAATACAATGCAATATACTGCATACAAATATTGTAATTCTTCAAAAAATTCGCCGTCGTGTGGATACACACATAATTCAAAACGTAAATTCTCAGGGCATACTAAGATGTTTTTATTTAAATTTTTATTTCAAAATAAATGTCAACGAATCGATTATATATGAAAAATATTGCAAACATTTATTTTTTTTAATAAAAATGTGTGAATTTAAATATTTTCATAATTTGCGTTTGGGCCGCACTTTAGACAAGCATGGTTTAGATCAATAGACCTTGTTCACCTTGACAAAAGGTCTTACGTTGGCACCGTAAAAAACAATAAGAAATCCAAGCAGAATTTCAGCCTGTCAAACATGGACCAATTGGATCAAGTTTGTATGGCTTCACACGATGTATCACTTTGGTTTCATACGTTAGGAAGACAAGTAGAGCAGTTTTGTTAGTACTGTGCATCATTCTAAATTCTCGGAATCTTGTTCCCAGGTTCGAGTCCTAGCTGGGTCAGAGTTAAGATTTATCTCCAAAAAATACCCTGCGCTGCCCACGGTCAGTAGGGGACACCGATGGTCTTGGAAAGGTTGCCGTCCGTCGGATGGGACGTTAAGACGTGGCTCCATGTTCGGAAGAGCCACACCCTATGCACGTTAGAGAACACACTAGATGGCCTTGACGGGAGGCTACCATCTGTCTCTGTACAGTTGTTCCAGTGGGTCTCCTCCCCCAACCTTCACTGAACCTTCCGGGTTCTTGTGACCTGGCAATTTAGCCCATGGTGTGCAAAAAAGTGTCGCTCAGAGGTAAAACAATCCAACGTTAAAGAACACGTTGGATGGCCTTGATGGGAGGCTACCATCTGTCTCCCAACAGCTGTTCCAGTGGGTCACCTCCCCCAACCTTCTCTGAGCATTCGGGGTCCTTGTGACCTGGCCATTTAGTCCATGGTGTGCAAAAAAGTGCCGCTCAGAGGTGAAACAATCCAACGTTAAAGAACACGCTGGATGGCCTAGACGGGAGGCTACCACCTGTCTCCCAACAGCTGTTCCAGTGGGTCCCCTCCCCAACTTTCTATGAGTCTTCGGAGTCCATGTGACCTGGCCATTTAGCCCATAGTGTGCAGAAAAGTGCCACTCACAGGTAAAACAACCCAACCCACCACGTTTACGAACATGGCTACCGTAGTATCTAGCGTCCCTACATTCGTACAGTGTTAATACAACCACTGCAGGAGCAAGACTGGTGAACTTGGGAACTACATCACCATCGTGCCAGCTCCCGTCCATGCTATTTGTGAGTCCAACCTTCTCGATCACCATGTCTTCAAGCCCTATATCGTGCACGTGACCAAGAGTCATCCCATCTCCCGTAATGCGTCGATTCTTGTGAACAAGGATGTCACCTATCGTGGTATAGATCTCAGTTTCACTGATCCGAACGAGACTTTATAGCATGCCGCATCTGGCTGAACAGCCATGACCTTAGAGGGTATTCTATTGCAGTGCCCTCAGCCCCGGATTCTCTGTGGGGACCCTAATGCCCACAGTCCATCCTGGGGCGGAGATATCAGCTCGGGAAGGTTGTCGAGAATTTCATTTTGCAGCATTATCGAAAATTTCATTTTGCATTTTTTTTTCTTTATCGTCAACGACGGCTCGCCCACGTTCTACAGACCTCCGAGTATCTTCAGTTTCATTGGTTTCTTTTACCTCTGAGCGTTAAAGAACACGCTGGATGGCCTTGACGGGAGGCTACCACCTGTCTCCCAACAGCTGTTCCAGTGGGTCTCCTCCCCCAACCTTCTCTGAGCATTTGGGGTCCTTGTGACCTGGCCATTTAGCCCATGGTGTGCAAAAAAGTGCCGCTCATAGGTAAAACAACCCAGAAAGCCTGTCATTGAGGCTAATTTCACCATGAAGTTACAACTACATTGAACCTTTCGTTCTATTTACAGTCGCTCAAAAAAAAATACCCGAACACTATGGTTGGTTACAGAATTCAGGAGAAATATGTGGCAACGATTTTTTTTAGAAATTAGTGTTCTGGCAACCGTGTACCGGTATACGAAGGTCACCAGATTACTAATTACCAACAAAAAAAATTTCTTTTTCTGAATTCTGTAATCAACCATAGTGTTCGGATATTTATTTGAGCGACTCTACACGAAGGTTGCCAGATCGCTAATTTCTAAAAGAATCGTCAGATATTTTTTCTGAATTCTGTAGTCAACCAGAGTGTTCGGATGTTTTTTGAGCGACTGTACACGAAGGTTGCCAGATCAGTAATTTCTAAAAAAATCGTTGACAGATATTTTTTCCGAATTCTGTAATCAACCATCATCATCATCCTCAAGCAGCCATCGGCTACGGAGGTCCAACCAGACCGTGCAATTTAGTTCTCCAAGCAAGTCTATCCTGAGCTACATCTATTGCATCTGGCCACTGCACACCAATTCTAACAAGGTCCTATTTGACATTGTCTGCCCACCGCATCCTAGGTCTTCCCTTCTTTCTGAGGCCTTTAGGCACACTGTTCATAACCCTATTCGCCAATCTATAATTATTCATACGGGCAACATGGCCAAACCAACGGAGTCTCTCTCTGCACAATATGCTGCTTAAAGGAGGTTGCAAACTCCTTTGCCTAATCTCATCATTAGTTACAAAGTTTGAACCACCTAATGCCCAAGATACTGCGTAAGCATCTGGAATCAAAAGCATTTAGTTTCCTGTTATCTTGTTTACAAAGTGTCCGAAGTTTCATTACCATAACTAACCCTAGAAAGAACCAAACTATTATACAGTCTAATTTTAGTCTTTAGGTGTATACGCCTATTTCTCCACACTCTCCATAGGTTCTTAAAAGTCCCGGCAGCAATCCCTATTCGTCTGTTAATCTCATGCCGCACATCACCATTATCTGTTACATAGCTCCCAAGATAATTGAACTGTGACACCTGCTCAAGACTGCAACCATTCAGATTAACTGAATCACAGCCTGCCTGACCAATTTTCATCACTTTAGTTTTCTCTCTGTTTATAACCAAACCTACTCTACTACCAATCTCATCAACAGCTCGAATGAAACCATAGGGTTCGGATATTTATTTGAGCGACTCTACACGAAGGTTGCCAGATCGCTAATTTCTAAAAGAATCGTCAGATATTTTTTCTGCATTCTGTAGTCAACCAGAGTGTTCGGATGTTTTTTGAGCGACTGTACACGAAGGTTGCCAGATCAGTAATTTCTAAAAAAACCGTTGCCAGATATTTTTTCCGAATTCTGTAATCAACCATACTGTTCGGATATTTTTTTGAGCGACTGTACAAAGTCTGAAAAGAATAAGAATTGAAATCTTGAAAAAAGAAATCGTTTCTCAATCGCAGCCAAGACATCCCTGGAAAAAAAAAATTTTTTTTTAGTCCTTCCCTGACTGTAACTTTGCACTTATAATGGCGAATCTTAGTGAAGAGTTTGTTGGAGAGAAGAGTTTTCAATAATCACATAGAGATGGCGCTGCGATCAGCGATATGATGTACTTATGTTGTAACTAGCCAGTGTCAGAAATCGCCCATAACACGTATTCGGATATTTTTTTTGAGCGACTGTATTTCATAAAAACTTTTTTTTTTTCAAAACTCTTCTAGTAAAAAAAAAACGCCACGCAGTATGAAATGTTGCATTGATTTGCGCATATCTTCCTTTTATTGACCAATTAAAACCGCGAGTCATATAATGTTGGACACCAAAAGAATCTGCTTCGAAAGTATAAATAATTATTTACGATATTCCTTTCCATAACTAGACAAAATTAGGCTTCTTTGAAAGTAAAAAAAAAATATTAGATCATACGATCTGGAAATTGATTTGTTTTACCTCTGAGCGGCACTTTTTTGCACACCATGGGCTAAATAACCACGTCACAAGGACCCTGAAGGCTCAGAGTAGTTTGTACAACCCACTGGAACGGCTGTTGGGAGACAGATGGTAGCCTCCCGTCAAGGCCATCCAGCGTGTTCTTTAACGTTGGGTTCTTTTACCTCTGAGCGGCACTTTTTTGCACACCATGGGCTAAATGAGCAGTTCACAAGGACCCTGAAGACTCAAAGAAGGTAGGGGGAGGGGACCCACTGCAACAGCTGTTGCGAGACAGATGGTAGCCTCCCGTCAAGGCCATCCAGCGTGTTCTTTAACGTTGGAATGTTTTACCTCTGAGCAGCACTTTTTTGCACACCGTGGGATAAATTGCCAGGTCACAAGGACCCCGAAAGCTCAGAGAAGGTTGGGGGAGGGAACCCACTGGAACAGCTGTTGGGAGACAGATGGTGGCCTCCCGTAAAGACCATCTAGCATGTTCTTTAACGCTCTATTGTTTTGCCTCTGAGCGGCACTTTTTTGCACACCATGGGCTAAATGGCCAGGTCACAAGGACCCCGAAGGCTCAGAGACGGTTGGGGGGAAGGGACCCACTGCAACAGCTGTTGGGAAACAGATGGTAGCCTCCCGTCAAGGCCATCCAGCGTGTTATTTAAGGTTGGATTGTTTTACCTCTAAGCAGCACTTTTTTCCACACCATCGGATAAATGGCCAGGTCACAAGGACCCCGAAGGCCCAGAGAAGGTTGGGGGAGGGGACCCACTGCAACAGCTGTTGGGAGAAAGATGGTAGCCTCCCGTCAAGACCATGCAACTTATTCTATAACGTCGGATTGTTTCAATTTTGAGCGGCAATTTTTTGCACACTATGGGCTAAATGGCCAGGTCACATGAACCCCAAAGGCTCAGAGAAGGTTGTCGGAGGGGACCCACTGCAACAGCTGCTGGGAGACAGATGGTAGCCTCCCGTCAATGCCATTTAGCGTGTTCTTTAACGTTGGATTATTTTACCACTGAGCGCCACTTTTTTGCACACCATGGGATAAATGGCTAGGTCACAAGGATCCCGAAGGCTCAGAGACGGTTGGGGGAGGGGACCCACTGCAACAGCTGTTGGGAGATAGATGGTAGCCTCCCGTCAAGACCATGCAACGTATTCTATAACTTTGGATTGTTTCAATTTTGAGCGGCAATTTTTTGCACACTATGGGCTAAATGGCCAGGTCACATGAACCCCAAAGGCTTAGAGAAGGTTGTCGGAGGGGACCCACTGCAACAGCTGCTGGGAGACAGATGGTAGCCTCCGGTCAATGCCATTTAGCGTGTTCTTTAACGTTGGATTATTTTACCACTGAGCGCCACTTTTTTGCACACCATGGGATAAATGGCTAGGTCACAAGGATCCCGAAGGCTCAGAGACGGTTGGGGGAGGGGACCCACTACAACAGCTGTTGGGAGATAGATGGTAGCCTCTCGTCAAGGCCATCCAGCGTGTTCTTTAACGTTGGGTTGTTTTACCTCTGAGCGGCACTTTTTTGCACACCATGGGCTAAATGGCCACGTCACAAGGACTCCGTAGATTCAGAGAAGGTTGAGGGAGGGGACCCACTGCAACAGCTGTTGGGAGACAGATGGTAGCCTCCCGTCAAGGCCATCCAGCGTGTTCTTTAACGTTGGATTGTTTTACTTCTGAGCGGCACTTTTTTGCACACTATGGGCTAAATGGCCAGGTCACATGAACCCCAAAGGCTCAGACAAGGTTGGGGGAGGGGACCCACTGCAACAGCTGCTGGGAGACAGATGGTAGCATCCCATCAAGGCCATCTAGCGTGTTCTTTAATGTTGGATTGTTTTACCACTGAGCGCCACTTTTTTGCACACCATGGGATAAATGGCTAGGTCACAAGAACCCTGAAGGCTCAGAGACGGTTGGGGGAGGGGACCCACTGCAACAGCTGTTGGGAAACAGATGGTAGCCTCCCGTCAAGACCATGCAACGTATTCAATAACGTTGGATTGTTTCACCTCTGAGCGGCACTTTTTTGCACAAAATGAGCTAAATAGCCAGGTCACAAGGAACCCGAAGGCTCAGAGAAGGTTGGGGCAGGGGACCCACTCCAACAGCTGTTGGGAGACAGATGGTAGCCTCCCGTCAAGGCCATCTAGCGTGTTCTTTAACGTTGGATTGTTTTACCACTGAGCGCCACTTTTTTGCACACCATGCGATAAATGGCCAGGTCACAAAGACCCTGAAGGCTCAGAGAAAGTTGGGGGAGGGGACGCACAGGAACAGCTGTTGGGAGACAGATGGTAGCCTCCCGTCAAGGCCATCCAGCGTGTTCTTTAACGTTGGATTGTTTTACCTCTGAGCGGCACTTTTTTGCACACTATGGGCTAAATGGTCAGGTCACATGAACCCCAAAGGCTCAGAGAAGGTTGGGGGAGGGGACCCACTGCAACAGCTGCTGGGAGACAGATGGTAGCCTCCCGTCAAGGTCATCTAGCGTGTTCTTTATCGTTGGATTATTTTACCACTGAGCGCCAATTTTTTGCACACCATGGGATAAATGGCTAGGTCACAAGGTCCCCGAAGGCTCAGAGACATTTGGGGGAGGGGACCCACTGCAACAGCTGTTGGGAGATAGATGGTAGCCTCCCGTCAAGGCCATCCAGCGTGTTCTTTAACGTTGGATTGTTTTACCTATGAGCAGCAATTTTTTGCACACCATGGGATAAATGGCCAGGTCACAAGGACCCCGAAGGCTCAGGGAAGGTTGGGGGAGGGAACCCACTGGAACAGCTGTTGGGAGACAGATGGTAACCTCCCGTCAAAGCCATCCAGCGTGGTCTTTAACGTCAGATTGTTTTACCTCTAAGTGGGACTCTTTTGCACAGCATGTGCTAAATGGCTAGGCAACATAGACCCCGAAGAATCAGAGAAGGTTTGGGGAGGGGACCCACTGGAACAGCTGTTGGGAGACAGATGGTAGCCTCACGTCAAGGCCATCCATCGTGTTCTTTAACGTTGGATTGTTTCACCTCTGAGCGGCTCTTTTTTGCACTCAATGAGCTAAAAGCCCAGGTCACATGGACCCCAATGGCTCAGAGAAGGTTGGGGGTTGGGACCCACTGGAACAGCTGTTGGGAGACAGATGGTAGTCTCCCGTCCAGGCCATCCAGCGTGTTCTTAACGTTGGTTTGTTTCACCTCTGAGCTGCACTTTTTTCACACTATGGGCTAAATGGCCAGGTCACATGGACCCCGAAGGCTCAGAGAAGGTTGGGGGAGGGGACCCACTGCAACAGCTGTTGGGAGACAGATGGTAGCTTCCCGTCAAGGCCATCAAACGTATTGTTTAACGTTGGATTATTTCAACTGTGAGCGGCTCTTTTTTGCACTCAATGAGCTAAAATGACAGGTCACATGGACCCCAATGGCTCAGAGAAGGGGAGGGGGACCCACTGGAACAGCTGTTGGGAGACAGATGGTAGTCTCCCGTCAAGGCCATCCAACGTGTTCTTTAACGTTGGATTATTTTACCTCAGAGCGGCACTTTTTTGACACCACGGGCTAAATGGCCAGGTTACAAGGACCCCTAAGGCTCAGAGAAGGTTGGGGGAGGGAACCCATTGGAACAGCTGTTGGGAGACAGATGGTGGCCTCCCGTAAAGCCCATCCAGCGTGTTCTTAACGTTGGTTTGTTTTACCTCTGATCCGTACTTTTTTGCACGCTCAGAGATAAAACAATGGAACGTTAAAGAACACTGGATGGCCTTGACGGGAGGCTACCATCTGTCTCCCAACAGCTGTTCCAGTGGGGGTCCCTTCCCCAAACCTTCTCTGAGACTTCGGGGTCCATGTGACCTGCCCATTTAGCCCATTGTGCACAAAAAAGTGCCGCTCAGAGGTAAAACAATCCAACATCAAAGAACACACTGGATGGCCTTGTCGGGAGGCTACCATCTGTCTCCCAACAGCTGTTCTAGTGGGTCCCCTCCCACAATCTTCTCTGAGCCTTCGGGGTCCTTGTGACCTGGCCATTTAACATATTGTATAGAAAAAAGGCCGTCCCGTGGCAGAGAGGTTAGCGCGCTTGGCTACTGATCTACGGGACCTGGGTTCGAGCCCCGGGTAAGGCATGGATGTTCGTGTTGTTTTTCTGCTGAGGTCCTGCCATCCTCTCAGATCTTCTACTGTGGCATATAACCTGAGAGGCTCCTGTCAGACCTTTGTGGCAAGCAGCTGCTTGAGGGGGTATTTATTTATTTTTATTTATTTATTTTATGGAAAAAAGTGCGGCTCATGGGTAAAACAATAGAAAGTTAAAGAACACGCTGGATGGCCTTGACGGCAGGCTACCATCTGTCTCCCAACAGCTGTTCCAGTGAATCCCCTCTCCCAACCTTCTCTGAGCCTTCGGGGTCCTTGTGACCTGGCCATTTAGCAAACTGTGGGCAAAAAAGTGTCGCTCAGAGGTGAAATTATCGAACGTTAAAGAACACGCTGGATGGCCTTGACGGGAGACTACCATCTGTCTCCCAACAGCTGTTCCAGTGGGTACCCTCCCCCAACCTGCTCTGAGCCTTCGGGGTCCTTGTGACCTGGCCATTTAGCCCATTGTGCTCAAAAAAGTGCCGCTCAGAGGTAAAACAATCCAACGTTAAAGAACACACTGCATGGCCTTAACGGGAGGCTACCATCTGTCTCCCAACAGGTGTTCCAGTGGGTCCCCTCTCTCAACCTTCGCTGAGCGTTCGGGGTCCTTGTGACCTGGCCATTTAGCCCATTGTGCACAAAATATTGCTGCTCAGAGGTAAAACAATCCAACGTTAAAGAACACACTGGATGGCCTTAACGGGAGGCTACCATCTGTATCCCATCAGCTGTTCCAGTGGGTCCCCTCCCCCACCTTCTCTGAGCCTTCGGGGTCCTTGTGACTTGACCATTTAGCCCATGGTATTCAAAAATGTGCCGGTCAGAGGTAAAACAACTCAACCTTAAAGAACACGCTGAATTGCGTGTTCTTTAAGCTACCATCTGTCTGCCAACATGTTCTTTTGGGTCCTCTCCCCCGTGGGTCCCCCCGTTAACTTTCTCTAAGCCTTCGGGGTTCATGTGACCTTGCGAGTTAGCCCATGATGTACAAAAAACTGCCGCTCAGAGGAATCCCAACTAAAGACTGTATTAATTTTAGAATTGTTGTTTATCTTTCAGAGTGATTCCAACATCCAAGTGTATCCCAAAGTCTTTGTGTTCATTAGTTTCGTTGTTGCTCGTGCACGAGGCGGCGTACGTGCCGAGAGGTCCTCCAAGCACGCTTCGAAGTGTCCTCTGGCCACAAGTAGCACTTACGCTCGGTGGCCATTCGTCCAGAAGCTGAAGATAGTTTTGTCCGCCATTAGGACGGTCGTATCTGGCCGCTGCCGTGCTATCTGCACTGATGGATGGGCCGCAGGTCGGCGTTAATGTGTCGCCGAGGCCGCCGCCGCAGACAAGCGGGCGCATTGTGTGTGGCAGAGCGGCGCGTGCAGGCCACACACAGTGGCTCTGTCAGCGCAGAGAATAGGGACGAGATTAATGGCGCTCGAGATTAGAACGTCAGGCCTTGACACCTGTGGCCGCAGGAGGGCGCTGGTGCGCTTTCCACTGATTCGCGATGAGATGAGGCGCGGACTCTGCGGTCGGATGCGAGGCGAGTGGTCGCCATGGCAACGTCAACACTCCTGAATTGGAGCAGACCAGCTGTCGAGTAAAGTTCATGTCGAGGTTACGATGCGGAGAGCGAATGGGGTCACGAAACGATTTCCTCCGGGATTCTTTAAAATAAAAATCTCGTAATGAAAATAAATGTCCCTTCAAGCAGCTGCTTGACACAAGAGGTCTGAATATTGCGGATGAAAATTTAGTAAACATTTTAGAATATTTCGCAGATAGCTAAGCAGCAAAGTATAAATTTGCGGTCGCCAAAATTAGGTACAAGATGTTTATGAGGTTCCAGCGAAAAATATTCGAATGCAAGTGTTTCTATCGACTTTCTGTCGGATACTATTTTGAGCGACTGTACGCGGTAAAGTGTTTTGGGGTACCCTAGCTAGTCCCTAGCTGAAACTGACTAGCACTCACTAGTCCCTAGCTGAAACTGACTAGCACTCACTAGTTCCTAGCTGAAACTGACTAGCATTTACTAGTCCCTAAGCTAAAACTATAGCTAGGACTAGTCCATAGCTGAAACTGACTAGCACTCACTAGTCCCTAAGCTAAAACTAGTAGCTAGGACTAGTCCCTAGCTGAAACTGACTAGCACTCACTAGTCCCTAGCTGAAACTGACTAGCATTTACTAGACCCTAGGCTAAAACTAGTAGCTAGGACTAGTCCATAGCTGAAACTGACTAGCACTCACTAGTCCCTAAGCTAAAACTAGTAGCTAGGACTAGTCCCTAGCTGAAACTGACTAGCATTTACTAGTCCCTAGGCTAAAACTAGTAGCTAGGACTAGTCCATAGCTGAAACTGACTAGCATTTACTAGTCCCTAAGCTAAAACTAGTAGATAGGACTAGTCCCTAGCTGAAACTTTCTAGCACTCACTAGACCCTAGCTGAAACTGACTAGCATCTACTAGACCCTAGGCTAAAACTAGTAGCTAGGACTAGTCCATAGCTGAAACTGACTAGCACTCACTAGTCCCTAAGCTAAAACTAGTAGCTAGGACTAGTCCCTAGCTGAAACTGACTATCACTCACTAGTCCCTAGCTGAAACTGACTAGCACTCACTAGTCCCTAGCTGAAACTGACTAGCACTCACTAGTCCCTAGCTGAAACTGACTAGCACTCGCTAGTCCCTAGCTGAAACTGACTAGCACTCACTAGTCCCTGGCTGAAGCTGACTAGCGTTTAATAGCACTAACTAGACCCTAGATGAAACTGATTAGCAGTTAATAGCACTGACTAGTCCCTAGATGAAGCTTACTAGCACTCACTAGTCCCTCGCTGAAGCTGACTATTAGTGAATATCACTAACTAGACCCTAGATGAAACTGATTAGCAGTTAATAGCACTGACTACTCCCTAGCTGAAGCTCACTAGCACTGAATAGCACTAACTAGACCCTAGATGAAACTGATTAGCAGTTAATAGCACTGAGTAGTCCCTAGCTAAAGCTGACTAGCACTCACTAGTCCCTAGCTGAAACTGACTAGTACTGAATAGCACTAACTAGACCCTAAATGAAACTGATTAGCAATTAATATCACTGATTAGTCCGTAGCTGAAGCTGACTAGTACAAAATAGCACTGACTAGTCTGTAGGTGAAACTCACTAGCACTGAATAGCACTAACTAGACCTTAGATGAAACCGATTAGCAAGTAATAGCACTGACTAGTCCCTAGCTGAAGCTGACTAGCACTCACTAGTCTCTAGCTGAAGCTGACTAGCATTTAATTCCATTAATTAATAGATTGAATCCCTTTAATCAAGTTAAATCGCTTCAATCAATTGAGTTAAATCCCATCAATCAATTAAGTCCCTTTAATCAAGTTAAATCCTTTCAATCATGTTAAATCCCTTTAATGAAGTAAAATCCTTTTAATCAAGTTAACTCCCTTCAATCAAGTTAAAATAAATAAAATAAATACCCCCTCAAGCAGCTGCTTGCCACAGAGGTCTGACAGGAGCCTGTCAGTTTATATGCCAAAGTAGAAGATCTGAGAGGATGGCAGGACCTCAGCAGAAAAACAGCACATACAACCATGCCTTATCCGGGGTTCGAACCTAATCAAGTTGTCCCTTTAATCATGTTAAATCCTTCAATCAAGTTAAATCCCTTCATCAAGTGGTCCCTTTAATCAAGTTAAATCCTTCAATAAAGTTAAATCACTTCAATCAAATGAAGTCCGTTTAATCAAGTTAAATCTCTTCAATCAAGTTAAATTCCTTCAATCAAGTGAAATTCCTTTAATCAAGTTAACTCTCTTCAATCAAGTAAAGTCCCTTCAATCAAGTTAAATCCCTTCAATCAAGTGAAATCCCTTTAATCAAGTTAAATTCTTCAATCAAGGTAAATCCCTTCAATCAAGTTAAATCCTTTCATTCAAGTTAAATCCTTTCAATCAAGTCCCTTCAATCAAGTTAAATCCCTTCAATCAAGTTAGGTCCCTTTAATCAAGTTAAATCCTTCAATCAAGTTAACTCTCTTCAATCAAGTTAAATCCCTTCAATTAAGTCAAATCTCTTCAATTAAGTTAACTTTCTTCAATCAAGTTAACTCCCTTCAATCAAGTTAAAACCCTTCAATCAAGTTAAGTCCCTTTAATCAAGTTAAATCATTCAATCAAGTTAAATCCCTTCAACCAAATTAAGTCCGTTTAATGAAGTTAAATCTCTTCAATCAAGTTAAATCCTTTCAATCAAGTGAAGTCCCTTTAATCAAGTTAACTCTCTTCAATCAAGTTAAATTCCTTCAATCAAGTTAAATCCCTTCAATCAAGTTAAACCTCTTCAATCCAGTGAAGTCCCTTTAATCAAGTTAACTCTCTTCAATCAAGTTAAATCCCTTCAATCAAGTCCTTTTAATTAAGTTAAATCCTTGAATCAAATTAAATCCCTTCAATCAAGTGGTCTCTTTAATCAAGTTAAATCCTTCAATCAAGTTAAATCACTTCAATCAAATGAAGTCCGTTTAATCAAGTTAAATCTCTTCAATCAAGTTAAATTCCTTCAATCAAGTTAAATCCCTTCAATCAAGTTAAATCTCTTCAATCAAGTTAAATCCTTCATCAAGTTAAATCCTTCAATCAAGTTAAATCCTTCAATTAAGTTAAATCCCTTCAATCCAGTGAAGTTCCTTTAATCAAGTTAACTCTCTTCAATCAAGTTAAATCCCTTCAATCAAGTTAAATCCTTTCAATCAAGTAAATTCCTTCAATCAAGTTAAGTCCTTTTAATTAAGTGAAATCCTTGAATCAAGTTAAATCCCTTCAATCAAGTTAAGTCCCCTTAATTAAGTTAAATCCCTTCAATCAAGTGAAGTCCCTTCAATCAAGTTAAATTTTTTCCATCAAGTTAAGTCCCTTTAATCAAGTTAAATCCCTTCAATCAAGTTAAGTCCCTTAAATCAGGTTAAGTCTCTTCAATCATGTTAAATCTCATCAATCAAGTTAAATCTCTTCAATCAAGTTAAATCCCTAAAAAAATTGAAAAATTGCATCATCATCATCATCTCTCAAAACACAGATGTAGAGAGATTTTCTCCATTTGACCCACAAAGCTAATAGCTCATCTGCAGGAAATATTGATGAGCATTAATTTTTCCTACATAAGAGAACAGAAAAGTCATTGGATGCAGGTTTTCTCAGGATTACAGATTGACAGACATTCTTTAAATAGTTTTTAACTATTAACTTCATTTCACTAATATTAGTTAGATATATGATTTCTCTTGGCAACTGGTTAAAGATCTCCGTCACTTTAGACTTTTTAGGATTTTTACCGTAATTATTAACAAAATTCGGGATTTGAAAATAATTATTGGTCTGAAATCTGGTGTTCTTATCTCGTGCAATTTGTAGTTTATATGTGTCATCGAAATAATGATCCAGAATAATGGATTGATTGAAGTGACAGAATAGTTAAGGATGAAAATCTCTCACTTGCGTTTGAAAAGTGATCTCTAAGCTTGTACGGAATGACATTTTTTGCTATAGATAATTGCAATTTTTAAATTTTTTTGGGGTTAGTGATGCCAGTTGTTCCATATATTTTAATTCCATACCTAATTAAAGATTCACAAATTTTCCACGCGCAAAAGTAGAAAAGATTGAGAAGAGATGAAAAATTAGTGACTTATCAGACTTTATCAGAACCGTATGATATAGGGTTGGATTGTTTCACCTCTGAGCGGCACTTTTTTGCACACAATGAGCTAAATGGCCAGGTCACATAGACCCCGAAGGATCAGATAAGGTTGGGGAAGGGAATCCACTGGAACAGCTGTTGGGAGATAGGTGGTAGCCTCCCGTCAAGGCCATCCAGCGTGGTCTTTAACGTTGGATTGTTTTACCTCTGAGGAGCACTTTTTTGCACACAATGCGCTAAATGGTCAGGTCACAAGGACCCCGAAGGCTCAGAGAATGTTGGAGGAGGAGAGCCACTGTAACAGCTGTTGGGAGACAGATGGTAGCCTCCCGTCAAGGCCATCCAGCGTGGTCTTTAACGTCAGATTGTTTTACCTCTAAGTGGGACTCTTTTGCACAGCATGTGATAAATGGCTAGGCAACATAGACCCCGAAGAATCAGAGAAGGTTTGGGGAGGGGACCCACTGGAACAGCTGTTGGGAGACAGATGGTACTCTCCCGTCAAGGCCATCCAGCGTGTTCTTTAACGTGCACAGTATGCACAGTAACCTTCACACGGGGCTTAAAGTTCCATCCGACGGACGGCGGCCTTTCCAAGCCCATCAGTGTCCCCTACTGACCGTGGGCAGGGCGGGGAATTTTGCGGAGATAAATCTCAACGCTGACCCAGCTGGCACTCGAACCTGGGAACTACAGATTACGAGCATGGCGCGCTACCGACTAAGCCACCGACGCCCGAGGCGAGTGAAGGAGAGATAAAATCAAATAAAAACCAATGATCACACTTGTGAAACGATAACTAACACTTTTACCGAAAATGTCACAAAAACGATACAGTTGAATGTTTTCGCTAATGGAAAATTCAAATTAATAAAGTTTCTGTTCCACTGAGAAGGCTAGAAGCACTCTGCTTGTTATTTAACGCTTCTCATATCCGTCGTCTGGTAGCGCAAACATCGTACGATCTCGTTCACTTGTTCTCATGACAACCCCACCACCGCCCACTTAGATGCTGCGGGTGAAGTCGAGCTGCTCGTGGCGCTTGATGGCTGCCATCTGCGCCGTCCGAGGGCGTGGCAGCGGCAGGTAATGGCGGACTCCATTAGCTGAGGAGGCGGCTGCATTAATGGTGACGTGCAGGCTTCTCTGCATTGCCTGTACGCTTTGTGGGGTGGCCCTTCGAAAGTCACGTTGAAAGCAGAAACCAGAAACGAGCTCACTGATTTTTTTCGCAAAGCAGAAAACGGTACGAAATTAAAGGGGCTTTCAAAGAAAGAAACTTACATGTTGTTATTTATGGATGCGAAAAGGGAATGAAACGGAAAATGATTGTCCGCTAGATTTTAGAAGCGAGCGACAAACTTGCTCGTTAATTAAGTCTTGAATTTTGAAAACAGACTTTGAATTCACCTGTTGGGTAAATCGCAATACCAGGCGAAATCGAATCCTCTGTTTTGGCCAATGGAAACACAAAGCTTCTCTGCACACAGACATCCCAAAAGTCTTTATTTCGCATAGATCCCAAAAGTCTTTATTTCGCATAGATCCCAAAAGTCTTTATTTCGCAGAGATCCCAATAGTCTTTATTTTGCATAGATCCCAAAAGTCTTTATTTCGCATAGATCCCAAAAGTCTTTACTTCACATAGATAAAAAAATTTCATTTCACATAGATCCCAAAAGTCTTTATTTCGCATAGATCCCAAAAGTCTTTATTTCACATAGATCCCAAAGGTCTTTATTTCACATATATCAAAAAAATTCATTTCACATAGATCCCAAAAGTCTTTATTTCGCATAGATCCCAAAAGTCTTTATTTCGCATAGATCCCAAAAGTCTTTATTTCGCATAGATCCCAAAAGTCTTTATTTCACGTAGATCCCAAAGGTCTTTATTTCACATATATCAAAAAAATTAATTTCACATAGATCCCAAAAGTCTTTATTTCGCATAGATCCCAAAAGTCTTTATTTCGCATAGATCCCAAAAGTCTTTATTTCGCATAGATCAAAAAACCTTATTTCGCATAGATCCCAAAAGTCTTTATTTCACATAGATCCCAAAATTCCTTATTTCACATAGATCAAAAAAACTTTATTTCACATTGATCCCAAAAGTCTTTATTTCACATTGATCCCAAAAGTCTTTATTTCACATTGATTCCAAAAGTCTTCATTTCGCATAGATCCCAAAAGTTTTCATTTCGCATAGATCCCAAAAGTCTTTATTTCGCATAGATCAAAAAACCTTATTTCGCATAGATCCCAAAAGTCTTTATTTCACATAGATCCCAAAATTCCTTATTTCACATAGATCAAAAAAATCTTTATTTCACATTGATCCCAAAAGTCTTTATTTCGCAGAGATCCCAAAAGTCTTTATTTCGCAGAGATCCCAAAAGTATTTATTTCACATATATCCCAAAAGTCTTTATTTCGCACAGATCCCAAAAGTCTTTATTTCTCATTGATCCCAAAAGTCTTTATTTCGCACAGATCCCAAAAGTCTTCATTTCTCATTGATCCCAAAAGTCTTCATTTCGCATAGATCCCAAAAATCTTTATTTCACAAAGATAAAAAAAACTTTATTTCACATTGATCCCAAAAGTCTTTATTTCACATTGATCCCAAAAGTCTTTATTTCACATTGATCCCAAAAGTCTTTATTTCACATTGATCCCAAAAGTCTTTATTTCACATTGATTCCAAAAGTCTTCATTTCGCATAGATCCCAAAAGTTTTCATTTCGCATAGATCCCAAAAGTCTTTATTTCGCATAGATCAAAAAACCTTATTTCTCATAGATCCCAAAAGTCTTTATTTCACATTGATCCCAAAAGTCTTTATTTCACATTGATTCCAAAAGTCTTCATTTCGCATAGATCCCAAAAGTTTTCATTTCGCATAGATCCCAAAAGTCTTTATTTCGCATAGATCAAAAAACTTTATTTCGCATAGATCCCAAAAGTCTTTATTTCACATAGATCCCAAAATTCCTTATTTCACATAGATCAAAAAAATCTTTATTTCACATTGATCCCAAAAGTCTTTATTTCACATTGATCCCAAAAGTCTTTATTTCACATTGATTCCAAAAGTCTTTATTTCGCATAGATCCCAAAAGTCTTTATTTCGCATAGATATCAAAAGTCTTTATTTCACATAGATCCCAAAAGTCTTTATTTCGCATAGAAAAAAAACTTTATTTCACATAGATCCCAAAAGTTCTTATTTCACATAGATAAAAAATCTTTATTTCACATAGATCCCAAAAGTACTTATTCACATAGATCAAAAAAACTTTATTTCACATAGATCCCAAAAGTCTTTATTTCGCAAAGATAAAAAAAACTTTATTTCACATAGACCCCAATAGTCCTTATTTCACATAGATAAAAAAACCTTTATTTCACATAGACCCCAAAAGTTTTATTTCACATAGATCAAAAAACTTTATTTCACATAGATCCCAAAAGTCTTTATTTCACATGGATCACAAAAGTCTTTATTTCTCATTGATCCCAAAAGTCTTTATTTCTCATAGATCCCAAAAGTCTTCATTTTGCATAGATCCCAAAAGTCTTTATTTCGGATAGATCAAAAAATCTTTATTTCACATAGATGCCAAAAGTCTTTATTTCACATAGATCCCAAAAGTCTTTATTTCGCATAGATCCCAAAAGTCTTCATTTCGCATAGATCCCGAAAGTCTTTATTTCACATAGAACCCAAAAGTCTTTATTTCGCATAGATCCCAAAAGTCTTCATTTAGCATAGATCCCAAAAGTCTTCATTTCACATAGATCCCAAAAGACTTTATTTCGCATAGATCCCAAAAGATTTTATTTCACATTAATCCCAAAGTCTTTGATCAAGAATTGAAACGATGAAGAATTGAAACATACTTTGAAACGATGAAGAACTGAAACCAACTTTGAAGCGATGAAGAACTGAAACATACTTTGAAGCAAGGAAGAATTGATACATACTTTGAAACGAATGAAGAACGATGAAGATTTTTGCATTGGGTACTTTCAAACGATGAAGAACTGAAAAATACTTTGAAGCGATGAAGAATTGAAACATACTTTGAAGCAATGAAGAATTGAAACATACTTTGAAGCGATGAAGAATTGAAACATAATTTGAAGCGATAAAAAATTGAAACGTACTTTGAAGCAATGAAGAATTGATACATACTTTGAACCGAATGAAGAACGATGAAGATTTTTGCATTGGGTACTTTCAAACGATGAAGAACTGAAAAATACTTTGAAGCGAATAAGAATTGAAACATACTTTGAAGCGAATAAGAATTGAAACATACTTTGAAGCGATGAAGAATTGAAACATACTATGAAGCAAGGAAGAATTGATACATACTTTGAACCGAATGAAGAACGATGAAGATTTTTGCATTGGGTACTTTCAAATGATGAAGAACTGAAAAATACTTTGAAGCGAATAAGAATTGAAACATACATTGAAGCGATGAAAAATTGAAACATACTTTGAAGCGATGAAGAATTGAAACATACTTTGAAGCGATGAAGAATTGAAACATACTTTGAAGCAAGGAAGAATTGATACATACTTTGAACCGAATGAAGAACGATGAAGATTTTTGCATTGGGTGGACTTTCAAACGATGAAGAACTGAAAAATACTTTGAAGCGATGAAGAATTGAAACATACTTTGAAGCAATGAAGAATTGAAACATACTTTGAAGCGAATGAAGAAAGATGAAGATTTTTGCATTGGGTACTTTGAAACGATGAAGAACTGAAACATACTTTGAAGCGATGAAGAATAGGAACATACTTTGAAACGATGAAGAACTGAAACATACTTTGAAGCGATGAAGAATTGAAACATAGTTTGAAGCGATGAAGAACTGAAACATAGTTTGAAGCGATGTAGAATTGAAACATAGTTTGAAGCGATGAAGAACTGAAACATACTTTGAAGCGATGAAGAACTGAAACATACTTTGAAGGGAATGAAGAACGATGAAGATTTTTGCATTGGGTACTTTGAAACGATGAAGAACTGAAACATACTTTGAAGCGATGAAGAATTGAAACATACTTTGAAGCGAATGAAGAACGATGAAGATTTTTGCATTGGGTACTTTGAAACGATGAAGAACTGAAACATACTTTGAAACAATGAAGAACTGAAACATACTTTGAAGCGAATGAAGAACGATGAAGATTTTTTGCATTGGGTACTTTGAAACGTTGAAGAACTGAAACATATTTTGAAACGATGAAGAACTGAAACCTACTTTGAAACGATGAAGAATTGAAACATACTTTGAAGCGATGAAGAATTGAAACATACTTTGAAGCTATGAAGAACTGAAACATACCTTGAAGCGATGAAGAAGTGAAACATACTTTGAAGCGAATGAAGAACGATGAAGATTTTTTGCATTGGGTACTTTGAAACGTTGAAGAACTGAAACATATTTTGAAACGATGAAGAACTGAAACCTACTTTGAAACGATGAAGAACTGAAACATACTTTGAAGCGATGAAGAATTGAAACATACTTTGAAGCTATGAAGAACTGAAACATACCTTGAAGCGATGAAGAAGTGAAACATACTTTGAAGCGAATGAAGAACGATGAAGAATTTTTGCATTGGGTACTTTGAAACGTTGAAGAACTGAAACATATTTTGAAACGATGAAGAACTGAAACCTACTTTGAAACGATGAAGAACTGAAACATACTTTGAAGCGATGAAGAATTGAAACATACTTTGAAGCGATGAAGAACTGAAACATACCTTGAAGCGATGAAGAAGTGAAACATACTTTGAAGCGAATGAAGAACGATGAAGATTTTTGCATTGGGTACTTTGAAACGTTGAAGAACTGAAACATATTTTGAAACGATGAAGAACTGAAACCTACTTTGAAACGATGAAGAACTGAAACATACTTTGAAGCGATGAAGAATTGAAACATACTTTGAAGCGATGAAAAACTGAAACATACCTTGAAGCGATGAAGAAGTGAAACATACTTTGAAGCGAATGAAGAACGATGAAGATTTTTGCATTGGGTACTTTGAAACGTTGAAGAACTGAAACATATTTTGAAACAATGAAGAACTGAAACCTACTTTGAAACGATGAAGAATTGAAACATACTTTGAAGCGATGAAGAATTGAAACATACTTTGAAGCTATGAAGAACTGAAACATACCTTGAAGCGATGAAGAAGTGAAACATACTTTGATGCGAATGAAGAACGATGAAGATTTTTTGCATTGGGTACTTTGAAACGTTGAAGAACTGAAACATATTTTGAAACGATGAAGAACTGAAACCTACTTTGAAACGATGAAGAACTGAAACATACTTTGAAGCGATGAAGAATTGAAACATACTTTGAAGCTATGAAGAACTGAAACATACCTTGAAGCGATGAAGAAGTGAAACATACTTTGAAGCGAATGAAGAACGATGAAGATTTTTGCATTGGGTACTTTGAAACGTTGAAGAACTGAAACATATTTTGAAACGATGAAGAACTGAAACCTACTTTGAAACGATGAAGAACTGAAACATACTTTGAAGCGATGAAGAATTGAAACATACTTTGAAGCTATGAAGAACTGAAACATACCTTGAAGCGATGAAGAAGTGAAACATACTTTGAAGCGAATGAAGAACGATGAAGATTTTTTGCATTGGGTACTTTGAAACGTTGAAGAACTGAAACATATTTTGAAACAATGAAGAACTGAAACCTACTTTGAAACGATGAAGAACTGAAACATACTTTGAAGCGATGAAAAATTGAAACATACTTTGAAGCGATGAAGAACTGAAACATACCTTGAAGCGATGAAGAAGTGAAACATACTTTGAAGCGAATGAAGAACGATGAAGATTTTTGCATTGGGTACTTTGAAACGTTGAAGAACTGAAACATACTTTGAAACAATGAAGAACTGAAACATACTTTGAAGCGAATGAAGAAAGATGAAGATTTTTGCATTGGGTACTTTGAAACTTTGAAGAACTGAAACATATTTTGAAACGATGAAGAACTGAAACCTACTTTGAAACGATGAAGAATTGAAACATACTTTGAAGCGAATGAAGAATTGAAACATACTTTGAAGCGAATGAAGAACGATGATGATTTTTGCATTGGGTACTTTGAAGCGAATAAGAATTGAAACATACTTTGAAACGATGAAGAACTGAAACATACTTTGAAGCGATGAAGAATTGAAACATACTTTGAAACGATGAAGAACTGAAACATATTTTGAAACGATGAAGAACTGAAACCTACTTTGAAACGATGAAGAATTGAAACATACTTTGAAGCGAATGAAGAATTGAAACATACTTTGAAGCTATGAAGAACGATGATGATTTTTGCATTGGGTACTTTGAAGCGAATAAGAATTGAAACATACTTTGAAGCGATGAAGAACTGAAACATACTTTGAAACGATGAAGAACTGAAACATATTTTGAAGCGATGAAGAATTGAAACATAGTTTGAAGCGATGAAGAGCTGAAACATACTTTGAAGCGATGAAGAGCTGAAACATACTTTGAAGCGATGAAGAATTGAAACATACTTTGAAGCGATGAAGAATTGAAACATAGTTTGAAGCGATGAAGAGCTGAAACATACTTTGAAGCGATGAAGAGCTGAAACATACTTTGAAGCGATGAAGAATTGAAACATACTTTGAAGCGATGAAGAACTGAAACATACCTTGAAGCGATGAAGAAGTGAAACATACTTTGAAGCGAATGAAGAACGATGAAGATTTTTGCATTGGGTACTTTGAAACGTTGAAGAACTGAAACATATTTTGAAACGATGAAGAACTGAAACCTACTTTGAAACGATGAAGAACTGAAACATACTTTGAAGCGATGAAGAATTGAAACATACTTTGAAGCGATGAAGAACTGAAACATACCTTGAAGCGATGAAGAAGTGAAACATACTTTGAAGCGAATGAAGAACGATGAAGATTTTTTGCATTGGGTACTTTGAAACGTTGAAGAACTGAAACATATTTTGAAACGATGAAGAACTGAAACCTACTTTGAAACGATGAAGAACTGAAACATACTTTGAAGCGATGAAGAATTGAAACATACTTTGAAGCGATGAAGAACTGAAACATACCTTGAAGCGATGAAGAAGTGAAACATACTTTGAAGCGAATGAAGAACGATGAAGATTTTTGCATTGGGTACTTTGAAACGTTGAAGAACTGAAACATACTTTGAAACAATGAAGAACTGAAACATACTTTGAAGCGAATGAAGAAAGATGAAGATTTTTGCATTGGGTACTTTGAAACTTTGAAGAACTGAAACATATTTTGAAACGATGAAGAACTGAAACCTACTTTGAAACGATGAAGAATTGAAACATACTTTGAAGCGAATGAAGAATTGAAACATACTTTGAAGCGAATGAAGAACGATGATGATTTTTGCATTGGGTACTTTGAAGCGAATAAGAATTGAAACATACTTTGAAACGATGAAGAACTGAAACATACTTTGAAGCGATGAAGAATTGAAACATACTTTGAAACGATGAAGAACTGAAACATATTTTGAAACGATGAAGAACTGAAACCTACTTTGAAACGATGAAGAATTGAAACATACTTTGAAGCGAATGAAGAATTGAAACATACTTTGAAGCTATGAAGAACTGAAACATACTTTGAAGCGATGAAGAATTGAAACATACTTTGAAACGATGAAGAACTGAAACATACTTTGAAGCGATGAAGAATTGAAACATACTTTGAAGCTATGAAGAAATGAAACATACCTTGAAGCGATGAAGAAGTGAAATATACTTTAAAGCGAATGAAGAACGATGAAGATTTTTTGCATTGGGTACTTTGAAACGTTGAAGAACTGAAACATATTTTGAAACAATGAAGAACTGAAACCTACTTTGAAACGATGAAGAATTGAAACATACTTTGAAGCGATGAAGAATTGAAACATACTTTGAAGCTATGAAGAACTGAAACATACCTTGAAGCGATGAAGAAGTGAAACATACTTTGAAGCGAATGAAGAACGATGAAGATTTTTTGCATTGGGTACTTTGAAACGTTGAAGAACTGAAACATATTTTGAAACGATGAAGAACTGAAACCTACTTTGAAACGATGAAGAACTGAAACATACTTTGAAGCGATGAAGAATTGAAACATACTTTGAAGCTATGAAGAACTGAAACATACCTTGAAGCGATGAAGAAGTGAAACATACTTTGAAGCGAATGAAGAACGATGAAGATTTTTTGCATTGGGTACTTTGAAACGTTGAAGAACTGAAACATATTTTGAAACAATGAAGAACTGAAACCTACTTTGAAACGATGAAGAACTGAAACATACTTTGAAGCGATGAAAAATTGAAACATACTTTGAAGCGATGAAGAACTGAAACATACCTTGAAGCGATGAAGAAGTGAAACATACTTTGAAGCGAATGAAGAACGATGAAGATTTTTGCATTGGGTACTTTGAAACGTTGAAGAACTGAAACATACTTTGAAACAATGAAGAACTGAAACATACTTTGAAGCGAATGAAGAAAGATGAAGATTTTTGCATTGGGTACTTTGAAACTTTGAAGAACTGAAACATATTTTGAAACGATGAAGAACTGAAACCTACTTTGAAACGATGAAGAATTGAAACATACTTTGAAGCGAATGAAGAATTGAAACATACTTTGAAGCGAATGAAGAACGATGATGATTTTTGCATTGGGTACTTTGAAGCGAATAAGAATTGAAACATACTTTGAAACGATGAAGAACTGAAACATACTTTGAAGCGATGAAGAATTGAAACATACTTTGAAACGATGAAGAACTGAAACATATTTTGAAACGATGAAGAACTGAAACCTACTTTGAAACGATGAAGAATTGAAACATACTTTGAAGCGAATGAAGAATTGAAACATACTTTGAAGCTATGAAGAACGATGATGATTTTTGCATTGGGTACTTTGAAGCGAATAAGAATTGAAACATACTTTGAAGCGATGAAGAACTGAAACATACTTTGAAACGATGAAGAACTGAAACATATTTTGAAGCGATGAAGAATTGAAACATAGTTTGAAGCGATGAAGAGCTGAAACATACTTTGAAGCGATGAAGAGCTGAAACATACTTTGAAGCGATAAAGAATTGAAACATACTTTGAAGCGATGAAGAATTGAAACATAGTTTGAAGCGATGAAGAGCTGAAACATACTTTGAAGCGATGAAGAATTGAAACATACTTTGAAGCGATGAAGAACTGAAACATACCTTGAAGCGATGAAGAAGTGAAACATACTTTGAAGCGAATGAAGAACGATGAAGATTTTTGCATTGGGTACTTTGAAACGTTGAAGAACTGAAACATATTTTGAAACGATGAAGAACTGAAACCTACTTTGAAACGATGAAGAACTGAAACATACTTTGAAGCGATGAAGAATTGAAACATACTTTGAAGCGATGAAGAACTGAAATATACCTTGAAGCGATGAAGAAGTGAAACATACTTTGAAGCGAATGAAGAACGATGAAGATTTTTTGCATTGGGTACTTTGAAACGTTGAAGAACTGAAACATATTTTGAAACGATGAAGAACTGAAACCTACTTTGAAACGATGAAGAACTGAAACATACTTTGAAGCGATGAAGAATTGAAACATACTTTGAAGCGATGAAGAACTGAAACATACCTTGAAGCGATGAAGAAGTGAAACATACTTTGAAGCGAATGAAGAACGATGAAGATTTTTGCATTGGGTACTTTGAAACGTTGAAGAACTGAAACATACTTTGAAACAATGAAGAACTGAAACATACTTTGAAGTGAATGAAGAAAGATGAAGATTTTTGCATTGGGTACTTTGAAACTTTGAAGAACTGAAACATATTTTGAAACGATGAAGAACTGAAACCTACTTTGAAACGATGAAGAATTGAAACATACTTTGAAGCGAATGAAGAACGATGATGATTTTTGCATTGGGTACTTTGAAGCGAATAAGAATTGAAACATACTTTGAAACGATGAAGAACTGAAACATACTTTGAAGCGATGAAGAATTGAAACATACTTTGAAACGATGAAGAACTGAAACATATTTTGAAACGATGAAGAACTGAAACCTACTTTGAAACGATGAAGAATTGAAACATACTTTGAAGCGAATGAAGAATTGAAACATACTTTGAAGCTATGAAGAACTGAAACATACTTTGAAGCGATGAAGAATTGAAACATACTTTGAAACGATGAAGAACTGAAACATACTTTGAAGCGATGAAGAATTGAAACATACTTTGAAGCGATGAAGAATTGAAACATACTTTGAAGCGAATGAAGAACGATGAAGATTTTTGCATTGGGTACTTTGAAGCGAATAAGAATTGAAACATACTTTGAAACGATGAAGAATTGAAACATACTTTGAAGCGATGAAGAATTGAAACATACTTTGAAGCTATGAAGAACTGAAACATACTTTGAAGCGATGAAGAATTGAAACATACTTTGAAGCGATGAAGAATTGAAACATACTTTGAAGCTATGAAGAATTGAAACATACTTTGAAGCGATGAAGAATTGAAACATACTTTGAAGCGATGAAGAATTGAAACATACTTTGAAGCGAATGAAGAACGATGAAGATTTTTGCATTGGGTACTTTGAAGCGAATAAGAATTGAAACATACTTTGAAGCGATGAAGAACTGAAACATACTTTGAAACGATGAAGAACTGAAACATATTTTGAAGCGATGAAGAATTGAAACATAGTTTGAAGCGATGAAGAGCTGAAACATACTTTGAAGCGATGAAGAGCTGAAACATACTTTGAAGCGATGAAGAATTGAAACATACTTTGAAGCGATGAAGAACTGAAACATACCTTGAAGCGATGAAGAAGTGAAACATACTTTGAAGCGAATGAAGAACGATGAAGATTTTTGCATTGGGTACTTTAAACGTTGAAGAACTGAAACATATTTTGAAACGATGAAGAACTGAAACCTACTTTGAAACGATGAAGAACTGAAACATACTTTGAAGCGATGAAGAATTGAAACATACTTTGAAGCGATGAAGAACTGAAACATACCTTGAAGCGATGAAGAAGTGAAACATACTTTGAAGCGAATGAAGAGCGATGAAGATTTTTTGCATTGGGTACTTTGAAACGTTGAAGAACTGAAACATATTTTGAAACGATGAAGAACTGAAACCTACTTTGAAACGATGAAGAACTGAAACATACTTTGAAGCGATGAAGAATTGAAACATACTTTGAAGCGATGAAGAACTGAAACATACCTTGAAGCGGTGAAGAAGTGAAACATACTTTGAAGCGAATGAAGAACGATGAAGATTTTTGCATTGGGTACTTTGAAACGTTGAAGAACTGAAACATACTTTGAAACAATGAAGAACTGAAACATACTTTGAAGCGAATGAAGAAAGATGAAGATTTTTGCATTGGGTACTTTGAAACTTTGAAAAACTGAAACATATTTTGAAACGATGAAGAACTGAAACCTACTTTGAAACGATGAAGAATTGAAACATACTTTGAAGCGAATGAAGAATTGAAACATACTTTGAAGCGAATGAAGAACGATGATGATTTTTGCATTGGGTACTTTGAAACGAATAAGAATTGAAACATATTTTGAAACGATGAAGAACTGAAACATACTTTGAAGCGATGAAGAATTGAAACATACTTTGAAACGATGAAGAACTGAAACATATTTTGAAACGATGAAGAACTGAAACCTACTTTGAAACGATGAAGAATTGAAACATACTTTGAAGCGAATGAAGAATTGAAACATACTTTGAAGCTATGAAGAACTGAAACATACTTTGAAGCGATGAAGAATTGAAACATACTTTGAAACGATGAAGAACTGAAACATACTTTGAAGCGATGAAGAATTGAAACATACTTTGAAGCGATGAAGAATTGAAACATACTTTGAAGCGAATGAAGAACGATGAAGATTTTTGCATTGGGTACTTTGAAGCGAATAAGAATTGAAACATACTTTGAAACGATGAAGAATTGAAACATACTTTGAAGCGATGAAGAATTGAAACATACTTTGAAGCTATGAAGAACTGAAACATACTTTGAAGCGATGAAGAATTGAAACATACTCTGAAGCGATGAAGAATTGAAACATACTTTGAAGCGAATGAAGAACAATGAAGATTTTTGCATTGGGTACTTTGAAGCGAATAAGAATTGAAACATACTTTGAAACGATGAAGAATTGAAACATACTTTGAAGCGATGAAGAATTGAAACATACTTTGAAGCGATGAAGAATTGAAACATACTTTGAAGCGAATGAAGAACGATGAAGATTTTTGCATTGGGTACTTTGAAGCGAATAAGAATTGAAACATACTTTGAAACGATGAAGAATTGAAACATACTTTGAAGCGATGAAGAATTGAAACATACTTTGAAGCTATGAAGAACTGAAACATACTTTGAAGCGATGAAGAATTGAAACATACTTTGAAGCGATGAAGAATTGAAACATACTTTGAAGCGATGAAGAATTGAAACATACTTTGAAGCGAATGAAGAACAATGAAGATTTTTGCATTGGGTACTTTGAAGCGAATAAGAATTGAAACGTACTTTGAAACGATGAAGAATTGAAACATACTTTGAAGCGATGAAGAATTGAAACATACTTTGAAGCGATGAAGAATTGAAACATACTTTGAAGCGAATGAAGAACGATGAAGATTTTTGCATTCGGTACTTTGAAATGATGAAGAATTGAAACATACTTTGAAGCGATGAAGAATTGAAACATACTTTGAAACGATGAAGAATTGAAACATACTTTGAAGCGATGAAGAATTGAAACATACTTTGAAGCGAATGAAGAACGATGAAGATTTTTGCATTCGGTACTTTGAAATGATGAAGAATTGAAACATACTTTGAAGCGATGAAGAATTGAAACATACTTTGAAGCGATGAAGAATTGAAACATACTTTGAAGCGAATGAAGAACGATGATGATTTTTGCATTGGGTACTTTGAAGCGAATAAGAATTGAAACATACTTTGAAACGATGAAGAACTGAAACATACTTTGAAGCGATGAAGAACTGAAACATATTTTGAAGCGATGAAGAATTGAAACATAATTTGAAGCGATGAAGAACTGAAACATAGTTTGAAGCGATGAAGAACTGAAACATACTTTGAAGCGATGAAGAATTGAAACATACTTTGAAGCGAATGAAGAACGATGATGATTTTTGCATTGGGTACTTTGAAGCGAATAAGAATTGAAACATACTTTGAAGCGATGAAGAACTGAAACATACTTTGAAACGATGAAGAACTGAAACATATTTTGAAGCGATGAAGAATTGAAACATAGTTTGAAGCGATGAAGAGCTGAAACATACTTTGAAGCGATGAAGAGCTGAAACATACTTTGAAGCGATGAAGAATTGAAACAAACTTTGAAGCGAATGAAGAACGATGATGATTTTTGCATTGGGTACTTTGAAGCGAATAAGAATTGAAACATACTTTGAAGCGATGAAGAATTGAAACATACTTTGAAGCGATGAAGAATTGAAACATACTTTGAAGCGATGAAGAACTGAAACATACTTTGAAGCGATGAAGAACTGAAACATACTTTGAAGCGATGAAGAATTGAAACATACTTTGAAGCGAATGAAGAACGATGATGATTTTTGCATTGGGTACTTTGAAGCGAATAAGAATTGAAACATACTTTGAAGCGAATAAGAATTGAAACATACTTTGAAACGATGAAGAACTGAAACATACTTTGAAGCGATGAAGAACAGAAACATACTTTGAAGCGATGAAGAATTGAAACATACTTTGAAGCGAATGAAGAACGATGATGATTTTTGCATTGGGTACTTTGAAGCGAATAAGAATTGAAACATACTTTGAAGCGAATAAGAATTGAAACATACTTTGAAGCGATGAAGAACTGAAACATACTTTGAAGCGATGAAGAACTGAAACATAGTTTGAAGTGATGAAGAATTGAAACATAGTTTGAAGCGATGAAGAACTGAAACATACTTTGAAGCGATGAAGAATTGAAACATACTTTGAAGCGAATGAAGAACGATGATGATTTTTGCATTGGGTACTTTGAAGCGAATAAGAATTGAAACATACTTTGAAGCGATGAAGAACTGAAACATACTTTGAAACGATGAAGAACTGAAACATACTTTGAAGCGATGAAGAACTGAAACATACTTTGAAGCGATGAAGAATTGAAACATACTTTGAAGCGAATGAAGAATTGAAACATACTTTGAAGCGAATGAAGAACGATGATGATTTTTGCATTGGGTACTTTGAAGCGAATAAGAATTGAAACATACTTTGAAGCGATGAAGAACTGAAACATACTTTGAAACGATGAAGAACTGAAACATACTTTGAAGCGATGAAGAACTGAAACATACTTTGAAACGATGAAGAACTGAAACATATTTTGAAGCGATGAAGAATTGAAACATAGTTTGAAGCGATGAAGAGCTGAAACATACTTTGAAGCGATGAAGAGCTGAAACATACTTTGAAGCGATGAAGAATTGAAACAAACTTTGAAGCGAATGAAGAACGATGATGATTTTTGCATTGGGTACTTTGAAGCGAATAAGAATTGAAACATACTTTGAAACGATGAAGAACTGAAACATACTTTGAAGCGATGAAGAACTGAAACATAGTTTGAAGCGATGAAGAATTGAAACATAGTTTGAAGCGATGAAGAACTGAAACATACTTTGAAGCGATGAAGAATTGAAACATACTTTGAAGCGAATGAAGAACGATGATGATTTTTGCATTGGGTACTTTGAAGCGAATAAGAATTGAAACATACTTTGAAGCGATGAAGAACTGAAACATACTTTGAAACGATGAAGAACTGAAACATACTTTGAAGCGATGAAGAACTGAAACATACTTTGAAGCGATGAAGAATTGAAACATACTTTGAAGCGAATGAAGAATTGAAACATACTTTGAAGCGAATGAAGAACGATGATGATTTTTGCATTGGGTACTTTGAAGCGAATAAGAATTGAAACATACTTTGAAGCGATGAAGAACTGAAACATACTTTGAAACGATGAAGAACTGAAACATACTTTGAAGCGATGAAGAACTGAAACATACTTTGAAGCGATGAAGAATTGAAACATACTTTGAAGCGAATGAAGAATTGAAACATACTTTGAAGCGAATGAAGAACGATGATGATTTTTGCATTGGGTACTTTGAAGCGAATAAGAATTGAAACATACTTTGAAGCGATGAAGAACTGAAACATACTTTGAAACGATGAAGAACTGAAACATATTTTGAAGCGATGAAGAATTGAAACATAGTTTGAAGCGATGAAGAGCTGAAACATACTTTCAAGCGATGAAGAGCTGAAACATACTTTGAAGCGATGAAGAATTGAAACAAACTTTGAAGCGAATGAAGAACGATGATGATTTTTGCATTGGGTACTTTGAAGCGAATAAGAATTGAAACCTACTTTGAAACGATGAAGAACTGAAACATACTTTGAAGCGATGAAGAACTGAAACATAGTTTGAAGCGATGAAGAATTGAAACATAGTTTGAAGCGATGAAGAACTGAAACATACTTTGAAGCGATGAAGAATTGAAACATACTTTGAAGCGAATGAAGAACGATGATGATTTTTGCATTGGGTACTTTGAAGCGAATAAGAATTGAAACATACTTTGAAGCGATGAAGAACTGAAACATACTTTGAAACGATGAAGAACTGAAACATACTTTGAAGCGATGAAGAACTGAAACATACTTTGAAGCGATGAAGAATTGAAACATACTTTGAAGCGAATGAAGAATTGAAACATACTTTGAAGCGAATGAAGAACGATGATGATTTTTGCATTGGGTACTTTGAAGCGAATAAGAATTGAAACATACTTTGAAGCGATGAAGAACTGAAACATACTTTGAAACGATGAAGAACTGAAACATACTTTGAAGCGATGAAGAACTGAAACATACTTTGAAGCGATGAAGAATTGAAACATACTTTGAAGCGAATGAAGAATTGAAACATACTTTGAAGCGAATGAAGAACGATGATGATTTTTGCATTGGGTACTTTGAAGCGAATAAGAATTGAAACATACTTTGAAGCGATGAAGAACTGAAACATACTTTGAAACGATGAAGAACTGAAACATATTTTGAAGCGATGAAGAATTGAAACATAGTTTGAAGCGATGAAGAGCTGAAACATACTTTGAAGCGATGAAGAATTGAAACAAACTTTGAAGCGAATGAAGAACGATGATGATTTTTGCATTGGGTACTTTGAAGCGAATAAGAATTGAAACCTACTTTGAAACGATGAAGAACTGAAACATACTTTGAAGCGATGAAGAACTGAAACATAGTTTGAAGCGATGAAGAATTGAAACATAGTTTGAAGCGATGAAGAACTGAAACATACTTTGAAGCGATGAAGAATTGAAACATACTTTGAAGCGAATGAAGAACGATGATGATTTTTGCATTGGGTACTTTGAAGCGAATAAGAATTGAAACATACTTTGAAACGATGAAGAACTGAAACATACTTTGAAGCAATGAAGAACTGAAACATAGTTTGAAACGATGAAGAACTGAAACGTACTTTGAAGGGATGAAGAACTGAAACATAGTTTGAAACGATGAAGAACTGAAACATATTTTGAAGCGATGAAGAATTGAAACATACTTTGAAGCGATGAAGAATTGAAACATACTTTGAAGCGATGAAGAATTGAAACATACTTTCAAGCGAATGAAGAACGATGATGATTTTTGCATTGGGTACTTTGAAGCGAATAAGAATTGAAACATACTTTGAAGCGAATAAGAATTGAAACATACTTTGAAACGATGAAGAACTGAAACGTACTTTGAAGCGATGAAGAACTGAAACATAGTTTGGAGCGATGAAGTCTTCCCTGCAGTAGCCTGTTATCGAGTGTAATATTTTGATGCTTGTCTCATCTTGGAAGTTGAAAGTTGAGCATGAGTCAACATCAGCAACTTAATCAGCGGAGAAAGTAATTATAAAGGATCATCGCTCTCCCAAAGAGTAAATAAAATGCCCACATAAAAAATTCGATCCAGGCACGCCATTTTGCGTCATCAACGACAGAATTTTGCTATCGAATGCTGCATCGCCGTGCAGCTTGTGACATCACAGAATTCCTCGCCTTCATTCGTAAATCATATTTTTAACCAGTAAGAATTGGTTAATCATTAATTAAAATTTGGGGAGTAATAGTTTGTAAGGTATTACGTTCTGTGGAAAGTACAGTCGCTCAAAAAAATATCCGAACGTTATGGTTGATTACAGAATTCAGAAAAAATATTTGGCAACTTTTTTTTTTAGAAATTAGTGTTCTGGCAACCTTCGTGTACAGTCGATCAAAAAATATCCGAACACTATGGTTGATTACAGAATTAAAAAAATGTTTGGCAACGATTTTTTTTTACAAATTAGTGAAATAGTTTTTAAGAATTTTTCTTTCAGATTTTTTTTAGAATTTTGTGATCTGGCAACCTTCGTGTTATGTAACACGAAGGTTGCCAGATCAAGGTTTTCCAAAAAAATCGTTACGAGATATTTTTTTAGAATTCTGTAATCAACCGTAGTGTTCGGATATTTTTTTGAGCGACTGTACACTCGGAGACGTAACCCCCACATATCCACAGGATATTAAAAAAAACTGGTGAATTACAATCATTATTGACATCCAATTTTGTGGATTAATTACGAATTAATCTGATTCTTTTCGGAATCCATATTTTTCAAAGCTTAAGCTACAGATTCTGGCTGTTTTCATTTTCAAGTTTTGGTTTAAGTTGGGTTGTTTTACCTCTGAGCAGCACTTTTTTGCACACCATGGGCTAAATGGCCAGGTCACAAGGACCCTGAAGGTTCAGAGAAGTTTGGGGGAGGGGACCCACTGGAACAACTGTTGGGAGACAGATGGTAGCCTCCCGTGTTCTTTAACGTGTTCTTTAACGTGCACAGGGTATGGCTCTCCCGCACACGGAGCCACGGCTCAGAGGTAAAACAACCCAACGTTAAAGAACACGCTGGATGGCCTTGACGGGAGGATACCATCTGTCTCCCAACAGCTGTTCCAGTGGGTCCCCTCCCCCAACCTTCTCTGAATCTACGGAGTCCTTGTGACGTGGCCATCCACGTGTTCTTTAACGTGCACAGGGTATGGCTCTCCCGCACACGGAGCCACGGCTTAACGTCCCATCCGACGGACGCCGGCCTTTCCAAGCCCATCGGTGTCCCCTACTGACCGTGGGCAGGGCGGGGAATTTTGCGGAGATAAATCTCAACGCTGACCCTGCTGGAGTTTTGGTTTAAACTCAGTATTCAGTTATTGCATTTATGTTACAAGATCATCTAGAGTTTAATTTCATTGGTTCATTTACAATGGCCGATATTTGTCTGCAATGCAAGTGGCACTTTTCAGCCTGCAACACAAATGCCTGATATTTCTAAACACTAAACCATTTCTCTTTCCAGTCTCAGAAACATTTCTCACTCGAGTGGGCGGGGCCGTGTGTGTCGCGAGACATGCGAACTCCAAGAGAAGCCACTTTTGTTGGGAAGTGGAGATCAACTAATTGGTGATGGTGAATGGGATTCTGGAAATGGAGGCTGTAATGCAATCTCTGTTACGCCTCTTTTGTCGAAGATATCGAAGTAGTATTGTGTGCGAAATTGTCGCTTTGACAACCTGGGGAGTGAATGCAGAGAAATAAGATCCTGATTGATATATGAGAAGCATGAAAATGCCACGACCTTCTCACTTGCAAATCGATGATTGCGAAACAGCTGCCAAAGTGACTGCATTGCTCTTGGAGTGACTGCATCTTTCACCAAACATATTGGGGCGGGGGTGGTTCTTTCGGTAGCGCGCCAGGCTAGTAATCTGCAGTTCCCAGATTCGAGTCCCAGTTGGGTGAGCGTTGAGATTTATCTCCGCAAAACTCCCAGCCCTGCCCACGGTCAGTAGGGGTCACCGATGGGCTAGGAAAGGCCGTCGTCCGTCGGATGGGACGTTAAGCCATGGACCATGTGCGAGAGAGCCATACTCTGTGCACTTTAAAGAACACGCAGGATGGCCTTGATGAACACGAAGGAGCATACTCTGTGCACTTTAAAGAACACGCAGGATGGCCTTGATGGGAGGTACCATCTGTCCCCCAACAAATGTTCCAGTGGGTCTCCTCCCCTAACCTTCTCTGAGCCATTGGGATCCATGTGACCTGGCCATTTAGCCCACTGTGTGCAAAAAGAGTGCCCTCGTAAGCAAAATAATTCAATGTTAAATAACACGCTGAATGGCCTGACGGGAAGCTACCATCTGTCTCGTAACAGCTGTTCCAGTGGGTCCCCTCCTTCAACTTTCTCTGAGCCTTCGGGGTCTTTGTGACCTGACCATTTAGCCCAATGTGTGCAAAAAAGTGCTGCTCAGAGGTAAAACAATCCAAAGTTAAAGAACATGCTGGATGGCCTTGACGGGAGACTACCATCTGTCTCCCAACAGCTGTTCCAGTGGGTCCCCTCCTCCAACCTTCTCTGAGCCTTAGGGGTCCTTGTAACCTGGTCATTTAGCCCGTGGTGTGCAAAAAAGTGCCGCTCTGAGGTAAAATAATCCAACGTTAAAGAACACGCTGGATGGCTTTGACGGGAGGCTACCATCTGTCTCCCAACAGCTGTTCCAGTGGGTCCCCTCCTCCAACCTTCTCTGAGCCTTAGGGGTCCTTGTAACCTGGTCATTTAGCCCGTGGTGTGCAAAAAAGTGCCGCTCTGAGGTAAAATAATCCAAAGTTAAAGAACACGCTGGATGGCTTTGACGGGAGGCTACCATCTGTCTCCCAACAGCTGTTCCAGTGGGTCCCCTGCCCCAACCTTCTCTGAGCATTCGGGGTCCTTGTGACCTGGACATTTAGCCCGTGGTGTGCAAAAAAGTGCCGCTCAGAGGTGAAACAATCCAACGTTAAACAACACGCTGTATGGCCTTGACGGGAGACTACCATCTGTCTCTCAACAGCTGTTCCAGTGGGTCCCTTCACCCAACCTTCTCTGAACCTTCAGGGTTCTTGTGACCTGGCCATTTAGCCCATGGTGTGCAAAAAAGTGTAACCAATCTGTAATCAATCATACTGTTCGGATATTTTCTTTTTGAGCGACTGTACACGAAGGTTGCCAGATCACTAATTTCTAAAAAAAATTCGTTGCCAGATATTTTTTCTGACTTCTGTAATCAACCACAGTGTTCGGATTTTTTTTTTTTGAGCGACTGTACCTATTACAGCTAATATATATTCCCTGTTCGGTATTTCTATTTCCGGCTGGGTCAATTTCAATGGAGGTCAGTTCAGAAGAGATCCGGACTTTCATTTCTTCTCCGTTGGCATAAAATACTTTTTGTTTAAAAAAAAAAATCAATCATTTAACCGTCTCCAAGTCCAGATCTAAAAAAAGTAAAAATTGTATTACCGGGGGGGGGGGGGGTCGCAGTCGAGACAGAAAAAGAATAAATGTAGGTGAAGAAACTGGATTTTTTTTGATTTTTTTACTGATTCAGAAATTTTTAAATATTTCTTAAGAAATGCACGAAACATGCACAAGTTTAGTAATTTTTGCCCAGAGAATTGACAAGCCCCCTCCCCCCTCCATTTCCTGAGCACGAGGCCCTGTCGGAGATTTCCCGCGAGAGCGCTGAGCTCCCCGTAACTCTTCCGTCAGTAATTTACAGCCGCCATTAGAGCGCGGGAAACCGACATAAAAGCATTTTGATGAAACGCGAACCTTTATTGTCTTCCAAGTAATAGCCTGGTTAGCACCCGCGCGCTGTATCCTCGCACCAGAGACCTCATACCCTGGCACCCAACGCCGCCTTATTTACAGACTGGGCGAAATTTGTCTCTATTCTCGGGCAATTGATTACCGTGCTATTACTGGGGGGTGTATTGGCCGGGGCCGCCGCCGGCGATGACCCCTGCCGCAGCATTTGTTGACTCCAGCTCTTCGATTGTCGGCCGCGCACCAATTGTTGGAGCTGAACAAACACGCGCCCTGCGATACGAAGCAAGACGGTGGTAGGGTAGGGTCCGTGTCTGCATACATCACGAGCGCTGACCTCACTTCACCGGCTGAAATCTGTCCCTCCTCATTCGATTACAAAAGTCCATTCGATCTTTTTCGTTCACCACGTGCCAGAAAATGGAGTTTCAATCGGATCGTGTCCGATGCTTCTTTTAATTAAAGAAATAAATTGTTTATGGGTTGGGTTGTTTTACCTCTGAGCGACACTTCATTGCACACAGTGGGCTAAATGGCCAGGTCACAAGGACCCCGAAGACTCAGAGAAGGTTGGGGGATGGGACCCACTGGAACAGCTGTTGGGAGACAGATGGTATCCTCCCACAAGGCCATCCAATAAGTTCTTTAACGTGTACAGGGTATGACTCTCCTGCACACAGGGCCACGGCTTAACGTCCCATCCGACGGACGGAGGCTTTTCCAAGCCCATCGGTGTCCCATACTGACTGTGGGCAGGGCGGGGAGTTTTGCGGAGATAAATCTCAACGCTGACCCATATGGGACTCGAACCTGGGAACTACAGATTACGAGCCTGGTGCGCTACCGACTGACCCAGCCCCGCTCCCAAATTGTTTATGTAAAAAAGAGTTTTAATATTTTTTAAGAACGTTAACCAACTCCTGTCGTCAGAAATTAGTACAGAAATTGTGTTGAGAATTTTCATTTTTGTCATTGCAGCGTTATCTGTAAGTTTCTGTTGATTTTTAATAGTCATTGTTGTCTCGGGAACTTCCTTCGAAGTCGACGGAAAACCCAGGAAGCTCTCTTCTAGGTCCGGTACATTTTATGGAAAGAGCTCACTCCCAGGTTCTTATGAATCTGTGTTTGTATCCTATTTGTATCTGCCAAACCGTTAAGCTTATTTTCTGATCGCTAATATCTAAAAAAATCGCTGACAGATATTTTTTCTGAATTCTCTAATCAACCACAGTGTTCGAATATTTTTTTTTGAGCGACTGTACACGAAGGTTGCCAGATCACTAATTTCTAAAAGAAATCGTTGGTATATATTTTTTCTGAATTCTGTAATCAACCATAGTGTTCGGGTACTTTTTTGAACGATTGTATACAAAGGTTGCCAGATAACAAAATTCTAAAAGAAATCGTTGCCAGATATTTTTTCTGAATTCTGTATTCAACCATAGTGTTTCGCTTGCAGAACATAATTTCTTGACACTACTCTCTTTCCTCCTTGACACTACTCTCAGTTGGAATCGAACCCGAAGCTTTCTCTGTAACCCTCAAAATTCCGCTTGAAGAACATAATTTCTTGACACTACTCTCAATGAGAATCGAACCCGAAGCCTTCTCTGCCACCCTCAAAATTCCGCTTGAAGAAAATAATTTCCTGAAACTACTCGCTTTCCTCCTTCACATTACTCTCAGTTGGAATCGAACGCGAGTCCTTTGCCAGCCTCAAAATTCCGGTTCAAAAATAAAATTTCTTGACACTATACTTGACACTAATCACTCTCATCCTTGACACTACTATCAGTGGGAATCGAACCCACTGCCTCAAAAACTCTCAATGGGAATCGAACCCGAAGCCTTCACTGCAACCTTTAAATTTCCGTTTGGTTTTATGAATTATGTTCTTGAAGCGGAATTTTATCAAATTCCGCTTGACGAACATAATTTCTTGACACTACTCTCAGTGGGAATCGAACCCGAAGCCTTCTCTGTCACCCTCAAAATTCCGCTTGAAGAACATAATTTCTTGACACTACTCTCTTTCCTCCTTGACGTTACTCTCAGTGGGAATCGAACCCGAAGCCTTCTCTGTCACCCTCAAAATTCCGTTTGAAGAACATAATTTCTTGACACTACTCTCTCTCATCCTTGAAACTACTCTCAATGGGAATCGAACCCGAAGCCATCACTACCACCCTGAAAATTACGCTTCGTTTTGTGAATTATGTTCTGAAAGCGGAATTTTAAAAAATTCGCTTGAAGAACATAATTTCTTGACACTACTCTCATTCCTCCTTGACACTACTAGCAGTGGGATTCGAACCCGAAGCTTTCTCAGTCACCCTCAAAATTCCGCTTGAAGAACATAATTTCTTTACACTACTCTCTTTCCTCCTTGACACTACTTTCAATGGGAATCGAACCCGAAGCCTTCACTGCAACCCTGAAAATTCCGCTTGGTTTTATGAATTATGTTCTTAAAGCGGAATTTTATCAAATTCGCTTGAAGAACATAATTTCTTCACACTGCTCTCTTTCCTCCTTGACACTACTCTCAGTTGGAATCGAACCCGAAGCTTTCTCTGCCGCCCTCAAATTTTTGGTTGAAAAATATTATTTCTTGACACTATACTTCACACTAATCTCCCTCATGGTTGACACTGCTCTCAGTGGCAATCAAACCCGAAGAGTTCTCTGCAACTCTCAAAATTCAGCTTGAAGAATATAATTTGTTGACACTACTTTCTCTCATCCTTGACACTACTCTCAGTGGGATTCGAACACGAAGTCTTCTCTGCCAAACTCAAAAATTCCGTTTGAAGAATATAATTTCTTGACACTACTCTCAATGGGAATCGAACCCGAAGCCTTCTCTGCCACACTCGAAATTCCGTTTGAAGAACATAATTTATTGATACTACTCTCAATGGGAATCGAAACCGGAGACTACTCTGCCACCCTCAAAATTCCGTTTGAAGAACATAATTTCTTGACACTACTCTCAATAGGAATGGAACCCGAAGCCTTCTCTGCCACCCTCAAAATTCCGCTTGAAGAACATAATTTCTTGACACTACTTTCTTTTCTCCTTGACACTACCCTTAGTGGGAATCGAACCCGAAGCCTTCTCTGCCACCCTCAAAATTCCGCTTGAAGAACATAATTTCTTGACAATACTCTCAATGGGAATCGAACTCAAAGCCTTCTCTGCCACCCTTAAAATTCCGTTTGAAGAACATAAATTCTTGACACTACTCTCAATGGGAATCGAACCCGAGGCCTTCTCTGCCAACCTCAAAATTCCGCTTGAAGAACATAATTTCTTGACACTACACTCAATCGGAATCGAACCCGAATCATTCTCTGCCACCATCAAAATTCTGCTTGAAGAACATAATTTCTTGACACTAATTTTTTCCTCCTTGACACTACCCTTAGTGGGAATCGAACCCGAAGCCTTCTCTACCACCCTCAAAATTCCATTTGAAGAACATAATTTCTTGACACTACTCTCAATGGGAATCGAACCCGAAGACTTTTCTGCCACCCTCAAAATTCCGTTTGAAGAACATAATTTCTTGACACTATTCTCAATCGGAATCGAACCCGAAGCCTTTTCTGCCACACTCAAAATTCTGGTTGAAAAAAAATTTCTTGACAATATACTTGACACTAATCTCTCTCATGCTTGACACTGCTCTCAGTGGCAGTCAAACCCAAAGAGTTCTCTGCAACCCTCAAAATTCCGCTTGAAGAATATAATTTGTTGACACTACTTTCTCTCATCCTTGACACTACTCTCAGTGGGATTAGAAACCGAAGCCTTCTCTGCCACCCTCAAAATTCCGCTTGAAGAACATAATTTCTTGACACTACTCTCAATCGGAATCGAACCCGAATCCTTCTCTGCCACCATCAAAATTACGCTTGAAGAACATAATTTCTTGACAGTACTTTCTTTCCTCCTTGACAGTACCCTCAGAGGGAATCGAACCCGAAACCTTCTCTGCCGCCCTCAAAATTCTGGTTGAAAAAAAAATTTCTTGACACTATACTTGACACTAATCTCTCTCATGCTTGACACTGCTCTAAGTGCCAATCAAACCCGAAGAGTTCTCTGCCACCCTCAAAATTCCTTTTGAAGAATATAATTTCTTGACACTACTCTCAATGGGAATCGAACCCGAAGCCTTCTCTGCCACCCTCAAAATTCCGTTTGAAGAACATAATTTCTTGACACTACTCTCAATCGAAATCGAACCCGAATCCTTCTCTGCCACCATCAAAATTCCGCATGAAGAACCTAATTTCTTGACACTACTTTCTTTCCTCCTTGACACTACCCTGAGTGGGAATCAAACCCGAAGCCTTCTCTGCCGCCATCAAAATTCTGGCTGAAAAATATAATTTCTTGACACTACACTTGACACTAATCTCTCTCATGCTTGACACTGCTCTCAGTGGCAATCAAACCCGCAGAGATCTCTGCAACACTCAAAATTCCGCTTGAAGAATATAATTTCTTGACACTACTCTCGATGTGAATCGAACCCGAAGCCTTCTCTGCCACATTAAAAATTCCGTTTGAAGGACGTAATTTCTTGACACTACTCTCAATGGGAATCGAACCCGAAGCCTTCTCTGCCACCCTCAAAATTCCGTTTGAAGAACATAATTTCTTGACACTACTCTCAATCGGAATCGAACCCGAAGCCTTCTCTGCCACCCTCAAAATTCCGCTTGAAGAACATAATTTCTTGACACTACTTTCTTTCTTCCTTGACACTACCCTTAGTGGGAATCGAACCCGAAGCCTTCTCTGCCACCCTCAAAATTCCACTTGAAGAACATAATTTCTTGACACTACTCTCAATGGGAATCGAACCCAAAGCCTTCTCTGCCACCCTCAAAATTCCACTTGAAGAACATAATTTCTTGACACTACTCTCAATGGGAATCGAACCCGAAGCCTTCTCTGCCACCCTCAAAATTCCGTTTGAAGAACATTATTTCTTGACACTACTCTCAATGTTAATCGAACCCGAGGCCTTCTCTGCCACCCTCAAAATTCCGCTTGAAGAATATAATTTCTTGACACTACTCTCAATCGGAATCGAACCCGAATCCTTCTCTGCCACCCTCAAAATTCCGCTTGAAGGACATAATTTCTTGAGACTACTTTCTTTCCTCCTTGACACTACACTTAGTGGGAATCGAACTCGAAGCCTTCTCTGCCACCCTCAAAATTCTAGTTGAAAAATATAAATTCTTGACACTATACTTGACACTAATCTCTCTCTTGTTTGACACTGCTCTCAGTGGCAACCGACCCGAAGAGTTCTCTGCAACCCTCAAAATTCCGCTGGAAGAATATAATTTGTTGACACTACTTTCTCTCATCCTTGACACTACTCTCAGTGGAATTCGAACCCGAAGCCTTCTCTGCCACCCTCAAAGTTCCGTTTGAAGAACATAATTTCTCGACACTACTCTCAATGGGAATCGAACCCGAAGCCTTCTCTGCCAACATCAAAATTTCGTTTGAAGAGCATAATTTCTTGACATTACTCTCAATGGGAATCGAACCCGAATCCTTCTCTGCCACCCTCAAAATTCCGTTTGAAGAACACAATTTCTTGACACTCTCAATGGGAATCGAACCCGAAGCCTTTTCTGCCACCGTCAAAATTCTGTTTCAGGAACATAATTTCTTGACACTACTCTCAATCGGAATCGAACCCGAAACCTTCTCAGCCACCTTCAAAATTCCGCTTGAAGAACATAATTTCTTCACACTACTCTCTTTCCTCCTTGACACTACTCTCAGTGGGAATCGAACCCGAAGCCTTCTCTGTTACTCTCAAATATCCGCTTGAAGAACATAATTTATTGACACTACTCTCTCTCATCCTTGACATTACTCTCAGTGGGAATCGAACCCGAAGCCTTCACTATCACACTTAAATTTCCGTTTTGTTTTATGAATTATGTTCTTCAAGCGGAATTTTATCAAATTCCCTTGAAGAACATAATTTCTCGACACTACTCTATTTCCTCCTTGACACTACTCTCAGTGGGAATCGTACCCGAAGCTTTCTCTGCCATCCTCAAAATTCCGCTTGAAGAACATAATTTCTTGACACTACTCTCAATTTGAATCGAACCCGAGGCCTTCTCTGCCATCCTCAAAATTCCGCTTGAAGAACATAAATTCTTGACACTACTCTCAATCAGAATCGAACACGAATACTTCTCTGCCACCATCAAAATTCCGCTTGAAGAACATATTTTCTTGACACTACTTTCTTTCCTCCTTGACACTACCCTCAGAGGGAATCGAAACCGAATCCTTCTCTGCCGCCCTCAAAATTATGGTTGAAAAAAAATTTCTTGACACTATACTTGACACTAATCTCTCTCATGCTTGACACTGCTCTCAGTGGCAATCAAACCCGAAGAGTTCTCTGCAACCCTCAAAACCCGCTTGAAGAATATAATTTGTTGACACTACGTTCTCTCATCCTTGACACTACTCTCAGTGGGATTCGAACCCGAAGCCTTCTCTGCCACCCTCAAAATTCCGTTTGAAGAACATAATTTCTTGACAGTACTCTCAATGGGAATCGAACCCGAAGTCTTCTCTGCCACCCTGAAAATTCCGTTTGACGAACATAATTTCTTGACACTACTCTCAGTGGGAATCGAACACGAAGCCTTCTCTGCCACCCTGAAAATTCCGTTTGAAGAAAATAATTTCTTGACACTACTCTCAATGGGAATCGAACCCGAAGCCTTCTCTGCCACCCTCAAAATTCCGTTGGAAGGACATAATTTCTTGACACTACTCTAAATTGGAATCGAACCGCAAGACTTTCCTGCCACCCGCAAAATTCCGTTTGAAGAACATAATTTCTTGACACTACTCTTAATCGGAATCGAACATAAACCCTTCTCTGCCACCCTCAAAATTCCGCTTGAGAAACATAATTTCTTGACACTACTCTCAATGGAATCGAACCCGAGGCCTTCTCTGCCACCCTCAAAATTCCGCTTGAAGAACATAATTTCTTGACACTACTCTGAATCGGAATCGAACCTGAATCCTTCTCTGCCACCCTCAAAATTCCGCTTGAAGAACATAATTTCTTGACACTACCCTTAATGGGAATCGAACTCGAAGCCTTCTCTGCCACCCTCAAAATTCAGTTTGAAAAATATAATTTCTTGACACTATACTTGACACTAATCGCTCTCATGCTTGACACTGCTCTCAGTTGCAATCGAACAGGAAGAGTTCTCTGCCACCCTCAAAATTCCGTTTGAAGAACATAATTTCTTGACACTATTCTCAATGGGAATCGAACCCGAAACCTTCTCTGCCACCCTCAAAATTCTGCTTGAAGAACATAATTTCTTCACACTACTCTCTTTCCTCTTTGACACTATCTTAAATGGGAATGGAAGCCGAAGCCTTCTCTGCCACCCTCAAAATTCCTTTTGAAGAACATAATTTCTTGACACAACTCTCAATGGGAATCGAACCCGAAGCCTTTTCTGCCACCCTCAAGATTCATTTTGAAGAACATAATTTCTTGACACTACTCTCAATCGGAATCGAACCCGAAGTCTTCTCTCCCACCCTCAAAATTTCGCTTGAAGAACATAATTTTTTGACACTACTCTCAATGGGAATCGAATCCGAAGAATTATCTGCCACCCTCTAAATTCCGTTTGAAGAACATAATTTCTTGACCCTACTCTCAATCGGAATCGAACCCGAAGCCTTCTCTCCCACCCTCAAAATTCCGCTTGAAGAACATAATTTCTTGACACAACTCTCAATCGGAATCGAACCCGAAGCCTTCTCTGCCACCCTCAAAATTCCACTTGAAGAACATAATTTCTAGACACTAGTCTCAATGGTATTCGAACCCGAAGTCTTTTCTGCCACCCTCAAAATTCCGCTTAAAGAATATAATTTCTTGACACTACTCTGAGTGGGAATCGAACCCGAATCTTTCTCTGCCACCCTCAAAATTCCGCTTGAAAAACATAATTTATTTACACTGCTCTCAATGGAAATCGAAACCGAATCCTTCTCTGCCACCCTCAAAATTCTCTTTGAAGAACATAATTTCTTAACACTACTCTCAATGGCAATCGAACCCGAAACCTTTTCTGCCATCCTCAAAATTCCGTTTCAAGAACATAATTTATTGACACTACTCTCAAAGGGAATCGAACCCGAGGCCTTCTCTGCCACCCTCAAAATTCCGCTTGAAGAATATAATTTCTTGACACTACTCTCAATCGGAATCGAACCCGAAGCCTTTTCAGCAACCCTCAAAATTGAAGCCACCCTCCACATGAAGAACATAATTTCTTGACACTACTTTCTTTCCTCCTTGACACTACCCTGAGTGGGAATCGAGCCCGAAAAATTCTCTGCACACTGAAAATTCTGGTTGAAAAATATAAATCCTTGACACTTTTCTTGACACTACTCTCTCTCATGCTTGACAGTGCTCTCAATGTTAATCGAACTTGAAGCCTTATCTGCCACCCGCAAAATTCTCCTTAAAGAACATAATTTCTTGACACTACTCTCAATGGGAATCGAACTCGAAGCCTTGCCTTCTCTGCCACCCTCAAAATTCCGCTTGAAGAACATAATTTCTTGACACTACTCTCAATGGGAATCGAACCCGAGGCGTTCTCTGCCACCCTCAAAATTCCGCTTGAAGAACATAATTTCTTGAAACTACTCTCAATCGGAATCGAACCGGAATCCTTCTCTGCCACACTCAAAATTCCGCTTGAAGAACATAATTTCTTGAAACTACTGTCTTTCTTCCTTGACACTACCATTAGTGGGAATCGAACTGGAAGCCTTCTCTGCCACCCTCAAAATTCTGGTTGAAAAATATAATTTCTTGACACTGTACTTGACACTAATCTCTCTCATGTTTGACACTGCTCTCAGTGGCAATCGAACCCGAAGAATTCTCTGCAACCCTCAAAATTACGCTTGAAGAATATAATTTGTTGACACTACTTTCTCTCATCTTTGACACTGCTCACAGTGGGATTCGAACCCGAAACCTTCTCTGCCACCCTTAAAATTCCGCTTGAAGAACATAATTTCTTGACACTATTCTCAATGGGAATCGAACCCGAAGCCTTTTCTGCCACCCTCAAAATTCTGTTTCAAGAACATAATTTCTTGACACTACTCTCAATCGGAATCGAACCCGAAGCCTTATCTGCCACCCTAAAAATTCCGCACGAAGAACAAAATTTCTTCACACTACTCTCAATGGGAATCGAACCCGAAGCACTTTCTGCCACCCTGAAAATTCCGTTTGAAGAACATAATTTCTTGACACTACTCTCAATCGGAATCGAACCCGTAGCCTTTTCTGCCACCCTCAAAATTCCGCTTGAAGTAAATAATTTCTTGACACTACTCTCAATGGGAATCGAACCCGAAAACTTTTCTGCCACCCTCAAAATTCCGTTTGAAGAACATAATTTCTTGACACTACTCTTAATCGGAATCGAACCCAAAGCCTTCTCTGCCACTCTCAAAATTCCGCTTGAGGAACATAATTTTTTGACACTACTCTCAATGGGAATCGAACCCGAAGCCTTTTCTGCCACCCTCAAAATTCCGTTTGAAGAACATAACTTCTTGACACTACTCTCAATTGGAATCGAACCCGAAGCCTTCTCTGCCACCCTCAAAATTCCGCTTGAAGAACATAATTTCTTGACACCACTCTCAATGGGAATCGAACCCGAAGCCTTTTCTGCTACCCTCAAAATTCCGTTTGAAGAACATAATATCTTGACACTACTCTCAATCGGAATCGAACCCAAAGCCTTCTCTGCCACCCTCAAAATTCCGCTTGAAGAACATAATTTCTTGACACTACTTTCTTTCCTCCTTGACACTACCCTTAGAGGGAATCGAACTCGAAGCCTTCTCTGCCACCCTGAAAATTCTGGTTGAAAAATATAATTTCTTGACATTATACTTGACACTAATCTCTCTCATGCTTGACACTGCTCTCAGTGGCAATCGAACACGAAGAGTTCTCAGCCACCCTCAAAATTCCGCTTGAAGAATATAATTTGTTGACACTACTTTCTCTCATCCTTGACACTACTAACAGTGTGATTCGATCCCGAAGTTTTGTCAGCCACCCTGAAAATTCCGTTTGAAGAACATAATTTCTTGACACTACTCTCAATGGGAATCGAACACGAAGTCTCTGCCACCCTCAAAATTCCGTTTCAAGGACATAATTTCTTGACACTACTCTAAATGGGAATAGAACCCGAAGCCTTCTCTGCCACTTTCAAAATTCCGCATGAAGAACATAATTTCTCGACACTACTCTCAATGGGATTCGAACACGAAGCCTTCTCTTCCACCCTCAAAATTCCGCTTAAAGAACATAATTTGTTGACACTACTCTGAGTGGGAATCGAACCCGAAGCTTTCTCTGTCACTTTCAAAATTCTGCTTGAAGAATATGATTTCTTGACACTACTCTCTTTTCTCCTTGACACTATTTTCAATGTGAATCGAACACGAAGCCTTCTCTGCCAACCTCAAAATTCCGCTTGAAGAACATAATTTCTTGATACTACTCTCCATGGGAATCGAACCCGATACCTTCTCTGCCACCCTCAAAATTCCGTTTAAAGAACATAATTTCTTGACACTACTCTCAATGGGAATCGAAGCCGAAGCCTTCAATGCCACCCTCAAAATTCCGCTTGAAGAACATAATTTCTTGACACTACTCTCAATCGGAATCGAACCCGAATCCTTGTCTGCCACCCTCAAAATTCCGCTTGAAGAACATAATTTCTTGAGACTACTTTCTTTCCTCCTTTCCACTATCATTAGTGGGAATCGAACACGAAGCCTTCTCTGCCACCCTCGAAATTCTGGTTGAAAAATATAATTTCTTGACACTGTACTTGACACTAATCTCTCTCATGCTTGACACTGCTCTCAGTGGCAATCAAACCCGAAGAGTTCTCTGCAACTCTCAAAAATCCGCTTGAAGAATATAATTTGTTGACACTACTTTCTCTCATCCTTGACACTACACTCAGTGGCATTCGAACCCGAAGCCTTCTCTGCCACCCTCAAAATTCCGCTTGAAGAACATAATTTCTTGACACTACTCTCAATGGGAATCGAAACCGAAACCTTTTCTGCCACCCTCAAAATTCCGTTTGAAGAACATAATTTCTTGACACTACTCTTAATCGGAATCGAACCCAAAGCCTTCTCTGCCACCCTCAAAATTCCGCTTGCAGAACATAATTTCTTGACACTACTCTCAATGGGAATCGAACCCGAAGCCTTTTCTGCCACCCTCAAAATTCCGTTTGAAGAACATAACTTCTTGACACTACTCTTAATCAGAATCGAACCCAAAGCCTTCTCTGCCACCTTCAAAATTTCGCTTGAAGAACATAATTTCTTGACACTACTTTCTTTCCTCCTTGACACTACCCTTAGAGGGAATCGAACTCGAAGCCTTCTCTGCCACCCTCAAAATTCTGGTTGAAAAATATAATTTCTTGACACTATACTTGACACTAATCTCTCTCATGCTTGACACTGCTCTCAGTGGCAATCGAACCCGAACAGTTCTCTTCTACCCTCAAAATTCCGCTTGAAGAATATAATTTGTTGACACTACTTTCTCTCATCTTTGACACTACTCACAGTGGGATTCGAAACAGGAGCTTTCTCAGCAACTATCAAATTTCCGCTTGAAGGACATAATTTCTTGACACTACTCTCAATGGGAATCGAACCCGAAGTCTATGCCACCCTCAAAATTCCGCTTGAAGAACATAATTTCTTGACACTACTCTCAATGGGAATCGAACCCGAAGCCTTTTCTGCCACCCTCAAAATTCCGTTTGAAGAACATAATTTCTTGACACTACTCTTAATCGGAATCGAACCCAAAGCCTGCTCTGCCACCTTCAAAATTCCGCTTGAAGAACATAATTTCCTGACACTACTTTCTTTCCTCCTGAACACTAACCTCAGAGGGAATCGAACCCGAAGCCTTCTCTGCCGCCCTCAAAATTCTGGTTGAAAAATATAAGTTCTTGACACTATATTTCACACTAATCTCTCTCATGTTTGACACTGCTCTCAGTGGCAATCGAACCCGAAGAGTTCTCTGCAACCCTCAAAATTCCGCTTGAAGAATATAATTTGTTGACACTACTCTCAATGGGAATCGAACCCGAAGCCTTCTCTGCCACCCTCAAAATTCCGTTTGAAGAACATAATTTCTTGACACTACTCTCAATCGAAATCGAACCCGAATCCTTCTCTGCCACCATCAAAATTCCGCATGAAGAACCTAATTTCTTGACACTACTTTCTTTCCTCCTTGACACTACCCTGAGTGGGAATCGAACCCGAAGCCTTCTCTGCCGCCCTCAAAATTCTGGTTGAAAAATATAAGTTCTTGACACTATATTTCACACTAATCTCTCTCATGTTTGACACTGCTCTCAGTGGCAATCGAACCCGAAGAGTTCTCTGCAACCCTCAAAATTCCGCTTGAAGAATATAATTTGTTGACACTACTGTCAATGTGTATCGAACCCAAAGCCTTCTCTGCCACCCTCAAAATTCCGTTTTAAGAATATAATTTCTTGACACTACTCTCAATGGGAATCGAACCCGAATCCTTTTCTACCACCCTCAAAATTCCGTTTGAAGAACATAATTTTTGGACACTACTCTCTTTCCTCCTTGACACTACTCTCAATGGGAATCGAACCTGATGCCTTGTCTGCCACCCTCAAAATTCCACTTGAAGAACATAATTTCGTGACACTACTCTCAATGGGAATCGAACCCGAAGCCTTCTCTGCCAACCTCAAAACTCCGTTTGAAGAACATAATTTCTTGACACTGCTCTGAATGGGAATCGAACCCAAAACCTTCTCTGCCACCCTTAAAATCGGCTTGAAGAACACAATTTCTTGACACTACTCTCAATGTGAATCGAACCCAAAGACTTCTCTGCCACCATCAAAATTCCGTTTGAAGAACATAATTTCTTGACACTGCTCTCAATGGGAATCGAACCAGAGGCCTTCTCTGCCACCCTCAAAATTCCTCTTGAAGAACATAATTTCTTGACACTACTCTCAATCGGAATCGAGCCCGAATCCTTCTCTGTCACCCTGAAAATTCCGCTTGAAGAACATAATTTCTTGACATTACTTTCTCTCCTCCTTGACACTACCCTTAGTGGGAATGGAAATCAAAGCCTTCCGTGCAACCCTCAAAATTCTGGTTGAAAAATATAATTTCTTGACATTATAATTGACACTAATCTCTCTCCTGCCACCCTGAAAATTCCGCTTGAAGAACATAATTTCTTGACACTACTTTCTTTCCTCCTTGACACTACTTTCTTTCCTCATTGACACTACCCTTAGTGGGAATGGAAATCGAAGCCTTCACTGCAACCCTCAAAATTCTGTTTGAAAAATATAATTTCTTGACACTATACTTGACACTAATCTCTCTCATGCTTGACACTGCTCTCAGTGGCAATCGAACACGAAGAGTTCTCTGCAACCCTCAAAATTCCGCTTGAAAAATATAATTTGTTGACACTACTTTCTCTCATCCTTGACACTACTCTCAGTTGGATTCGAACCCGAAGCCTTCTCTGCCACCCTCAAAATTCCGCTTGAAGAACATAATTTGTTGACACTACTCTCAATGGAATCGAACACGAAGACTTTTCTGCCACCTTCAAAATTCCGTTTGAAGAACATAATTTCTTGACACTCACCTCAGTGGGAATTGAACCCGAAGCCTTCTCTGCCACCCTCAAAATTCCGCTTGAAGAACATAATTTCTTGACACTACTTTTTCTCATCCTTGACACAACTCTCAGTGGAATTTGAAACCGAAGCCTTCTCTGCCACCCTCAAAATTCTGCTTGAAGAACATAATTTCTTGACACTACTTTCTTTCCTCCTTGACACTATCCTCAATGGGGATCGAACCCAAAGCCTTCTCTGCCACCCTCAAAATTCCGTTTGAAGTACGTAATTTCTTGACTCTACCCTCAGTGGGAATCGAACTCGAAGCCTTCACTGCAACCCTCAAAATTCTGTTTGAAAAATATAATTTCTTGACACTATACTTGACACTAATCTCTCTCATGCTTGACACTGCTCTCAGTGGCAATCGAACACGAAGAGTTCTCTGCAACCCTCAAAATTCCGCTTGAAAAATATAATTTGTTGACACTACTTTCTCTCATCCTTGACACTACTCTCAGTTGGATTCGAACCCGAAGCCTTCTCTGCCACCCTCAAAATTCCGCTTGAAGAACATCATTTGTTGACACTACTCTCAATGGGAATCGAACACGAAGACTTTTCTGCCACCTTCAAAATTCCGTTTGAAGAACATAATTTCTTGACACTCACCTCAGTGGGAATCGAACCCGAAGCCTTCTCTGCCACCCTCAAAATTCCGCTTGAAGAACATAATTTCTTGACACTACTTTTTCTCATCCTTGACACAACTCTCAGTGGAATTTGAAACCGAAGCCTTCTCTGCCACCCTCAAAATTCCGCTTGAAGAACATAATTTCTTGACACTACACTCAATGTCAATCGAACACGAAATCTTTTCTGCCACCCTCAAAATTCCGTTTGAATAACATAATTTCTTGACAGTACTCTCAATTGGAATCGAACCCGAAGCCTTCTCTGCCGCCCTAAAAATTGCGTTTGAAAAACATATTTTCTTGACACTACCCTCAGTGGGAATCGAACCCGAAGCCTTATCTGCCACCCTCAAAATTCCGCTTGAACAACATAATTTCTTGACACTACTTTCTTTCCTCCTTAACACTAACCTCAATGGGAATCGAACCCGAAACCTTCTCACCCACCCTCAAAATTCCGTTTAAAGAACATAATTTCTTGACACTACCCTCAATGGGAATCGAACCCAAAGCCTTCTCTGCCACCCTGAAATTTGCGTTTGAAGAACGTAATTTCTTGACACTACCCTCAGTGGGAATCGAACCCGAAGCCTTCTGTGCCACCCTCAAAATTCCGTTTGAAGAACATAATTTCTTGACACTACTCTCAATGGGAATCGAACCCGAAGCCTTTTCTGCCACCCTCAAAATTCCGTTTGAAAAACATAATTTCTTGACACTACTCTCAACGGGAATCGAAATCGAAGCCGTCTCTGCCACTCCCAAAATTCCGCTTGAAGAACATAATTTCTTGACCTTACTCTCTTTCCTCCTTGACACTCCCCTGAGTGGGAATCGAACCCGAAGCCTTCTCTGCCACCCTCAAAAATTCTGGTTGAAAAATATAATTTCTTGACACTAATCTCTCTCATGCTTCACACTGTTCTCAGTGGCAATCGAACCCGAAGTGTTCTCTGCAACTCTCAAAATTCCGCTTCAAGAATATAATTTGTAGACACTACTTTCTCTCATCCTTGATACTCCTCACAGTTGGATTCGAAGCCGAAGCCTTGTCTGCCACCTTCAAAATTCTGATTGAAGAACATAATTTCTTGACACTACTCTCAATGGGAATCGAACTCGAAGCCTTCTCTGACACCTTCAAAATTCCGCTTGAAGTGACATAATTTCTTGACACTACTTTCTCTCATCCCTGACAGAACTCTCAGTGGGATTCGAACCCGAAACGTTCTCTGCCACCCTCAAAATTCCGCTTGAAGTGACATAATATCTTGACACTACTTCCTTTCCTCCTTGACACTACCCTCAATGGGAATCGAACACGAAGCCTTCTCTGCCACCCTAAAAATTCCGCTTCAAGAACATAATTTCTTGACCTTACTCTCTTTCCTCCTTGACACTCCCCTGAGTGGGAATCGAACCCGAAGCCTTCTCTGCCACCTTCAAAAATTCTGGTTGAAAAATATAATTTCTTAACACTATACTTAACACTAATCTCTCACATGTTTCACACTGCTCTCAGTTGCAATCGAACCCGAAGAGTTTTCTGCAACTCTCTAAATTCCGCTTGAAGAATATAATTTGTAGACACTACTTTCTCTCATCCTTGACACTCCTCACAGTTGGATTCGAAGCCGAAGCCTTCTCTGCCACCCTAAAAATTGCGTTTGAGAAACATAATTTCTTGACACTACCCTCAGTGGGAATCGAACCCGAAGCCTTCTCTGCCACCTTCAAAATTCCGCTTGAAGAACATAATTTCTTGACACTACTTTCTCTCATCCTTGACACAACTCTCAGTGGGATTCGAACGCGAAGCCTTCTCTGCCACCCTCAAAATTCCGCTTGAAGAACATAATTTCTTGACACTACTCTCAATGGGAATCGAACCCGAAGCCTTCTCTGCCACCCTCAAAATTCCGTTTGAAGAACATATTTTCTTGACACTACCCTCAGTGGGAATCGAACCCGAAGCCTTCTCTACTACCCTCAAAATTACGTTTGAAGAACATAATTTCTTGACACTACTCTCAATCGGAATCGAACCCGAAGCCTTCTCTGCCACCCTAAAAATTGCGTTTGAAAAACATAATTTCTTGACACTACCGTCAGTGGGAATCGAACCCGAAGCCTTCTCTGCCACCCTCAAAATTCCGCTTGAAGAACATAATTTCTTGACACTACTTTCTCTCATCATTGACACAACTCTCAGTGGGATTCGAACCCGAAGCCTTCTCTACCACCCTCAAAATTCCGCTTGAAGAACATAATTTCTTGACACTACTTCATTCCCTCCTTAACACTACCCTCAATGGGAATCGAACCCGAAGCCTTCTCTGCCACCCTCAAAATTCCGTTTAAAGAACATAATTTATTGACACTACTCTCAATGGGAATCGAACCCGAAGGCTTTTCTGCCACCCTCATAATTCCGTTTGAAAAACATAATTTCTTGACACTACTCTCTTTCCTCCTTGACACTCCCCTGAGTGGGAATCGAACCCGAAGCATTCTCTGCCACCCTCAAAAATTCTGGTTGAAAAATATAATTTCCTGACACTATACTTGACACTAATCCCTCTCATGCTTCACACTGCTCTCAGTGGCAATCGAACCCGAAGAGTTCTCTGCAACTCTCAAAATTCTGCTTGAAGAATATAATTTGTAGACACTTCTTTCTCTCATCCTTGACACTACCCTCAATGGGAATCGAAACCGAAGCCTTCTCTGCCACCCTCAAAATTCCGTTTGAAGAACATAATTTCGTGACACTACTTTCTCTCATCCTTGACTCAACTCTCAGTGGGATTCGAACCCGAAGCCTTCTCTGCCACCCTCAAAATTCCGCTTGAAGGACATAATTTCTTGACACTACCCTCAATGGGAATCGAACCCGAAGCCTTCTCTGCCGCCCTAAAAATTGCGTTTGAAAAACATATTTTCTTGACACAACCCTCAGTGGGAATCGAACCCGAAGCCTTCTCTGCCACCTTCAAAATTCCGCTTGAAGAACATAATTTCTTGACACTACTTTCTCTCCTCCTTAACACTACCCTCAATGGGAATCGAACCCGAAGCCTTCTCTGCCACCCTCAAAATTCCGTTTAAAGAACATAATTTCTTGACACTACCCTCAATGGGAATCGAACCCAAAGCCCTCTCTGCCACCCTGAAATTTGCGTTGAAAAAGTAATTTCTTGACACTACCCTCAGTGGGAATCGAACCCGAAGCCTTCTGTGCCACCCTCAAAATTCCATTTGAAGAACATAATTTCTTGACACTACTCTCAATGGGAATCGAACCCGAAGCCTTTTCTGCCACCCTCAAAATTCCGTTTGAAAAACATAATTTCTTGACACTACTCTCAACGGGAATAGAAACCGAAGCCGTCTCTGCCACTCCAAAAATTTCGCTTCAAGAACATAATTTCTTGACCTTACTCTCTTTCCTCCTTGACACTCCCCTGAGTGGGAATCGAACCCGAAGCCTTCTCTGCCACCCTCAAAAATTCTGGTTGAAAAATATAATTTCTTGACACTATACTTGACACTAATCTCTCTCATGCTTCACATTGCTCTCAGTGGCAATCGAACCCGAAGTGTTCTCTGCAACTCTCAAAATTCCGCTTGAAGAATATAATTTGTAGACACTACTTTCTCTCATCCTTGACACTCCTCACAGTTGGATTCGAAGCCGAAGCCTTGTCTGCCACCTTCAAAATTCCGATTGAAGAACATAATTTCTTGACACTACTCTCAATGGGAATCGAACTCGAAGCCTTCTCTGACACCTTCAAAATTCCGCTTGAAGAACATAATTTCTTGACACTAATTTCTCTCATCCTTGACAGAACTCTCAGTGGGATTCGAACCCGAAACCTTCTCTGCCACCCTCAAAATTCCGCTTGAAGTGACATATTATCTTGACACTACTTTCTTTCCTCCTTGACACTACCCTCAATGGGAATCGAACACGAAGCCTTCTCTGCCACCCTCAAAATTCCGCTTGAAGGACATAATTTCTTGACACTACTTTCTTTCCTCCTTAACACTACCCTCAATGGGAATCGAACACGAAGCCTTCTCTGCCACCCTCAAAATTCCGCTTGAAGAACATAAATTCTTGACCTTACTCTCTTTCCTCCTTGACACTCCCCTGAGTGGGAATCGAACCCGAAGCCTTCTCTGCCACCCTCAAAAATTCTGGTTGAAAAATATAATTTCTTGACACTGTACTTGACACTAATCTCTCTCATGCTTCACACTGCTCTCAGTGGCAATCGAACCCGAAGAGTTCTCTGCAACTCTCAAAATTCCGCTTGAAGAATATAATTTGTAGACACTACTTTCTCTCATCCTTGACACTCCTCACAGTTGGATTCGAAACCGAAGCCTTCTCTGACACCCTAAAAATTGCGTTTGAAAAACATAATTTCTTGACACTACCCTCAGTGGGAATCGAACCCGAAGCCTTCTCTGCCACCTTCAAAATTCCGCTTGAAGAACATAATTTCTTGACACTACTTTCTCTCATCCTTGACACAACTCTCAGTGGGATTCGAACGCGAAGCCTTCTCTGCCACCCTCAAAATTCCGCTTGAAGGACATAATTTCTTGACACTACTTTCTTTCCTCCTTGACACTAGCCTCCATGGGAATCGAACCCGAAGCCTTCTCTGCCACACTCAAAATTCCGTTTGAAGAACATAATTTCTTTACATTACTCTCAATGGGTATGGAACCCAAAGCCTTCTCTGCCACCCTTAAAATTCGGCTTGAAGAACATAATTTCTTGACACTACTCTCAATGGGAATCGAACCCGAAGCCTTCTCTGCCACCCTCAAAATTCCGTTTAAAGAACATATTTTCTTGACACTACCCTCAGTGGGAATCGAACCCGAAGCCTTCTCTACCACCCTCAAAATTCCGTTTGAAGAGCATAATTTCTTGACACTACTCTCAATCGGAATCGAACCCGAAGCCTTCTCTGCCACCCTAAAAATTGCGTTTGAAAAACATAATTTCTTGACACTACCGTCAGTGGGAATCGAACCCGAAGCTTGAAGGACATAATTTCTTGACACTACTTTCTTTCCTCCTTGACACTAGCCTCCATGGGAATCGAACCCGAAGCCTTCTCTGCCACCCTCAAAATTCCGTTTGAAGAACATAATTTCTTTACATTACTCTCAATGGGTATGGAACCCAAAGCCTTCTCTGCCACCCTTAAAATTCCGTTTGAAGAACATAATTTCTTGACACTACTCTCAATCGGAATCGAACCCGAAGCCTTCTCTGCCACCCTCAAAATTCCGCTTGAAGAACATAATTTCTTGACACTACTTTCTCTCATCCTTGACACAACTCTCAGTGGGATTCGAACCCGAAGCCTTCTCTACCACCCTCAAAATTCCGCTTGAAGAACATAATTTCTTGACACTACTTCATTCCCTCCTTAACACTACCCTCAATGGGAATCGAACTCGAAGCCTTCTCTGCCACCCTCAAAATTCCGTTTAAAGAACATAATTTATTGACACTACTCTCAATGGGAATCGAACCCGAAGCCTTCTCTGCCACCCTCAAAAATTCTGGTTGAAAAATATAATTTCTTGACACTATACTTGACACTAATCTCTCTCATGCTTCACACTGCTCTCAGTGGCAATCGAACCCGAAGAGTTCTCTGCAACTCTCAAAATTCCGCTTGAAGAATATAATTTGTAGACACTTCTTTCTCTCATCCTTGACACTACCCTCAATGGGAATCGAAACCGAAGCCTTCTCTGCCACCCTCAAAATTCCGTTTGAAGAACATAATTTCGTGACACTACTTTCTCTCATCCTTGACTCAACTCTCAGTGGGATTCGAACCCGAAGACTTCTCTGCCACCCTCAAAATTCCGCTTGAAGGACATAATTTCTTGACACTACCCTCAATGGGAATCGAACCCGAAGCCTTCTCTGCCGCCCTAAAAATTGCGTTTGAAAAACATATTTTCTTGACACTACCCTCAGTGGGAATCGAACCCGAAGCCTTCTCTGCCACCTTCAAAATTCCGCTTGAAGAATATTATTTCTTGACACTACTTTCTCTCATCCTTGACACAACTCTCAGTGGGATTCGAACCCGTAGCCTTCTCTGCCACCCTCAAAATTCCGCTTGAAGGACATAATTTCTTGACTCTACTTTCTTTCCTCCTTGACACTAGCCTCCATGGGAATCGAACCCGAAGCCTTCTCTGCCACCCTCAAAATTCCGTTTGAAGAACATAATTTCTTGACACTACTCTCAATGGGTATGGAACCCAAAGCCTTCTCTGCCACCCTTAAAATTCGGCTTGAAGAACATAATTTCTTGACCCTACTCTCAATGGGAATCGAACCCGAAGCCTTTTTTGCCACCCTCAAAATTCCCTTTGAAGAACATAATTTCTTGACACTACTCTCAATCGGAATCGAACCCGAAGCCTTCTCTACCACCGTCAAAATTCTGTTTGAAGAACATAATTTCTTGACACTACTCTCAATCGGAATCGAACCCGAAGCCTTCTCTGCCACCCTAAAAATTGCGTTTGAAAAACATAATTTCTTGACACTACCCTCAGTGGGAATCGAACTCGAAGCCTTCTCTGCCACCGTCAAAATTCCGCTTGAAGAACATAATTTTTTGACACTACTTTCTCTCATCCTTGACACAACTCTCAGTGGGATTCGAACCCGAAGCCTTCTTTATCACCCTCAAAATTCCGCTTGAAGAACATAATTTCTTGACACTACTTCCTTCCCTCCTTAACACTACCCTCAATGGGAATCGAACCCGAAGCCTTCTCTGCCACCCTCAAAATTCCGTTTAAAGAACATAATTTCTTGACACTACTCTCAATGGGAATCGAACCCGAAGGCTTTTCTACCACCCTCATAATTCCGTTTGAAAAACATAATTTCTTGACACTACTCTCTTTTCTCCTTGACACTCCCCTGAGTGGGAATCGAACCCGAAGCCTTCTCTGCCACCCTCAAAAATTCTGGTTGAAAAATATAATTTATTGACACTATATTTGACACTATACTTGACACTAATCTCTCTCATGCTTCACACTGCTCTCAGTGGCAATCGAACCCGAAGAGTTCTCTGCAACTCTCAAAATTCTGCTTGAAGATTATAATTTGTAGACACTACTTTCTCTCATCCTTGACACTGCTCTCAGTTAGATTCAAAGCCGAAGCCTTGTCTGCCACCCACAAAATTCCGCTTGAAGAATATAATTTTCTGACACTACTCTCAATTGGAATCGAACCCGAAACATTCTCTGACACCCTCAAAATTCCGCTTGAAGAACATAATTTCTTGACATTACTCTCAATGTGAATCGATCCCGAAGCCTTCTCTGCCACCCTAAAAATTGCGTTTGAAAAACATAATTTCTTTACACTACCCTCAGTGGGAATCGAACCCGAAGCCTTCTCTGCCACCCTCAAAATTCCGCTTGAAGAACATAATTTCTTGACACTACTTTCTCTCATCCTTGACACAACTCTCAGTGGGTTTCGAACACGAAGCCTTCTCTGCCAACCTCAAAATTCCGCTTGAAGAACATAATATCTTGACACTACTTTCTTTCCTCCTTGACACTAGCCTCAATGGGAATCGAACCTGAAGCCTTCTCTGCCACCCTCAAAATTCCGTTTGAAGAACATAATTTCTTGACACTACTCTCAATAGGTATCGAACCTAAAGCCTTCTCTGCCACCCTTAAAATTCGGCTTGAAGAACATAATTTCTTGGCACTACTCTCAATGGGAATCGAACCCGAAGCCTTCTCTGTCACCCTCAAAATTCCTTTTGAAGAACATAATTTCTTGACACTACCCTCAATGGGAATCGAACCCGAAGCCTTCTCTGCCACCCTCAAAATTCCGTTTGAAGAACATAATTTCTTGACACTACTCTCAATGGTTATCGAACCCAAATCCTTCTCTGCCACCCTTAAAATTCGGCTTGAAAAACAAAATTTCTTGACACTACTCTCAATCGGAATCGAACCCGAATCCTTCTCTGCCACCCTCAAAATTCCACTTGAAGAACATAATTTCTTGACACTACTTTCTTTCCTCCTTCACACTACCCTTAGTGGGAATAGAACTCGAAGCCTTCTCTGCCACCCTCAAAACTCTGGTTGAAAAATAAAAATTCTTGACACTATACTTGACACTAATCTCTCTCATGCTTGACACTAATCTCTCTCATGCTTGACACTGCTCTCAGTAGCAATCGAACACGAAGAGTTCTCTGCAACCGTCAAAATTCCGCTTCAAGAATATAATTTGTAGACACTACTTTCTCTCATCCTTGACACTACTCTCAGTTGGATTCGAACCCGAAGCCTTCTCTGCCACCCTCAAAATTCCGCTTGAAGAACACAATTTCTTGACACTACTCTCAGTGGGATTCGAACCCGAAGCCTTGTCTGCCACCCTGAAAATTCCGCTTGAAGAACATAATTTCTTGACATTACTCTCAATGGGAATCGAACCCGAAGACTTTTCTGCTACCACCAAAATTCCGTTTGAAGAACATATTTTCTTGACACTACTCTCAATGGGAATCGAACCCGAAGACTTCTCTTTCATCCTCAAAATTCCGCTTGAAGAACATAATTTTTTGACACTACTTTCTTTCCTCCTTGACACTACCCTTAGTGGGAATCGAACTCGAAGCCTTCTCTGCCACCCTCAAAATTGCGTTTGAAGAACGTAATTTCTTGGCACTATCCTCAGTTGGAATCGAACCCGAATTCTACTCTGCCACCCTCAAAATTCTGGTTAAAAAATATAATTTCTTGACGCTATACTTGACACTAATCTCTCTCATGCTTGGCACTGCTCTCAGTGGCAATCGAACACGAAGAATTCTCTGCAATCCTCAAAATTCCGCTTGAAGAATATAATTTCATGACACTACTCTCAATGGGAATCGAACCCAAAGCCTTTTCTGCCACCCTCAAAATTCCGTTTGAAGAACATAATTTCTTGACACTACTCTCAATCGGAATCGAACCCGAAGCCTTCTCTGCCACCCTCAAAATTCCGTTTGAAGAACATAATTTCTTGACACTACTCTCAATCGGAATCGAACCCGAAGCCTTCTCTGCCACCCTCAAAATTGCGTTTGAAGAACATAATTTCTTGACACTACCCTCTGGGAATCGAACCCGAAGCCTTCTGTGCCACCCTCAAAATTCCGCTTGAAGAACATAATTTTTTGACAGTACTTTCTTTCCCCCTTGACACTACTCTCAATGTGAATCGAACCCGAAGCCTTCTCTGCCACCTTCAAAATTGCGTTTGAAGAACGTAATTTCTTGACACTACCGTCAGTTGGAATCGAACCCGAATCCTTCTCTGCCACCATCAAAATTCTGGTTGAAAATTATAATTTCTTGACACTATACTTGACACTAATCTCTCTCATGCTTGACTCTGCTCTCAGTGGCAAACGAACACGAAGAGTTCTCTGCAACTCTCAAAATTCCGCTTGAAGAACATAATTTCTTGACACTACTTTCTCTCATCCTGGACACAACTCTCAGTGGGTTTCGAACGCGAACCTTCTCTGCCACCCTAAAAATTCCGTTTGAAGAACATAATTTCTAGACACTACTTTTTTTCCTCCTTGACACTACCCTGAGTGGGAATCGAACCTGAAACCTTCTCTGCCACCCTCAAAATTCTGGTTGAAAATTAAAATTTCTTGACACTATACTTGACACTAATCTCTCTCATGCTTGACACTGCTCTCAGTGGCAAACGAACACGAAGAGTTCTCTGCAACTCTCAAAATTCCGCTTGAAGAATATAATTTGTTGACACTACTTTCCCTCATCCTTGACACTACACTCAGTTTGATTCGAACACGAAGCCTTCTCTGCCACCCTGAAAATTCCGTTTGAAGAACATAATTTCTTGACACTACTCTCAGTGGGATTCGAACCCGAAGCCTTGTCTGCCACCCTGAAAATTCCGCTTGAAGAACATAATTTCTTGACACTACTCTCAATGGGAATCGAACCCGAAGCCTTTTCTGCTACCACCAAAATTCCGTTTGAAAAACATATTTTCTTGACACTATTCTCAATGGGAATCGAACCCGAAGACCTCTCTTTCATCCTCAAAATTCCGCTTGAAGAACATAATTTTTTGACACTACTTTCTTTCCTCCTTGACACTACCCTCAGTGGGATTCGAAATCGAAGCCTTCTCTGCCACCCTCAAAATTCTGGTTTAAAAATATAATTTCTTGACACAATACTTGACACTAATCTCTCTCATGCTTGACACTGCTCTCAGTGGCAATCGAACACGAAGAATGCTCTGCAACCCTCAAAATTCCGCTTGAAGAATATAATTTGTTGACACTAGTTTCTCTCATCCTTGACACTACTCTCAGTGGGATTCGATCCCGAAGCCTTCTCTGCCACCCTCAAAATTCCGCTTGAAGAACATAATTTCTTGACACTACTCTCAATGGGAATCGAACCCGAAGCGTTTTCTGCCACCCTGAAAATTCCGTTTGAAGAACATAATTTCTTGACACTACTCTCAATCGGAATCGAACCCGAAGCCTTCTCTGCCACCCTCAAAATTCCGTTTGAAGAACATAATTTCTTGACACTACTTTCTTTCCTCCTTGACACTACCCTGAGTGGGAATCGAACCCGAAACCTTCTCTGCCACCCTCAAAATTCTGGTTGAAAAATATAATTTCTTGAAATTATACTTGACAATAATCTCTCTCATGCTTCACACTGCTCTCAGTGGCAATCGAACCCGAAGAGTTCTCTGCAACCCTCAAAATTCCGCTTGAAGAATATAATTTGTTGACACTAGTTTCTCTCATCCTTGACACTACTCTGTGGGATTCGAACCCGAAGACTTCTCTGCCACCCTGAAAATTCCGCTTGAAGAACATAATTTCTTGACACTACTCTCAATGGGAACCGAACCCGAAGCCTTTTCTTCCACCCTCAGAATTCCGTTTGAAGAACATAATTTCTTGACACTACTCTCAATCGGAATCGAACCCGAAGCCTTCTCTGCCACCCTCAAAATTCCGCTTGAAGAACATAATTTCTTGACACTACTTTCTCTCATCCTTGACACAACTCTCAGTGGGTTTCGAACCATAAGCCTTCTCTGCCAACCTCAAAATTCCGCTTGAAGAACATAATTTCTTGACAATACTTTCTTTCCTCCTTGACACTACCCTCAATGGGAATCGAACCCGAAGCCTTCTCTGCCACCCTCAAAATTCCGTTTGAAGAACATAATTTCTTGACACTACTCTCAATGGGTATCGAACCCAAAGCCTTCTCTGCCACCCTTAAAATTCGGCTTGAAGAATATAATTTCTTGACACTACTCTCAATGGGAATCGAACCCGAAGCCTTCTCTGTCACCCTCAAAATTCCGTTTGAAGAACATAATTTCTTGACACTACCTTCAATGGGAATCGAACCCGAAGCCTTCTCTGCCACCCTCAAAATTCCGTTTGAAGAACATAATTTCTTGACACTACTCTCAATCGGAATCGAACCCGAATCCTTCTCTGCCACCCTCAAAATTCCGCTTGAAGAACATAATTTCTTGACACTACTCTCAGTGGGAATCGAACCCGAATCCTTCTGTGCCACCCTCAAAATTCCGCTTGAAGAAATTAATTTCTGGACACTACTTTCTTTCCTCCTTGACACCACCCTCAATGGGAATCGAACCCAAAGCCTTCTCTGCCACCCTCAAAATTCCGTTTGAAGAACTTATTTTCGTGACACTACTCTCAATGTAAATCGAACCCGAAGACTTCTCTGCCACCCTCAAAATTCCGCTTGAAGAATATTATTTGTTGACACTACTCTCTCTCATCTTTTACACTACTCTCAATGGGAATCGAACCTTAAGCCCACCTGCCACCCTCAGTCAGCACGATGACTTTCCTCATTACTCTGACGTCACTTGACCGCCCCAACCCTCTAATCGAATGTTTCCCGGTGAAGAGGAGTGCTCCGTGCTGTCGTGACCGCATCCCCGTGTCCGACGTCGAAAGTGTATTTATGGGGAGTGCTGAGTGTGGATGCGGGAGTGAGGATGAGGATGAGGTGGAGCGGCTGGCTGTCGAAAGGAGACTTTACGGTGTCAATTAATTGCCCGTCTCTCTGTTGTCTTTCGTGTCGGTCACGCGAAGAGGTGGAGACACACCGTGAGGCGGTGGCGGCATCGCACAGCGAGCTCCATCCCCCGCCATCTCCCTTCCGCCCGTTTCGGAGACCGCCTCGCGCGCGCCTGGCTTTCTTTTTCTCGTTTCTCTGCCCGACGGCAGGAAATCACTCCGCGAAGCAGAAGCTCGTGCGGTCGCGACCACTTCCGCCGCTGCAGCCTTTCTAATTTGTTGATCAAACGTCACGATAACTGCTGAGGTAATGGCACCGGCGTTGTCAGCTGACGCGATGGTGAATGGTCCGAGAGGAGGAGACTTGGGGGGGGGGAGAGGCAGCGCGTGAAGGAGGAGTGTTAGGGGGGGGAGGGTTGAAAACCTCTGATTGAAACCATTGATCACGAGGCGACGCGACCGCCTCAAAGGCCCTTTATGCGTCTGCATTCAGGTATAATAAATGGCCCTTTCCTTCGGATTGATCTCTCTGGTAGACAATCTGCGCTGTCTCGCGCTCGCTGCACAGAAAGATGCCGTCGAAAAGTCAATAAACGGGACCTTATGTGGACCTTGGTTAGTGATAGACGCCCCCCCCCCCCTCCGGAGAGCATTCATGTTCCCCCCTTTCCATCGGTAGCCAGCCGCACGCGCTCCCGTTGCATTTCCTCTGGAGACGAGGATTCTTCAGACAAATAGTGTTGTCCAGTCGGGAAAAAGGCGCGTGAACTGCCGAATGGAGCCGCTTGGAGCATTTTGCGCGGAAGGATAAGGGCTCGTGCGATAGGTCCGAATGACAGATGGAACTTTTAGCTGCGCGCCACGACGTCACACAAAAGAGCTGGCGCGTTCGCTTTAAAGATATATTTGTATTTTTTTTTGCAGTGTGCGGGATTGAAGATGGAATTTTTTTTTGTGGAAGAAGCGTTTATAGATTTGGCAATGACGTTCTGTCAGTCAGTGAAATGAAAAATTGTACCGAGAGGAGAATGGAGAAGTGGAGGAAGTTTTTTTTATGTCCAGTGGAATAAACATCGCTGTCAAAAAAACTCAATTTTGTGAAGTTCCAAACGTTTCGAAATGTCTAATAAATCTTAGCAAACGATTGGGAAATCTGTTTCAGACGCCTGTCGCTGTTTACGTCATTGAAGATTATTCTTCATGATTTTATAGTTCTAAAGGAGGAAACGGATTTCAGGGGACATTGGAATGAATGTCTCGTGAAAAAAAAAAGAAAGAATTCATTTCATTCTTTCTTACAATAAAAAAAGAATTCATTTAATTCTTGCTTGCAATTAAAAAAAAGAAGAATTAATTTCATTCTTTCTTACAATTAAAAAAAAGAATTCATTTAATTCTTGCTTACAATTAAAAAAAGAAGAAAGAATTCATTTGATTTTTGGTTACAATTAGAGAAGAAAGATTTCATTTCATTCTTGCGTATAATTAAAAAAAAGAGTTCATTTGATTCTTGCTTACAATTAAAAAAGAGAATTAATTTGTTTCTTGCTTACAATAAAAAAAAAGAAATTCAATTGATTTTTGCTTACAATTAAAAGAAATCATTTGATTTTTGCTTACAATTAAAAGAAATCATTTGATTTTTGCTTACAATTTAAAAAAATTCATTTGATTTTTGCTTACAATTAAAAAAAATTCATTTGATTTTTGCTTACAATTAAAAAAAATTCATTTGATTTTTGCTTTGAATTAAAAAAAATTCATTTGATTTTTGCTTACAATTTAAAAAAATTCATTTGATTTTTGCTTACAATTAAAAAAAATTCATTTGATTTTTGCTTACAATTAAAAAAAATTCATTTGATTTTTGCTTACAATTAAAAAAAATTCATTTGATTTTTGCTTACAATTAAAAAAAAATTCATTTGATTTTTGCTTACAATTTAAAAAAAATGGAAAGAATTCATTTGATTTTTGCTTAGAAAAAAAAAAAAAGAGTTCATTTGATTCTTGCTTACAATTAAAAGAAAAGAAGAATTCGTTTGATTCTTGCTTACAATAAAAAAAGAATTCATTTGATTCTTGCTTACAATTAAAAAAGAGTTCATTTGATTCTTGCTTACCATTAAAAGAAAAGAAAGAATTAATTTGATTTTTTCTTACAATTATAGAAAAGAGAGCTTCTTTTGATTCTTGCTTACAATTAGAAAAAAGAACAGTTCATTTCATTCTTACTTACAATTAAAAAAAAGAAAGAATTCATTTCATCCTTGCTTACAATTAAAAAAAAAGAATTCTATTGATTCTTGCTTAAAATTTAAAAAAAGAAAGAATTCTATTAATTCTTGCTTAAAATTAAAAAGAAAGAAACAATTAATTTGATTCTTCCTTACAATTAAAAAAATCATTTGATACTTGTTTAAATTAAAAAGAAAAAGAATTCATTTGATTCTTGCTGCCGTCCCATGGCCGAGTGGTTAGCACACTTGGCTACTGATCTAAGAGACCTGGGTTCGAGCCTCGGATTAGGCATGGATTGTGTGTCGTTTTTCTGTTGAGGTCCTGCCATCCTCTCGGACCTTCTACTATGGCATATAAACTGACAGGCTCCTGTCAGACCTCTGTGGCAAGCAGCTGCTTGAGGCGGTATTTATTTATTTTATTTATTACAACAAAAGAAAAAGAATTCATTTGATTCTTGCTTACAATAAAAAGAAAAACAAGAAATCCTTTGATTTTTGAAAAATAAAATTTCATCAAAAAAAACAAAAAAAACACAAGGATTCATTTTGATTGATTTGATTCTTACCATTAAAAAACAAGAATTAATTTTGTGATTTATTGAAGACGAATCAAAATCAATTCTTTTTGTTTGTTATTTTCACTTCTAATGGAAACATAATAAAAATTCTGATTTTGTTCTGAATATTAGATTAAATCGAAAGTGCTATTCCACAATCTAATACTTTACTTTCGTGAATCGAACACAACGTGCATTGAAATGTGCAAGGAAATGCAAACAGAGTGATGACATCACTTCCGACGCGACGCGGGAATTGGAAATCAAACTGAACAATGCAGAAGAGATGGGGACAAAACTAGAACGTCTGTCGCGTGGGGCGCGTATGATAATCTCGTTTTCAAACAGAAAAATATTTTCTGCAATCCTCATTAACACTTCTCCCGTTTCCATATTAAGTGATCTCTAACAATATAAATTAAAACTGCCGAAGTATTTTTAAAAAAATGCAAATTATAATATTTTCTTTGTACAGTCGCTCAAAAAATATCCGAACACTATGGTTGATTACAGAATTGAGAAAAAATATCTCGCAACGATTTTTTTTAAAAAATTAGTGGTATGGCAACCTTCTTGCACAGTCGCTCAAAAAAATATCCGAACGCTATGGTTGATTACAGAAATTAGAAAAAATATCTGGTAACGATGTTTTTTTAGAAATTAGTGATCTGGCAACTTTCGTGTCAAAAAAAAGTATCCGAACACTATGGTCGATTAGAGAATTCAGAAAAAATATCTGGAGCGTGTACAGCAACTGTACACGCTCCAGTTGCCGTTCAAAGCAAACTGGAGCGTGTGCAGTCACTGTACACGCTCTAGTTTGCTGTGAACGGTAACTGCACACGCTCAATATTTCTGTGAGTGGGCCCATACAATCCAGGTTTAGAAATTAGCGATCTGGCAACCTTCGTGTCAAAAAAAAGTATCCGAACACTATGGTTGATTAGATAATTCAGAAAAAAATATCTGCTAATGATGTTTTTTAGAAATTAGTGATCTGGCAACCTTCGTGTCACGTGACACGAAGGTTGCCAGATCACTAATTTCTAAAAAAATCATTGCCAGATATTTTTTCTCAATTCTGTAATCAACCACAGTGTTCGGATATTTTTTAGTTTTCAAATTATCACTTTAAAATAAGGAGTGTGTTTTCCACCCCTTTTGGAACTATGCGGTCAAATCATTGGTGATAATGGAAACCTGGCAACCTGAACATTCCACCATCAAAATTTCAGATTTCTGGCACAAATACTTCTTTTGCAATATTCGTTTGAAATATTGGAATATTTTTCACCATTAGAGGGCGCAATTATATAATTTTAGCTTTTTGGATATTCAGAAAGTGCAAATCATAATATTTCATCAATATTTATTCAATCTAAAAAGAATTTAAAATTGAACTCTATGAACAAACAATTGTATCAGAAAACAAAAAAAAAAGTTCCCGTTTTGCCACCCACCCTAGGTTTTTTTTTCCTGAATTCTCTAATCAACCATAGTGTTCGGATATTTTTTTCGAGCGACTGTACACGAAGGATGCCAGATCAGTATTGTCTAAATATAATTCGTTGCCAGACATTTTTTTCTGAATTCTGTAATCAACTATAGTATTCGGATACTTTTTTGGGCGACTTACACGAAGGTTGCCATATCACTAATTTCTAAAAAAAAATCGTTGCCATATATTTTTTCTGAATTCTGTAATCAGGTATAGTGTTTGGATATTCTTTTGAGCGACTGTACATGTAAGTTGCAAGATCAATAATTTCCAAAAGAAAAAAAAAATCGTTGCCAGATATTTTTTCTGAATTCTGTAATTTCCGTAGTGTTCGTATACTTTTTTGAACGACTGTACACGAAGGTTGCCATTACACTAAATTCTAAAGAAATCGTTGCCAAATATTTTTTCTGAAATCCTTAATCAACCATAGTGTTTGGATACTTTTTTTTTGAGCGACCGTACACAAAAGTTGCCATATTACTAATTTCTAAAAAACAATTTGCCATATATTTTTTCTGAATTCTCTAATCAACCATATTGTTCGGATACTTTTTTAAGCAACTGTTCACGAAGGTTGCCATATCACTAATTTCTGAAGAAATCGTTGCCAGATATTTTTTTCTAAATTCTGTAATCAACCATAGTGTTCGGATACTTTTTTGAGCGACTGTAAACCAAGATTGCCAGATCATCTATTTCTAAAATAATCGTTGCCACATATTTTTTTTCCGATTTTTCTAATCAACCATAGTGTTCGGATACTTTTTTGAGCGACTGTATACGAAGGTTGCCAGATCAACAATTTCTAAAAAAATTTGTTGCCAGATATTTCTTCTGAATTCTGTAATCAACGATAGTGTTTGGTTATTTTTTGAGCGACCCGTGGCCGAGTGGTTAGCGCGCTTGGCTACTGATCTAAGGGACCTGGGTTCGAGTCCCGGATTAGGCATGGATGTGTGTGTCGTTTTTCTGCTGAGGTCCTGCCATCCTCTCAGATCTCGTACTGTGGCATATAAACTGACAGGCTCCTTTCAGACCTCTGTGGCAAGCAGCTGCTTGAGGGGGTATTTATTTTGTACACGAAGGTTGCCAGATCACTAATTTCTAAAAAAATCGTTGCCTGATATTTTTTCTGAATTTTTAATCAGCCATAGTGTTCGGATACTTTTTTGAGCGACTATACATAACGCGAGAAATATATTTTTTTTTCATTTATCTTTAAAAACAAACAACTATATCCTGAATTCCACCACCCCCTTCCAGGTTATATGCGGACCCCCCCCCCCCCCCCCCGGTAAATTTTCATTAACCGTTTTCTCAATATTAACCACTCACAGTTTTCCTTAGAAATCATTTCAGTTTTCAAAGTTTCTCCAAGTAATGGATTTAAACTCTAAGGGAATTTTAAATTCTTGTTAGCATTGTTCCATACCGATTCGGAATCGGAAGTCAGTTTAATCAACCCTTCCTGTAACAGAATGCCACGTTGCACCCAATTTTTGACGTCACTGAAGCAGTCCTATTACATAGACACTTCTCATATATTTGATTCTAATATTATTACCGGTAGACTCTTGTGCTAATCTATATACTAATATTTATCTATCAATATATTCTATTTAAAAAGAAAATTATTTGTATTTATTATCAAATATAATAATTCTAATAATTACAAATAAATTTTCTCATAAATAAAATATATTTACAGACAAACATTAGTAAAAAGATTAGTACAGAATCTACCAGAAATAATATTAGAATGAAAAATATAAGAAGTGTATGGTAGGACTACTTCATCTGACGTCATAAATCTGGTTCACTGGATTTCTGCTATAAGAGATGTTGGTTTAATACCCCATAGCAGATCTGAGACTATAGTATATTTATTCTTTTCTGAAATATTCTCATTTCCATCTTGTGCTAATATTTATCTATAAATGTATTATATTTTAAAATAAAATTATTTGTATTTATTATCAAATATAATAATTCTAATTAATACAAATAAATTTTCTCGTAAATAAAATATATTTTTGGACAAACACAGAAGCTACCAGTAATAATATTAGAATCAAATATACAAGAAGTGTATGGTAGGACTACTTCAGCTGACGTCATAAATCTGGTTCACTGGCTTTCTGCTATAAATGATGTTGTTTTAATAGATAATGATTTTTTCAGATGATCTGAAAGTATAGTATGTTATTCCTTACTGAAAGATTCTCCTTTTCCACTGATTCCAGGATTCCCTTAATCCCATTTTCGGTTGTGCAGTCGGCGATGCTCAGCTGACATCTTCCTTTGCAATCCTTTCGGTCAACACGAGTCCTCCTCTCTGAGTACACAAAACGCATCGTGGTCCCTTCCCTCCCCTCCCCCCCCAGAGGAGGGGAAATTCACCCTCCATGCCATTCCATCTTGTTATTGACGCATCGAGGGCTCTTATTGGGACATTGCTTCAAGGTGAAATAAATGAATCACTTAGCCGTGATTTTCTAAGAAATTCGTAATAGAAATGTTAGCAGTCCGGATGTCAACAGCTCATAAAACTCTAAGGAAAGAATTTCCTGGAGAAATTCAGACTTTTTGTTAAATATTCGATTTTTAAATGAAGGCTGCACGAGAACTAGATCGTTACTGGCCGAATACCTACTTAATGATTTAATCTCATTTGGTAGGCATACAATGGGATGCGAGCGATGATGATGAGACCTGTAATGATGCGCAGAACCAGCCAGGCCTAGTGCTTAAAGTCCAACTCTACTCGGGGGAGTGGGCTCAGTTGGTAGCGCGCCAGACTCGTAATCTGAAGTTCCAAAGTTCGAATCCCAGCTGGGTCACCGTTAACACTTATCTCCATAACACTCATCACCCTGCCCACGGTCAGTAGGGGACACCGATGGGCTTGGAAAGGCCGCCGTCCGTCGGATGGGACGTTAAGAAGTGGAACCGTGTGCGGGAGAGCCATACCCTGTGCACGTTAAAGAACACGCTGGATGGCCTTGACGGGAGGCTACCATCTGTCTTCCAATAGCTGTTCCAGTGGGTCTCCTCCCCCAACCTTCTCTGAGACTTCGGGGTTGTTGTTTGGGTTGGGTTGTTTTACCTCTGAGCGGCACTTTTTTGCACACCATGGGCTAAATGGCCAGGTCACATGGACCCCGAAGGCTCAGAGAAGGTTGGGTGAGGGGACCCACTGGAACAGCTGTTGGGAGACAGATGGTAGCCTCCCGTCAAGGCAATCCAGCGTGTTCTTTAACGTGCACAGGGTATGGCTCTCTCGCACACGGGGCCACGGCTTAACGTCCCATCCGACGGACGGCGGCCTTTCCAAGCCCATCGGTGTCCCCTACTGACCGTGGGCAGGGCGGGGAATTTTGCGGAGATAAATCTCAACGCTGACCCAGCTGGGACTCGAACCTGGGAACTACAGATTACGAGCCTGGCGCGCTACCGACTGAGCCACCCCCGCCCCAGACTTCGGGGTCCATGTGACCTAGCCATTTAGCCCATGGTGTGCAAAAAAGTGCCGCTCAGAGGTAAAACAACGTTTAAGAACGTTCTTGGAGAACGCTCAACGTTAAAGAACACGCTGGATGGCCTTGACGGGAGGCTACCATCTGTCTCCCAACAGCTCTTCCAGTGGGTCCCCGCCCTCAATCATCTCTTAACCTTCCGGGTCCTTGTGACTTGTCCATTTAGCACATTGTGTTAAAAAGAAGTGCTTCTCAGAGGTAAAACAATCCAACGTTAAAGAACACGCTGGATGGCCTTGACGGGAGGCTACCATCTGTCTCCCAACAGCTGTTCCAGTGGGTCCCCTCCCCCAACCTTCTCTGAGCCTTCGGGGTCCTTGTGACCTGGACATTTAGCCCGTGGTGTGCAAAAAAGTGCCGCTCAGAGGTAAAACAACTCAACGTTAAAGAACAAGCTGGATGGCCTTGACGGGAGGCTACCATCTGTCTCCTAACAGCTGTGACAGTGGGTCCCCGCCCTCAATCATCTCTGAACTTTCAGGGACCTTGTGACCTGTCCATTTAGCACACTGTGTTAAAAAGAACTGCTTCTCTGAGGTAAAACAATCCAACGTTAAAGAACACGATGGATGGCCTTGACGGGAGGCTACCATCTGTCTCCCAAAAAGCTGTTCCAGTGAGTCCCCTCCCCCAACCTTCTCTGAGCCTTCGGGGTCCATGTGACCTACCCCATGGTGGGCAAAAAAGTTCCGTTCAGAGGTGAAACAACCCAACCCATTCACATGCTTTGAAATAGTAAATCATCTGTAACTGATATAAAAGGGTGCTTTGAAATGGTAAATCATCTGTAACTGATATAAAAGGGTGCTTTGAAATGGTAAATCATCTGTAACTGATATAAAAGAGTGCTTTCAAATGGTAAATCATCTGTAACTGATATAAAAGGGTGCTTTGAAATGGTAAATCATCTGTAACTGATATAAAAGGGTGCTTTGAAATGGTAAATCATCTGTAACTAATATAAAACGGTGCTTTGAAATGGTAAATCACCTGTAACTGATATAAAAGGGTGCTTTGAAATGGTAAATCATCTCTAACTATTATAAAAGGGTGCTTTGAAATGGTAAATCATCTGTAAGTGATATAAAATGGTGCTTTGAAATGGTAAATCATTTGTAACTGATATAAAAGAGTGCTTTGAAATGGTAAATCATCTGTAACTGATATAAGAGTGTGCTTTGAAATGGTAAATCATCTGTAACTGATATAAGAGAGTGCTTCGAAATGGTAAATCATCTGTAACTGATATAAGAGTGTGCTTTGAAATGGTAAATCATCTGTAACTGATATAAAAGGGTGCTTTGAAATGGTAAATCATCTGTAACTGATAGAAAAGGGTGCTTTGAAATGGTAAATCATCTGTAACTATTATAAAAGGGTGCTTTGAAATGGTAAATCATCTGTAAGTGATATAAAATGGTGCTTTGAAATGGTAAATCATCTGTAACTGATATAAAAGAGTGCTTTGAAATGGTAAATCATCTGTAACTAATATAAAACGGTGCTTTGAAATGGTAAATCATCTGTAACTGATATAAAAGGGTGCTTTGAAATGGTAATCATCTGTAACTGATATAAAAGCGTGCTTCGAAATGGTAAATCATCTGTAACTGATATAAGAGTGTGCTTTGAAATGGTAAATCATCTGTAACTGATATAAAAGGGTGCTTTGAAATGGTAAATCATCTGTAACTGATATAAAAGAGTGCTTTGAAATGGTAAATCATCTGTAACTGATATAAGAGAGTGCTTCGAAATGGTAAATCATCTGGAAGTGATATAAAAGTGTGCTTTGAAATGGCAAATCATCTGTAACTGATATAAGAGAGTGCTTCGAAATGGTAAATCATCTGTAAGTGATATAAAATGGTGCTTTGAAATGGTAAATCATCTGTAACTGATATAAAAGAGTGCTTTGAAATGGTAAATCATCTGTAACTAATATAAAACGGTGCTTTGAAATGGTAAATCATCTGTAACTGATATAAAAGGGTGCTTTGAAATGGTAAATCATCTGTAACTGATATAAAAGGGTGCTTTTTAATGGTAAATCATCTGTAACTAATATAAAACGGTGCTTTGAAATGGTAAATCATCTGTAACTGATATAAAAGGGTGCTTTGAAATGGTAAATCATCTGTAACTATTATAAAAGGGTGCTTTGAAATGGTAAATCATCTGTAAGTGATATAAAATGGTGCTTTGAAATGGTAAATCATCTGTAACTGATATAAAAGAGTGCTTTGAAATGGTAAATCATCTGTAACTAATATAAAACGGTGCTTTGAAATGGTAAATCATCTGTAACTGATATAAAAGGGTGCTTTCAAATGGTAAATCATCTGTAACTATTATAAAAGGGTGCTTTGAAATGGTAAATCATTTGTAAGTGATATAAAATGGTGCTTTGAAATGGTAAATCATCTGTAACTGATATAAAAGAGTGCTTTGAAATGGTAAATCATCTGTAACTGATATAGGAGAGTGCTTCGAAATGGTAAATCATCTGGAAGTGATATAAAAATGTGCTTTGAAATGGCAAATCATCTGTAACTGATATAAAAAGGTGCTTTGAAATGGTAAATCATCTGTAACTGATATAAAAGGGTCGTTTGAAATGGTAAATCATCTGGAAGTGATATAAAAGTGTGCTTTGAAATGGGAAATCATCTGTAACTGATATAAAAAGGTGCTTTGAAATGGTAAATCATCTGTAACTGATATAAAAGGGTCGTTTGAAGTGGTAAATCATCTGTAACTGATATAAAAGGGTGGTTTGAAATGGTAAATCATCTGTAACTGATATAAAAGGGTGGTTTGAAATGGTAAATCATCTGTAACTGATATAAAAGCGTGCTTTGAAATGGTAAATCATCTGTAACTGATATAAAAGGGTGGTTTGAAATGGTAAATCATCTGTAAGTGATATAAAAGGGTGCTTTGAAATGGTAAATCATCTGTAACTGATACAAAAGATTGGTTTGAAATGGTAAATCATCTGTAACTGATATAAAAGGGTGCTTTGAAATGGTAAATCATCTGTAACTGATACAAAAGGGTGCTTTGAAATGGTAAATCATCTGTAACTGATATAAAAGCGTGCTTTGAAATGGTAAATCAGCTGTAACTGATATAAAAGGGTGCTTTGAAATAGTAAATCATCTGTAATTGATATTAAAGGGTGCTTTGAAATGGTAAATCATCTGTAACTTATACAAAAGGGTGCTTTGAAATGGTAAATCATCTGCAACTGATACAAAAGGGTGCTTTCAAATGGTAAATCATCTGTAACTGATACAAAAGGGTGCTTTGAAATGGTAAATCATCTGTAACTGATACAAAAGTGTGCTTTGAAATGGTAAATCATAAGTAACTGATATAAAAGGGTGCTTTGAAATGGTAAATCATCTGTAACTGATATAAAAGTGTGCTTTGAAATGGTAAATCATCTGTAACTGATATAAAAGGTTGCTTTGAAATGGTTAATCATTTGTAACTGATATAAAAGGTGCTTTGAAATGTTTAATCATCTTTAACTGATATAAAAGTGTGCTTTGAAATAGTAAATCATCTGTAACTGATATAAAATGGTGCTTTGAAATAGTAAATCATCTGTAGCTGATATAAAAGGGTGCTTTGAAATGGTAAATCATCTCTAACTGATATAAAAGCGTGCTTTGAAATAGTTAATGAACTGAAATAAACGGGTGCTTAGAAGTAGTTAATCAACGAAGTCAAATGAAAGTGCTTTGAAATAGTTAATCAACTGAAATAAAAGGGTGCTTTGAAATGAAAGGGTACTTTGAAATAGGTAGTCAATTGAAATAAAAGTGTGCTTTGAGATAGTAAATCATCTGTAACTGATATAAAAACGAGCTTTGAAATGGTAAATCATATGTAACTGATATAGAAGTGTGCTTTGAAATAGTAAATCATCTGTAACTGATACAAAAGGGTGCTTTGAAATGGTAAATCATCTGTAACTTATATAAAAGCGTGCTTTGAAATGGTAAATCATCTCTAACTGATATAAAATGGTGCTTTGAAATAGTAAATCATCTTTAACTGATATAAAACGGTGCTTTGAAATGGTAAATCATCTTTAACTGATATAAAAGGGTGCTTTGAAATAGTAAATCATCTGTAACTGATATAAAAGGGTGCTTTGAAATAGTAAATCATCTGTAATTGATAAAAAAGGGTGCTTTGTAATAGTAAATCATCTTTAACTGATATAAAAGGATGCTTTAAAATAGTAAATAATCTGTAACTGTTATAAAAGCGTGCTTTGAAATAATAAATCATCTGTAACTGATAAAAAAGGGTGCTTTGAAATAGTAAATCATCTTTAAGTAATATAAAACGGTGCTTTGAAATAGTAAATCATCTCTAACTGTTATAAAAGCGTGCTTTGAAATAGTTAATCAACTGAAATAAAGTGGTGCTTAGAAGTAGTTAGTCAACGAAGTGAAATGAAAGGGTGATTTGAAATAGTTAATGAACTGAAATAAAGGAGTGCTTAGAAGTAGTTAATCAACGAAGTCAAATGAAAGAGTGCTTTGAAATAGTTAATCAACTGAAATAAAAGTGTGCTTTGAAATGAAAGGGTACTTTGAAATAGTTAGTCAACTGAAACAAAAGGGTGCTTTGAAATTGTTAATGAACTGAAATAAAGTGGTTGTTAGAAGTAGTTAATCAACGAAATGAAATGAAAGAGTGCTTTGAAATAGTTAATCAACTGAAATAAAATTGCAGATGCTCTATTAGCATATTACTTTGGTTTCCTCCATAGAGATTAACCTTGGGTAGCAGAAGCAGAAAAATATTTGTCAGAACGGATGGAGGGAAGATTGAAATATATCGCAAAAATGAAATTTGCTCTTCTCTGATGGCAACGTCTTGTGTCTACGATTTTGAAAGCTCTGTTTCTTATTTCTGTCTTGCATACGTAAAGAAGAAAAATCTATGTTCGAACCAAGTAAAGAAAAAATCGTTGCCTGTTATGTATGTGTAAAGTGTTGTAATGTTAGTTGCTACACTTGGACACATCCATGGCAACGGAAGAAAAAGTGCTCTGCTATCGTTTCAATGACCAGCGAGGGACCTTACGGATTCTTACGAGGAGTCTCTTTGAGCGAAGGAACGACAGAGCGATGGGGATGTTGTAATGTGGATGGGGGTGGGGGGGAGGGATGGGCAAGGCATAAGGAGGAGGAAAGAAAGCCAAACGGGAAAAATTGCCCGTCTCGCCCTTTTGTCCGGTCTGGCTGCCACGCTCCATTAGAGAGGCCAGTAGACGCGACCCTTATGCAAATGAGGACGCGTGAAGAGGCGGAGAAGTTCCACATGAACAGCGGCATCCCTCGGGGATGAGAGAAAACGTACGAAGAAAACAGCGCGAGAGACAGAATGAGGTTGGTCTTTCATCTGAGAGCTCTTTTCCCGTTCAATGTAATGAAGGGCCTAATATCCGTTAACGGACTGTTTATGAGCAATTCGCAGCGGGTAAGGGATGCGGAGATCATTGGCATCTTTAGCCCTGAGTCAGGGGAGGATGAGGAGGAGAGAAAGAACAGCGAAACTCTGAGAGGAATTGGAGGCCTCCGCTTGCCGGAAATCACGTGACACGAGAGCGGCCCGACTTCCGGTTACAAGTGGCTTAACAATGTTAGGGCAGATCGCATAGGGAGAGGGGAGGGTTGGCTCGAGGAGGAGGAGGAGGAGGAGGAGGAGGGAGGAAGATGATTGCCGGAGCCCGGCAGAGTTAATCACTTCAGCTGAGCCAACGGAGCACAATCTGAGCAAGGGAGGGATGACAAATGTCTCGTGCTCAGAGCGTAGACATCATCATCCGGGTTATCCTTGCTTTCCCACCTCCTTCCGAACTGGAACTCACCCTCCAGCTCGTGTCATCCTCCTTCATCCGAACACAGAGGCCCAGCATCATTTCAGTGATTATTTCAACATCTCAGTTTTTCGCAGGTTTTCGTCGGCTGGACTTCAGACGTCACGTCAAATATACACGTACAATCGGTCAAAAAAATATCCGAACACTATGGTTGATTACAGAATTCAGAAGAAATATCTGGGAAAGATATTTTTAGAAATTAGTGATATGGGAATCTTCGTGTATAGTCGTTCAAAAAATATCCGAACAATATGGCTGATTACAGAATTCAGAAAAGAATATCTGGCAATGATATTTTTAGAAATTGGTGATATGGCAATCTTCGTGTACAGTCGTTCAAAAAATATCCGAACAATATGGCTGATTACAGAATTCAGAAAAAAATATCTGGCAACGTTATTTTTGGAAATTGGTGACATGGTAATCTTCGTGTACAGTCGTTCAAAAAATATCCGAACAATATGGCTGATTACAGAATTCAGAAAAAAATATCTGGCAACGTTATTTTTAGAAACTAGTGATCTGGCAACTTTGTGTACAGTCGGAGAAAAAATATCTTAACACTATGGTTGATTACAGAATTCAGAAGAAATATCTGGCAACGATATTTTTAAAAATCAGTGATCTGACAACCTTCGTGTGCAGTCGCTCAAAAAATATCCGAACACTATGGCTGATTACAGAATTCAGATAGAAATATCTGGCAACGACTTTTTTTAGAAATTAGTCATCTGAGAACATTCGTGTACTGTACATGAAGTATAAATGTACAGTCGGTCAAAAAAGTATCCGAACACTATAGTTGATTGCAGAATTGAGAAAAAATATCTGGCAACGATTTCTTTAGCAATTAGTGATCTGGCAAGCTTCGTGTCACGTGACACGAAGCTTGCCAGATCACTAATTGCTAAAAAAAGTTGCCAGATATTTTTTTCTGAATGCTGTAATCAACCATAGCGTTCTGATAATTTTTTGAGCGACTGTACACGTGATTGTGAAATCGCGCGCTTTTTCCGTTCAACTTTTGGCGTTCTCGAGGCAGTCTGCAAGCCAGTCACGTGATGAGGGTATTGAGCTGTCCCCCAGTCGGCACCTCCGTCGTCCTCCCCTGCAATACGTCATCATGATTGCTCGCCGAGTGTCGCTGCACTGAGTGCCATTTGTATAAATCGCCGATATCGCGATCAAAACCACTGAGTGCCACAATCCTGATACAGCGAAAGAACATTATGGAAGATGATCGTCTGCCGCAGTGGACGGCGGACAGAGGGGATTGCCAGTGAGGCCCCCTCGGACGTCATCTAACTGCGGCGAATGATGACACGGGAGCACACATTTGCAGGAACATTGCGATGAAGGGCTCAGTGCGCGACTGTTACGGCTTCAGAAGATGTCTGCGAACGGCTCAATATGGCCAAGTCTATAAATAAAGACAATGTCACGAGGAAGTGGCAAGGGTCGGAGACCGAAAGGATCACGTGACTCTCTTAAAGACATCATTTGCATGAAGACTCCATTTCATGTCTCTATGAGGGGCGGCGGGGGCTGGTTCAGTAGGTGGCGCGTCAGGCTCCTAATATGAAGTTCCCAGGTTCGAGTCCCAGCTGAGTCAGCGTTGACATTTATCTCCGCAAAACTGCCCACGGTCAGTAGGGGTCACCGATGGGCTTGGAAAAGCAGCCGTTCGTCGTATTGGACGTTAGGCCGTGGTCCGGTGTGTTTTTGAGCCATACCATGTGCACTTTAAAGAATAACAGCTGATCCAGTCTGGTTTCCTTTCCCAACCTTCTCTGAGCCTTTGGGGGTCTCCCGAAAAGACTTCTAAAACTTTCCAAATCGGTTTTGAACAGAGGGCCGTTTAGACATCACCAATCATCTCAATGTCCACTTTGAGACAAGTTATTAACACTCCCTGCCACCCAAAACCACTTCCTGAATCGGTTTTGGAGAGAGGATCCTTCTTATGTTGATGACAGTGATTTCGTTGCAGGATCATCAGTGATCTGGACCATACAAACCAGATGGCACATTCGCATTTCTCATCTGGATTCAACATCTTTTTTCAAGCTTCTCTTAACAAGAACTGGACACTTCAGTTATGACTCGTAGAAACGTCCCATCTTTTTTCAAGCTTCTGTTATCAAGAACTGGACACTTCAGTTATGACTCGTAGAAACGTGCCATCTTTTTTCAACCTTCTGTTATCAAGAACTGGACACTTCAGTTATGACTCGTAGAAACGTCCCATCTTTTTTCAAGCTTCTGTTATCAAGAACTGGACACTTCAGTTATGACTCGTAGAAACGTCCCATCTTTTTTCAAGCTTCTGTTATCAAGAACTGGACACTTCAGTTATGACTCGTAGAAACGTCCCATCTTTTTTCAAGCTAATGTTATCAAGAACTGGACACTTCAGTTATGACTCGTAGAAACGTCCCATCTTTTATCAAAAACTGGACACTTCAGTTATGACTCGTAGAAACGTCCCATCTTTTTTCAAGCTTCTGTTATCAAGAACTGGTCACTTCAGTTATGACTCGTAAAAACGTCCCATCTTTTTTCAAGCTTCTGTTATCAAGAACTGGACACTTCAGTTATGACTCGTAGAAACGTCCCATCTTTTTTCAAGCTTCTGTTATCAAGAAATGGATATTTCAGTCAGGACTCGTAGAAACGTCCCATCTTTTTTCAAGCTTCCGTTAACAAGAACTGGATACTTCAGTTATGACTCGTAAAAACGTCCCATCTTTTTTCAAGCTTCCATTATCAAGAACTGGACACTTCAGTTATGACTCGTAGAAACGTCCCATCATTTTTCAAGCTTCAGTTATCAAGAACTGGTCACTTCAGTTATGACTCGTAGAAACGTCCCATCTTTTTTCAAGCTTCTGTTATCAAGAACTGGACACGTCAGTTATGACTCGTAGAAACGTCCCATCTTTTTTCAAGCTTCTGTTATCAAGAACTGGACACTTCAGTTATGACTCGTAGAAACGTCCCATCTTTTTTCAAGCTTCTGTTATCAAGAACTGGACACTTCAGTTATGACTCGTAGAAACGTCCCATCTTTTTTCAAGCTTCTGTTATCAAGAACTGGACACTTCAGTTATGACTCGTAGAAACGTCCCATCTTTTTTCAAGCTAATGTTATCAAGAACTGGACACTTCAGTTATGACTCGTAGAAACGTCCCATCTTTTTTCAAGCTTCTGTTATCAAGAACTGGTCACTTCAGTTATGACTCGTAAAAACGTCCCATCTTTTTTCAAGCTTCTGTTATCAAGAACTGGACACTTCAGTTATGACTCGTAGAAACGTCCCATCTTTTTTCAAGCTTCTGTTATCAAGAAATGGATATTTCAGTCAGGACTCGTAGAAACGTCCCATCTTTTTTCAAGCTTCCGTTAACAAGAACTGGATACTTCAGTTATGACTCGTAAAAACGTCCCATCTTTTTTCAAGCTTCCATTATCAAGAACTGGACACTTCAGTTATGACTCGTAGAAACGTCCCATCATTTTTCAAGCTTCAGTTATCAAGAACTGGTCACTTCAGTTATGACTCGTAGAAACGTCCCATCTTTTTTCAAGCTTCTGTTATCAAGAACTGGACACGTCAGTTATGACTCGTAGAAACGTCCCATCTTTTTTCAAGCTCCTGTTATCAAGAATTGGACACTTCAGTTATGACTCGTAAAAACGTCCCATCTTTATTCAAGCTTCTGTTATCAAGAACTGGACACTTCAGTTATGACTCGTAGAAACGTCCCATCTTTTTTCAAGCTTCTGTTAACAAGAACTGGATACTTCAGTTATGACTCGTACAAACGTCCCATCTTTTTTCAAGCTTCTGTTATCAAGAACTGGACACGTCAGTTATGACTCGTAGAAACGTCCCATCTTTTTTCAAGCTTGTGTTATCAAGAACTGGATACTTCAGTTATGACTCGTAGAAACGTACAACGGCCAGGAGGAGTCTTTCTGCTGAAGTGACGCATTCCTTACAGATATCCTGTCTAGTGCAAAAGGCCAGGAGTTTTTCTGCTGTAGTGTCGCATTCCTTATAAATATCCTTTCTAGTGCAAAAGGCCAGGAGTCTTTCTGCTGAAGTGTCGCATTCCTTACAGATATTCTGTCTAGTGCAAAAGGCCGATGTCTTTCTGCTGAAGTTTCGCATTTCTTACAGATATCCTGTCTAGTGAAAAGGCCAGGACGAGTCATTCTGCTGAAGTGTCGCATTCCTTACAGATATCCTGTCTAGTGAAAAGGCCAGGAGGAGTCATTCTGCTAAACTGTCGCATCCCTTACAGATATCCTGTCTAGTGCAAAAGGCCAGGAGTCTTTCGGCTGAAGTGTCGCATTCCTTAGAGATATCCTGTCTTGTGGAAAAGGACAGGAAGAGTTTTTCTGCTGAAATGTCGCATTCCTTACAGGTATCCTGTCTAGTGCAAAAGGCCAGGAGTGTTTCTGCTGAAATGTCGCATTCCTTACAGATATCCTGTCTAGTGCAAAAGGTCAGGAGTCTTTCTGGTGTACTGTCGCATTCCTTACAGATATCCTGTCTAGTGCAAAAGGAAAGCAGGATTCTTTCTGCTGAAATGTCGCATGTCTTAGAGATATCCTGTCCAGTGCAAAAGGCCAGGAGTCTTTCTGCTGAAGTGTCGCATTCCTTACAAATATTCTGTGTAGTGCAAAAGGCGAGGAGTCTTTCTGCTGTAGTGTCGCATTCCTTACACATATCCTGTCTAGTGCAAAAGGCCAGGAGGATTCTTTTTGCTGAAGTGTCGCATTCCTTACAGATATCCTGTCTGGTGCAAAAGGCCAGGAGTCTCTCTGCTGAAGTGTCGCATTCCTTACAAATATCCTGTCCAGTGCAAAAGGCGAGGAGTCTTTCTGCTGAAGTGTCGCATTCCTTACAGGTATCCTGTCTAGTGCAAAAGGCCAGGAGTCTTTCTGCTGAAGTGTCGCATTCCTTACAGATATCCTGTCTAGTGCAAAAGGCCAGTAGGATTCTTTCTGCTGAAGTGTCGCATTCCTTACAAATATCCTGTATAGTGCAAAAGGCCAGGAGTCTTTCTGCTGAAGAGTCGCATTCCTTACAGATATCCTGTCTACTGCAAAAGGCCAGGAGGATTTCTTCTGCTGAACTGTCGCATCCTTACAGATATCCTGTCTGGTGCAAAAGGCCAGGAGTCTTTCTGCTGAAATGTCGCATTCCTTACAGATATCCTGTCTAGTGAAAAAAAGGTCAGGAGTCTTTCTGCTGTAGTGTCGCATTCCTTACAGATATCCTGTCTACTGCAAAAGGTCAGGAGGATTCTTTCTCCAGAAGTCTCGCATTCCCTAAAGATATCCTGTCTGGTGCAAAAGGCCAGGAGTTTTTCTGCTGAAGTGTCGCATTCCTTACAGATATCCTGTCTCGTGCAAAAGGCCAGGAGTCTTTCTGCTGAAGTGTCGCATTCCTTACAAATATCCTGTCTAGTGCAAAAGGCAAGGAGGAGTCTTTCTGCTGAAGTGTCGCATTACTTACAGATATCCTGTCTAGTGCAAAAGGCCGGAGTGGTTCTGCTGAAGTGTCACACTCCTTACAGATATCCTGTCTAGTGTAAAAGGCCAGGAATCTTTCTGCTGAATTGTCGCATTTCTTACAGATATCCTGTCTAGTGCAAAAGGCAAGGAGGAGTCTTTCTGCTGAAGTGTCGCATTCCTTACAGATATCCTGTCTAGTGCAAAAGGCCAGGAGGAGTCTTTCTGCTGCAGTGTCGCATTCCTTACAGATATCCTGTCTAGTGAAAAGGCCAGGAAAAAGAACTGGACACTTCAGTTATGATTCGTAGAAACGTCCCATCTTTTTTCAAGCTTCTGTTATCAAGAACTGGACACTTCAGTTATGACTCGTAGAAACGTCCCATCTTTTTTCAAGCTTCTGTTATCAAGAACTGGACACTTCAGTTATGACTCGTAGAAACGTCCCATCTTTTTTCAAGCTTCTGTTATCAAGAACTGGACACTTCACTTATGACTCGTAGAAACGTCCCATCTTTTTTCAAGCTTCTGTTATCAAGAAATGGACACATCAGTTATTACTCGTAGAAACGTCCCATCTTTTTTCAAGCTTCTGTTATCAAGAACTGGACACTTCAGTTATAACTCATAGAAGCGTCCCATCTTTTTTCAAGCTTCTGTTATCAAGAACTGGACACTTCAGTTATGACTCGTAGAAACGTCCCATCTTTTTTCAAGCTTCTGTTACCAAGAATTGGACACTTCAGTTATGACTCGTAGAAACGTCCCATCTTTTTTCAAGCTTCTGTTACCAAGAACTGGACACTTCAGTTATGACTCGTAGAAACGTCCCATCTTTTTTCAAGCTTCTGTTATCAAGAACTGGACACTTCAGTTATGACTCGTAGAAACGTCCCATCTTTTTTCAAGTTTCTGTTATCAAGAACTGGACACTAAAGTTATGACTCGTAGAAACGTCCCATCTTTTTTCAAGCTTCTGTTATCAAGATCTGGACACTTGAGTTATGACTCGTAGAAACGTCCCATCTTTTTTCAAGCTTCTGTTATCAAGAACTGGACACTTCAGTTATGACTCGTAGAAACGTCCCATCTTTTTCAAGCTTCTGTTATCAAGAACTGGACACTTCAGTTATGACTCGTAGAAACGTCCCATCTTTTTTCAAGCTTCTGTTACCAAGAACTGGACACTTCAGTTATGACTCGTAGAAACGTCCCATCTTTTTTCAAGCTTCTGTTACCAAGAACTGGACACTTCAGTTATGACTCGTAGAAACGTCCCATCTTTTTTCAAGCTTCTGTTATCAAGAACTGGACACTTCAGTTATGACTCGTAGAAACGTCCCATCTCTTTTCAAGCTTCTGTTACCAAGAACTGGACACTTCAGTTATGACTCGTAGAAACGTCCCATCTTTTTTCAAGCTTCTGTTATCAAGAACTGGACACTTGAGTTATGACTCGTAGAAACGTCCCATCTTTTTTCAAGCTTCTGTTATCAAGAACTGGACACTTCAGTTATGACTCGTAGAAACGTCCCATCTTTTTCAAGCTTCTGTTATCAAGAACTGGACACTTCAGTTATGACTCGTAGAAACGTCCCATCTTTTTTCAAGCTTCTGTTACCAAGAACTGGACACTTCAGTTATGACTCGTAGAAACGTCCCATCTTTTTTCAAGCTTCTGTTACCAAGAACTGGACACTTCAGTTATGACTCGTAGAAACGTCCCATCTTTTTTCAAGCTTCTGTTATCAAGAACTGGACACTTCAGTTATGACTCGTAGAAACGTCCCATCTTTTTTCAAGCTTCTGTTACCAAGAACTGGACACTTCAGTTATGACTCGTAGAAACGTCCCATCTTTTTTCAAGCTTCTGTTATCAAGAACTGGACACTTCATTATGACTCTTAGAAACGTCCCATCTTTTTTCAAGCTTCTGTTACCAAGAATTGGACACTTCAGTTATGACTCGTAGAAACGTCCCATCTTTTTTCAAGCTTCTGTTATCAAGAACTGGACACTTCAGTTATGACTCGTAGAAACGTCCCATCTTTTTTCAAGCTTCTGTTATCAAGAACTGGACACTTGAGTTATGACTCGTAGAAACGTCCCATCTTTTTTCAAGCTTCTGTTATCAAGAACTGGACACTTCAGTTATGACTCGTAGAAACGTCCCATCTTTTTTCAAGCTTCTGTTATCAAGAACTGGACACTTCAGTTATGACTCGTAGAAACGTCCCATCTTTTTTCAAGCTAATGTTATCAAGAACTGGACACTTCAGTTATGACTCGTAGAAACGTCCCATCTTTTTTCAAGCTTCTGTTATCAAGAACTGGTCACTTCAGTTATGACTCGTAAAAACGTCCCATCTTTTTTCAAGCTTCTGTTATCAAGAACTGGACACTTCAGTTATGACTCGTAGAAACGTCCCATCTTTTTTCAAGCTTCTGTTATCAAGAAATGGATATTTCAGTCAGGACTCGTAGAAACGTCCCATCTTTTTTCAAGCTTCCGTTAACAAGAACTGGATACTTCAGTTATGACTCGTAAAAACGTCCCATCTTTTTTCAAGCTTCCATTATCAAGAACTGGACACTTCAGTTATGACTCGTAGAAACGTCCCATCATTTTTCAAGCTTCAGTTATCAAGAACTGGTCACTTCAGTTATGACTCGTAGAAACGTCCCATCTTTTTTCAAGCTTCTGTTATCAAGAACTGGACACGTCAGTTATGACTCGTAGAAACGTCCCATCTTTTTTCAAGCTCCTGTTATCAAGAACTGGATACTTCAATTATGACTCGTAGAAACGTACAACGGCCAGGAGGAGTCTTTCTGCTGAAGTGACGCATTCCTTACAGATATCCTGTCTAGTGCAAAAGGCCAGGAGTTTTTCTGCTGTAGTGTCGCATTCCTTATAAATATCCTGTCTAGTGCAAAAGGCCAGGAGTCTTTCTGCTGAAGTGTCGCATTCCTTACAGATATTCTGTCTAGTGCAAAAGGCCAATGTCTTTCTGCTGAAGTTTCGCATTCCTTACAGATATCCTGTCTAGTGAAAAGGCCAGGACGAGTCATTCTGCTGAAGTGTCGCATTCCTTACAGATATCCTGTCTAGTGAAAAGGCCAGGAGGAGTCATTCTGCTAAACTGTCGCATCCCTTACAGATATCCTGTCTAGTGCAAAAGGCCAGGAGTGTTTCTGCTGAAGTGTCGCATTCCTTACAGATATCTTGTCTAGTGCAAAAGACCAGGAGTCTTTCGGCTGAAGTGTCGCATTCCTTAGAGATATCCTGTCTTGTGGAAAAGGACAGGAAGAGTTTTTCTGCTGAAATGTCGCATTCCTTACAGGTATCCTGTCTAGTGCAAAAGGCCAGGAGTGTTTCTGCTGAAATGTCGCATTCCTTACAGATATCCTGTCTAGTGCAAAAGGTCAGGAGTCTTTCTGGTGTACTGTCGCATTCCTTACAGATATCCTGTCTAGTGCAAAAGGAAAGCAGGATTCTTTCTGCTGAAATGTCGCATTCCTTAGAGATATCCTGTCCAGTGCAAAAGGCCAGGAGTCTTTCTGCTGAAGTGTCGCATTCCTTACAAATATTCTGTGTAGTGCAAAAGGCGAGGAGTCTTTCTGCTGTAGTGTCGCATTCCTTACACATATCCTGTCTAGTGCAAAAGGCCAGGAGGATTCTTTTTGCTGAAGTGTCGCATTCCTTACAGATATCCTGTCTGGTGCAAAAGGCCAGGAGTCTCTCTGCTGAAGTGTCGCATTCCTTACAAATATCCTGTCCAGTGCAAAAGGCCAGGAGTCTTTCTGCTGAAGTGTCGCATTTCTTACAGGTATGCTGTCCAGTGCAAAAGGCCAGGAGTCTTTCTGCTGAAGTGTCGCATTCCTTACAGATATCCTGTCTAGTGCAAAAGGCCAGTAGGATTCTTTCTGCTGAAGTGTCGCATTCCTTACAAATATCCTGTATAGTGCAAAAGGCCAGGAGTCTTTCTGCTGAAGTGTCGCATTCCTTGCAGATATCCTGTCTACTGCAAAAGGCCAGGAGGATTTCTTCTGCTGAACTGTCGCATCCTTACAGATATCCTGTCTGGTGCAAAAGGCCAGGAGTCTTTCTGCTGAAATGTCGCATTCCTTACAGATATCCTGTCTAGTGAAAAAGGTCAGGAGTCTTTCTGGTGTAGTGTCGCATTCCTTACAGATATCCTGTCTACTGCAAAAGGCCAGGAGGATTCTTTCTCCAGAAGTCTCGCATTCCCTAAAGATATCCTGTCTGATGCAAAAGGCCAGGAGTTTTTCTGCTGAAGTGTCGCATTCCTTACAGATATCCTGTCTCGTGCAAAAGGCCAGGAGTCTTTCTGCTGAAGTGTCGCATTCCTTACAAATATCCTGTCTAGTGCAAAAGGCAAGGAGGAGTCTTTGTGCTGAAGTGTCGCATTCCTTACAGATATCCTGTCTAGTGCAAAAGGCCAGGAGGATACTTTCTGCTGTAGTGTCGCATTCCTTACAGATATCATGTCTAGAGCAAAAGACCAGGAGTCTTTCTGCTGAAGTGTCGCATTACTTACAGATATCCTGTCTAGTGCAAAAGGCCGGAGTGGTTCTGCTGAAGTGTCGCACTCCTTACAGATATCCTGTCTAGTGTAAAAGGCCAGGAATCTTTCTGCTGAATTGTCGCATTCCTTACAGATATCCTGTCTAGTGCAAAAGGCAAGGAGGAGTCTTTCTGCTGAAGTGTCGCATTCCTTACAGATATCCTGTCTAGTGCAAAAGGCCAGGAGGACTCTTTCTGCTGCAGTGTCGCATTCCTTACAGATATCCTGTCTAGTGAAAAGGCCAGGAAAAAGAACTGGACACTTCAGTTATGATTCGTAGAAACGTCCCATCTTTTTTCAAGCTTCTGTTATCAAGAACTGGACACTTCAGTTATGACTCGTAGAAACGTCCCATCTTTTTTCAAGCTTCTGTTATCAACAACTGGACACTTCACTTATGACTCGTAGAAACGTCCCATCTTTTTTCAAGCTTCTGTTATCAAGAACTGGACACTTCAGTTATGACTCGTAGAAACGTCCCATCTTTTTTCAAGCTTCTGTTATCAAGAACTGGACACTTGAGTTATGACTCATAGAAGCGTCCCATCTTTTTTCAAGCTTCTGTTATCAAGAACTGGACACTTCAGTTATGACTCGTAGAAACGTCCCATCTTTTTTCAAGCTTCTGTTACCAAGAACTGGACACTTCAGTTATGACTCGTAGAAACGTCCCATCTTTTTTCAAGCTTCTGTTATCAAGAACTGGACACTTCAGTTATGACTCGTAGAAATGTCCCATCTTTTTTCAAGTTTCTGTTATCAAGAACTGGACACTAAAGTTATGACTCGTAGAAACGTCCCATCTTTTTTCAAGCTTCTGTTATCAAGAACTGGACACTTGAGTTATGACTCGTAGAAACGTCCCATCTTTTTTCAAGCTTCTGTTATCAAGAACTGGACACTTCAGTTATGACTCGTAGAAACGTCCCATCTTTTTCAAGCTTCTGTTATCAAGAACTGGACACTTCAGTTATGACTCGTAGAAACGTCCCATCTTTTTTCAAGCTTCTGTTACCAAGAACTGGACACTTCAGTTATGACTCGTAGAAACGTCCCATCTTTTTTCAAGCTTCTGTTACCAAGAACTGGACACTTCAGTTATGACTCGTAGAAACGTCCCATCTTTTTTCAAGCTTCTGTTATCAAGAACTGGACACTTCAGTTATGACTCGTAGAAACGTCCCATCTTTTTTCAAGCTTCTGTTACCAAGAACTGGACACTTCAGTTATGACTCGTAGAAACGTCCCATCTTTTTTCAAGCTTCTGTTATCAAGAACTGGACACTTGAGTTATGACTCGTAGAAACGTCTCATCTTTTTTCAAGCTTCTGTTATCAAGAACTGGACACTTCAGTTATGACTCGTAGAAACGTCCCATCTTTTTCAAGCTTCTGTTATCAAGAACTGGACACTTCAGTTATGACTCGTAGAAACGTCCCATCTTTTTTCAAGCTTCTGTTACCAAGAACTGGACACTTCAGTTATGACTCGTAGAAACGTCCCATCTTTTTTCAAGCTTCTGTTACCAAGAACTGGACACTTCAGTTATGACTCGTAGAAACGTCCCATCTTTTTTCAAGCTTCTGTTATCAAGAACTGGACACTTCATTATGACTCTTAGAAACGTCCCATCTTTTTTCAAGCTTCTGTTAACAAGAAATGGACACTTCAGTTATGACTCTTAGAAACCTCCCATCTTTTTTCAAGCTTCTGTTATCAAGAAATGGACACTTCAGTTATGACTCGTAGAAACGTCCCATCTTTTTTTAAGCTTCCGTTATCAAGAACTGGACACTTCAGTTATGACTCGTAGAAACGTCCCATCTTTTTTCAAGCTCCTGTTATCAAGAACTGGACACTTCAGTTATGACTCGTAGAAACGCCCCATCTTTATTCAAGCTTCCGTTATCAAGACCTGGACACTTCAGTTATGACTCGTAGAAACGTCCCATCTTTTTTCAAGCTCCTGTTATCAAGAACTGGACACGTCAGTTATGACTCGTAGAAACGTCCCATCTTTTTTCAAGCTCCTGTTATCAAGAACTGGATACTTCAATTATGACTCGTAGAAACGTACAACGGCCAGGAGGAGTCTTTCTGCTGAAGTGACGCATTCCTTACAGATATCCTGTCTAGTGCAAAAGGCCAGGAGTTTTTCTGCTGTAGTGTCGCATTCCTTATAAATATCCTGTCTAGTGCAAAAGGCCAGGAGTCTTTCTGCTGAAGTGTCGCATTCCTTACAGATATTCTGTCTAGTGCAAAAGGCCAATGTCTTTCTGCTGAAGTTTCGCATTCCTTACAGATATCCTGTCTAGTGAAAAGGCCAGGACGAGTCATTCTGCTGAAGTGTCGCATTCCTTACAGATATCCTGTCTAGTGAAAAGGCCAGGAGGAGTCATTCTGCTAAACTGTCGCATCCCTTACAGATATCCTGTCTAGTGCAAAAGGCCAGGAGTGTTTCTGCTGAAGTGTCGCATTCCTTACAGATATCTTGTCTAGTGCAAAAGACCAGGAGTCTTTCGGCTGAAGTGTCGCATTCCTTAGAGATATCCTGTCTTGTGGAAAAGGACAGGAAGAGTTTTTCTGCTGAAATGTCGCATTCCTTACAGGTATCCTGTCTAGTGCAAAAGGCCAGGAGTGTTTCTGCTGAAATGTCGCATTCCTTACAGATATCCTGTCTAGTGCAAAAGGTCAGGAGTCTTTCTGGTGTACTGTCGCATTCCTTACAGGTATCCTGTCTAGTGCAAAAGGAAAGCAGGATTCTTTCTGCTGAAATGTCGCATTCCTTAGAGATATCCTGTCCAGTGCAAAAGGCCAGGAGTCTTTCTGCTGAAGTGTCGCATTCCTTACAAATATTCTGTGTAGTGCAAAAGGCGAGGAGTCTTTCTGCTGTAGTGTCGCATTCCTTACACATATCCTGTCTAGTGCAAAAGGCCAGGAGGATTCTTTTTGCTGAAGTGTCGCATTCCTTACAGATATCCTGTCTGGTGCAAAAGGCCAGGAGTCTCTCTGCTGAAGTGTCGCATTCCTTACAAATATCCTGTCCAGTGCAAAAGGCCAGGAGTCTTTCTGCTGAAGTGTCGCATTTCTTACAGGTATGCTGTCCAGTGCAAAAGGCCAGGAGTCTTTCTGCTGAAGTGTCGCATTCCTTACAGATATCCTGTCTAGTGCAAAAGGCCAGTAGGATTCTTTCTGCTGAAGTGTCGCATTCCTTACAAATATCCTGTATAGTGCAAAAGGCCAGGAGTCTTTCTGCTGAAGTGTCGCATTCCTTGCAGATATCCTGTCTACTGCAAAAGGCCAGGAGGATTTCTTCTGCTGAACTGTCGCATCCTTACAGATATCCTGTCTGGTGCAAAAGGCCAGGAGTCTTTCTGCTGAAATGTCGCATTCCTTACAGATATCCTGTCTAGTGAAAAAGGTCAGGAGTCTTTCTGGTGTAGTGTCGCATTCCTTACAGATATCCTGTCTACTGCAAAAGGCCAGGAGGATTCTTTCTCCAGAAGTCTCGCATTCCCTAAAGATATCCTGTCTGATGCAAAAGGCCAGGAGTTTTTCTGCTGAAGTGTCGCATTCCTTACAGATATCCTGTCTCGTGCAAAAGGCCAGGAGTCTTTCTGCTGAAGTGTCGCATTCCTTACAAATATCCTGTCTAGTGCAAAAGGCAAGGAGGAGTCTTTGTGCTGAAGTGTCGCATTCCTTACAGATATCCTGTCTAGTGCAAAAGGCCAGGAGGATACTTTCTGCTGTAGTGTCGCATTCCTTACAGATATCATGTCTAGAGCAAAAGACCAGGAGTCTTTCTGCTGAAGTGTCGCATTACTTACAGATATCCTGTCTAGTGCAAAAGGCCGGAGTGGTTCTGCTGAAGTGTCGCACTCCTTACAGATATCCTGTCTAGTGTAAAAGGCCAGGAATCTTTCTGCTGAATTGTCGCATTCCTTACAGATATCCTGTCTAGTGCAAAAGGCAAGGAGGAGTCTTTCTGCTGAAGTGTTCGCATTCCTTACAGATATCCTGTCTAGTGCAAAAGGCCAGGAGGAGTCTTTCTGCTGCAGTGTCGCATTCCTTACAGATATCCTGTCTAGTGAAAAGGCCAGGAAAAAGAACTGGACACTTCAGTTATGATTCGTAGAAACGTCCCATCTTTTTTCAAGCTTCTGTTATCAAGAACTGGACACTTCAGTTATGACTCGTAGAAAAGTCCCATCTTTTTTCAAGCTTCTGTTATCAACAACTGGACACTTCACTTATGACTCGTAGAAACGTCCCATCTTTTTTCAAGCTTCTGTTATCAAGAACTGGACACTTCAGTTATGACTCGTAGAAACGTCCCATCTTTTTTCAAGCTTCTGTTATCAAGAACTGGACACTTGAGTTATGACTCATAGAAGCGTCCCATCTTTTTTCAAGCTTCTGTTATCAAGAACTGGACACTTCAGTTATGACTCGTAGAAACGTCCCATCTTTTTTCAAGCTTCTGTTACCAAGAACTGGACACTTCAGTTATGACTCGTAGAAACGTCCCATCTTTTTTCAAGCTTCTGTTATCAAGAACTGGACACTTCAGTTATGACTCGTAGAAACGTCCCATCTTTTTTCAAGTTTCTGTTATCAAGAACTGGACACTAAAGTTATGACTCGTAGAAACGTCCCATCTTTTTTCAAGCTTCTGTTATCAAGAACTGGACACTTGAGTTATGACTCGTAGAAACGTCCCATCTTTTTTCAAGCTTCTGTTATCAAGAACTGGACACTTCAGTTATGACTCGTAGAAACGTCCCATCTTTTTCAAGCTTCTGTTATCAAGAACTGGACACTTCAGTTATGACTCGTAGAAACGTCCCATCTTTTTTCAAGCTTCTGTTACCAAGAACTGGACACTTCAGTTATGACTCGTAGAAACGTCCCATCTTTTTTCAAGCTTCTGTTACCAAGAACTGGACACTTCAGTTATGACTCGTAGAAACGTCCCATCTTTTTTCAAGCTTCTGTTATCAAGAACTGGACACTTCAGTTATGACTCGTAGAAACGTCCCATCTTTTTTCAAGCTTCTGTTACCAAGAACTGGACACTTCAGTTATGACTCGTAGAAACGTCCCATCTTTTTTCAAGCTTCTGTTATCAAGAACTGGACACTTGAGTTATGACTCGTAGAAACGTCTCATCTTTTTTCAAGCTTCTGTTATCAAGAACTGGACACTTCAGTTATGACTCGTAGAAACGTCCCATCTTTTTCAAGCTTCTGTTATCAAGAACTGGACACTTCAGTTATGACTCGTAGAAACGTCCCATCTTTTTTCAAGCTTCTGTTACCAAGAACTGGACACTTCAGTTATGACTCGTAGAAACGTCCCATCTTTTTTCAAGCTTCTGTTACCAAGAACTGGACACTTCAGTTATGACTCGTAGAAACGTCCCATCTTTTTTCAAGCTTCTGTTATCAAGAACTGGACACTTCATTATGACTCTTAGAAACGTCCCATCTTTTTTCAAGCTTCTGTTAACAAGAAATGGACACTTCAGTTATGACTCTTAGAAACGTCCCATCTTTTTTCAAGCTTCTGTTATCAAGAAATGGACACTTCAGTTATGACTCGTAGAAACGTCCCATCTTTTTTTAAGCTTCCGTTATCAAGAACTGGACACTTCAGTTATGACTCGTAGAAACGTCCCATCTTTTTTCAAGCTCCTGTTATCAAGAACTGGACACTTCAGTTATGACTCGTAGAAACGCCCCATCTTTATTCAAGCTTCCGTTATCAAGACCTGGACACTTCAGTTATGACTCGTAGAAACGTCCCATCTTTTTTCAAGCTCCTGTTATCAAGAACTGGACACTTCAGTTATGACTCGTAAAATCGTCCCATCTTTATTCAAGCTTCTGTTATCAAGAACTGGACACTTCAGTTATGACTCGTAGAAACGTCCCATCTTTTTTCAAGCTTCTGTTAACAAGAACTGGATACTTCACTTATGAATCGTAGAAACGTCCCATCTTTTTTCAAGCTTGTGTTACCAAGAACTGGATACTTCAGTTACGACTCGTAGAAACGTACAACGGCCAGGAGGAGTCTTTCTGCTGAATTGACGCATTCCTTACAGATATCCTGTCTAGTGCAAAAGGCCAGGAGTTTTTCTGCTGTAGTGTCGCATTCCTTATAAATATCCTGTCTAGTGCAAAAGGCCAGGAGTCTTTCTGCTGAAGTGTCGCATTCCTTACAGATATTCTGTCTAGTGCAAAAGGCCAGGAGTCTTTCTGCTGAAGTTTCGCATTCCTTACAGATATCCTGTCTAGTGAAAAGGCCAGGAGGAGTCATTCTGCTAAACTGTCGCATTCCTTACAGATATCCTGTCTAGTGCAAAAGGCCAGGAGTCTTTCTGCTGAAGTGTCGCATTCCTTACAGATATCTTGTCTAGTGCAAAAGGCCAGGAGTCTTTCGGCTGAAGTGTCGCATTCCTTAGAGATATCCTGTCTTGTGGAAAAGGACAGGAAGAGTTTTTCTGCTGAAATGTCGCATTCCTTACAGGTATCCTGTCTAGTGCAAAAGGCCAGGAGTGTTTCTGCTGAAATGTCGCATTCCTTACAGATATCCTGTCTAGTGTAAAAGGTCAGGAGTCTTTCTGGTGTACTGTCGCATTCCTTACAGATATCCTGTCTAGTGCAAAAGGAAAGCAGGATTCTTTCTGCTGAAATGTCGCATTCCTTAGAGATATCCTGTCCAGTGCAAAAGGCCAGGAGTCTTTCTGCTGAAGTGTCGAATTCCTTACAAATATTCTGTGTAGTGCAAAAGGCCAGGGGTCTTTCTGCTGTAGTGTCGCATTCCTTACACATATCCTGTCTAGTGCAAAAGGCCAGGAGGATTCTTTTTGCTGAAGTGTCGCATTCCTTACAGATATCCTGTCTGGTGCAAAAGGCCAGGAGTCTCTCTGCTGAAGTGTCGCATTCCATACAAATATCCTGTCCAGTGCAAAAGGCCAGGAGTTTATCTGCTGAAGTGTCGCATTCCTTACAGGTATCCTGTCTAGTGCAAAAGGCCAGGAGTCTTTCTGCTGAAGTGTCGCATTCCTTACAGGTATCCTGTCTAGTGCAAAAGGCCAGTAGGATTCTTTCTGCTGAAGTGTCGCATTCCTTACAAATATCCTGTATAGTGCAAAAAGCCAGGAGTCTTTCTGCTGAAGTGTCGCATTCCTTACAGATATCCTGTCTACTGCAAAAGGCCAGGAGGATTTCTTCTGCTGAACTGTCGCATCCTTACAGATATCCTGTCTGGTGCAAAAGGCCAGGAGTCTTTCTGCTGAAATGTCGCATTCCTTACAGATATCCTGTCTAGTGAAAAAGGTCAGGAGTCTTTCTGGTGTAGTGTCGCATTCCTTACAGATATCCTGTCTACTGCAAAAGGCCAGGAGGATTCTTTCTCCAGAAGTCTCGCATTCCCTAAAGATATCCTGTCTGGTGCAAAAGGCCAGGAGTTTTTCTGCTGAAGTGTCGCATTCCTTACAGATATCCTGTCTCCTGCAAAAGGCCAGGAGTCTTTCTGCTGAAGTGTCGCATTCCTTACAAATATCCTGTCTAGTGCAAAAGGCCAGGAGGATACTTTCTGCTGTAGTGTCGCATTCCTTACAGATATCATGTCTAGAGCAAAAGACCAGGAGTCTTTCTGCTGAAGTGTCGCATTACTTACAGATATCCTGTCTAGTGCAAAAGGCCGGAGTGGTTCTGCTGAAGTGTCGCACTCCTTACAGATATCCTGTCTAGTGCAAAAGGCCAGGAATCTTTCTGCTGAATTGTCGCATTCCTTACAGATATCCTGTCTAGTGCAAAAGGCAAGGAGGAGTCTTTCTGCTGAAGTGTCGCATTCCTTACAGATATCCTGTCTAGTGCAAAAGGCCAGGAGGAGTCTTTCTGCTGTAATGTCGCATTCCTTACAGATATACTGTCTAGTGCAAAAGGCCAGGAGTCTTTCTGCTGTAGTGTCGCATTCCTTACAGATATACTGTCTAGTGCAAAAGGCCAGGAGTCTTTCTGCTGAAGTGTCGCATTCCTTACAGATATCCTGTCTTGTGCAAGAGGCCAGGAGTATCTTTGCTGAAGTGTCGCATTCCTTACATCTGCTGTAGTGTCGCATTCCTTACAGATATCCTGTCTAGTGCAAAAGGCCAGGAGTCTTTCTCCTGAAGTGTCGCATTCCTTACAGATGTCATGTCTAGTGCAAAAGGCCAGGAGTATTTCTGGTGTAGTGTCGCATTCCTTACAGATATCCTGTCTACTGCAAAAAGCCAGGAGGATTCTTTCTCCTGAAGTCTCGCATTCCTTACAGATATCCTGTCTCGTGGAAAAGGCCAGGAGTCTTTCTGCTGAAGTGTCGAATTCCTTACAGATCCTGTCTAGTGCAAAAGGCCAGGAGTGTTTCTGCTGAAGTGTCTCAAGGAGGAGTCTTTTTGCTGTAGTGCTGCATTCCTTACAGATATCCTGTCTAGTGCAAAAGGCCACGAGTTTTTCTGCTGTAGTGTCTCATTCCTTAGAAATATCCTGTCTAGTGCAAAAGGCCAGGAGTCTTTCTGCTGAAGTTTCGCATTCCTTACAGATATCCTGTCTAGTGAAAAGGCCAGGAGGAGTCATTCTGCTAAAGTGTCGCATTCCTTACAGATATCCTGTCTAGTGCAAAAGGCCAGGAGTCTTTCTGCTAATGTGTCGCATTCCTTACAGATATCCTGTCTTGTGCAAAAGGCCAGGAAACTTTCTGATGAATTGTCGCATTCCTTACAGATATCCTGTCTAGTGCAAAAGGCAAGGAGCAGTCTTTCTGCTGAAGTGTCGCATTCCTTACAGATATCCTGTCTTGTGCAAAAGGCCAGGAATCTTTCTGCTGAAGTGTCGCATTCCTTACAAATATCCTGTATAGTGCAAAAGGCCAGGAGTCTTTCTGCTGAAGTGTCGCATTCCTTACAGATATCCTGTCTACTGCAAAAGGCCAGGAGGATTTCTTCTGCTGAACTGTCGCATCCTTACAGATATCCTGTCTGGTGCAAAAGGCCAGGAGTCTTTCTGCTGAAATGTCGCATTCCTTACAGATATCCTGTCTAGTGAAAAAGGTCAGGAGTCTTTCTGGTGTAGTGTCGCATTCCTTACAGATATCCTGTCTACTGCAAAAGGCCAGGAGGATTCTTTCTCCAGAAGTCTCGCATTCCCTAAAGATATCCTGTCTGGTGCAAAAGGCCAGGAGTTTTTCTGCTGAAGTGTCGCATTCCTTACAGATATCCTGTCTCGTGCAAAAGGCCAGGAGTCTTTCTGCTGAAGTGTCGCATTCCTTACAAATATCCTGCTGGTGCAAAAGACCAGGAGTTTTTCTGCAGAAGTGTCGCATTTCTTACAGATATCCTGTCTAGTGCAAAAGGCCAGGAGGATACTTTCTGCTGTAGTGTCGCATTCCTTACAGATATCATGTCTAGAGCAAAAGACCAGGAGTCTTTCTGCTGAAGTGTCGCATTACTTACAGATATCCTGTCTAGTGCAAAAGGCCGGAGTGGTTCTGCTGAAGTGTCGCACTCCTTACAGATATCCTGTCTAGTGCAAAAGGCCAGGAATCTTTCTGCTGAATTGTCGCATTCCTTACAGATATCCTGTCTAGTGCAAAAGGCCAGGAGGAGTCTTTCTGCTGTAATGTCGCATTCCTTACAGATATACTGTCTAGTGAAAAAGGCCAGGAGTCTTTCTGCTGTAGTGTCGCATTCCTTACAGATATACTGTCTAGTGCAAAAGGCCAGGAGTCTTTCTGCTGTAGTGTCGCATTCCTTACAGATATACTGTCTAGTGCAAAAGGCCAGGAGTCTTTCTGCTGAAGTGTCGCATTCCTTACAGATATCCTGTCTTGTGCAAGAGGCCAGGAGTATCTTTGCTGAAGTGTCGCATTCCTTACATCTGCTGTAGTGTCGCATTCCTTACAGATATCCTGTCTAGTGCAAAAGGCCAGGAGTGTTTCTGGTGTAGTGTCGCATTCCTTACAGATATCCTGTCTACTGCAAAAAGCCAGGAGGATTCTTTCTCCTGAAGTCTCGCATTCCTTACAGATATCCTGTCTCGTGGAAAAGGCCAGGAGTCTTTCTGCTGAAGTGTCGCATTCCTTACAGATCCTGTCTAGTCAAAAGGCCAGGAGTGTTTCTGCTGAAGTGTCTCATTCCTTACAGATATCCTGTCTAGTGCAAAAGGCAAGGAGGAGTCTTTTTGCTGTAGTGCTGCATTCCTTACAGATATCCTGTCTAGTGCAAAAGGCCAGGAGTTTTTCTGCTGTAGTGTCTCATTCCTTACAAATATCCTGTCTAGTGCAAAAGGCCAGGAGTCTTTCTGCTGAAGTTTCGCATTCCTTACAGATATCCTGTCTAGTGAAAAGGCCAGGAGGAGTCATTCTGCTAAAGTGTTGCATTCCTTACAGATATCCTGTCTAGTGCAAAAGGCCAGGAGTCTTTCTGCTAATGTGTCGCATTCCTTACAGATATCCTGTCTTGTGCAAAAGGCCAGGAAACTTTCTGATGAATTGTCGCATTCCTTACAGATATCCTGTCTAGTGCAAAAGGCAAGGAGCAGTCTTTCTGCTGAAGTGTCGCATTCCTTACAGATATCCTGTCTAGTGCAAAAGGCCAGGAGGAGTCTTTCTGCTGTAGTGTCGCATTCCTTACAGATATCCTGTCTAGTGAAAAGGCCAGGAGGAGTCTTTCTGCTTTAGTGTCGCATTCCTTACAGATATCCTGTCCAGTGCAAAAGGCGAGGAGTCTTTGTGCTGAACTGTCGCATTCCTTACAGATATCCTGTCTAGTGCAAAAGGCCATGAGTCTTTCTGCTAAAGTGTCGCATTCCTTACAGATATCCTGTCTTGTGCAAAAGGCCAGGAATCTTTCTGATGAATTTTCGCATTCCTTACAGATATCCTGTCTAGTGCAAAAGGCCAGGAGGAGTCTTTCTGCTGTAGTGTCGCATACCTTACAGATATCCTGTCTAGTGAAAAGGCCAGGAGGAGTCTTTGTGCTTTAGTGTCGCATTCCTTACAGATATCCTGTCTAGTGCAAAAGGCCAGGAATCTTTCTGCTGAAGTGTCGCATTCCTTACAGATATCCTGTCTGGTGCAAAAGGCCAGGAGTCTCTCTGCTGAAGTGTCGCATTCCTTACAGATATCCTGTCTAGTGCAAAAGGCCAGGAGTCTTTCTGCTGAAGTGTCGCATTCCTTACAGATATCCTGTCTAGTGGAAAAGGCCAGGAGTTTTTCTGTTGTAGTGTCGCATTCCTTACAGATATCCTACTTACTGCAAAAGGCCAGGAGGATTCTTTCTCCTGAAGTCTCGCATTCCCTAAAGATATCCTGTCTGGTGCTAAAGGCCAGGAGTTTTTCTGCTGAAGTGTCGCATTCCTTACAGATATCCTGTCTCGTGCAAAAGGCCAGGAGTCTTTCTGCTGAAGTGTCGCATTCCTTACAAATATCCTGCTGGTGCAAAAGACCAGGAGTATTTCTGCTGAAGTGTCGCATTTCTTACAGATATCCTGTCTAGTGTAAAAGGCCAGGAGGATACTTTCTGCTGAAGTGTCGCATTCCTTACAGATATCCTGTCTAGTGCAAAAGGTCAGGAGTCTTTCTGCTGTAATGTCGCATTCCTTACAGATATCAGGTCTAGAGCAAAAGACCAGGAGTCTTTCTCCTGAAGTGTCGCATTCCTTACAGATATCCTGTCTAGTGCAAAAGGCCGGAGTGGTTCTGCTGAAGTGCGCACTCCTTACAGATATCCTGTCTAGGGCAAAAGGCCAGGAATCTTTCTGCTGAATTGTCGCATTCCTTACAGATATCCTGTCTAGTGCAAAAGGCAAGGAGGAGTCTTTCTCCTGAAGTGTCGCATTCCTTACAGATATCCTGTCTAGTGAAAAGGCCAGGAGGAGTCTTTCTGCTGTAGTGTCGCATTCCTTACAGATATCCTGTCTAGTGCAAAAGGCCAGGAGTCTTTCTGCTGCAGTGTCGCATTCCTTACAGATATACTGTCTAGTGCAAAAGGCCAGGAGTCTTTCTGCTGAAGTGTCGCATTCCTTACAGATATCCTGTCTTGTGCAAGAGGCCAGGAGTATCTTTGCTGAAGTGTCGCATTCCTTACATCTGCTGTAGTGTCGCATTCCTTACAGATATCCTGTCTACTGCAAAAAGCCAGGAGGATTCTTTCTCCTGAAGTCTCGCATTCCTTACAGATATCCTGTCTGGTGGAAAAGGCCAGGAGTCTTTCTGCTGAAGTGTCGCATTCCTTACAGATATCCTGTCTAGTGCAAAAGGCCAGGAGTTTTTCTGCTGTAGTGTCTCATTCCTTACAAATATACTGTCTAGTGCAAAAGGTCAGGAGTCTTTCTGCTGAAGTGTCGCATTCCTTACAGATATCCTGTCCAGTGAAAAAGGCCAGGAGTCTTTCTGCTGAAGTTTCGCATTCCTTACAGATATCCTGTCTAGTGAAAAGGCCAGGAGGAGTCATTCTGCTGAAGTGTCGCATTCCTTACAGATATCCTGTCTAGTGAAAAGGCCAGGAGGAGTCATTCTGCTAAAGTGTCGCATTCCTTACAGATATCCTGTCTAGTGAAAAGGCCAGGAGGAGTCTTTCTGCTTTAGTGTCGCATTCCTTACAGATATCCTGTCTAGTGCAAAAGGCCAGGAATCTTTCTGCTGAAGTGTCGCATTCCTTACAGATATCCTGTCTGGTGCAAAAGGCCAGGAGTCTCTCTGCTGAAGTGTCGCATTCCTTACATCTGCTGTAGTGTCGCATTCCTTACAGATATCCTGTCTAGTGCAAAAGGCCAGGAATCTTTCTGCTGAAGTGTCGCATTCCTTACAGATATCCTGTCTAGTGGAAAAGGCCAGGAGTTTTTCTGGTGTAGTGTCGCATTCCTTACAGATATCCTGTTTACTGCAAAAGGCCAGGAGGATGCTTTCTCCTGACGTCTCGCATTCCTTACAGAAATCCTGTCTGGTGCAAAAGGCCAGGAGTCTTTCTGCTGAAGTGTCGCATTCGTTACAGATATCCTGTCTACTGCAAAAGGCCAGGAGGATTTTTTCTGTTGAACTGTCGCATTCCTTACAGATATCCTGTCTAGTGCAAAAGGCAAGGAGGATTTTTTCTGCAGAACTGTCTCATTCTTTACAGATATCCTGTGTGGTGCAAAAGGCCAGGAGACTTTCTGCTGAAATGTCGCATTCCTTACAGATATCCTGTTTAGTGGAAAGGGTCAGGAGTCTTACTGGTGTAGTGTCGCATTCCTTACAGATATCCTGTCTACTGCAAAAGGCCAGGAGGATTATTTCTCCTGAAGTCCCGCATTCCTTACAGATATCCTGTCTGGTGCAAAAGGCCAGCAGTCTTTCTGCTGAAATGTCACATTTCTTACAGATATCCTGTCTTGTGCAAAAGGCCAGGAGGATACTTTCTGCTGAAGTGTCGCATTCCTTACAGATATCATGTCTAGTGCAAAAGGTCAGGAGTCTTTCTGCTGAAGTGTCGCATTCCTTACAGATATTCTGAATAGTGCAAAAGGTCAGGAGTCTTTGTTCTGTAGTGTCGCATTCCTTACAGATATCATGTTTAAAGCAAAAGGCCAGGAGTCTTTCTGCTGAGGTGTCGCATTCCTTACAGATATCCTGTCTAGTGCCAAAGGCCGGTGTGGTTCTGCTGAAGTGTCGCACTCCTTACAGATATCCTGTCTTGTGCAAAAGGACAGGAAGAGTCTTTCTGCTGAAATGTCGCATTCCTTACAGATATCCTGTCTAGTGCAAAAGGCCAGGAATCTTTCTGCTGAATTGTCGCATTCCTTACAAATATCCTGTCTAGTGCAAAAGGCATGAAGGAGTCTTTCTGCTGTAGTGTCGCATTCCTTACACATATCCTGTCTAGTGAAAAGGCCAGGAGTAGTCTTTCTGCTGTAGTGTCGCATTCCTTACAGATATCCTGTCTAGTGCAAAAGGCCAGGAGTCTTTCTGCTGAAGTGTCGCATTCCTTACAGATATCCTGTCTGGTGCAAAAGGCCAGGAGTCTCTCTGCTGAAGTGTCCCATTCCTTACATCTGCTGTAGTGTCGCATTCCTTACAGATATCCTGTCTAGTGCAAAAGGCCAGGAGTCTTTCTGCTGTAGTGTCGCATTCCTTACAGATATCCTGTCTACTGCAAAAGGCCAGGAGTCTTTCTGCTGTAGTGTCGCATTCCTTACAGATATCCTATCTAGTGCAAAAGGCCAGGAGTCTTTCTGCTGAAGTGACGCATTCCTTACAGATATCCTGTCTAGTGCAAAAGGCCATGAGTTTTTCTGCTGTAGTGTCTCATTCCTGACAAATATTCTCTCCAGTGCAAAAGGCCAGGAGTCTTTCTGCTGAAGTGTCGCATTCCTTACAGATATCCTGTCTAGTGCAAAAGGCCAGGAATCTTTCTGCTGAATTGTCGCATTCCTTACAGATATCCTGTCTAGTGCAAAAGGCAAGGATGAGTCTTTCTGCTGAAGTGTCGCATTCCTTACAGATATCCTGTCTAGTGCAAAAGGCCAGGAGGAGGCTTTCTGCTGTAGTGTCGCATTCCTTACAGATATCCTGTCTAGTGCAGAAGGCCAGGAGTTTTTCTGCTGAAGTGTCACATTTCTTACACATATCCTGTTTAGTTCAAAAGGCCAGGAGTCTTTCTGCTGAAGTGTCGCATTCCTTACAGATATCCTGTCTAGTGCAAAAGGCCAGGAGTCTTTCTGCTAAAGTGTCGCATTCCTTACAGATATCCTGTCTAGTGCAAAAGGCCAGGAATCTTTCTGCTGAATTGTCGCATTCCTTACAGATATCCTGTCTAGTGCAAAAGGCAAGGAGGAGTCTTTCTGCTGTAGTGTCGCATTCCTTACAGATATCCTGTCTAGTGCAAAAGGAAAGGAGTCTTTCTGCTGAAGTGTCGCATTCCTTACAGATATCCTGTCTAGTGCAAAAGGCCAGGAGTCTCTCTGCTGAAGTGTCGCATTCCTAACATCTGCTGTAGTGTCGCATTCCTTACAGATATCCTGTCTAGTGCAAAAGGCCAGGAGTCTTTCTGCTGAAGTGTCGCATTCCTTACAGATATTCTGTTTAGTCCAAAAGGCCAGGAGTCTTTCTGGTCTAGTGTCGTATTCCTTACAGATATCCTGTCTACTGCAAAAGGCCAGGAGGATGCTTTCTCGTGAGTCTCGCATTCCTTACAGATATCCTGTCTGGTGCAAAAGGCCAGCAGTCTTTCTGCTGAAGTGTCGCATTCCTTACAGATATCCTGTCTAGTGCAAAAGGCCAGGAGGATTCTTTCTGCTGAAATGTCGCATTCCTTACAGATATCCTGTCTAGTGCAAAAGACCAGGAGTCTTTCTGCTGAAGTGTCGCATTCCTTACAAATATCCTGTCTAGTGCAAAAGGCCAGGAGGAATCTTTCTGGTGTAGTGTCGCATTCCTTACAGATATCCTGTCTAGTGCAAAAGGCCAGGAGTCTTTCTGCTGAAGTGTCGCATTCCTTACAGATATCCTGTTTAGTGCAAAAGGCCAGGAGTCTTTCTGGTCTAGTGTCGCATTTCTTACAGATATCCTGTCTACTGCAAAAGGCCAGGAGGATGCTTTCTCCTGAAGTCTCGCATTCCTTACAAATATCCTGTCTGGTGCAAAAGGCCAGCAGTCTTTCTGCTGAAGTGTCGCATTCCTTACAGATATCCTGTCTAGTGCAAAAGGCCAGGAGGATTCTTTCTGCTGAAATGTCGCATTCCTTACAGATATCCTGTCTAGTGCAAAAGACCAGGAGTCTTTCTGCTGAAGTGTCGCATTCCTTACAAATATCCTGTCTAGTGCAAAAGGCCAGGAGTCTTTCTGCTGTAGTGTCGCATTCCTTACACATATCCTGTCTAGTGCAAAAGGCCAGGAGGATTGTTTCTGCTGAAGTGTCGCATTCCTTTCAGATATCCTGTCTAGTGCAAAAGGCAAGGAGTCTTTCTGCTGAAGTGTCACATTCCTTAAAGTTATCCTATCTAGTGAAAAAGGCCAGGAGTTTTTCTGCTGAAGTGTCGCATTCCTTTCAGATATCCTGTCTAGTGTAAAAGGCCAGCAGTGTTTCTGCTGAAGTGTCGCATTCCTTACAGATATCCTGTCTAGTGCAAAATGCCAGGAGTAGTCTATCTGCTGAAATGTCGCATTCCTTACAGATATCCTGTCTAGTGCAAAAGGCCAGGAGGAGCCTTTCTGCCGAAGTGTCGCATTCCTTACAGATATCCTGTCTAGTGAAAAGGCCAGGAGGAGTCTTTCTGCTATAGTGTCGCATTCCTTACAGATATCCTGTCTAGGGAAAAGGCCAGGAGACTTTCTGCTGAAGTGTCGCATTCCTTACAGATATCCTGTCTAGTGCAAAAGGCCAGGAGTCTCTCTGCTGAAGTGTCGCATTCCTAACATCTGCTGTACTGTCGCATTCCTTACAGATATCCCGTCTAGTGCAAAATGCCAGGAGTCTTTCTGCTGAAGTGTCGCATTCCTTACAGATATCCTGTTTAGTGCAAAAGGCCAGGAGTCTTTCTGGTGTAGTGTCGCATTCCTTACAGATATCCTGTCTACTGCAATAGGCCAGGAGGATGCTTTCTCCTGAAGTCTCGCATTCCTTACAGATATCCTGTCTGGTGCAAAAGGCCAGGAGTCTTTCTGCTGAAGTGTCGCATTCCTTACAGATATCCTGTCTAGTGCAAAAGGCCAGGAATCTTTCTGCTGAATTGTCGCATTCCTTACAGATATCCTGTCTAGTGCAAAAGGCAAGGAGGAGTCTTTCTGCTGAAGTGTCGCATTCCTTACAGATATCCTGTCTAGTGCAAAAGGCCAGGAGGAGTCTTTCTGCTGTAGTGTCGCATTCCTTACAGATATCCTGTCTAGTGAAAAGGCCAGGAGGAGTCTTTCTGCTGTAGCGTTGCATTCCTTACAGATATCCTGTCTGGTGCAAAAGGCCAGGAATCTCTCTGCTGAAGTGTCCCATTCCTTACATCTGCTGTAGTGTCGCATTCCTTACAGATATCCTGTCTAGTGCAAAAGGCCAGGAGTCTTTCTGCTGTAGTGTCGCATTCCTTACAGATATCCTGTCTACTGCAAAAGGCCAGGAGTCTTTCTGCTGTAGTGTCGCATTCCTTACAGATATCCTGTCTAGTGAATAGGCCAGGAGGAGTCTTTCTGCTGAAGTGTCGCATTCCTTACAGATATCCTGTCTAGTGCAAAAGGCCAGGAGTCTTTCTGCTGAAGTGACGCATTCCTTACAGATATCCTGTCTAGTGCAAAAGGTCATGAGTTTTTCTGCTGTAGTGTCTCATTCCTGACAAATATCCTCTCTAGTGCAAAAGGCCAAAAGTCTTTCTGCTGAAGTGTCGCATTCCTTACAGATATCCTGTCTAGTGCAAAAGGCAAGGAGGAGTCTTTCTGCTGAAGTGTCGCATTTCTTACAGATATCCTGTCTAGTGCAAAAGGCCAGGAGGAGGCTTTCTGCTGTAGTGTCGCATTCCTTACAGATATCCTGTCTAGTGCAGAAGGCCAGGAGTTTTTCTGCTGAAGTGTCACATTTCTTACAGATATCCTGTTTAGTGCAAAAGGCCAGGAGTCTTTCTGCTGAAGTGTCGCATTCCTTACAGATATCCTGTCTAGTGCAAAAGTCCAGGAATCTTTCTGCTGAATTGTCGCATTCCTTACAGATATCCTGTCTAGTGCAAAAGGCAAGGAGGAGTCTTTCTCCTGAAGTGTCGCATTCCTTACAGATATCCTGTCTAGTGAAAAGGCCAGGTGGAGTCTTTCTGCTGTAGTGTCGCATTCCTTACAGATATCCTGTCTAGTGAAAAGGCCTGGAGGAGTCTTTATGCTGTAGTGTCGCATTCCTTACAGATATCCTGTCTAGTGCAAAAGGAAAGGAGTCTTTCTGCTGAAGTGTCGCATTCCTTACAGATATCCTGTCTAGTGCAAAAGGCCAGGAGTCTCTCTGCTGAAGTGTCGCATTCCTATCATCTGCTGTAGTGTCGCATTCCTTACAGATATCCTGTCTAGTGCAAAAGGCCAGGAGTCTTTCTGCTGAAGTGTCGCATTCCTTACAGATATCCTGTTTAGTCCAAAAGGCCAGGAGTCTTTCTGGTCTAGTGTCGTATTCCTTACAGATATCCTGTCTACTGCAAAAGGCCAGGAGGATGCTTTCTCCTGAGTCTCGCATTCCTTACAGATATCCTGTCTGGTGCAAAAGGCCAGGAGTCTCTCTGCTGAAGTGTCCCATTCCTTACATCTGCTGTAGTGTCGCATTCCTTACAGATATCCTGTCTAGTGCAAAAGGCCAGGAGTCTTTCTGCTGAAGTGTCGCATTCCTTACAGATATCCTGTCTAGTGCAAAAGGCCAGGAACCTTTCTGCTGAATTGTCGCATTCCTTACAGATATCCTGTCTAGTGCAAAAGGCAAGGAGGAGTCTTTCTGCTGAAGTGTCGCATTCCTTACAGATATCCTGTCTACTGCAAAAGGTCAGGAGGATGCTTTTTCCTGAGTCTCGCATTCCTTACAGATATCCTGTCTGGTGCAAAACGCCAGGAGTCTTTCTGCTGAAGTGTCGCATTCCTTACAGATATCCTGTCTAGTGCAAAAGGCCAGGAGGATTCTTTCTGCTGAAATGTCGCATTTCTTACAGATATCCTGTCTAGTGCAAAAGACCAGGAGTCTTTCTGCTGAAGTGTCGCATTCCTTACAAATATCCTGTCTAGTGCAAAAGGCCAGGAGTCTTTCTGCTGTAGTGTCGCATTCCTTACACATATCCTGTCTAGTGCAAAAGGCCAGGAGGATTGTTTCTGCTGAAGTGTCGCATTCCTTTCAGATATCCTGTCTAGTGCAAAAGGCAAGGAGTCTTTCTGCTGAAGTGTCACATTCCTTAAAGTTATCCTGTCTAGTGAAAAAGGCCAGGAATTTTACTGCTGAAGTGTCGCATTCCTTACAGATATCCTGTCTAGTGTAAAAGGCCAGGAGTGTTTCTGCTGAAGTGTCGCATTCCTTAAGATATCCTGTCTAGTGCAAAATGCCAGGAATAGTCTATCTGCTGAAATGCGCATTCCTTACAGATATTCTGTCTAGTGCAAAAGGCCAGGAGGAGCCTTTCTGCCGAAGTGTCGCATTCCTTACAGATATCCTGTCTAGTGAAAAGGCCAGGAGGAGTCTTTCTGCTGCAGTGTCGCATTCCTTACAGATATCCTGTCTAGTGCAAAAGGCCAGGAGTCTTTCTGCTGAAGTGTCGCATTCCTTACAGATATCCTGTCTATTGCAAGAGGCCAGGAGTCTTTCTGTTGTAGTGTCGCATTCCTTACAGATTTCTTGTCTAGTGTAAAAGGCCAGGAGTTTTTCTGCTGAAGTGTCGCATTCGTTACAGATATCCTGTCTAGTGCAAAGGGCCAGGAGTCTTTCTGCTGAAGTTTCGCATTCCTTACAGATATCCTGTCTAGTGAAAAGGGCAGGAGGAGTCATTCTTCTGAAGTGTCGGATTCTTTAGAGATATCCTGTCTAGTGCAAAAGGCCAGGAGTCTTTCTGCTGTAGTGTCGCATTCCTTACAGATATCCTGTCTAGTGAAGAGGCCAGGAGGAGTCTTTCTGCTGAAGTGTCGCATTCCTTACAGATATCCTGTCTAGTGCAAAAGGCCAGGATTCTTTCTGCTGTAGTGTCGCATTCCTTACATATATCCTGTCTAGTGCAAAAGGCCAGGAGTCTTTCTGGTGTAGTGTCGCATTCCTTACAGATATCCTGTCTAGTGCAAAAGGCCAGGAGGATTCTTTCTGCTGAAATGTCGCATTCGTTACAAATATCCTGTCTAGTGCAAAAGACCAGCAATCTTTCTGCTGAAGTGTCGCATTCCTTACAAATATCCTGTCTAGTGCAAAAGGCCAGGAGTCTTCCTGCTGTAGTGTCGCATTCCTTACACATATCCTGTCTAGTGCAAAAGGCCAGGAGGATTGTTTCTGCTGAAGTGTCGCATTCCTTACAGATATCCTGTCTGGTGCAAAAGGCCACGAGTCTCTCTGCTGAAGTGTCGCATTCCTTACAAATATCCTGTCTAGTGCAAAGGGCCAGGAGTCTTTCTGCTGAAGTGTCACATTATTTAAGCTGTCCTGTCTAGTAAAAAAGGCCAGGAGTCTTTCTGCTGAAGTGCGCATTCCTTACAGATATCCTGTCTAGTGCAAAAGGCCAGGAGTCTTTCTGCTGAAATTTCGCATTCCTTACAGATATCCTGTCTAGTGAAGAGGCCAGAAGGAGTCTTTCTGCTTAAGTGTCGCATTCCTTACAGATATCCTGTCAAGTGCAAAACGCCAGGAGTCTTTGTGCTGTAGTGTCGAATTCCTTACAGATATCCTGTCTAGTGCAGAAGGCCAGGAGTTTTTCTGCTGAAGTGTCGCATTTCTTACAGATATCCTGTCTAGTGCAAAAGGCCAGGAGTCTTTCTGCTGAAGTGTCGCATTCCTTACAGATATCATGTCTAGTGCAAAAGGCCAATAGTCTTTGTGCTGAAGTGTCGCATTCCTTAGCGATATCCTGTCTAGTGCAGAGGGCCAGGAGTCTTTCTGCTGAAGTTTCGCATTCCTTACAGATATCCTGTCTAGCGAAAAGGCCAGGAAGTGTCTTTCTGCTGAAGTGTCGCATTCCTTACAGATATCCTGTCTAGTGCAAAAGGCCAGGAGTCTTTCTGCTGTAGTGTCGCATTCCTTACACATATCCTGTCTAGTGCAAAAGGCCAGGAGGATTCTTTCTGCTGAAGTGTCGCATTCCTTACAGATATCCTCTCTGGTTTAAAAGGCCAGGAGTCTCTCTGGTGAAGTGTCGCATTCCTTACATCTGCTGTAGTGTCGCATTCCTTACAGATATACTGTCTAGTGCAAAAGGCCAGGAGTCTTTCAGCTGAAGTGTCGCATTCCTTACAGATATCCTGTCTAGTGCAAAAGGCAAGGAGGAGTCTTTCTGCTGAAGTTCGCATTTCTTACAGATATCCTGTCTAGTGCAAAAGGACAGGAGGAGTCTTTCTGCTGTAGTGTCGCATTCCTTACAGATATCCTGTCTAGTGCAAAAGCCCAGGAGTCTTTCTGCTCTAGTGTCGCATTCCTTTCATATATCCTCTCTAGTGCAAAAGGCCAGGAGTCTTTCTGGTGTAGGTCGCATTCGTTACACATATCCTATCTAGTGCAAAAGGCCAGGAGGATTCTTTCTGTTGAAATGTCGCATTCCTTACAGATATCCTGTCTAGTGCAAAAGACCAGGAGTCTTTCTGCTGAAGTGTAGCATTCCTTCCAAATATCCTGTCTAGTGCAAAAGGCCAGGAGTCTTTCTGCTGTAGTGTCGCATTCCTGACACATATCCTGTCTAGTGCAAAAGGACAGGAGTCTTTCTGCTGAAATGCGCATTCCTTACAGATATCCTGTCTAGTGCAAAAGGCCAGGAGTCTTTCTGCTGAAATTTCGCATTCCTTACAGATATCCTGTCTAGTGCAAAAGGCCAGGAGTCTTTCTGCTGAAGTGTCGCATTCCTTACAGATATCCTGTCTAGTGAAAAGGCCAGGAGGAGTCTTTCTGCTGAAGTGTCGAATTCCTTACAGATATCTTGTGTAGTGCAGAAGGCCAGGAGTTTTTCTGCTGAAGTGTCGCATTTCTTACAGATATCCTGTCTAGTGCAAAGGGCCAGGAGTCTTTCTGCTGAAGTGCGCATTCCTTACAGATATCCTGTCTAGTGCAAAAGGCCAGGAGTGTTTCTGCTGAAGTCTCGCATTCCTTACAGATATCCTGTCTAGTGCAAAAGGCAAGGAGGAGTCTTTCTGCTGAAGTGTCGCATTCCTTACAGATATCCTGTCTAGTGCAAAAGGCCAGGAGGAATCTTTCTGCTGAAGTGTCGCATTCCTTACAGATATCCTGTCTAGTGCAAAATGCCAGGAGTCTTTGTGCTGAAGTGTCACATTCCTTAAAGTTATCCTGTCTAGTGAAAAATGCCAGGAGTCTTTCTGCTGAAGTGTCGCATTCCTTACACATATCCTGTCTAGTGCAAAAGGTCAGGAGTGTTTCTGCTGAAGTGTCGCATTCCTTACAGATATCCTGTCTAGTGAAAAGGCCAGGAGGAGTCTTTATGCTGTAGTGTCGCATTCCTTACAGATATCCTGTCTAGTGCAAAAGGAAAGGAGTCTTTCTGCTGAAGTGTCGCATTCCTTACAGATATCCTGTCTAGTGCAAAAGGCCAGGAGTCTCTCTGCTGAAGTGTCGCATTCCTATCATCTGCTGTAGTGTCGCATTCCTTACAGATATCCTGTCTAGTGCAAAAGGCCAGGAGTCTTTCTGCTGAAGTGTCGCATTCCTTACAGATATCCTGTCTAGTGCAATAGGCCAGGAGTCTTTCTGCTGAAGTGTCGCATTCCTTACAGATTTCCTGTCTATTGCAAAGGGCCAGGAGTCTTTCTGCTGAAGTTTCGCATTCCTTACAGATACCCAGTCTAGTTAAGAGACCAGGTGAAATCTTTCTACTGTAGTGTCGCATTCCTTACAGATACCTTGTCTAGTGCAAAAGGCCAGGAGTTTTTCTGCTGAAGTGTCGCATTCCTTACAGATATCCTGTCTAGTGCAAAGGGCCAGGAGTCTTTCTGCTGAAGTTTCGCATTCCTTACAAATATCCTGTCTAGTGAAGAGGCCAGGAGGAGTCATTCTGCTGTAGTGTCGGATTCCTTACAGATATCCTGTCTAGTGCAAAAGGCCAGGAGTCTTTCTGCTGTAGTGTCGCATTCCTTACAGATATCCTGTCTAGTGAAGTGGCCAGGAGGAGTGTTTCTGCTGAAGTGTTGCATTACTTACAGATATCCTGTCTAGTGCAAAAGGCCAGGAGTCTTTCTGCTGAAGTGTCGCATTCCTTACAGATATCCTGTCTAGTGCAAAAGGTCAGGAGTCTTTCTGCTGTAGTGTCGCATTCCTTACAGATACCTTGTCTAGTGCAAAAGGCCAGGAGTTTTTCTGCTGAAGTGTCGCATTCCTTACAGATATCCTGTCTACTGCAAAGGGTCAGGAGTCTTTCTGCTGAAGTTTCGCATTCCTTACAAATATCCTGTCTAGTGAAGGGGCCAGGAGGAGTCATTCTGCTGTAGTGTCGCATTCCTTACATATATCCTGTCTAGTGCAATAGGCCAGGAGTTTTTCTGGTGTAGTGTCGCATTCCTTACAGATATCCTGTCTAGTGCAAAAGGCCAGGAGGAGTCTTTCTGCTGAAATGTCGCATTCCTTACAGATATCCTGTCTAGTGCAAAAGACCAGGAGTCTTTCTGCTGTAGTGTCGCATTCCTTACACATATCCTGTCTAGTGCAAAAGGCCAGGAGGATTGTTTCTGCTGAAGTGTCGCATTCCTTACAGATATCCTGTCTGGTGCAAAAGGCCAGGAGTCTCTCTGATGAAGTGTCGCATTCCTTACAAATATCCTGTCTAGTGCAAAGGGCCAGGAGTCTTTCTGCTGAAGTGTCACATTACTTAAAGCTATCCTGTCTAGTGCAAAAGGCCAGGAGTCTTTCTGCTGAAGTGTCGCATTCCTTACAGATATCCTGTCTAGTGCAAAAGGCTAGGAGTCTTTCTGCTGAAATTTCTCATTCCTTATAGATATCCTGTCTAGTGAAGAGGCCAGGAGGAGTCTTTCTGTTTAAGTGTCGCATTCCTTACAGATATCCTGTCTAGTGCAAAAGGTCAGGAGTCTTTCTGCTGTAGTGTCGAATTCCTTACAGATATCCTGTCTAGTGTAGAAGGCCAGGAGTTTTTCTGCTGAAGTGTCGCATTTCTTACAGATATCCTGTCTAGTGCAAAAGGTCAGGAGTCTTTCTGCTGAAGTGTCGCATTCCTTATAGATATCCTGTCTAGTGCAAAAGTCCAGGAGTCTTTCCGCTGAGGTGTCGCATTCCTTAGAGGTATCCTGTCTAGTGCAAAAGGCCAATAGTCTTTGTGCTGAAGTGTCGCATTCCTTACCGATATCCTGTCTAGTGCAAAGGGCCAGGAGTCTTTCTGCTGAAGTTTCGCATTCCTTACAGATATCCTGTCTAGTGAAGAGGCCAGGAAAAGTCTTTCTGCTGAAGTGTCGCATTCCTTACACATATCCTGTCTAGTGCAAAAGGCCAGGAGGATTCTTTCTGCTGAAGTGTCGCATTCCTTACAGATATCCTGTCTGGTTTAAAAGGCCAGGAGTCTCTCTGGTGAAGTGTCGCATTCCTTACATCTGCTGTAGTGTCGCATTCCTTACAGATACCCTGTCTAGTGAAGAGGCCAGGAGAAATCTTTCTACTGTAGTGTCGCATTCCTTACAGATATCTTGTCTAGTGCAAAAGGCCAGGAGTTTTTCTGCTGAAGTGTCGCATTCCTTACAGATATCCTGTCTAGTGCAAAGGGCCAGGAGTCTTTCTGCTGAAGTTTCGCATTCCTTACAAATATCTTGTCTAGTGAAGAGGCCAGGAGGAGTCATTCTGCTGTAGTGTCGGATTCCTTACAGATATCCTGTCTAGTGAAGTGGCCAGGAGGTGTGTTTCTGCTGAAGTGTCGCATTACTTACAGATATCCTGTCTAGTGCAAAAGGCCAGGAGTCTTTCTGCTGTAGTGTCGCATTCCTTACACATATCCTGTCTAGTGCAAGAGGCCAGGAGTCTTTCTGCTGTAGTGTCGCATTCCTTACACATATCCTGTCTAGTGCAAGAGGCCAGGAGGATTCTTTCTGCTGAAGTGTCGCATTCCTTAGAGATATCCTATCTGGTGAAGAGGCCAGGAGGAGTCTTTCTGCTGAAGTGTCGCATTCCTTACAGATATCCTGTCTAGTGCAAAAGGCCAGGAGTCTTTCTGCTGTAGTGTCGCATTCCTTACACATATCCTGTCTAGTGCAAGAGGCCAGGAGGATTCTTTCTGCTGAAGTGTCGCATTCCTTAGAGATATCCTGTCTGGTGCAAAAGGCCAGGAGTCTCTCTGCTGAAGTGTCGCATTCCTTAGAAATATCCTGTCTAGTGCAAAGGCCAGGAGTCTTTCTGCTGAAGTGTCGCATTCCTTATAGATATCCTGTCTAGTGCAAAAGGCGAGGAGTCTTTCTGCTGAAGTGTCGCATTCCTTACACATATCCTGTCTAGTGCAAAAGGCCAGGAGTCTTTCCGCTGAGGTGTCGCATTCCTTAGAGATATCCTGTCTAGTGCAAAAGGCAATAGTCTTTGTGCTGATGTGTCGCATTCCTTACCGATATCCTGTCTAGTGCAAAGGGCCAGGGGTCTTTCTGCTGAAGTTTCGCATTCCTTACAGATATCCTGTCTAGTGAAGAGGCCAGGAAGAGTCTTTCTGCTGAAGTGTCGCATTCCTTGCAGATATCCTGTCTAGTGCAAAAGGCCAGGAGTCTTTCTGCTGAAGTGTCGCATTCCTTACAGATGTCCTGTCTAGTGCAAAGGGCCAGGAGTCTTTCTGCTGAAGTTTCGCATTCCTTACAGATATCCTGTCTAGTGAAGAGGCCAGGAGGAGTCTTTCTGCTGAAGTGTCGCATTCCTTACAGATATCCTGTCTAGTGAAAAGGCCAGGAGGAGTCATTCTGCTGAAGTGTCGCATTCCTTACAGATATCCTGTCTAGTGCAAAAGGCCAGGAGTCTTTCTGCTGAAGTGTCGCATTCCTTACAGATATCCTGTCTAGTGCAAAAAACTGACAAACTCTTGTCAGACACCTCCGTGTCAAGCAGATGCTTGGGGGGTCTTTTTTTATTATAATTTGCAAAATACTGCATATGGAGAATCATCGACAACTATTCTGACGAAAGTACATTAGGACCATAGAATTTTTTTTAACTTTTTATTCTTTTTACCAGATATTTTAAAAATCATTTTGCCTTGTTTTATATCATGTTTCTTGCTACACAAAATAAAAGCTATTGCTCTTGTTGGAAAAGGACGGTTAGGCAAAGGAGTCTGCAACCTCCTTTAAGGAGCACATTGTGCAGAGAGAGACTCCGTTGGTTTGGCCATGTTGCACTTATGGATAATTATAGATTGGCGAATAGGGTTATGAGCAGTGTGTCTAAAGGCCTCAGAAAGAGGGGGAGACCTAGGATGCGGTGGGCAGACAATGTCAAACAGGACCTTGTGAGAATTGGTGTGCAGATGTAGCTCAGGACAGATATGCTTCAAAAACTTAAATGCATGGTCTGATTGTACTTCTGTAGCTCATGGCTGCTATATAAAAATTTTCCCTTCATTAAAAATAGAATTCCGGTGTTTACATATCACGAGGTTGTTATCAGTTATTGGTGACCTTGATCATGTCGAAAGACGTATCAAAGGTCATTTATGAGATAACATTTGCCTGTATATAAACACAGCACCCTCATTCGCGAAGTCATTCAGTGCAACTGGTTGTCATCTGTTGTCAGAGAGTTTGCTCTCCGTTCCCAGTCTACCGTTGAGAGAGATGTCAACTATTTAGAGAATTTGCATATGCTACCGAGATGGCTGCTGAGAGGCACGATGTCGCCCGTTCGTTTGAAGATCTTCTTGCCACGGTACGTGTATTGGATGGTGCGTCCAAGCGGCCTTCGTCACCTGAGGTTCCTGCATCGAAACGTGCACGTCTCCAACAAGGAGGTAAAGCATTTCAAAAGACGAAAAATTGTTTTTTTACAGAAGTCTTCAAACAGATATCTTCAATATGAAGCCCATTCAAATTTCCCTTTCTTACGTCGGATGGGAACAAAGTCGCAAATGTCTTTTGGAGGATGAGCAAAAGTCTCTGATATTGGTTGTCTGGGAATGTTGACCTTTACTTCGTGGGGGATGCTGACCTTTACTTCGTGGGGGGTTTACAATTGTCGGTTAAATAACAGGTAATTTTTCAATACAGCCAGGTACTTTTCAGTTTCATCATCAGCGTCAGATTCAAGTATTTTCTTCATCCCCGTGTTCAAATCACGCACTTTTTTTCGTATGTTTCGTCTTTGAACGGCCTGAATGGTAGGAAGTAGGGTTTGAACCGGTAAGTACCAGTAGATAGAAGTAGGGTTTGAACCGGTAAGTACCAGTAGGTAGAAGTAGGGTTTGAACCGGTAAGTACCAGTAGGTAGAAGTAGGATTTGAACCGGTAAGTACCAGTAGGTAGAAGTAGGGTTTGAACCAGTAAGTACCAGTAGGTAGAAGTAGGGTTTGAACCGGTAAGTACCAGTAGGTAGAAGTAGGGTTTGAACCGGTAAGTTCCAGAGGTAGAAGTACGGTTTGAACCGGTAAGTACCAGTAGGTAGAAGTAGGGTTTGAACCGGTAAGTACCAGTAGGTAGAAGTAGGGTTTGAACCGGTAAGTACCAGTAGGTAGAAGTAGGGTTTGAAACCGGTAAGTACCAGTAGGTAGAAGTAGGGTTTGAACCGGTAAGTACCAGTAGGTAGAAGTAGGGTTTGAACCGGTAAGTACCAGTAGGTAGAAGTAGGGTTTGAACCGGTAAGTACCAGTAGGTAGAAGTAGGGTTTGAACCGGTAAGTACCAGTAGATAGAAGTAGGGTTTGAACCGGTAAGTACCAGTAGGTAGAAGTACGGTTTGAACCGGTAAGTACCAGTAGGTAGAAGTAGGGTTTGAACCGGTAAGTACCAGTAGGTAGAAGTAGGGTTTGAACCGGTAAGTACCAGTAGGTAGAAGTAGGGTTTGAACCGGTAAGTACCAGTAGGTAGAAGTAGGGTTTGAACCGGTAAGTACCAGTAGGTAGAAGTAGGGTTTGAACCGGTAAGTACCAGTAGGTAGAAGTAGGATTTGAACCGGTAAGTACCAGTAGGTAGAAGTAGGATTTGAACCGGTAAGTACCAGTAGGTAGAAGTAGGGTTTGAACCAGTAAGTACCAGTAGGTAGAAGTAGGGTTTGAACCGGTAAGTACCAGTAGGTAGAAGTAGGGTTTGAACCGGTAAGTTCCAGAGGTAGAAGTACGGTTTGAACCGGTAAGTACCAGTAGGTAGAAGTAGGGTTTGAAACCGGTAAGTACCAGTTGGTAGAAGTAGGGTTTGAACCGTTAAGTACCAGTTGGTAGAAGTAGGGTTTGAACCGTTAAGTACCAGTAGGTAGAAGTAGGGTTTGAACCGGTAAGTACCAGTAGGTAGAAGTAGGGTTTGAACCGGTAAGTACCAGTAGGTAGAAGTAGGATTTGAACCGGTAAGTACCAGTAGGTAGAAGTAGGGTTTGAACCAGTAGGTAGAAGTAGGGTTTGAACCGGTAAGTACCAGTAGGTAGAAGTAGGATTTGAACTGGTAAGTACCAGTAGGTAGAAGTAGGGTTGAACCGGTAAGTACCAGTAGGTAGAAGTAGGGTTTGAACCGTTAAGTACCAGTAGGTAGAAGTAGGGTTTGAACCGGTAAGTACCAGTAGGTAGAAGTAGGGTTTGAACCGGTAAGTACCAGTAGGTAGAAGTAGGATTTGAACCGGTAAGTACCAGTAGGTAGAAGTAGGGTTTGAACCAGTAGGTAGAAGTAGGGTTTGAACCGGTAAGTACCAGTAGGTAGAAGTAGGATTTGAACCGGTAAGTACCAGTAGGTAGAAGTAGGGTTGAACCGGTAAGTACCAGTAGGTAGAAGTAGGGTTTGAACCGGTAAGTACCAGTAGGTAGAAGTAGGGTTTGAACCAGTAAGTACCAGTAGGTAGAAGTAGGGTTTGAACCGGTAAGTACCAGTAGGTAGAAGTAGGATTTGAACCGGTAAGTACCAGTAGGTAGAAGTAGGGTTGAACCGGTAAGTACCAGTAGGTAGAAGTAGGGTTTGAACCGGTAAGTACCAGTAGGTAGAAGTAGGGTTTGAACCAGTAAGTACCAGTAGGTAGAAGTAGGGTTTGAACCGGTAAGTACCAGTAGGTAGAAGTAGGATTTGAACCGGTAAGTACCAGTAGGTAGAAGTAGGGTTGAACCGGTAAGTACCAGTAGGTAGAAGTAGGGTTTGAACCGGTAAGTACCAGTAGGTAGAAGTAGGGTTTGAACCGGTAAGTACCAGTAGGTAGAAGTGGGGTTGAACCGGTAAGTACCGGTAGGTAGAAGTAGGGTTTGAACCGGTAAGTACCGGTAGGTAGAAGTAGGGTTTGAACCGGTAAGTACCAGTAGGTAGAAGTAGGGTTGAACCGGTAAGTACCAGTAGGTAGAAGTAGGGTTTGAACCGGTAAGTACCAGTAGGTAGAAGTAGGGTTTGAACCGGTAAGTACCAGTAGGTAGAAGTGGGGTTGAACCGGTAAGTACCGGTAGGTAGAAGTAGGGTTTGAACCGGTAAGTACCAGTAGGTAGAAGTAGGGTTTGAACCGGTAAGTACCAGTAGGTAGAAGTAGGGTTTGAACCGGTAAGTACCAGTAGGTAGAAGTGGGGTTGAACCGGTAAGTACCGGTAGGTAGAAGTAGGGTTTGAACTGGTAAGTACCAGTAGGTAGAAGTAGGGTTTGAACCGGTAAGTACCAGTAGGTAGAAGTAGGGTATGAACCGGTGCACATTTGGACGCTAGACTTCTTATGACCGTCTTGTGACTTCGTAAATTGTTTAATACTCGATGGGAGACAGGTATATTCCCTTTTAAGAAATTAGTGCACACTTCACATAGAGCGTACATCTGAGGGTCAGAGATGTGCTTCAACAGAGCGGCACGTTGCATTCCCCCAAGTTTTGGTAAACAGTGAAAGAACAGGCCTAGAGATCTAACTTTCATTTAGGACGTAGAGTATCTCAGGTTCTTCAGAAGGGACGATCTTGGCACGGAGCCTTTCAGTATCTAACGTTCTGGGATGGAGGTCCACGCACAAATAGCCACAGGGAGGTTGGGCAGCTAGTCTATAAGCATCGGACAGGAGTTTGGAATGATGTGGAAATACTTGTCTTGCCAGATGCGTTATTTGTGAAGCATCCCGACAGTTGCGAAATAAAAACATATAGTGAGCATTAAGTGATATAGTCCTCGAATGTCTTCCCTTTAAAAACAGATTTTGCAAGATCAGTACAATCGTGATATTTTTTTGATACCCTCCACGAATAAACAATTGAGATATGCGTTTGCTGGCCACAGACTGTTCCATCAAGTCGTCCAGCACCAGAAGCGAAGGTCTGAGGGGATCAAATTCCAGATCTACAGGTAGTCCTTCGTAAAATTCCGCAGTTTTCTTAAAGGGTTCAAAGTCAGGTTGCCACTACCCGTAGCAGTAAACGACACGTTGGGGCAGGGGTTCGAACACCTAAGCGGCTTCTTTGATGAGTTTCAGAGTGAAAGTCGTCTTTCCACACTGAGAAGGAGCAGCAGTTGTAATATTTGAAGGAGTTCGGAGAGCCATCGCACCACCATGCAGTCGTTAAAGTCTACCCGACACGTGTAATCACGATTCAGTACTGTGAGAAGAGTCGAACCGCTCGCTCTTTTAAACAGGAAATACAGACAGTGAGCACCGCAAGTGTCTCCCAGGGGGTCCTGCAGAGGGATGTAGCACGTGACGTATGCCTAGTCGACTGTAGTATTCTTGCATGGAGACATCGCGACTCGCCCCCAAGGGGTCAAAATGATCCACGTGCATTCCTTTCTTGTAAACTGCTATCCACTGGGTTCTGGGCATGGAGGACGGATCGGTATTGTAGATAAACAAGGCTTCTCACCGGTCGATTCTGCGTGGTAGTCTGTCACGTGGGAACACACCGAGACTTGTAGGTATCACCGAATTTTGGGTTGGGTTGTTTTACCTCTGAGCGGCACTTTTTTTGCACACAATGGGCTAAATGGCCAGGTCACATGGACCCCGAAGGCTCAGAGAAGGTTGGGGGAGGGGACCCACTGTAACAGCTGTTGGGAGACAGATTGTAGCCTCCCGTCAAGGCCATCCAGCGTGTTCTTTAACGTGCAGAGGGTATGGCTCTCCCGCACACGGGGCCACGGCTTAACGTCCCATCCGACGGACGGAGGCCTTTTTAAGCCCGTCGGTGTCCCCTACTGACCGTGGGCAGGGCGGGAAATTTTGCGGAGATAAATCTCAACGCTGACCCAGCTGGGACTCGAACCTGGGAACTACAGATTACGAGCCTGGCGCGCTACCGACTGAGCCACCCCCTCCCCTAGGTATCACCGAAAGGATGGATTCTAGCTGATAGGTATTCATGAGCTGTAGTCAAACAGGAGTTTACGATTCAATGGGATTTCCAGCAAATTATGGTATTCGGCATACAGGATCACAGTGACCGATGTGGGTAGAGGCTTGGCAATCTTTAATTCGACTCTAATGCTTTCGCTCTTTATTAAAGAAAACACTTGATTGCATTCACGTTGCTCGCGGGTCAATTGGAATCCAAACAGTGTAAAACCCTCGCCATAGGCTTTTCTCGATAAGTTAATACCACTATCGGATTTCCATGCGTCCACAGCTTCCAATAATCCTTGGTAACATCTGAGATAACGTCCATTCGTGAAGTCTGGGTTGTAGGACTGCTGATCACTTTCAATGTGAAGGATGATGTAGTTTAAATCGAAATGTTGGAAGTTGAAGGGATTTCTTTCGTACGATCCATTCAGACTTGTACTTTCCACCATACCCAGTACAGTCGCTCAAAAAAGTATCCGAACACTACGGTTGATTACAGAATTCAGAAAAAATATCTGGCAACGATTTTTTTTTTAGAAATTAGTGATCTGGCAAGCTTTGTGTCACGTGACACGAAGGTTGCCAGATCTAATTTCTAAAAAAACGTTTCCATATATTTTTTCTAAATTCTGTAATCAACCGTAGTGTTCGGATATTTTTTTGAGCGACTGTACCAGACGTACCGGAAGTTGGCCAAGAAATAAATTGTCACGGTTCACATTCGTCACACCTGCAGCGATGGAGAACATGCGTAAATTCGTTCTACGCAGGGGGGTACTTCGCACTCTCTGAGCCCAGTAAGCGCGCATGTGCAAGGATGACACCGGAAGTGGGTTTGACTTTGCGCAAGAAAAATTCAGCTTCGTGAATCTGTACTTTGTAAGAGGGGTCCGCTTTGCCAGTCACGAGACAGAATTCGGGCATGGACCTTAACAAACGCAGCGTCAGATCGACCTGATTGAGTAGGTAACGTTCTTGTTTGAACAGGTTGGCATGGATCCACGAGATGAGTTTGACACGTGATGACTTGACGTACAGTCGCTCAAAAAAGTATCCGAACACTGTGGGTGATTACAGAATTCAGAAAAAATATATGGCAAGGATTTTTTTTAGAAATTAGTGATCTGGCAACCTTCGTGTCACGTGACACGAAGGTTGCGAGATCAATAATTTCTAGAAAAATCGGTGCCAGATATTTTTTCTGAATTGTGTAATCACCCACAGTGTTCGGATACTTTTTTGAGCGACTGTACCCCTTGCGCTGATGCCATCCGTCGTTCTCCCAACTGATCAGTTCCATTTTACCAGGGGTGTCGAGGAACCAGAGCGACGTACCGAGCTGACTTCGCGTGGCATCGGTACCGTATTTTAATAGAGTCTCCAGGTACGCCCTGTAGGGGTACAGGGTGTGAGAAGCACTCACTAGGTGATCATTGAGGAAGATGTCTACCTGGCTGAAGAGGGCATGGAAGAAATGATTGCAGAGAGCAATCACTTCCGACGGTGCTGTACCATCGGATTTTACAATTTTCAAGACGAGGCGAAGGTGACAGCGGGATAGATCAATGTAATCGTCTGTCCGCTTCACGATGAATTCAAGTGGAGCATTTACCTTCCAGGGAAGCCAAAGGTAAATAATTGACATAGACTCTCTTTCCAGTTGAGAGACAGTGGGGGGGAACCAGAAACAGATGGGGCGGGGGTGGCTCAGTCGGTAGCGCGCCAGGCTCGTAATCTGTAGTTCCCAGGTTCGAGTCCCAGCTGGGTCAGCGTTGAGATTTATCTCCGCAAAATTCCCCGCCCTTCCCACGGTCAGTAGGGGACACCGATGGGCTTGGAAAGGCCGCCGTCCGTCGGATGGGACGTTAAGCCGTGACCCCGTGTGTGTGAGAGCCATACCCTGTGCACGTTAAAGAACACGCTGGATGGCCTTGACGGGAGGCTACCATCTGTCTCCCAACAGCTGTTCCAGTGGGTCCCCTCCCCCAACCTTCTCTGAGCCTTCGGGGTCCATGTGACCTGGCCATTTAGCCCATGGTGTGTAAAAAAGTGCCGCTCAGAGGTAAAACAACCCAACAACCCAGAAACAGATCCAGTTCGGAATTGGTACAGTCACCAGAATCGGCGTCAATTTTCTGAATGCTCATGATGAAAACACTTCCTGCACAGTACAGAGTCTCTTCACTTTATGAACACAAGGATGACGATGACGGCGTTTTATTCCTTTCCCTCCTGCAGCTTGGAACTGGCACGCTGCAAGAGGTCTACACCTGCCTCACGCAGCCCTGCTTTGGCGGCGGATTTCAAGTTTTATCCCTGGGACATATCTGAAACGAACCGTAGCCCACCCTTACGTAGGGTAGCCAGCGCAGGTCGTACGAGAGGGCTGATGAAACGTCCAATAGTGGCAAAGATGCTACTGAGCCCATCACCTCTCTGATAACGAGGGTCCCTGAACACAGGCTGCCCCGTTTGGCTCTTGTAGTAGCTCACGTAGGCATCTGCAGAAGGGGGAACGAATTTAACCCTCATGGCAGAAATATAACTTGACTAAAACTTTAAATAATAATAAAATAAATACCCCCTCAAGCAGCTGCTTGCCACAGAGGTCTGACAGGAGCCTGTCAGTTTATATGCCATAGTAGAAGGTCTGTGAGGATGGCAGGACCTCAGCAGAAAAACGACACGTACATCCATGCCTTACCCGGGGCTCGAACCCAGGTCCCTTAGATCAGTAGCCAAGCACGCTAACCACTCGGCCATCACTCTCGAAACTGTTTCTTGCCAGGTGGTAGTAATCAGGTTGATGATACACTGCAACGATGGTTTCGTTATTATTGGTTCTGACGGCAGGATTCACAACACGCAACAGTTCACCGTGACTATCACCTAACAACTGAGGCGCAATCAGGTCTGAATACAAACAAATACCGTACATTCCTCTGTTCATATCGATGGGGTAGTCACCCGTGTCTTTATTCAGTGGAATATCTAATTAGTGATTCCTAGAATGTCTTCTAATCCGGGGTTCGAATGAGGAAATTTAATGTAATGTGGCGTGTCTGTATCCACCAATACGGTGTGATCTGCCTGCTGCTTGAAACGGTAACCTTTTCTCAGCCTGTAGGGTAACATCTGGTTCATTGCATCGAATAATGATTCGACAGTTTCGTATCGTCCGTGGGGTACCTTTCGTTCGTGGAAACTACCTGGGGGGGATCACGTAGAAATAACACTCCTCATCTATGTCGAAAGTTGGTTTAATGCAAAGTTTGCTGGCAAATCGTTGGTGGAAGGGTTTGTCAACTTCTCCCTTACCGACACACAGAAGCCTGCTGAAATTCGTTTCAGGGATTTGGGTTGGGTTGTTTTACCTCTGAGCGGCACTTTTTTGCACACCATGGGCTAAATGGCCAGGTCACAAGGACCCCGAAGGCTCAGAGAAGGTTGGGGGAGGGGACCCACTGAAACAGCTGTTGGGAGACAGATGGTAGCCTCCCGTCAAGGCCATCCAGTGTGTTCTTTAACGTGCACAGGGTATGGCTCTCCCGCACACGGGGCCACGGTTTAACGTCCCATCCGACGGACGGCGGCCTTTCCAAGCCCATCGGTGTTCCCTACTGACCGTGGGCAGGGCGGGGAATTTTGCGGAGATAAATCTCAACTCTGACCCAGCTTGGACTCGAACCTGGGAACTACAGATTACGAGCCTGGAGCGCTACCGACTGAGCCACCCCCGCCCTCGTTTCAGGGAACATCAAACCGTATCCCTCACTGGGTTTGAATACCCAGTAACCACTGTTATAGGAAACTATTATTTCTTTGGGGAGCTGAGTGGAAAGGAGAGACAATAGTTCCATTTTAGTTAATTTTGCCAGGTTTAAGCTTGATTTTCCAGTATTCTTCAGAGGGAGCAGGAGCATAATATTGAAACGTGTCATTAGAACCATCCACATTGTACCAGCTCACGGGTAAGTGAACTTCTGCTAGTCTCACTTTCCATTTTCTGCTCAGTCTTAGGGGTTGTGCCAGACGAACCGTGAAATCACTCTGTGAATTGTTCGGATAAATATTCTGACTAGCCGTGGAGGGAAGGGTCAGGTCGAAACTATCCATTTTTTAGGAATCCACGAAGGCTTGGGATAACCGCGAAATTTGACCAGTGCCTTGTGACCTTTTCTCTCGATTATTTTCTCAACAGTGTAAAGTTCGGGTTCGGTCACTTTTTATAGTTCCGATTTATAGAATGTGCCTTTCAACACTTCTCCCTCGGAATCCCATATGACGTATACAGGGGACTGACGTTGTAACACCTTGTCGACTATAAAAATTTCTTTGGTCCACAAATGCGTATCTGTCTTTTTGAAGGGTACTTTTAGACTGGCTAGTCGAACCGTGTCCTCCACTTTTAATGCTGGTTTTTCTTTTATTTTGGTCCGATTGCCGTAGAGTCGAACCCAGACAGCGTCTTCATTGTGTAAGGTCACGCCTTGGGAGCCATATCGTGTGCACTATGAACTGCGGCATTGTATCCTCGTTAAACACGTTGCAACACGTCCGATTGCCATAGAGTCGAACCCAGACAGCGTCTTCATGGTGTAAGGTCACGTCCTTGGGAGCCATATCGTGTGCACTATGAACTGCGGCATTGTATCCTCGTAAAACACGTTGCAACACGTCCAAGTACCGGTAGGTGTTATTGCGTGTATAATATCTCCCCAGTCTCTCGCGTAGAGTGCGATTCCATAAAACACGTTGCAACACGTCCAAGTACCGGTAGGTGTTATTGCGTGTATAATATCTCCCCAGTCTCTCGCGTAGAGTGCGATTCCATAAAACACGTTGCAACACGTCCAAGTACCGGTAGGTGTTATTGGGTGTATAATATCTCCCCAGTCTCTCGCGTAGAGTGGGATTCCATAAAACACGTTGCAACACGTCCAAGTATCGGTAGGTGTTATTGCGTGTATAATATCTCCCCAGTCTCTCGCGTAGAGTGCGATTCCATAAAACACGTTGCAACACGTCCAAGTACCGGTAGGTGTTATTGCGTGTATAATATCTCCCCAGTCTCTCGCGTAGAGTGCGATTCCATAAAACACGTTGCAACACGTCCAAGTACCGGTAGGTGTTATTGCGTGTATAATATCTCCCCAGTCTCTCGCGTAGAGTGCGATTCCATAAAACACGTTGCAACACGTCCAAGTACCGGTAGGTGTTATTGCGTGTATAATATCTCCCCAGTCTCTCGCGTACTGTGCGATTCCATAAAACACGTTGCAACACGTTCAAGTACCGGTAGGTGTTATTGCGTGTATAATATCTCCCCAGTCTCTCGCGTAGAGTGCGATTCCATAAAACACGTTGCAACACGTCCAAGTACCGGTAGGTGTTATCGCGTGTATAATATCTCCCCAGTCTCTCGCGTAGAGTGCGATTCCATAAAACACGTTGCAACACGTCCAAGTACCGGTAGGTGTTATTGCATGTATAATATCTTCCCAGTCTCTCGCGTAGAGTGCGATTCCATAAAACACGTTGCAACACGTCCAAGTACCGGTAGGTGTTATTGCGTGTATAATATCTCCCCAGTCTCTCGCATAGAGTGCGATTCCATCTCTCCACCAAAGCTGCTTTTTTGTAAGAGTAGGTGAGAAAGAACCGAATACCTTTCTTTTTCAGGAATTTCTGGAATACTCTGTTGGTAAATTCGGTATCATGATCCGTATTTAAATTCATGGGAGATCGCCCCTTGGAAATGATTTCTTTGAAAGCCGACACCATTTCTTTCCCTGTTTTTGCCGTCATAGGCACCGCCCACCCATACTTCGAGAACACATCGATGATCGTTAATATGTAGCGATAACCGTCATTGAAGCGAGTTAGATTTTTCACAACAACGAGATCGGCTTGCCATTGTTCGTCTAAACCTGTGACGTAAACTATGTTACGGGGGAACTTTCTGCGAACAGATTTATGTAACGTGTAGGCGGTTTGCTTTTCTAACCATTCTCAGACGAGTTTCAATGGTAGTCCCGTATTCAGAGCTAACTTTTTTACACTACCGAACCCTCTTTCAGGGTCGAAATAATGGGATTCCAAAGTTTTGTTTTCTGCTTCACCCAGACGTCGTACCCCACCAGGTTTTGCCATTGATATAACTTTGGGTTGGGTTGTTTTACCTCTGAGCGGCACTTTTTTGCACACCATGGGCTAAATGGCCAGGTCACATGGACCCCGAAGGCTCAGAGAAGGTTGGGGGAGGGGACCCACTGGAACAGCTGTTGGGAGACAGATGGTAGCCTCCCGTCAAGGCCATCCAGCGTGTTCTTTAAAGTTGGATTGTTTTACCTCTGAGCGGCACTTTTTTGTGCACAATGGGCTAAATGGCCAGGTCACATGGACCCCGAAGGCTCAGAGAAGGTTGGGGGAGGGGACCCACTGGAACGGCTGTTGGGAGACAGATGGTAGCCTCCCGTCAAGGCCATCCAGCGTGTTCTTTAACGTGCACAGGGTATGGCTCTCCCGCACACGGGGCCACGGCTTAACGTCCCATCCGACGGACGGCGGCCTTTCCAAGCCCATCGGTGTCCCCTACTGACCGTCTGCAGGGCGGGGAATTTTGCGGAGATAAATCTCAACGCTTACCCAGCTGGATTGATATAATGAAAGTGTAACACCTGTTGCTGTAGGGATGTCACCTATAAACTGTCTGATATCCACTGTTAAGTTACACACGCGAATTTTGTATTCGCCGTCTAACGCTTCTGACTCTCCACACTGAATATTTTTACTAGGGGCCACAAGTTCTAATACAAGCAGTGCTATCGTAAACACTGTTACGATTATACTTCCGACACTAGCTAACACCTTCTTTCTCCTATCCATACCAACACTTAAATAAAAGACAGACACATTATATAGGTTACAATTATTTATTTAATTTATACATTTCATTTTTTTGCCTCGTCGACAATAGTATTATATTTTAGAGTACACACAAATCCAGAATCTTCAAAAATTCAACGGACCTCGTTTCCAGGACGTATCCACAAATATCTGTGCCAAGGCGTTAATGTCCAAGTCACCAGTCCACCCTACGATGGTCGGTATTTTTTCTTCCGGTTGTAGTCCATCTAACGGTATAAGGCGCATAAGTTCTTGCTGAAAAATATTCACCAGCAGCGGGTAAACACACTCGGGGCCGTCGAAAACAGGTCCCAACAGGAAAGGTCGAACTGATTCGCAATGTTCTATAATGGCCCTGCGGAGATGGTGATCTTTGGGAGTTCCACACACGTTTCTCACGACCTTCATCACTTCGTCTACGTGGATAGCCAGTGTAACCACTGCGACGCGTTCAGCGTTATACAGCATCTCACAACACGGAACTGTATAGTCCTTTGGTCAGCTGATTCTTTGATGAAGTCGACACAGCATTCACCACCTACATTGCGATACATGTAGGCACGTAAACCAGGCATCACGTGCCATGTCTGCTGATCGGGACCGATTTCCTTCCGCAAAATTCCCCGCCCTGCCCACGGTCAGTAGGGGACACCAATGGGCTTGGAAAGGCCGCCGTCCGTCGGATGGGACGTTAAGCCGTGGCCCCGTGTGTGGGAGAGCCATACCCTGTGCACGTTAAAGAACACGCTGGGTGGCCTTGACGGGAGGCTACCATCTGTTTCCCAACAGCTGTTCCAGTGGGTTCCTTCCCCCAACCTTCTCTGAGCCTTCGGCGTCCTTGTGACGTGGCCATTTAGCCAATGGTGTGCAAAAAAGTGCCGCTCAGAGGTAAAACAACCCAACGTTAAAGAACACGCTGGATGGCCTTGACGGGAGGCTACCATCTGTCTCTCAACAGCTGTTCCAGTGGGTCCCCTCCCCCAACCTTCTCTGAGCCTTCGGGGTCCATGTGACCTGGCCATTTAGCCCATGGTGTGCAAAAAAGTGCCGCTCAGAGGTAAAACAAAACAAAACAAAACAAAAAACAAAACGGGACCGATTTTCACTTTGTCCTCGATGTGGGGCACCGTAGCACACAAAATCTCCCATTCAGGTATGGAGAAGTTAACCCCCACAAGTATAGGGTAAATGAGTTCACCATTTTCACATTTCTTCTAGCGACATACGTGCACAGAAAACTTATTTTTGAACAACGAAAGAACGACGTAAACATCTCCACCGAGACACCACGCATCTGGATTACTAGGCTGCATCGTGAACAATGACGCACTCGACGGTCGCCGCCTGTTTAACGTTGGAAAGCAGCGCCCTCTGGAAGCAGGAACGATAATTATGTCGATAACGTGATTGTCCAATAAGCGAACATCTGGTGATGCAGCACTCGTTGCGACATGTTCTCAATACTTGAGGCGACAATCAATCCATCCAAAAAAAGCAGCTGTTTCGACTAAAGAGCAATGGACTCCCACTCCTGCGTGATATCCACACTCGAAATCAGAAAGTTTTGGGGAGCTCACAATATTTGGGACATCCGAGAAGTTCAAGATTAACGCTGGGAAGATTTAATTGCTCCAAGAGAATTCTTTGCGTTGCTTCCTTTGTAACCCACCACAGTAGCTTCTTCAATACTTGCAAGTTTGTAAGCATTTTTCACGATGTTAATAAAGTGATCTTGAGACCACACCTTTTCACGAGGCAGAGGATGTAAGGCAAGTCCTAACACATATTTAGACACATAGTTGACGGTCTTCCTGTCCTTTACCGACAAAGCTTGGTGATGCCGAAGATTGAACCGATAGACACCGCCTTTCCCGTTCCGAGATGCATATCCAAGTTCACGAACTAGGAAATGGTCGTTTACACGAAACCCTCGAGATCTAGAAACAAACAGATATTTTGCATGTTTGCACTCTGAAACTAATTCGTAAACTGTTGAATGCAAACACTTGACGACTTCACAAAGGCACGACTAGAGACGTCTCAGGGCGTGAAAGACGTTCTGTGGTAAACCAGGGGGCCAGGTTTCAGGCGGTTTCATAACCAAAGGTCGTCGTAGTCTTGTAGGTGGTGGTGGTCTGTCATCGTCCACTACTTTTTGTTGTCTTTATCTATTATTTCTACCATATCATCAATATTTCTACTGTCTATTAAAAATAAGAACGGCCTGTAGCATAGGACCACTAGGTGCAGGGCGTAGTTCCATTCTAACAGTTGGCGCCGGTGGTGGTGGTGGAGGTGGCGGCACAGTCACAGGTCGACGTGACAACCGTCGGATACGCGTCCTGAAGTGTTGAGGGTCGCTCTCGTAGCCGGAGTCCTCGTCACTCGTCAAAAAAACAAAATCCATGGTGAACTATATATAACATGTAGCTCAGAATAAATGGTAGACCTTTTCTGTCCGTTATATACAGCCAGAACCGTGACCTTTACACATCCGCTAACTGATAAACACTTGTGAAAGACAGGTCAACACGGCTTGTGCGCATGACCGTGACTTTGCGGTTTTTCAAGGTCTTTGGAAAATTACGACTAAAATCGAGGTTTTTTCTAAAAATAATACTCATTATATACACCAGATGGCGCCACGGGTTAAAGGGGGGGGGGGTTGCACACAGTGGGCTAAATGGCCAGGTCACAAGGACCCCGATGGCTCAAAAAAGGTTGGGTGAGGGGACCCACTGGAACAGCTGTTGGGCTGTTGGGAGACAGATGGTAGCCTCCCGTCAAGGCCATCCAGCGTGTTCTTTAACGTTGGATTCTTTTACCTCTGAGCGGCTCTTTTTTGCACACAAAGGGCTAAATGGCGAGGTCTCAATAACCCCATAGATTCAGAGAAGGTTGGAAGAGAGGACCCACTGGAACAGCTGTTGGGAGACAGATGGTAGCCTCCCGTCAAGGCCATCCAGCGTGTTCATTAACGTTGGATTGTTTTACCTATGAGCGGCAATTTTTTGCACACCATGGGCTAAATGGCCAGGTCACAAGGACCCCGAAGGCTCAGAGAAGGTTGGGGGAGGGGACCCATTGGAACAGCTGTTGGGAGACAGATGGTAGCCTCCCGTCAAGGCCATCCAGCGTGTTCTTTAACATTCGATTGTTTTACCTCCGAGCGACAATTTTTTGCACACCATGGGCTAAATGGCCAGGTCACAAGGACCCCGAAGGCTCAGAGAAGGTTGGGGGAGGGGACCCACTGGAACAGCTGTTGGGAGACAGATGGTAGCCTCCCGTCAAGGCCATCCAGCGTGTTCATTAACGTTGGATTGTTTTACCTATGAGCGGCAATTTTTTGCACACCATGGGCTAAATGGCCAGGTCACAAGGACCCCGAAGGCTCAGAGAAGGTTGGGGGAGGGGACCCATTGGAACAGCTGTTGGGAGACAGATGGTAGTCTCCCGTCAAGGCCATCCAGCGTGTGCTTTAACGTTCGATTGTTTTACCTCTGAGTGGCCCTTTTTTGCACCCCATGGGCTAAATGGACATGTCACAAGGACCCCGAAGACGCAGAGAATTTTGGGGAAGGGGACCCGCTGGAACTTCTGTTGGAAGACAGATGGTAGCCTCCCGTCAAGGCCATCCAGCGTGTTCTTTAACGTTGGATTGTTTTACCTCTGAGCGGCACTTTTTTGCACACTCTGGGCTAAATGGCCAGGTCACATGAACCCCAAAGGCTCAGAGAAGATTGGGGGAGGGGACCCACTGCAACAGCTACTGGGAGACAGATGGTAGCCTCCCATCAAGGCCATCTAGCGTGTCCTTTAATGTTGGATTGTTTTACCACTGAGCGCCACTTTTTTGCACACCATGGGATAAATGGCTAGGTCACAAGGACCCCGAAGGCTCAGAGACGGTTGGGGGAGGGGACCCACTGCAACAGCTACTGGGAGACAGATGGTAGCCTCCCATCAAGGCCATCTAGCGTGTCCTTTAATGTTGGATTGTTTTACCACTGAGCGCCACTTTTTTGCACACCATGGGCTAAATGGCCAGGTCACAAGGACCCCGAAGGCTCAGAGAAGGTTGGGGGAGGGGACCACTGGAATAGCTGTTGGGAGACAGATGGTAGCCTCCCGTCAAGGCCATCCAGCGTGTTCTTTAACGTTGGATTGTTTTACCTCTGAGCGGCACTATTTTGCACACCATGGACTAAATGGCCAGGTCACAAGGGGGCCGAAGGCTCAGAGAATGTTGGGGGAGGGGACCCATTGGAACAGCTATTGGGAGACAGATGGTAGCCTCCCGTCAAAGCCATCCAGCGTGTTCTTTAACGTTGGATTCTTTTACCTCTGAGCGGCACTTTTTTGCACACAAAGGGCTAAATGACCAGGTCACAAGGACCCCATAGATTCAGAGAAGGTTGGGAGAGAGGACCCACTGGAACAGCTGTTGGGAGACATATGGTAGCCTCCCGTCAGGGCCATCCAGCGTGTTCTTTAGAGTTGGATTGTTTTACCTCTGAGCGGCAATTTTTTGCACACCATGGGCTAAATGGCCAGGTCACAAGGACCCCGAAAGCTCAGAGAAGGTTGGGGGAGGGAACCCACTGGAACAGCTGTTGGGAGACGGATGGTAGCCTCCCGTCAAGACCATCCAGCGTGTTCTTTAAATTTCGATTGTTTTACCTCTGAGTGGCCCTTTTTTGCACCCATGGGCTAAATGAACATGTCACAAGGGCCCCGAAGGCTCAGAGAAGGTTGGGGGAAGGGACCAATTGGAACAGCTGTTGGCAGACAGATGGTAGCCTCCTGTCAAGGCCATCCAGCGTGAACTTTAACGTGCACAGATTCTTTAACGTGCACAGCTTTAACGTGCAGGGAATTTTTGAGGAAATAAATCTCAACGCTGACCGAGCTGGGACTCGAACCTGGTAACTACACATTTCGAGCCTGGAGCGTTACCGACTGGGCCACCCCCGCCCTCGCAGGGCACGCTTCTGCCAAACAAACAGCGATAATTATAATGATTACAACTGAAAGTGTTGACGATTCCATTCACGCCCTGCTCAGACTTAAAAAAAACAACAATAAAAAAGGATCCCTTATCGCCTGAGTCATATATCACGCGCTTGTCCCATTCTTTCTCTGACTCACGCGCCCTTTTTTAAACTCCTAATAATTTATCCATCACTGCGAAAGAACAAACAAAAGCAAGATTAAATCCGAGGTTTTGTTCGGCGAGAGAGAAACCATCCCCACACCACAAAAAAAAACACACACCAATGCAACAAAAAAAAAAACACAAATGAAAGAACTCTTTTGATCGCAGCGCACGAGCAGAGAAGCGCCATTTCCTCATCCAGGTGCTGCTTGGCGCGTGCGTCTGCTGCACCACCTCAGCCTCGAGTATTGATTACCGCAGGAAATAAAAGCCGAACGCTGCAATACCATTGTTGCCTGTTCCATGGGTCATTAGAGTGTGTTTCTACGGAGCACCTAAGGGCCACGCGGACAATGCCTTATTGAGTCCTTATCATGCCCAGCGAACACCTGAACATTTGCACACATTCGCATTGTAGGCTTATCCAGAGACTCTCTTATCAGACAATTAACTGAGCGAGGGAGTTTGCTTCCTATTCTACCACATCCCCCCCTCCCCACAACAACATTCTTTTTTTGCTATTATCATACCGGCATTCTCCAAATGCATAAGCCTCCGCGTACGGTACCAATACGACTGAACGTACAGTCGCTCAAAAAAGTATCCGAACACTATGGTTGATTACAGAATTGAGAAAAAATATCTGGAGCGTGTACAGCAACTGTACACGCTCCAGTTACCGTTCACAACAAACTGGAGCGTGTGCAGTTGCTGTACACGCTCCAGTTTGCTGTGAACGGTAACTGCACACGCTCAATATTTCTGTGAGTGGGCCCACATGATCCAGGTTTAGAAATTAGCGATCTGGAAACCTTCGTTGCACACCATGGCCATTTAGCCCATGGTATATCTCATCCATGGCCATATCTCAGATGTGAAACAATGCAACATTAAAGAACACGCTGGATGGCCTTGACGGGAGGCTACCATCTGTCTCCCAACAGCTGTTCCAGTGGGTCCCCTCCCTCAACCTTCTCTGAGCCTTTGGGGTCCTTGTGACCTGGCCATTTAGCCCATGGTGTGCAAAAAAAGTGCCTCTCAGAGGTGAAACAATCCAACATTAAAGAACACGCTGGATAGCCTTGACGGGAGGCTGCTATCTGTCTCCCAACAACTGTTCCAGTGGGTCCCCTCCCCCAACCTTCTCTGAGCCTTCGGGGTCCTTGTGACCTGGCCATTTAGCCCATGGTGTGCAAAAAAGTGCCGCTCAGAGGTGAAACAATCCAACGTTAAAGAACACGCTGGATGGCCTTGACGGGAGGTTACCATCTGTCTCCCAACAGCTGTTCCAGTGGGTCCCCTCCCCAACCTTCTCTGAGCCTTCAGGGTCCTTGTGACCTGGCCATTTAGCCCATGGTGTGCAAAAAGAGTGCCGCTCAAAAGTAAAACAATCCAACTTTAAAGAACACGCTGGATGGCCTTGACGGGAGGCTATCATCTGTCTCCCAACAGCTTTTCCAGTGGGTCCCCCAACCTCCTCTTAAACTTTGGGGTCCTTGTGACCTGGCCATTTAGCCCATGGTGTGCAAAAAAAGTGCCGCTCAGAAATAAAACAATCCAACCCAATGCCTCGCGCTCTCTGCAAGTTTGGCATTTCTCTCGTTCCTAGACGTGACTAGGATAATCCGCATTCCTTGACCTTTTGACCCTCGGATGCAGTGAGTTGACGAGGAGGACTCTTGGTTGTCGTGATTCCGAGCCATCGTCCACGTGCCGTCCTCCTCTTCCTCGTGTCACGGACATAAGACTGAGCTCTCGTATTCAAGTGCAGAACCTCTTCATTAGCAGCAGACGAGAAAAAACTGCGGCCTCCAGTTGAACAAGTGTTGACAAGATGGAGCTTTTCTGATTGGTCTGGCGATGGTCAGCAGAGGACAGGGGATGACTGCAAGCAGAACGACCCCCCCTCTCTCGAGCCCCCCATGCGCGAGGGCACGTCCGGCGCCAGACCTCGGGCGCTGGTAATTCAATAAGGGCCCCGTTGTAGCGAATGTCAATGGCGGTTCGCAATCACGGCTGCGGCCCCGCAGCGCTGGACGGGGGTGAAAGGGGTTAATCAGGCGTGAAAGTGACGTGGCCCGGATGAGCAACATCAGCGAGGGTCATCGCAGATATCGAATGGAAGTTCTTCTCTGCGAGGAATTCGGTTCGGTGTGTTTTTATTCTATGCAGAAATCCTGCGCACGCATTACCAAATGTCGCTTTAACGAATTACGTTTTAATGGCGGGTATTTCAAGAATTCTGCGCCTCGTCGTTAATTTTTTCCACCAAAAAAACAAAGTTACAGAAACTGAAATTTCTGGAGGATTAATTTTCAACCACTGACAACATGTTATTCTTACATTTGTTTCAAATTCTTTCAAGATATTTGGAGACATTTAATCAGATAAAAATATGACATGAAAAGTCACCTTAATTGTTCAAAAGGTGAGATAAAAAGTCACCTTGATTGTGGAGATGGCGAGATAAAAAGTCACCTTAATTGTGCAGCAGATCAAAGAAAGAGACGCCTTAATTATGGAGAAGGTGACAAAAAGTCACCTTAATTGTTCAAAAGTGACATAAAAAGTCACCTTGATTGTGAAGATGGTGAAATAAAATGACACCTTAATTGTGGAGAAGGTGACAAAATGTCACCTTGATTGTGGAGATGGTGACATAAAATGACACCTTAATTGTGGAGAAGGTGACAAAAAGTCACCTTAATTGTTCAAAAGTGACATAAAAAGTCACCTTGATTGTGAAGATGGTGAAATAAAATGACACCTTAATTGTGGAGAAGGTGACAAAAAGTCACCTTGATTGTGAAGATGGTGACATAAAATGACACCTTAATTGTGGAGAAGGTGACAAAAAGTCACCTTAATTGTGCAGCAGATCAAAGAAAGAGACGCCTTAATTATGGAGAAGGTGACAAACAGTCACCTTAATTGTTCAAAAGTGACATAAAAAGTCACCTTGATTGTGAAGATGGTGACATAAAATGACACCTTAATTGTGGAGAAGGTGACAAAAAGTCACCTTGATTGTGGAGATGGTGACATAAAATGACACCTTAATTGTGGAGAAGGTGACAAAAAGTCACCTTAATTGTTCAAAAGTGACATAAAAAGTCACCTTGATTGTGAAGATGGTGAAATAAAATGACACCTTAATTGTGGAGAAGGTGACAAAAAGTCACCTTGATTGTGAAGATGGTGACATAAAATGACACCTTAATTGTGGAGAAGGTGACAAAAAGTCACCTTAATTGTGCAGCAGATCAAAGAAAGAGACGCCTTAATTATGGAGAAGGTGACAAACAGTCACCTTAATTGTTCAAAAGTGACATAAAAAGTCACCTTGATTGTGAAGATGGTGACATAAAATGACACCTTAATTGTGGAGAAGGTGACAAAAAGTCACCTTGATTGTGGAGATGGTGACATAAAATGACACCTTAATTGTGGAGAAGGTGACAAAAAGTCACCTTAATTGTTCAAAAGTGACATAAAAAGTCACCTTGATTGTGAAGATGGTGAAATAAAATGACACCTTAATTGTGGAGAAGGTGACAAAAAGTCACCTTGATTGTGAAGATGGTGACATAAAATGACACCTTAATTGTGGAGAAGGTGACAAAAAGTCACCTTAATTGTGCAGCAGATCAAAGAAAGAGACGCCTTAATTATGGAGAAGGTGACAAACAGTCACCTTAATTGTTCAAAAGTGACATAAAAAGTCACCTTGATTGTGAAGATGGTGACAAAATGACACCTTAATTGTGGAGAAGGTGACAAAAAGTCACCTTGATTGTGGAGATGGTGACATAAAATGACACCTTAATTGTGGAGAAGGTGACAAAATGTCACCTTGATTGTGGAGATGGTGACATAAAATGACACCTTAATTGTGGAGAAGGTGACAAAAAGTCACCTTAATTGTTCAAAAGTGACATAAAAAGTCACCTTGATTGTGAAGATGGTGAAATAAAATGACACCTTAATTGTGGAGAAGGTGACAAAAAGTCACCTTGATTGTGAAGATGGTGACATAAAATGACACCTTAATTGTGGAGAAGGTGACAAAAAGTCACCTTAATTGTGCAGCAGATCAAAGAAAGAGACGCCTTAATTATGGAGAAGGTGACAAACAGTCACCTTAATTGTTCAAAAGTGACATAAAAAGTCACCTTGATTGTGAAGATGGTGACATAAAATGACACCTTAATTGTGGAGAAGGTGACAAAAAGTCACCTTGATTGTGGAGATGGTGACATAAAATGACACCTTAATTGTGGAGAAGGTGACAAAAAGTCACCTTAATTGTTCAAAAGTGACATAAAAAGTCACCTTGATTGTGAAGATGGTGAAATAAAATGACACCTTAATTGTGGAGAAGGTGACAAAAAGTCACCTTGATTGTGAAGATGGTGACATAAAATGACACCTTAATTGTGGAGAAGGTGACAAAAAGTCACCTTAATTGTGCAGCAGATCAAAGAAAGAGACGCCTTAATTATGGAGAAGGTGACAAACAGTCACCTTAATTGTTCAAAAGTGACATAAAAAGTCACCTTGATTGTGAAGATGGTGACAAAATGACACCTTAATTGTGGAGAAGGTGACAAAAAGTCACCTTGATTGTGGAGATGGTGACATAAAATGACACCTTAATTGTGGAGAAGGTGACAAAAAGTCACCTTAATTGTGCAGCAGATCAAAGAAAGAGACGCCTTAATTATGGAGAAGGTGACAAACAGTCACCTTAATTGTTCAAAAGTGACATAAAAAGTCACCTTGATTGTGAAGATGGTGACATAAAATGACACCTTAATTGTGGAGAAGGTGACAAAAAGTCACCTTGATTGTGGAGATGGTGACATAAAATGACACCTTAATTGTGGAGAAGGTGACAAAAAGTCACCTTAATTGTTCAAAAGTGACATAAAAAGTCACCTTGATTGTGAAGATGGTGAAATAAAATGTCACCTTAATTGTGGAGAAGGTGACAAAAAGTCACCTTATTATGTTCAAAAGGTGAGATAAAAAGTCACCTTGATTGTGGAGATGGCGAGATAAAAAGTCAATTTAATTGTTCAAAAGTGACATAAAAAGTCAACTTGATTGTGAAGATAGTGACATAAAATGACACCTTAATTGTGGAGAAGGTGACAAAAAGTCACCTTGATTGTGGAGATGGTGACATAAAATGACACCTTAATTGTGGAGAAGGTGACAAAAAGTCACCTTAATTGTTCAAAAGTGACATAAAAAGTCACCTTGATTGTGAAGATGGTGAAATAAAATGACACCTTAATTGTGGAGAAGGTGACAAAAAGTCACCTTATTATGTTCAAAAGGTGAGATAAAAAGTGACCTTGATTGTGGAGATGGCGAGATAAAAAGTCACCTTAATTGTTCAAAAGTGACATAAAAAGTCACCTTAATTGTGCAGCAGATCAAAGAAAGAGACGCCTTAATTGTGGAGAAGGTGACAAAAAGTCACCTTAATTGTTCAAAAGTGACATAAAAAGTCACCTTGATTGTGAAGATGGTGACATAAAATGACACCTTAATTGTGGAGAAGGTGACAAAAAGTCACCTTAATTGTTCAAAAGTGACATAAAAAGTCACCTTGATTGTGAATATGGTGAAATAAAATGACACCTTAATTGTGGAGAAGGTGACAAAAAGTCACCTTAATTGTTCAAAAGGTGAGATAAAAAGTCACCTTGATTGTGGAGATGGCGAGATAAAAAGTCACCTTAATTGTTCAAAAGTGACATAAAAAGTCACCTTAATTGTGCAGCAGATCAAAGAAAGAGACGCCTATATTGTGGAGAAGGTGACAAAAAGTCACCTTAATTGTTCAAAAGTGACATAAAAAGTCACTTTGATTGTGAAGATGGTGACATAAAAGACACCTTAATTGTGGAGAAGGTGACAAAAAGTCACCTTAATTGTTCAAAAGGTGAGATAAAAAGTCACCTTGATTGTGGAGATGGCGAGATAAAAAGTCACCTTAATTGTGCAGCAGATCAAAGAAAGAGACACCTTAATTGTGGAGAAGGTGACAAAAAGTCACCTTAATTGTTCAAAAGTGACATAAAAAGTCACCTTGATTGTGAAGATGGTGACATAAAATGACACCTTAATTGTGGAGAAGGTGACAAAAAGTCACCTTAATTGTGGAGAAGGTCACAAAAAGTCACCTTAATTGTTCAAAAGGTGAGACAAAAAGTCACCTTGATTGTGAAGATGGTGACATAAAAAGTCACCTTAATTGTGGAGAAGGTGACAAAAAGTCACCTTAATTGTTCAAAAGGTGAGACAAAAAGTCACCTTGATTGTGGAGATGCTGACATAATATGTCACCTTAATTCTGGAGAAGGTGACATAAAAAGTCACCTTAATTGTAGAGAAGGTGACATAAAAAGTCACCGTGATTGCGGTGGTGACATAAAAAGTCACCTTGAATGCGGAAAAGGTGACATAAAAAGTTACCTTCATTGTAGAGAAGGTGATATATGGAACATCTGACCCATGAATCTCATATATGGAACATCAGACCCATGAATCTCATATATGGAATATCTGACCCATGAATCTCATATATGGAATATCTGACCCATGAGGCTCATATATGGAATATCTGACCCATGAGTCTCATATATGGAATATCTGACCCATGAATCTCATATATGGAATATCTCACCCATGAGTCGCATATATGGATCATCTGACCCATGAATCTCATTTATTGGACATCTGACCCATGAATCTCCTATATGGAATATCTGACCCATGAATCTCACATATGGAATATCTGATCCATGAATCTCACATATGGAATGACTCATGAATCTCATATATGGAATATCTGACCCATGAATTTCATATATGGAATATCTCACCCATGAATTTCATATATGGAATATCTGACCCATGAATCTCATATGTGGAATATCTGACCCATGAGTGTCATATATGGAATATCTGACCCATGAATTTCATATATGGAATATCTGACCCATGAATTTCATATATGGAATATCTGACCCATGAATCTCATATATGGAATATCTGACCTATTAATCTCATATGTGGAATATCTGACCCATGAATCTCATATGTGGAATATCTCACCCATGAATCTCATATATGGAATATCTCACCCATGAGTCTCATATATGGAACATCTGACCCATGAATCTTATATATGGAGTATCTGACCCATGAATATCATATATGGAATTTCTGACCCATGAATCTCATATATGGAATATCTGACCCATGAATCTCATATATGGAACATCTGAGACATGAATCTCATATATTGGACATCTGACCCATGTATCTCATATATGGAATATCTGACCAATGAATCTCATATAAGGAATATCTGACCCATGAATCTCATATATATGGAATATCCCGACCCATGAATCTCATATATGGAATATCTCACCCATGAATCTCTTATATGGAATACCTGACCCATGAGTGTCATATATGGAATATCTGACCCATGAATTTCATATATGGAATATCTGACCCATGAATCTCATATATGGAAATCTGACCCATGAATCTCATATATGGAATATCTGACCGATGAATCTCTTATATGGAATATCTCACCCATGAGTCTCATATATGGAACATCTGACCCATGAATCTCATATATTTCACATCTGACCCATGAATCTCTTATATGAAACATCTGACCCATGAGTCTCATATGTGGAACATCTGACCCATGAATCTCTTATATGGAACATCTGACCCATGAGTCTCATATGTGGAACATCTGACTCATGAATCTCATATATGGAATATCTGACCCATGAATCTCATATATATCACATCTGACCCATGAATCTCATATATTTCACATCTGACCCATGAATCTCTTATATGAAACATCTGACCCATGAGTCTCATATGTGGAACATCTGACCCATGAATCTCATATATGGAACATCTGACCCATGAATCTCATATATGGAATATCTGACCCATGAATCTCATATATGGAATATCTGATCCATGAATCTCATATATGAAACATCTGAGCCATGAGTCTCATATGTGGAATATCTGACACATGAATCTCATATGTGGAATATCTGACCCATGAATCTCATATGTGGAATATCTCACCCATGAATCTCATATGTGGAATATCTGACCCATGAGTCTCATATGTGGAATATCTGACCCATGAGTCTCATAAGTGGAATATCTGACCCATGAATCTCATATATGGAATATCTCACCCATAAGTCTCATATATGGATCATCTGACCCATGAATCTCATATATTGGACATCTGACCCATGAATGTCCAATATATGAGATATCTGACCCATAAATCTCATATATGGAATATCTGACCCATCAATCTCTTATATGGAATATCTCACCCATGAGTCTCATATATGGAACATCTGACCCATGAATCTCATATATTTCACATCTGACCCATGAATCTCTTATATGGAATATCTCACCCATGTGTCTCATATATGGAACATCTGACCCATGAATCTCATATATGGAATATCTGACCCTTGAATCTCATATATGGAAATCTGACCGATGAATCTCATATATGGAATATCTGACCCAGGAATCTCATATGTGGAATATCTCACCCATGAATCTCATATGTGGAATATCTGACCCATGAGTCTCATATGTGGAATATCTGACCCATGAGTCTCATAAGTGGAATATCTGACCCATGAATCTCATATATGGAATATCTCACCCATAAGTCTCATATATGGATCATCTGACCCATGAATCTCATATATTGGACATCTGACCCATGAATGTCCAATATATGAGATATCTGACCCATGAATCTCATATATGGAAATCTGACCCATGAATCTCATATATGGAATATCTGACCCATCAATCTCTTATATGGAATATCTCACCCATGAGTCTCATATATGGAACATCTGACCCATGAATCTCATATATTTCACATCTGACCCATGAATCTCTTATATGGAATATCTCACCCATGTGTCTCATATATGGAACATCTGACCCATGAATCTCATATATGGAATATCTGACCCTTGAATCTCATATATGGAACATCTGACCCATGAATCTCATATATGGAATATCTGGCCCATGAATCTCATATATGGAATATCTGACACATGAATCTCATATGTGGAATATCTGACCCATGAATCTCATATGTGAAATATCTCACCCATGAATCTCATATGTGGAATATCTGACCCATGAGTCTCATAAGTGGAATATCTGACCCATGAATCTCATATATGGAATATCTCAGCCATAAGTCTTATATATGGAATATCTGGCCCATGAATCTCATATATGGAATATCTGACCCATGAGTCTCATATATGGAATATCTGACCCATGAGACTCATATATGAAATATCTGACCCATGAGTCTCATATATTGGACATCTGACCCATGAATGTCCAATATATGAGATATCTGACCCATGAATCTCATATATGGAAATCTGACCCATGAATCTCATATATGGAATATCTGACCCATCAATCTCTTATATGGAATATCTCACCCATGAATCTCATATATGGAATATCTGACCCTTGAATCTCATATATGGAAATCTGACCGATGAATCTCATATATGGAATATCTGACCCATGAATCTCAGATATGGAATATCTGACCCATGAGTTTCATATATGGAATATCTGACCCACGAATCTTATATGTGTAATATCTGACCCATGAATCTCATATGTGGAATATCTGACCCATGAGTCTCATATGTGGAATATCTGACCCATGATTCTCATATGTGGAAAATCTGACCCATGAATCTCATATGTGGAATATCTCACCCATGAGTCTCATATATGGAACATCTGACCCATGAATCTCATATATGGAACATCTGACCCATGAATCTCATATATGGAATATCTGACCCATGAATCTCATACATGGAATATCTCACACATGAATCTCACATATGAATATCTCACCCATGAGTCTTATATATGGAATATCTGGCCCATGAATCTCATATATGGAATATCTGACCCATGAGTCTCATATATGGAATATCTGACCCATGAGACTCATATATGAAATATCTGACCCATGAGTCTCATATATGGAATATCTGACCCATGAGTCTCATATATGGAATATCTGACCCACGAGTCTCATATATGGAATATCCGGCCCATGAGTCTCACATATGGAATATCTGACCCATGAATCTCATATATGGAATATCTGACCCATGAGTCTCAGATATGGAATATCTGACCCATGAATCTCATATATGGAACATCTGACCCATGAATCTGATATATGGAACATCTGACCCATGAATCTCATATATGGAATATCTGACCCATCAATGTCATATATGGAATATCTGACCCATGAATCTCATATATGGAATATCTGACCGATGAATCTCATATATGGAATATCTGACCAATTAATCTCATATATGGAACATCTGACTCATGAATCTCATATATGGAATATCTGACCCTTGAGTCTCATATATGGATCATCTGACCCATGAATCTTATAATGGAGTGTCTGACCCATGAATCTCATATATGGAATATCTGACCCATGAATCTCATATATGGAATATCTGACCCATGAATCTCATATATGATAATCTGACCCATGATTCTCATATATGGAATATCTGACCCATGAATCTCAGATATGGAATATCTGACCCATGATTCTCATATATGGAATATCTGACCCATGAATTTCATTTGTGGAATATCTGACCCATGATTCTCATATGTGGAATATCTGACCCATGAATCTCATATGTGGAATATCTGACCCATGAGTCTCATATATGGAATATCTGGCCCATGAGTCTCATATATGGAATGTCTGACCCATGAGTCTCATATATGGAATATCTGACCCATGAATTTCAGATATGGAATATCTGACCCATGATTCTCATATATGGAATATCTGACCCATGAATTTCATTTGTGGAATATCTGACCCATGATTCTCATATATGGAATATCTGACCCATGAATCTCATATATGGAATATCTGACTCATGAATCTCATATATGGAATATCTGACCCATGAATCTCATATATGGAACATCTGACTCATGAAACTCATATATGGAATATCTGACCCTTGAGTCTCATATATGGATCATCTGACCCATGAATCTTATAATGGAGTGTCTGACCCATGAATCTCATATATGGAATATCTGACCCATGAATCTCATATATGGAATATCTGACCCATGAATCTCATATATGATAATCTGACCCATGATTCTCATATATGGAATATCTGACCCATGAATCTCAGATATGGAATATCTGACCCATGATTCTCATATATGGAGTATCTGACCCATGAATTTCATTTGTTCAATATCTGACCCATGATTCTCATATGTGGAATATCTGACCCATGAATCTCATATGTGGAATATCTGACCCATGACTCTCATATGTGGAATATCTGACCCGTGAGTCTCATATGTGGAATATCTGACCCATGAGTCTCATATATGGAATATCTGACCCATGAATCTCATATATGGAACATCTGACCCATGAATCTCATATATGGAACATCTGACCCATGAATCTCATATATGGAACATCTGACCCATGAATCTCATATATGGAACATCTGACCCATGAATCTCATATATGGAATATCTGACCCATGAATCTCATATATGGAACATCTGACCCATGAATCTCATATATGGAACATCTGACCCATGAATCTCATATATGGAATATCTGACCCATTAATCTCATATATGGAATATCTGACCCATGAATCTCATATATGGAATATCTGACCCATGAGTCTCATATATGGAATATCTGACCCATGAATCTCATATATGGAATATCTGACCCATGAGTCTCACATATGGAATATCTGACCGATGAGTCTCATATATGGAATATCTGACCCATTAATCTCATATATGGAATATCTGACCCATGAATCTCATATATGGAATATCTGACCCATGAGTCTCATATATGGAATATCTGACCCATGAGTCTCATATATGGAATATCTGACCCATGAGTCTCATATGTGGAATATCTGACCCGTGAGTCTCATATGTGGAATATCTGACCCATGAGTCTCATATATGGAATATCTGGCCCATGAGTCTCATATATGGAATATCTGACTGATGAATCTCATATATGGAATATCTCACCCATGGGTCTCATATATGGAATATCTGACCCATGAGTCTCATATATGGCATATCTGACCCATGAGTCTCATTTATGGAATATCTCACCCAAGAGTCTCATATATATAATATCTCATCCATGAGTCTCATATATGGAATATCTGACCCTTGAGTCTCATGTGTGGAATATCTGACCCATGAGTCTCATATATGGAATATCTGACCCATGAGTCTCGTATATGGAATATCTGACCCATGAATCTCGTATATGGAATATCTGACCCATGAGTTTCGTATATGGAATATCACACCCATGAGTCTCATATATGGAATATCTGACCCATAATTCTCTTCCATATGTGACCCATGAGTTTCGTATAAGCACAATGACCTCCCTGGGATTAAAGGTACTGTTGTAGGGGCCCTAGGTAAACAGACAGTTAATTGAACATGTTACCACAGAAAAACAGGCAAAAGAAGAGAATTTTAGAATTCAGTGCATCTTTCCAAATTAGCAGTAAAATTAGTGAAAGAAAAAATGAACAAAAATGAAGTCGTGAAAATGAAAAAATAATTTATTTTTAATTTTTTTTAATGCACAATTTTTTTGTGAATGATTTGCAGAATAAATTCGTACTGTATTATTTCGTAGTAGAAACTTTGAATCTCAAACTTTGAATTCTCTTAACTTTGAATCTCAAACTTTGAATTCTCTTAACTTTGAATCTCAAACTTTGAAATCTCTTAACTTTGAATCTCAAACTTAGAAATTTCTTAACTTTGAATCTCAAAGTTACTCCTGATAATCCGGAAAAATCCAGACAAAGTTACTCCTGATAATCAGGAAAAATCCAGACAAAGTTACTTCTGATAATCCGGAATAATCCAGACTAAGTTACTTCTGATAATCCGGAAAAATCCAGACGAAGTTACTCCTGATAACCCGGAAAAATCCAGATAAAGTTACTGCTGATAACCCGGAAAAATCCAGACAAAATTACTCCTGATAATCCGGAAAAATCCAGACAAAGTTACTCGTGATATTCCGGAATAATCCAGACAAAGTTACTTCTGATAATCGGGAAAAGTTCAGACAAAGTTACTCCTGGTAATCCGGAAAATTTCAGACAAAGTTACTCCTGGTAATCCGGAAAAATCCAGACAAAGTTAATCCTGATAATCCGGAATAATCCAGACAAAGTTACTTCTGATAATCCGGAAAATTTCAGAAAAAGTTACTCGTGATAACCCGGAAAAATTAAGACAAAGTTTCTCCTGGTAATCCGGAAAAATTAAGACAAAGTTACTTCTGATAATCCGGAAAAATTAAGACAAAGTTACTCCTGGTAATCCGGAAAAATTAAGACAAAGTTACTCCTGATAATCCGGAAAAATTAAGACAAAGTTACTCCTGATAATTCGGAAAATTTCAGACAAATTTACTCCTGATAATCAGGAAAAATTAAGACAAATTTACTCCTGGTAATCCGGAAAAATTAAGACAAATTTACTCCTGATAATCCGGAAAAATTAAGAGAAAGTTACTCCTGGTAATCCAGAAAAATTAAGACAAAGTTACTCCTGGTAATCCGGAAAAAATTAAGACAAAGTTACTCCTGATAATCCGGAAAAATTAAGACAAAGTTACTCCTGATAATTCGGAAAATTTCAGACAAAGTTAATCAGGAAAAATTAAGACAAATTTACTCCTGATAATCCGGAAAAATTAAGACAAAGTTACTCCTGATAATCCGGAAAAAACAAGATCATCCTAATCCCCGAAGAGTCCGGATTTTCGGACCCTTACTGTAGATATATCAGAATTTTTTAAATTGCAGGATTACAAATGCTGACGTCATAACACCGCTCACCGGCCTTGTTGCTGCAGGAAGTGTGTTGATTTAATTCACAATTTCTTTAAAAATCCCATGCTATGTAGTACTCAAGAGTCGGAAATTCTTATCCAGCAGGGACATAAAAATAATTTCATTTTAAATACTTACGTATTTATTAATTTCATTACGTTACATTATTATTTCAACTAAGTCTTGTACACAAGAAGCTGCATTTCGATGCTATAGAAACCATTCTCGTGCAAACAGCAGATTCATTTTAACAGCATCTCAAATGACAATATATGTCGGATGATAAGGGAGTTTTCACTGTAAGAAGCCGTTTTTTATCTTTCCTTCCATAAGAGTGAGGATTAAGTTTATCGACACACAAGGGGTGAATTTCACCCGTTAGGCAAACTCAGAGCTTCCTTTTGAAAAGTGGTGATCCTTTAAACATACAAGGGGTGATCGTCACCATCATTCCTCCAACGTAGTTTTAAGAAGCATCTTCTTTCTGAGAGTCACTTTCCTTCCATAAGAGTGAGGCCCCAGCCTCTCGACACACAAGGGGTGAACTTCACCCGTTAGGCAATCTGAAAGCTTCCTTTGGAAAAGTGGTGATCCTTTAAACATACAAGGGATGATTGTAACCATCATTCCTCCAACGTAGTTTTAAGAATCATCTTCTTTCTGAGAGTCACTTTCCTTCCATAAGAGTGAGGCCCCAGCCCCTCGACACACAAGGGGTGAACTTCACCCGTTAGGCAATCTCAGAGCTTCCTTTTGAAAAGTGGTGATCCTTTAAACATACAAGGGTTGATCGTCACCATCATTCCTCCAACGTAGTTTTAAGAAGCATCTTCTTTCTGAGAGTCACTTTCCTTCCAAAAGAGTGAGGCCCTAGCCTCTCGACACACAAGGGGTGAACTTCACCTGTTAGGCAATCTCAGAGCTTCCTTTTGAAAAGTGGTGATCCTTTAAACATACAAGGGGTGATCGTCACCATCATTCCTCCAACGTAGTTTTAAGAAGCATCTTCTTTCTGAGAGTCACTTTCCTTCCAAAAGAGTGAGGCCCCAGATACTCGACACACAAGGGGTGAACTTCACGCGTTAGGCAATCTCAGAGCTTCCTTTTGAAAAGTGGTGATCCTTTAAACATACAAGGGGTGTTCGTCACCATCATTCCTCCAACGTAGTTTTAAGAAGCATCTTCTTTCTGAGAATCACTTTCCTTCCATAAGAGTGAGGCCCCAGCCTCTCGACACAGACCCGTTAGGCAACGGCGTTTCCCTCGACACACACCCGTTAGTTGAACTTCACCCGTTAGGCAATCTGAAAGCATCCTTTGGAAAAGTGGTGATCCTTTAAACATACAAGGGGTGATCGTCACCATCATCCCTCCGACGTAATTTTAAGAAGCATCTTCTTTCTGAGAGTCACTTTCATTCCATAAGAGTGAGGCCTAAGCCGCTCGACACACATGGGGTGAACTTCACCCATTTGGCAATCTGAATGCTTCCTTTGGAAAAGTGGTGATCCTTTAAACATACAAGGGTTGATCGTCACCATCATTCCTCCAACGTAGTTTTAAGAAACATCTTCTTTGTGAGAGTCACTTTCCTTCCATAAAAGTGAGGCCAATCCTCTCGACACACAAGGGGTGAATTTCACCCGTTAGGCAATCTCAGAGCTTCCTTTTGAAAAGTGGTGATCCTTTAAACATACAAGGGGTGATCGTCACCATCATTCCTCCAACGTAGTTTTAAGAAGCATATTCTTTCTGAGAGTCACTTTCCTTCCATAAAAGTGAGGCCAATCCTCTCGACACACAAAGGGTGAATTTCACCTGTTAGGCAATCTCAGAGCTTCCTTTTGAAAAGTGGTGATCCTTTAAACATACAAGGGGTGATCGTCACCATCATTCCTCCAACGTAGTATTTAGAAACATTTTCTTTCTGAGAGTCACTTTCCTTCCATAAGGGTGAGGCCTAAGCCGCTCGACACACATGGGGTGAACTTCATCCGTTAGGCAATCTGAAAGTTTCCTTTGGAAAAGTGGTGATCCTTTAAACATACAAGGGGTGATCGTCACCATCATTCCTCCAACGTAGTTTTAAGAAGCATCTTCTTTCTGAGAGTCACTTTCCTTCCATAAGAATGAGGCCCCAGCCTCTCGACACCCAAGGGGTGAACTTCACCCGTTAGGCAACCTCAGAGCTTCCTTTTGAAAAGTGGTGATCCTTTAAACATACAAGGGGTGATTGTCACCATCATTCCTCCAACGTAGTTTTAAGAAGCATCTTCTTTCTGAGAGTCACTTTCCTTCCATAAGAGTGAGGCTCCAGCCTCTCGACACACAACAGGTGAACTTCACCCGTTAGGCAATCTCAGAGCTTCCTTTTGAAAAGTGGTGATCCTTTAAACATACAAGGGGTGATTGTAACCATCATTCCTCCAACTTAGTTTTAAGAAGCATATTCTTTCTGAGAGTCACTTTCCTTCCATAAGAGTGAGGCCTAAGCCGCTCGACACACATGGGGTGAACTTCACCCATTTGGGAATCTGAATGCTTCCTTTGGAAAAGTGGTGATCCTTTAAACATACAAGGGGTGATCGTCACCATCATTCCTCCAACGTAGTTTTCAGAAACATCTTCTTTGTGAGAGTCACTTTCCTTCCATAAAAGTGAGGCCAATCCTCTCGACACACAAGGGGTGAATTTCACCTGTTAGGCAATCTCAGAGCTTCCTTTTGAAAAGTGGTGATCCTTTAAACATACAAGGGGTGATCGTCACCATCATTCCTCCAACGTAGTTTTTAGAAACATCTTCTTTCTGAGAGTCACTTTCCTTCCATAAGGGTGAGGCCTAAACCTCTCGACACACAAGGGGTGAACTTTACCCGTTAGGCAATCTGAAATCTTCCTTTGGAAAAGTGGTGATCCTTTAAACATACAAGGGGTGATCGTCACCTTCATTCCTCCAACGTAGTTTTAAGAAGCATCTTCTTTCTGAGAGTCACTTTCCTTCCATAAGAGTGAGGCCTAAGCCGCTCGACACACATGGGGTGAACTTCATCCGTTAGGCAATCTGAAAGTTTCCTTTGGAAAAGTGGTGATCCTTTAAACATACAAGGGGTGATTGTAACCATCATTCCTCCAACGTAGTTTTAAGAAGCATCTTCTTTCTGCGAGTCACTTTCCTTCCATAAGAGTGAGGCCCCAGCCTCTCGACACACAAGGGGTGAACTTCACCCGTTAGGCAATCTCAGAGCTTCCTTTTGAAAAGTGGTGATCCTTTAAACATACAAGGGGTGATTTTCACCATCATTCCTCCAACATAGTTTTAAGAAGCATCTTCTTTCTGAGAGTCACTTTTCTTCCATAAGAGTGAGGCCCCAGCCTCTCGACACACAAGGGGTGAACTTCACCCGTTAGGCAATCTCAGAGCTTCCTTTTGAAAAGTGGTGATCCTTTAAACATACAAGGGGTGATTGTAACCATCATTCCTCCAACGTAGTTTTAAGAAGCATCTTCTTTCTGAGAGTCACTTTCCTTCCATAAGAGTGAGGCCCCAGCCTCTCGACACACAAGGGGTGAACTTCACCCGTTAGGCAATCTCAGAGCTTCCTTTTGAAAAGTGGTGATCCTTTAAACATACAAGGGGTGATTGTCACCATCATTCCTCCAACATAGTTTTAAGAAGCATCTTCTTTCTGAGAGTCACTTTTCTTCCATAAGAGTGAGGCCCCAGCCTCTCGACACACAAGGGGTGAACTTCACCCGTTAGGCAATCTCAGAGCTTCCTTTTGAAAAGTGGTGATCCTTTAAACATACAAGAGGTGATCGTCACCATCATTCCTCCAAAGTAGTTTTAAGAAGCTTCTTCTTTCTGAGAGTCACTTTCCTTCCATAAGAGTGAGGCCCCAGCCTCTCGACACACAAGGGGTGAATTTCACCCGTTAGGCAACCTCAGAGCTTCCTTTTGAAAAGTGGTGATCCTTTAAACATACAAGGGGTGATTGTCACCATCATTCCTCCAACGTAGTTTTAAGAAGCATCTTCTTTCTGAGAGTAACTTTCCTTCCATAAGAGTGAGGCCCCAGCCTCTCGACACACAAGGGGTGAACTTCACCCGTTAGGCAATCTCAGAGCTTCCTTTTGAAAAGTGGTGATCCTTTAAACATACAAGGGGTGATCGTCACCATCATTCCTCCAACGTAGTTTTAAGAAGCATCTTCTTTCTGAGAGTCACTTTCCTTCCATAAGAGTGAGGCCCCAGCCTCTCGACACACAAGGGGTGAACTTCACCCGTTAGGCAATCTCAGAGCTTCCTTTTGAAAAGTGGTGATCCTTTAAACATACAAGGGGTGATTGTCACCATCATTCCTCCAACATAGTTTTAAGAAGCATCTTCTTTCTGAGAGTCACTTTTCTTCCATAAGAGTGAGGCCCCAGCCTCTCGACACACAAGGGGTGAACTTCACCCGTTAGGCAATCTCACAGCTTCCTTTTGAAAAGTGGTGATCCTTTAAACATACAAGGGGTGATCGTCACCATCATTCCTCCAACGTAGTTTTAAGAAGCATCTTCTTTCTGAGAGTAACTTTCCTTCCATAAGAGTGAGGCCCCAGCCTCTCGACACACAAGGGGTGAACTTCACCCGTTAGGCAATCTCAGAGCTTCCTTTTGAAAAGTGGTGATCCTTTAAACATACAAGGGGTGATCGTCACCATCATTCCTCCAACGTAGTTTTAAGAAGCATCTTCTTTCTGAGAGTCACTTTCCTTCCATAAGAGTGAGGCCCCAGCCTCTCGACACACAAGGGGTGAACTTCACCCGTTAGGCAATCTCAGAGCTTCCTTTTGAAAAGTGGTGATCCTTTAAACATACAAGGGGTGATCGTCACCATCATTCCTCCAACATAGTTTTAAGAAGCATCTTCTTTCTGAGAGTCACTTTTCTTCCATAAGAGTGAGGCCCCAGCCTCTCGACACACAAGGGGTGAACTTCACCCGTTAGGCAATCTCAGAGCTTCCTTTTGAAAAGTGGTGATCCTTTAAACATACAAGGGGTGATCGTCACCATCATTCCTCCAAAGTAGTTTTAAGAAGCTTCTTCTTTCTGAGAGTCACTTTCCTTCCATAAGAGTGAGGCCCCAGCCTCTCGACACACAAGGGGTGAATTTCACCCGTTAGGCAACCTCAGAGCTTCCTTTTGAAAAGTGGTGATCCTTTAAACATACAAGGGGTGATTGTCACCATCATTCCTCCAACGTAGTTTTAAGAAGCATCTTTTTTCTGAGAGTAACTTTCCTTCCATAAGAGTGAGGCCCCAGCCTCTCGACACACAAGGGGTGAACTTCACCCGTTAGGCAATCTCAGAGCTTCCTTTTGAAAAGTGGTGATCCTTTAAACATACAAGGGGTGATTGTCACCATCATTCCTCCAACGTAGTTTTAAGAAGCATCTTCTTTCTGAGAGTAACTTTCCTTCCATAAGAGTGAGGCCCCAGCCTCTCGACACACAAGGGGTGAACTTCACCCGTTAGGCAATCTCAGAGCTTCCTTTTGAAAAGTGGTGATCCTTTAAACATACAAGGGGTGATCGTCACCATCATTCCTCCAACGTAGTTTTAAGAAGCATCTTCTTTCTGAGAGTCACTTTCCTTCCATAAGAGTGAGGCCCCAGCCTCTCGACACACAAGGGGTGAACTTCACCCGTTAGGCAATCTCAGAGCTTCCTTTTGAAAAGTGGTGATCCTTTAAACATACAAGGGGTGATTGTCACCATCATTCCTCCAACATAGTTTTAAGAAGCATCTTCTTTCTGAGAGTCACTTTTCTTCCATAAGAGTGAGGCCCCAGCCTCTCGACACACAAGGGGTGAACTTCACCCGTTAGGCAATCTCAGAGCTTCCTTTTGAAAAGTGGTGATCCTTTAAACATACAAGGGGTGATCGTCACCATCATTCCTCCAAAGTAGTTTTAAGAAGCTTCTTCTTTCTGAGAGTCACTTTCCTTCCATAAGAGTGAGGCCCCAGCCTCTCGACACACAAGGGGTGAATTTCACCCGTTAGGCAACCTCAGAGCTTCCTTTTGAAAAGTGGTGATCCTTTAAACATACAAGGGGTGATTGTCACCATCATTCCTCCAACGTAGTTTTAAGAAGCATCTTCTTTCTGAGAGTAACTTTCCTTCCATAAGAGTGAGGCCCCAGCCTCTCGACACACAAGGGGTGAACTTCACCCGTTAGGCAATCTCAGAGCTTCCTTTTGAAAAGTGGTGATCCTTTAAACATACAAGGGGTGATTGTCACCATCATTCCTCCAACGTAGTTTTAAGAAGCATCTTCTTTCTGAGAGTAACTTTCCTTCCATAAGAGTGAGGCCCCAGCCTCTCGACACACAAGGGGTGAACTTCACCCGTTAGGCAATCTCAGAGCTTCCTTTTGAAAAGTGGTGATCCTTTAAACATACAAGGGGTGATCGTCACCATCATTCCTCCAACGTAGTTTTAAGAAGCATCTTTTTTCTGAGAGTAACTTTCCTTCCATAAGAGTGAGGCCCCAGCCTCTCGACACACAAGGGGTGAACTTCACCCGTTAGGCAATCTCAGAGCTTCCTTTTGAAAAGTGGTGATCCTTTAAACATACAAGGGGTGATTGTCACCATCATTCCTCCAACGTAGTTTTAAGAAGCATCTTCTTTCTGAGAGTAACTTTCCTTCCATAAGAGTGAGGCCCCAGCCTCTCGACACACAAGGGGTGAACTTCACCCGTTAGGCAATCTCAGAGCTTCCTTTTGAAAAGTGGTGATCCTTTAAACATACAAGGGGTGATTGTCACCATCATTCCTCCAACATAGTTTTAAGAAGCATCTTCTTTCTGAGAGTCACTTTTCTTCCATAAGAGTGAGGCCCCAGCCTCTCGACACACAAGGGGTGAACTTCACCCGTTAGGCAATCTCAGAGCTTCCTTTTGAAAAGTGGTGATCCTTTAAACATACAAGGGGTGATCGTCACCATCATTCCTCCAAAGTAGTTTTAAGAAGCTTCTTCTTTCTGAGAGTCACTTTCCTTCCATAAGAGTGAGGCCCCAGCCTCTCGACACACAAGGGGTGAATTTCACCCGTTAGGCAATCTCAGAGCTTCCTTTTGAAAAGTGGTGATCCTTTAAACATACAAGGGGTGATTGTCACCATCATTCCTCCAACGTAGTTTTAAGAAGCATCTTCTTTCTGAGAGTAACTTTCCTTCCATAAGAGTGAGGCCCCAGCCTCTCGACACACAAGGGATGAACTTCACCCGTTAGGCAATCTCAGAGCTTCCTTTTGAAAAGTGGTGATCCTTTAAACATACAAGGGGTGATCGTCACCATCATTCCTCCAACGTAGTTTTAAGAAGCATCTTCTTTCTGAGAGTCACTTTCCTTCCATAAGAGTGAGGCCCCAGCCTCTCGACACACAAGGGGTGAACTTCACCCGTTAGGCAATCTCAGAGCTTCCTTTTGAAAAGTGGTGATCCTTTAAACATACAAGGGGTGATTGTCACCATCATTCCTCCAACATAGTTTTAAGAAGCATCTTCTTTCTGAGAGTCACTTTTCTTCCATAAGAGTGAGGCCCCAGCCTCTCGACACACAAGGGGTGAACTTCACCCGTTAGGCAATCTCAGAGCTTCCTTTTGAAAAGTGGTGATCCTTTAAACATACAAGGGGTGATCGTCACCATCATTCCTCCAACGTAGTTTTAAGAAGCATCTTCTTTCTGAGAGTCACTTTCCTTCCATAAGAGTGAGGCCCCAGCCTCTCGACACACAAGGGGTGAACTTCACCCGTTAGGCAATCTCAGAGCTTCCTTTTGAAAAGTGGTGATCCTTTAAACATACAAGGGGTGATTGTCACCATCATTCCTCCAACATAGTTTTAAGAAGCATCTTCTTTCTGAGAGTCACTTTTCTTCCATAAGAGTGAGGCCCCAGCCTCTCGACACACAAGGGGTGAACTTCACCCGTTAGGCAATCTCAGAGCTTCCTTTTGAAAAGTGGTGATCCTTTAAACATACAAGGGGTGATCGTCACCATCATTCCTCCAAAGTAGTTTTAAGAAGCTTCTTCTTTCTGAGAGTCACTTTCCTTCCATAAGAGTGAGGCCCCAGCCTCTCCCCTCGATGCGAGAGCCTGTCCGTGGTGAGGGGACCACCCTGTGAAGGTTCCGCTGGCTCGGTTACCTTCACAGGGTCCTAAACGCTCGCCCGCGTGTTTGCCGTGCGCGGAGACCCGTGTCCCTGGAAAGGAGGATCCTGGCAGTTGCTCAGGGGTCCCCGTCTTCTCTCCCCAGCTCATGACTGGTGGGGTCCCCTTTGGCCGTTTTGCCATTGGGGAGCCTGTCTGTCGCGGGGCTGGGCAGTGACTTCCGGGGCCGCTGCTATACACTGCTTTGGCCTCTGCTTCAGGTAAACGGGAGGTCCTGGGGTGGCCCCCTCAGGATCAATCGGCTGGTGGGCTGGTCCTGCTAGGGTCAACTATGCAGATCGGTGAGTAACCTTGTCCACCGTCCGGACAACGGTTTGCGAGTTTCCACACACATTTACTGATTTTGTAGTTTTCTTTCTTTTGTGTGGCCAGCTCTTGCCTCACACTTTATTGCTTTGTTGCTTCTTTTCTTTTGTGGGAACTCCGACGAGTTTCCCGCCACTTCTCTTTTTCTTTTCTTTTTGTTTTGTTGTGCGGGCTTGGCTCACTGCCTGTATGGGTATGGTGCCCGGGCAGCCCTGGCGCCCGACTGGGCGTCCCCTTGTTGGACTCCATGGTGGGTGGGGACAACGGGCACTGAATTTTTTAAAAACAACCATGAGTTCTCCAACTCATAAAAATACGAACAATGCCGCAAAGAGGGCTCGCCATGAACCCCCTACTTCTCTGTCTTTGCCTTCGTCTTCGTGTGTGTCTCCGTCTCCGAAGTTCCTGATCATCCACTCTACGGGTGATCAGGTACTTGGGGACATGTCCCCCTTTTTTATCAACAAGGGTTTACAAGGTCTTGCGGGAGAGCCGAAATCTGTCAAGCGCCTAAGATCCGGTGACTTGCAGGTGGAGACTGCATGCTCCAAACATTCGGAGCTTCTGTTAAAGGTTACAGCGATTGGTGGAGTGGCAGTCGAAGTCACTCCACACAAGACGCTCAATTCCTCCCGGGGCGTGATCTCCGAGTGGGGCCTCCTCAAGGTTTCTGAGGAGGAAATCCTCTCGGAGCTTTCAGCCCAGGGAGTGATAGCAGTCCACCGGGTTTCGTCACGCCGTAATGGAAAGTTAGAGCCCAGCCGGGTACTCATTCTAACTTTCAACTCACCACACCTGCCTACTTCTATCAAGGCAGGATACTTAAAGTGCGAGGTGCGGCCATTTATACCAAACCCTCTGCGTTGTTTCCAATGCCAGAGGTTTGGCCATGCCCGCACCGCATGCCGGGGCAAGCCCACCTGTGCTCGTTGTGGCAGTCAGGATCATCTTGAACCTGACTGCACAGCAGATAAGGCATGCTGTGTCAACTGCCGTGGTGAGCATCCGGCGTACTCCCGCGACTGTCCGAAGTGGCTGGAGGAGAAAGAGGTACAGCGCCTGAAGACCCTCCACAACATCAGCTATCCAGAGGCGAGAAAGCTCGCTGCACCGCCTGCCCCACCTGGCAAGGTCTCCTATGCCGGTGCGGTGGTCGGAAAGCCCGTCGTTAAGATGGCTTCCGTGGCGGTGCAGACCGACATCAGCGTTCCACCAGCTGAATCTTTCTCGCCTGCTGCTCAGTACCTCTTGACGCAGGCGAAGCCAACGTCGGTGTCAATCTCGACATCGACACCGGTTTCTATTCCTGTGTCTGTGCCTTCCACTTCCACCTCCGGAAGGCCCCCTCCACCTCGCCCACAGACAGCAAGACCTACAAAACCCAAGGGGCCCCCGCCGGGGCCCAAAAAGAAAATTTTACCTCCTTCGCGTTTGGCGGTCTCTGATCCATGTTGCTCGGACGACTCCGAGGACATGGACACCGACCGCCCAAATTTTCCTAAACCGTCGCTGGCGACGGTTAAAATAAATCGAAAGACGTCCGCCAATTCTTCCAAGACCTGAGATGGCCACACTCCTTCAATGGAACTGTCGTGGATTCCAGAGGAATATTGACGACATCAAGGTCCTCCTGAGGGAACACCAACCCCTTTGCGTGTGCCTTCAGGAGACATTCTTGCAGACAGCCAACAATCCCACTATCCGGCACTTTTCTCTCGTTCGCCGGGACCGGGATGGAGATGGTCCAGCTCACGGGGGTGTTGCCATCCTCGTGAGCAACCATTCTCCCTTCCAGGTCATTCCCCTTACTACGAACTTAGAGGCGGTAGCCATCCGCCTCTTTGTGGGATTTTCGTTGACTGTCTGTTCTGTCTACCTCCCACCCGGAAGCATCGTTTTCCGGGACGACCTTGATGACCTCGTCTCGCAGCTGCCGTCCCCCTTCCTCATCATGGGGGACTTCAACGGACACAGTCCACTTTGGGGCAGTGCTGACACCAACGGGAGGGGCCGGGTCCTGGAGCAGTGGCTCCTGGATCCTTCTCTCTCCCTGTTGAACACCGGTGTCAGTACTTACTTTCATTCCCCAACCCGCTCTTTCACTGCCATTGACCTCACCATCTGCTCCTCCTCGATCCTTCCACTCTTTACATGGGAGGTCGAGGACAATCCATATGGAAGCGATCACCTCCCCGTGGTGTGCACCATCTCTCGTGGGGGGCCCTGCAGCCCTTCGCGTGTCTCCCGGTGGAGGCTCGATCGGGCTGACTGGAGTGGCTTCGAGCTCTTGTCTGAGCTTGATGATCACTCTGTCAGCCAGGAGCCCATCAATGTCGCAGTGGCGGAGTTGACGGACTGCATCGTCCATGCAGCTGCCTCTACTATTCCTCAAACCTCGACTCGGTTTCCACGGTTCCCAAAACCGTGGTGGAATCCCGACTGCACCGCAGCTCGTAAGGCTCAGAACAAGGCTTGGGGGGTGTTTCGGAGATATCCGACGTCCCCCAACCTCGAAGCATTCAAACGCGCCAGGGCGAAAGCCCGTTTCGTCCGGCGCCAGAGCCAGAAGGAATCTTGGATGAAATATACTTCTTCTATCACCCGCACGACCAGTTCTAAGGTCGTGTGGGATAAGGTCCGGAAGATGGGTGGGAAATACACGTCCCACTCATTATCGATCCTGGAGCACAATGGACAGGCAATTGCTGAGCCTCGAGCAATTGCCGACATTCTGGGGGAGTCATTCTCCACCATCTCTTCCCTGTCCTCCTACTCCCCCGAGTTTCTGGCCCAGAAGAGCAGGGCCGAACGCTCTCCGCTGTCCTTCCATTCGAATGGCCTGGAGTCTTACAACAGGCCATTCACAGCGGAGGAGCTTCGCCGTGCTCTGCACACTTCTCGTGCATCTGCTGTGGGGCCAGACAATGTCCATTATGCCATGCTCCAACATCTCTCACCATCGAGTAAGGATCGACTGCTCCGAATCTTCAACCGCATTTTCATCGAGGAGCAGTTTCCGGACTCCTGGCGGGAGGCCATCGTCTTGGCCTTCCCTAAGCCAGGCAAAGATCCCAAGATTCCTTCCAATTATCGTCCAATTGCATTGACGAGCTGCGTCTGCAAGGTGTTGGAAAGGATGGTAAATACCAGGCTGGCCTGGTATTTGGAGCATCACGGCCTTCTTTCCAACACCCAGTGTGGCTTTCGCAGGCACCGGTCTACCTTAGACCACCTGATCCGCCTCGAATCGGCGATCAGGAATTCCTTTTTACGTAGAGAGCACCTGGTGTCCATTTTCTTCGACATCGAAAAAGCGTACGACACGGCATGGAGATTCGGCATTCTTCGTGACCTTCACAGCTTCGGCTTGCGAGGTCACATGCCGATCTTCATTGCAAACTTTTTATCTTCTCGTGTTTTTCGAGTCCGTGTCGGCAACACTCTGTCGCGGCCTTTCCCCCAAGAACAGGGGGTGCCTCAAGGCTGCGTCCTGAGTGTTACGCTTTTCGCTGTCAAGATCAATTCCATTACACGGCAACTTCCTCCGACTGTAGGCAATGCCCTCTATGTTGATGACTTTAGCATCTTTTGCTCATCGTCCAGCATGAGGGTCATTGAACGACAACTGCAAACTGCCCTGAACAATCTCTCAGTTTGGGCGACGGCGAATGGGTTCCGGTTCTCCCCACAGAAGACCGCTTGTGTGCACTTTTGCCGCAAGCGTAATCTTCATCTGGACCCCGAGCTGCGGCTCGGGGGTAACATCATTCCAGTTGTGGCGGAGACCAAGTTTCTCGGTCTCATCTTCGACCGGAAATTGACCTTTTTTCCACATATTCGACATCTCAGGTCCAAGTGCACGCGGGCATTGAACATCATCAAGGTCCTCTCCTCCCTCTCTTGGGGGGCGGACCGATGTTCTTTGCTCCGCCTGTACCGTGCACTTGTCCGGTCGAAACTGGACTACGGATCCCAGGTGTATGACTCTGCCCGGGATTCGGTGGTGAATGTGCTGGACCCACTCCATCATCAGGCCCTCCGTGTGTGCACGGGGGCCTTCCGCACTTCACCGGTCCAGAGTCTCTACGTTGAGACCGATGAACCATCTTTATCTATTCGCCGTCAGCAGTTGTCCCTGCAGTATGCTTCAAAATTGCGATCCCTGCCAGGCCATCCCACTTGGGACTGCGTTTTCAGTCCCAGGTGGGAAATATTATACCAGAATCGGCCGACTGCCATTCGTCCTTTCGGTTTGCGTGTCCGAGGTTACCTGCGAGACATCAACACCAGTCTCGATAGCATCGCACAGTCGACAGCTGAGCCACTTCCACCTTGGCTCGCTGTTTCCCCTTCCTGCGATTTTTCCCTGTGCAGGACGGGGAAGGCCTTTACACCCGACTGTGTGTACCGGCAACTCTTTGCCAGCCATCGTGCTGCGCACCCGGACTTCTTGCCTGTCTTCACAGATGGCTCGAAGTCCGGCACTTCTGTGGGATCAGCCGTGGTCTGCTGTGATGTAATCATTGCAGACCAGATCCCACTGCAGTGTTCCATCTTCACTGCTGAGTTGCATGCTATCAGCATTGCCTTGGACCATATAGCAGCTAAGCGTCATCGTCGGTGTGTGCTTTACACCGACTCGCTTAGCTCGCTACAGGCTTTGATCTCGGTGAGGCATCGGCCTCACCCTGTTCTCTCCAAGATCCGCCAGCAACTCCATCATCTGGCAGCCACCACCACGATTCTCTTCTGTTGGGTGCCCGGTCATGTCGGAATCAGGGGCAATGATTTGGCAGATTCTGCTGCCAGGTCAGCCACGCCCCTGTCCGACTCTCCGTTGCCGGTTCCATATGTGGATTTCCGGCAGCGTTTTACCACCGAGCTCCGGGCACAGTGGCAGAGATCTTGGTCAGAACAGCTTACAAACAAGCTCTTTGAGATCAAACCTATCGTCAAACCATGGCAGTCTTGTTACCGCAGGAATCGCAAGGAGGAAGTTGTACTTGCTCGGCTCCGCTTGGGTCATTCGTTTATTACACATTCATTTCTTTTACGGGCGGACGACGAACCCAAGTGCGAGTTTTGTGGCACCATTTTAACAATCAAACATATTTTAGTCGAATGCGAAGCTTTTAATAATGAACGAAAATTGTATTTTACCTTTCATGATTTTGCGTCCGTGCCTCTTACACTCGGACATCTTTTAACCGATGATAGCTTTTTACCCTCAGTTTTTTCCTTTTTAAAATATTGTGGTTATTTTAATAGATTTTGATTTTACCTAATATTTTGTATAGCCCAGGTCTTTTACACCTGGGATTGATTTAACTTATATTTTTGACGTGGATATTTTACTGGATTTTGATTTTACCACCTTATACATTGTATATATTTTCCAGGTCACTTACACCTGATATTGTATTGTTTTACTTTGTATTTTTACACTTGTTCTTTGTTGTTTTACTTTTTTACAATTAGCTCATTTGTTTTTAAATTTGGTTGCGGGTTGCACGTCTTTTATCTTTTATGTTGTCTTTTGTTTGGCGCATTATGGCCCAGTTGCCAATGCGCCATAAAACCCAAAACAACCAACCAACCCCAGCCTCTCGACACACAAGGGGTGAATTTCACCCGTTAGGCAACCTCAGAGCTTCCTTTTGAAAAGTGGTGATCCTTTAAACATACAAGGGGTGATTGTCACCATCATTCCTCCAACGTAGTTTTAAGAAGCATCTTCTTTCTGAGAGTAACTTTCCTTCCATAAGAGTGAGGCCCCAGCCTCTCGACACACAAGGGGTGAACTTCACCCGTTAGGCAATCTCAGAGCTTCCTTTTGAAAAGTGGTGATCCTTTAAACATACAAGGGGTGATTGTCACCATCATTCCTCCAACGTAGTTTTAAGAAGCATCTTCTTTCTGAGAGTAACTTTCCTTCCATAAGAGTGAGGCCCCAGCCTCTCGACACACAAGGGGTGAACTTCACCCGTTAGGCAATCTCAGAGCTTCCTTTTGAAAAGTGGTGATCCTTTAAACATACAAGGGGTGATCGTCACCATCATTCCTCCAACGTAGTTTTAAGAAGCATCTTCTTTCTGAGAGTAACTTTCCTTCCATAAGAGTGAGGCCCCAGCCTCTCGACACACAAGGGGTGAACTTCACCCGTTAGGCAATCTCAGAGCTTCCTTTTGAAAAGTGGTGATCCTTTAAACATACAAGGGGTGATTGTCACCATCATTCCTCCAACGTAGTTTTAAGAAGCATCTTCTTTCTGAGAGTAACTTTCCTTCCATAAGAGTGAGGCCCCAGCCTCTCGACACACAAGGGGTGAACTTCACCCGTTAGGCAATCTCAGAGCTTCCTTTTGAAAAGTGGTGATCCTTTAAACATACAAGGGGTGATCGTCACCATCATTCCTCCAACGTAGTTTTAAGAAGCATCTTCTTTCTGAGAGTCACTTTCCTTCCATAAGAGTGAGGCCCCAGCCTCTCGACACACAAGGGGTGAACTTCACCCGTTAGGCAATCTCAGAGCTTCCTTTTGAAAAGTGGTGATCCTTTAAACATACAAGGGGTGATTGTCACCATCATTCCTCCAACATAGTTTTAAGAAGCATCTTCTTTCTGAGAGTCACTTTTCTTCCATAAGAGTGAGGCCTCAGCCTCTCGACACACAAGGGGTGAACTTCACCCGTTAGGCAATCTCAGAGCTTCCTTTTGAAAAGTGGTGATCCTTTAAACATACAAGGGGTGATCGTCACCATCATTCCTCCAAAGTAGTTTTAAGAAGCTTCTTCTTTCTGAGAGTCACTTTCCTTCCATAAGAGTGAGGCCCCAGCCTCTCGACACACAAGGGGTGAATTTCACCCGTTAGGCAACCTCAGAGCTTCCTTTTGAAAAGTGGTGATCCTTTAAACATACAAGGGGTGATTGTCACCATCATTCCTCCAACGTAGTTTTAAGAAGCATCTTCTTTCTGAGAGTGACTTTCCTTCCATAAGAGTGAGGCCCCAGCCTCTCGACACACAAGGGGTGAACTTCACCCGTTAGGCAATCTCAGAGCTTCCTTTTGAAAAGTGGTGATCCTTTAAACATACAAGGGGTGATCGTCACCATCATTCCTCCAACGTAGTTTTAAGAAGCATCTTCTTTCTGAGAGTCACTTTCCTTCCATAAGAGTGAGGCCCCAGCCTCTCGACACACAAGGGGTGAACTTCACCCGTTAGGCAATCTCAGAGCTTCCTTTTGAAAAGTGGTGATCCTTTAAACATACAAGGGGTGATCGTCACCATCATTCCTCCAACGTAGTTTTAAGAAGCATCTTCTTTCTGAGAGTAACTTTCCTTCCATAAGAGTGAGGCCCCAGCCTCTCGACACACAAGGGGTGAACTTCACCCGTTAGGCAATCTCAGAGCTTCCTTTTGAAAAGTGGTGATCCTTTAAACATACAAGGGGTGATCGTCACCATCATTCCTCCAACGTAGTTTTAAGAAGCATCTTCTTTCTGAGAGTCACTTTCCTTCCATAAGAGTGAGGCCCCAGCCTCTCGACACACAAGGGGTGAACTTCACCCGTTAGGCAATCTCAGAGCTTCCTTTTGAAAAGTGGTGATCCTTTAAACATACAAGGGGTGATTGTCACCATCATTCCTCCAACATAGTTTTAAGAAGCATCTTCTTTCTGAGAGTCACTTTTCTTCCATAAGAGTGAGGCCCCAGCCTCTCGACACACAAGGGGTGAACTTCACCCGTTAGGCAATCTCAGAGCTTCCTTTTGAAAAGTGGTGATCCTTTAAACATACAAGGGGTGATCGTCACCATCATTCCTCCAACGTAGTTTTAAGAAGCATCTTCTTTTTGAGAGTCACTTTCCTTCCATAAGAGTGAGGCCCCAGCCTCTCGACACACAAGGGGTGAACTTCACCCGTTAGGCAATCTCAGAGCTTCCTTTTGAAAAGTGGTGATCCTTTAAACATACAAGGGGTGATCGTCACCATCATTCCTCCAACGTAGTTTTAAGAAGCATCTTCTTTCTGAGAGTCACTTTCCTTCCATAAGAGTGAGGCCCCAGCCTCTCGACACACAAGGGGTGAACTTCACCCGTTAGGCAATCTCAGAGCTTCCTTTTGAAAAGTGGTGATCCTTTAAACATACAAGGGGTGATTGTCACCATCATTCCTCCAACATAGTTTTAAGAAGCATCTTCTTTCTGAGAGTCACTTTTCTTCCATAAGAGTGAGGCCCCAGCCTCTCGACACACAAAGGGTGAACTTCACCCGTTAGGCAATCTCAGAGCTTCCTTTTGAAAAGTGGTGATCCTTTAAACATACAAGGGGTGATCGTCACCATCATTCCTCCAAAGTAGTTTTAAGAAGCTTCTTCTTTCTGAGAGTCACTTTCCTTCCATAAGAGTGAGGCCCCAGCCTCTCGACACACAAGGGGTGAATTTCACCCGTTAGGCAACCTCAGAGCTTCCTTTTGAAAAGTGGTGATCCTTTAAACATACAAGGGGTGATTGTCACCATCATTCCTCCAACGTAGTTTTAAGAAGCATCTTCTTTCTGAGAGTAACTTTCCTTCCATAAGAGTGAGGCCCCAGCCTCTCGACACACAAGGGGTGAACTTCACCCGTTAGGCAATCTCAGAGCTTCCTTTTGAAAAGTGGTGATCCTTTAAACATACAAGGGGTGATTGTCACCATCATTCCTCCAACGTAGTTTTAAGAAGCATCTTCTTTCTGAGAGTAACTTTCCTTCCATAAGAGTGAGGCCCCAGCCTCTCGACACACAAGGGGTGAACTTCACCCGTTAGGCAATCTCAGAGCTTCCTTTTGAAAAGTGGTGATCCTTTAAACATACAAGGGGTGATCGTCACCATCATTCCTCCAACGTGGTTTTAAGAAGCATCTTCTTTCTGAGAGTCACTTTCCTTCCATAAGAGTGAGGCCCCAGCCTCTCGACACACAAGGGGTGAACTTCACCCGTTAGGCAATCTCAGAGCTTCCTTTTGAAAAGTGGTGATCCTTTAAACATACAAGGGGTGATTGTCACCATCATTCCTCCAACATAGTTTTAAGAAGCATCTTCTTTCTGAGAGTCACTTTTCTTCCATAAGAGTGAGGCCCCAGCCTCTCGACACACAAGGGGTGAACTTCACCCGTTAGGCAATCTCAGAGCTTCCTTTTGAAAAGTGGTGATCCTTTAAACATACAAGGGGTGATCGTCACCATCATTCCTCCAAAGTAGTTTTAAGAAGCTTCTTCTTTCTGAGAGTCACTTTCCTTCCATAAGAGTGAGGCCCCAGCCTCTCGACACACAAGGGGTGAACTTCACCCGTTAGGCAATCTCAGAGCTTCCTTTTGAAAAGTGGTGATCCTTTAAACATACAAGGGGTGATTGTCACCATCATTCCTCCAACATAGTTTTAAGAAGCATCTTCTTTCTGAGAGTCACTTTTCTTCCATAAGAGTGAGGCCCCAGCCTCTCGACACACAAGGGGTGAACTTCACCCGTTAGGCAATCTCAGAGCTTCCTTTTGAAAAGTGGTGATCCTTTAAACATACAAGGGGTGATCGTCACCATCATTCCTCCAACGTAGTTTTAAGAAGCATCTTCTTTCTGAGAGTAACTTTCCTTCCATAAGAGTGAGGCCCCAGCCTCTCGACACACAAGGGGTGAACTTCACCCGTTAGGCAATCTCAGAGCTTCCTTTTGAAAAGTGGTGATCCTTTAAACATACAAGGGGTGATCGTCACCATCATTCCTCCAACGTAGTTTTAAGAAGCATCTTCTTTCTGAGAGTCACTTTCCTTCCATAAGAGTGAGGCCCCAGCCTCTCGACACACAAGGGGTGAACTTCACCCGTTAGGCAATCTCAGAGCTTCCTTTTGAAAAGTGGTGATCCTTTAAACATACAAGGGGTGATTGTCACCATCATTCCTCCAACATAGTTTTAAGAAGCATCTTCTTTCTGAGAGTCACTTTTCTTCCATAAGAGTGAGGCCCCAGCCTCTCGACACACAAGGGGTGAACTTCACCCGTTAGGCAATCTCAGAGCTTCCTTTTGAAAAGTGGTGATCCTTTAAACATACAAGGGGTGATTGTCACCATCATTCCTCCAACGTAGTTTTAAGAAGCATCTTCTTTCTGAGAGTAACTTTCCTTCCATAAGAGTGAGGCCCCAGCCTCTCGACACACAAGGGGTGAACTTCACCCGTTAGGCAATCTCAGAGCTTCCTTTTGAAAAGTGGTGATCCTTTAAACATACAAGGGGTGATTGTCACCATCATTCCTCCAACGTAGTTTTAAGAAGCATCTTCTTTCTGAGAGTAACTTTCCTTCCATAAGAGGGAGGCCCCAGCCTCTCGACACACAAGGGGTGAACTTCACCCGTTAGGCAATCTCAGAGCTTCCTTTTGAAAAGTGGTGATCCTTTAAACATACAAGGGGTGATCGTCACCATCATTCCTCCAACGTAGTTTTAAGAAGCATCTTCTTTCTGAGAGTAACTTTCCTTCCATAAGAGTGAGGCCCCAGCCTCTCGACACACAAGGGGTGAACTTCACCCGTTAGGCAATCTCAGAGCTTCCTTTTGAAAAGTGGTGATCCTTTAAACATACAAGGGGTGATTGTCACCATCATTCCTCCAACGTAGTTTTAAGAAGCATCTTCTTTCTGAGAGTAACTTTCCTTCCATAAGAGTGAGGCCCCAGCCTCTCGACACACAAGGGGTGAACTTCACCCGTTAGGCAATCTCAGAGCTTCCTTTTGAAAAGTGGTGATCCTTTAAACATACAAGGGGTGATCGTCACCATCATTCCTCCAACGTAGTTTTAAGAAGCATCTTCTTTCTGAGAGTCACTTTCCTTCCATAAGAGTGAGGCCCCAGCCTCTCGACACACAAGGGGTGAACTTCACCCGTTAGGCAATCTCAGAGCTTCCTTTTGAAAAGTGGTGATCCTTTAAACATACAAGGGGTGATTGTCACCATCATTCCTCCAACATAGTTTTAAGAAGCATCTTCTTTCTGAGAGTCACTTTTCTTCCATAAGAGTGAGGCCTCAGCCTCTCGACACACAAGGGGTGAACTTCACCCGTTAGGCAATCTCAGAGCTTCCTTTTGAAAAGTGGTGATCCTTTAAACATACAAGGGGTGATCGTCACCATCATTCCTCCAAAGTAGTTTTAAGAAGCTTCTTCTTTCTGAGAGTCACTTTCCTTCCATAAGAGTGAGGCCCCAGCCTCTCGACACACAAGGGGTGAATTTCACCCGTTAGGCAACCTCAGAGCTTCCTTTTGAAAAGTGGTGATCCTTTAAACATACAAGGGGTGATTGTCACCATCATTCCTCCAACGTAGTTTTAAGAAGCATCTTCTTTCTGAGAGTAACTTTCCTTCCATAAGAGTGAGGCCCCAGCCTCTCGACACACAAGGGGTGAACTTCACCCGTTAGGCAATCTCAGAGCTTCCTTTTGAAAAGTGGTGATCCTTTAAACATACAAGGGGTGATCGTCACCATCATTCCTCCAACGTAGTTTTAAGAAGCATCTTCTTTCTGAGAGTCACTTTCCTTCCATAAGAGTGAGGCCCCAGCCTCTCGACACACAAGGGGTGAACTTCACCCGTTAGGCAATCTCAGAGCTTCCTTTTGAAAAGTGGTGATCCTTTAAACATACAAGGGGTGATTGTCACCATCATTCCTCCAACATAGTTTTAAGAAGCATCTTCTTTCTGAGAGTCACTTTTCTTCCATAAGAGTGAGGCCCCAGCCTCTCGACACACAAGGGGTGAACTTCACCCGTTAGGCAATCTCAGAGCTTCCTTTTGAAAAGTGGTGATCCTTTAAACATACAAGGGGTGATCGTCACCATCATTCCTCCAACGTAGTTTTAAGAAGCATCTTCTTTCTGAGAGTCACTTTCCTTCCATAAGAGTGAGGCCCCAGCCTCTCGACACACAAGGGGTGAACTTCACCCGTTAGGCAATCTCAGAGCTTCCTTTTGAAAAGTGGTGATCCTTTAAACATACAAGGGGTGATCGTCACCATCATTCCTCCAACGTAGTTTTAAGAAGCATCTTCTTTCTGAGAGTCACTTTCCTTCCATAAGAGTGAGGCCCCAGCCTCTCGACACACAAGGGGTGAACTTCACCCGTTAGGCAATCTCAGAGCTTCCTTTTGAAAAGTGGTGATCCTTTAAACATACAAGGGGTGATTGTCACCATCATTCCTCCAACATAGTTTTAAGAAGCATCTTCTTTCTGAGAGTCACTTTTCTTCCATAAGAGTGAGGCCCCAGCCTCTCGACACACAAAGGGTGAACTTCACCCGTTAGGCAATCTCAGAGCTTCCTTTTGAAAAGTGGTGATCCTTTAAACATACAAGGGGTGATCGTCACCATCATTCCTCCAAAGTAGTTTTAAGAAGCTTCTTCTTTCTGAGAGTCACTTTCCTTCCATAAGAGTGAGGCCCCAGCCTCTCGACACACAAGGGGTGAATTTCACCCGTTAGGCAACCTCAGAGCTTCCTTTTGAAAAGTGGTGATCCTTTAAACATACAAGGGGTGATTGTCACCATCATTCCTCCAACGTAGTTTTAAGAAGCATCTTCTTTCTGAGAGTAACTTTCCTTCCATAAGAGTGAGGCCCCAGCCTCTCGACACACAAGGGGTGAACTTCACCCGTTAGGCAATCTCAGAGCTTCCTTTTGAAAAGTGGTGATCCTTTAAACATACAAGGGGTGATTGTCACCATCATTCCTCCAACGTAGTTTTAAGAAGCATCTTCTTTCTGAGAGTAACTTTCCTTCCATAAGAGTGAGGCCCCAGCCTCTCGACACACAAGGGGTGAACTTCACCCGTTAGGCAATCTCAGAGCTTCCTTTTGAAAAGTGGTGATCCTTTAAACATACAAGGGGTGATCGTCACCATCATTCCTCCAACGTAGTTTTAAGAAGCATCTTCTTTCTGAGAGTCACTTTCCTTCCATAAGAGTGAGGCCCCAGCCTCTCGACACACAAGGGGTGAACTTCACCCGTTAGGCAATCTCAGAGCTTCCTTTTGAAAAGTGGTGATCCTTTAAACATACAAGGGGTGATTGTCACCATCATTCCTCCAACATAGTTTTAAGAAGCATCTTCTTTCTGAGAGTCACTTTTCTTCCATAAGAGTGAGGCCCCAGCCTCTCGACACACAAGGGGTGAACTTCACCCGTTAGGCAATCTCAGAGCTTCCTTTTGAAAAGTGGTGATCCTTTAAACATACAAGGGGTGATCGTCACCATCATTCCTCCAAAGTAGTTTTAAGAAGCTTCTTCTTTCTGAGAGTCACTTTCCTTCCATAAGAGTGAGGCCCCAGCCTCTCGACACACAAGGGGTGAACTTCACCCGTTAGGCAATCTCAGAGCTTCCTTTTGAAAAGTGGTGATCCTTTAAACATACAAGGGGTGATTGTCACCATCATTCCTCCAACATAGTTTTAAGAAGCATCTTCTTTCTGAGAGTCACTTTTCTTCCATAAGAGTGAGGCCCCAGCCTCTCGACACACAAGGGGTGAACTTCACCCGTTAGGCAATCTCAGAGCTTCCTTTTGAAAAGTGGTGATCCTTTAAACATACAAGGGGTGATCGTCACCATCATTCCTCCAACGTAGTTTTAAGAAGCATCTTCTTTCTGAGAGTAACTTTCCTTCCATAAGAGTGAGGCCCCAGCCTCTCGACACACAAGGGGTGAACTTCACCCGTTAGGCAATCTCAGAGCTTCCTTTTGAAAAGTGGTGATCCTTTAAACATACAAGGGGTGATCGTCACCATCATTCCTCCAACGTAGTTTTAAGAAGCATCTTCTTTCTGAGAGTCACTTTCCTTCCATAAGAGTGAGGCCCCAGCCTCTCGACACACAAGGGGTGAACTTCACCCGTTAGGCAATCTCAGAGCTTCCTTTTGAAAAGTGGTGATCCTTTAAACATACAAGGGGTGATTGTCACCATCATTCCTCCAACATAGTTTTAAGAAGCATCTTCTTTCTGAGAGTCACTTTTCTTCCATAAGAGTGAGGCCCCAGCCTCTCGACACACAAGGGGTGAACTTCACCCGTTAGGCAATCTCAGAGCTTCCTTTTGAAAAGTGGTGATCCTTTAAACATACAAGGGGTGATCGTCACCATCATTCCTCCAAAGTAGTTTTAAGAAGCTTCTTCTTTCTGAGAGTCACTTTCCTTCCATAAGAGTGAGGCCCCAGCCTCTCGACACACAAGGGGTGAACTTCACCCGTTAGGCAATCTCTGAGCTTCCTTTTGAAAAGTGGTGATCCTTTAAACTGCTGAGGATCATCGTCTTCGGAGACTCGTGCCAGATAAGAGTGACAAAGATGTTCTCCCATTTCCCAGAAACGCTTCTGCCCGAGCTGTTAAAGTAGTTTTTGTGTCAGGACGACAGCGTCCTCCATTACCGCTAAAGGGGTCTCATCAAAGCCTCGAGCGCTGTCGTCTAAGTGGCAGGCAATATTAATTGCTTCTGAGTCTCGCGCCTATTTCAGCGCCGCGCTTCGTTCACGGTGCTGCCATTGTGCGCCAGAAGCTTTTAGTATTCTCGCCAGTGTCGTCCTCAGACGCCGCTTGATTAGCTGTGGCACGATTGCCACCGGAAGTCAGCAGCCACAATGCTGCACTTCCGGTGGAGAGCGCCCGTCGGTTAGAAAGGCTCGTGCTGATAGGCAATCAATGGCCCCTTATGTTCCGTGCAACAATCGGCTTGCAGCGTATCAGAGTTTTCGCGTTCGTCTCTGAAACGCCCTAATTGATTTCGACGTTAATGAAATCATTTCCTGGCGCAAGCGCAGTGAAAACTCCGTCGGGAATCCCGAGTCAAGGCTTTTAATTTATTAACTCGTGTCAGTTTTCTGGTTGGAGATTAAATCTCGTCGAAACGCGCGGTTCTGATGGCGAGAGATGGACGAGAGTGGGGAGCAAAGTGAGGATGAGGAGGAGGAGGATGGAGATCGGAGGATAAGGCGCGTTCCTGGGAAGCACGCGAGCTTATCGCGGAAAGATCTCTTCGATGCGGTGGAGGAGAAACATCCACGGCTCGCGCGTTCTCTGTGGAGAGATACGAAAGAGGAGGTTTCGTCAGCTTTTGTGTGTGTGGGGGGGGAGGCGAACAAAAAAAATTGGGGGGAAAAGAAACAGACGTCAATGCGACCGCTTATATTGATGGCAGTCATCAATTGTAGCTCGTGGTCGCGTGTGCCAATGCTCACAGGAGCGCGAGAGGATCGTCGCTCGAGTGTTATTCACGCGCCCAAGGCGGTTGCGGTGGCATGCGAAGGCCCGCGAGAGAGAGAGGCCGACGGTGGCTTCGAATTAGGATTCTCTCCATCAACAGTGGCCTCTCGTAATTTCGGTAAAGTTTTCAGAAACAGACACTGCGCAGAAGTGAATTTCGTTTTCCAATCATTTGCGTAGACGAGTGCATTGCCTACCGGGATTCGAACCGAGAACACTTCATTGTTGCAGCAAAACGAACGATCTCGCTCTGTAGGGGAAGTGGGAGAAGTGTCTTCAACAATGAAGAGGGAAGCAGATTGAAAAAAAAAAAAAAACTTTCCGGGAGTTAGGTCACGTGACGTAGTTTCGTCTACTAAGAAATTCTTTTCATGAAAGAATTCTTCCCCAGAGAAGTGGTCGATCAACGAAACTGAAAAAAACAATCTTCATCTGCTCCCTTAGTCACAGATTTAACACATTCGATTCACTACGAAAACTTCTCAATTACCGACACTCGATGTGTCACACAAATTATATCTACCCGAGTAGTCAAAGACTAACTCTACTCGATTAGTTACACTGATTATTTATTCTACTCGATAAATAATAAATAATAAATACCCCTGGGTTCGAGCCCCGGGTAAGGCATGGATGTATGTGTCGTTTTTCTGCTGAGGGCCTGCCATCCTCACAGACCTTCTACTATGGCATATAAACTGACAGGCTCCTGTCAGACCTCTGTGGCAAGCAGCTGCTTGAGGGGGTATTTATTTATTTTTTATTTACCCCCTCAAGCAGCTGCTTGCCACAGAGGTCTGACAGGAGCCTGTCAGTTTATATGCCAGAGTAGAAGGTCTGAGAAGATGGCAGGACCTCAGCAGAAAAACGACACACATCACAGATTATTTCATCTGTACGATTAATCACCAGACTACTTTATCTATTCGATCAGTCAGGAAAACATTTGTATCTATTCGATTAATTATCCAGGGTTTTCTCTCTACTCGATTAGTCACACAGACTTTTTTTATATACTCGATTAGTCACACAGACTTTTTTTATCTACTCGATTAGCGCGAAAAAATTTACTCTACTCAATTAGTCACACAGATTATTTGTTCTACTCGATTAGTTACACAGACTATTTAATCTACTCGATTAGTCACACAGACTCTTTAATCTACTCGATTAGTCACACAGACTCTTTAATCTACTCGATTAGTCACACAGACTCTTTAATATACTCGATTAGTCACACAGACTCTTTAATCTTCTCGATTAGACCGAAAAAAATTACTCAATTCGATTAGTCACACAGACTCTTTAATCCACTCGATTAGTCACACAGACTCTTTAATTTACTCGATTAGTTACACAGACTATTTAATCTACTCGATTAGACCGAAAACATTTACTCAACTCGATTAGTCACACAGACTCTTTAATGTACTCGATTAGTCACACACTCTTTAATCTACTCGATTAGTCACACAGATTCTTTAATCTACTCGATTAGTTACACAGACTCTTTAATATACTCGATTAGACCGAAACATTTACTCAACTCGAATGGTTACACAGACTCTTTAATCTACTCGATTAGTCACACAGACTCTTTAATCTACTCGATTAGTCACACAGACTCTTTAATTTACTCGATTAGTTACACAGACTATTTAATATACTCGATTAGACCGAAAACATTTACTCAACTCGATTAGTCACACAGACTGTTTAATCTACTCGATTAATCACAGAGACTCTTTAATCTACTCGATTAGTCACACAGACACAGACTAATCGAGTAGATTAAAATCTACTCGATTAGTCACACACTCTTTTCATCTACTGCTTTAGTCGCCCAAACAATTTTATCTACTCGATTTGATTCAGAGACTGTTTACTCAATTAGTCACACAGATTATTTAATCTACTCGTTTAGTCAAACAGACTCTTTAAGTAACTCGATAGTCGCATTCTTTTTATCTACAGGAGTACTCACCCAGATTATTTTATCTACTCGATTAGTCACAAACTATTTAATATATTCGATTAAACACGAAAATATTTACTCTACTCGATTAGTTATACAGACGATTTAATATATTGGATTAGTCATGGAAACGTTTACTCTACTCGATTAGTCACAGATTATTTAACCTACTCGGTGAGACACAGATTATTTAATCCACTCGATTAGTCACAGATTATTTAACCTACTCGGTGAGACACAGATTATTTAATCTACTCGATTAGTCACAGGTTATTTAACCTACTCGGTGAGACAGATTATTTAATCTACTCGATTAGTCACAGATTATTTAACCTACTCGTTGAGACACAGATTATTTAATCTACTCAATTAGTCCCACACTGTTTTTTGTCTACTCTATTAATCACACTCACCGTTTACTCGATTAGTCACACAGATTGTTTAATATAATCGATCAGTCACACAAATATTTTTATCTACTCGATTAGTCACGCAATCATTTACTCTACTCGACAAGTCACAAACTATTTAATCTACTCGATTAGTCACACACAGTTTTTATCTTCTCGGTTAGCCACACGGACTATTTCATTGCCTGGATTTATTACACAAACTATTTAATCTACTCGATTTGTCACACAGATTCCTAAATTACTCGATTTGTCACACAGGTTATTTGAAGTACTCGATTAGACAAGAATGTTTATGCCCTAATTTAATCATACAGAGTGTGTATTTAACTTGATTAGTAAGACCGATTGTGTAATCTGCTAGCTTACTCACACTGATTATTTAATCTACTCTATTCGTTACAGAATAATCTACTGTATTTATCCCACAAACTATATTTTCTTCTCGATTAGTCGCAGGGGCTAATCTACTGCATTTGTCACACTCTTTTATCTACTCGATCAGTCACAAAACTATCTACTCGATTAGTCACAGAAACTATTCAATCTACTGTATTTGTCCCAGACTATTTTATCTACTCGATCAGTGACACAGACTATCTACTCTATCAGTCACAAAATTATCTACGCGATTAGTCACAGAAACTATTTAATCTACTGTATTTGTCATAGACTATTTTATCTACTCGATCAGTGACACAGACTATCTACACGATAAGTCACAAAACTATGTACTCGATTAGTCACAGAAACTATTCAAACTTCTGTATTTAAACTCCATTAGTCACAGAAACTATCAACTCCATTAGTCACAGAAACTATCTACCCGATTAGTCACAGAAGGTATTTAATCTACTGTATTTGTCACAGACTATTTTATCTACTCGATCAGTGACACAGACTATCTACTCGATCAGTCACAAAATTATCTACTCGATTAGTCACAGAAATAATTTAATCTACTGTATTTGTCACTGTCTATTTCATCTACTCGATCAGTCACAAAACTATCTACGTGATTAGTCACAGAAACTATTTAAACTATTGTATTTGTCACAGACTATTTTATCTACTCGATCAGTGACACAGAGTAGCTAGAAGATTAGTCACAGAAACTATCTACTCGATTAGTCACAGAAGGTATTTAATCTTCTGTATTTGTCCCAGACTCTTTTATCTACTCGATCAGTGACACAGACTATCTACTCTATCAGTCACAAAATTTTCTACGCGATTAGTCACAGAAACCATTTGATCTACTCTATTTGTCACAGACAATTTTATCTACTCGATCAGTGTCACAGACTATTTACGCGATTAGTCAGAGAAACCATCTACTCGATTAATCATCATCATCATCCTCAAGCAGCCATGGGCTACGGAGGTCCAACCAGACCTCCAGTTTAATTCTCCAAGCATATCTGTCCTGAGCTACATTTGCTGCATCCAGCCACTGTACACCAATTCTAACAAGGTCCTGTTTGACATTGTCTGCCCACCGCATCCTAGGTCTCCCCCTCCTTCTGAGGCCTCTAGGCACACTGTTCATAACCCTATTCGCCAATCTATAATTAGTCATACGGGCAACATGGCCAATCCAGCGGAGTCTCTCTCTGCACAATATGCTGCTTAAAGGAGGTTGCAAACTCCTTTGCTTAACCTCATCATTAGTTACAAAGTTAAACCACCTAATACCCAAGATACTGCGTAAGCATCTGGAATCAAAAGCATCTAGTTTCCTGTTATGTTGTTTACACAACGTCCGAGTTTCACTACCATAACTAACTCTAGAAAGAACCAAACTATTATACAGTCTAATTTTAGTCTTTAGGTGTATACGCCTATTTCTCCACACTCTCCATAGATTCTTAAAAGTCCCGGCAGCAATCCCTATTCGTCTGTTAATCTCATGCCGCACATCACCATTATCTGTTACATAGCTCCCAAGATAATTAAACTGTGACACCTGCTCACGACTGCAACCATTCAGATTAACTGAATCACAACCTGCCTGACCAATTTTCATCACTTTAGTTTTCTCTCTGTTTATAACCAAACCTACTCTACTACAAGTCTCATCAACAGCTCGAATGAAAGAGTTCATCTCATCAACATCATTTGCCAAAAGGGCTAAATCATCAGCATAATCTAAATCAGAAATTTTCGTATCTCCAGCCCATTTAAGGCCAAAATCTTTCCCTTGAAGTGAACTTCGCATAAAATAATCAATAACCAAACTAAAGAGAAAAGAAGACAAAATGCACCCTTGTCGAACATCAGAAGTAATGCTAAACCAATTGCTACAAGACTTACCAATTCTCACACATGACTCAGTGTTATTATAGAGAGCTTTCATTATGTTAACTAACTTGTCTGGTATACCATATGATCACACAATCAACCACAAATTATGATGATCAACAGAGTCAAAAACCTTTTTGAAATCAACAAAGCTAGCAACCAAAGGTTTCTGAAACTCTAAACATTTCTCAAGAATCTGCCTAAGTGAAAATATCTGATCCACACATCCCCTACCACTTCTGAATCCATATTGCTCATCATGCAATTGACTGTCAACCACATTCTTAATTCTATTAAGCACAATCATGGAAAGAACTTTACCTGGAACAGAGAGTAGGCTGATACCCCTAGTTATCACAAGAACTGCGATCACCTTTTTTGAAAAGAGGGATAATAATAGCTCAGGTAAAATCTGTAGGAACCATGCCTTTATCATAAAAGTTATTCAAAATTTCAGTCCTCCAAGTGGCAACCGAAACATTCCCAGCTCTGAGCATTTCTGTAGTAATTTCAACCACGCCTGGGGATTTATGAAGTTTAAGTTTAGAGATAGCCAAATTAACTTCAGATTGTGTTATAGGGCCAACATTAAAGCCACCAATGCATCAATCATCATTACAAACAATGGGAGTAGAACTAACCACATTGTTGAGAACATCACTGAAATACTCAGCCCACCTAGCCATGACAGAATCCTCCCCTTCTATAACCTTACCTTGTTTATCCTTCAATCCCTGTAGACCTGTCCGTTTTATACCACGAAAAATATTAACTATCTGGTACAGCTCTCTGCTGTTGTGCTGTCTAACTGCTTCCTCGGCTTTGTCAGCCAAACCATCAAGCCAAAGATTCTTATCAGTAGCTAACTGATCCTTTACGCGTTTATTAAGCTCTCTGTAATCGTTTCTATTAGGACTAGTAGGGTATTGATTAAGGACATTCCTGCAGTTCTTTCTTTCCGAAATAAGCTCAAGTGCCTTATTACTCCTCGGCTTTGTCAGCCAAACCATCAAGCCAAAGATTCTTATCAGTAGCTAACTGATCCTTTACGCGTTTATTAAGCTCTCTGTAATCGTTTCTATTAGTACTAGTAGGGTATTGATTACGGACATTCCTGCAGTTCTTTCTTTCTGAAATAAGCTCAAGTGCCTTATCACTCAGATAATTCTGTCTCTTCTGCTCCTTTTTTCCTAAAAGAGTATTGTTAGTGTCCAAAAAAGCCTGTTTAAAATGATCCCATTCTTCCTCAACTTCAGTAGTAAGCAAACCATGACTGTCATAATGACTGAGTAACCTATCATGGTAAGCTTTGGCTATAACTGGATCTTTCAGAGCTTCAGTATTAAAAGTAAATTTTTTAACCCTAGTACAACACTTTTTAAATTTAAGTTGAGACACACTTTTAACAAGGTAATGGTCAGATACAATTTCAGCTCCCCTATATGCCCTGGTATTCCTAACAGAACTTAGTCACAGAAGCTATTAAATCTCTGTATTTTATCTACTCGATCAATAACACAGAGTAGCTAAAAGATTAGTCACACAAACTATCTACTCGATTAGTCACAGAAACTATTTAATCTACTGTATTTGTCACAGACTATTTTATCTACTCGATAAGTGACACAGAGTAACTACAAGATTAGTCACAGAAACTATCTACTCGATTAGTTACAGAAACTATTTAATCTACTGTATTTGTCACAGACTATTTTATCTACTCGATCAGTGACACAGAGTAGCTACAAGATTAGTCACAGAAACTATCTACACGATTAGTCACAGAAACTATTTAATCTATTGTATTTGTCACAGACTATTTTATATACTCGATCAGTGATACAGAGTAGCTACAAGATTAGTCACAGAAACTATCTACTCGATTAGTCACAGAAACTATTTAATCTATTGTGTTTGTCACAGACTATTTTATCTACTCGATCAGTGACACAGAGTAGCTACAAGATTAGTCACAGAAAATATCTACTCGATTAGTCACAGAAACTATTTAATCTACTGTATTTGTCACAGACTATTTTATCTACTCGATCAGTAACACAGAGCAGCTACAAGATTAGTCACAGAAACTATCATGTTGATTAGTCACAGAAGGTAATTAGTCTTCTGTATTTGTCCCAGGCTATTTTATCTACTCGATCAGTGACACAGACTATCTACTCTATCAGTCACAAAATTATCTACGCGATTAGTCACAGAAACTATTTAATCTACTGTATTTGTCACAGACTATTTTATCTACTCGATCAGTGACACAGATTATCTACACGATCAGTCACAGAAACTATCTACTCGATTAGTCACAGAAACTATTTAATATACTGTATTTGTCACAGACTATTTTATCTACTCGATCAGTGACACAGAGTAGCTACAAGATTAGTCACAGAAACTATCTACTCGATTAGTCACAGAAACTATTTAATCTACTGTATTTGTCACAGACTATTTTATCTACTCGATCAGTGACACAGAGTAGCTACAAGATTAGTCACAGAAACTATCTACTCGATTAGTCACAGAAACTATTTAATCTACTGTATTTGTCACAGACTATTTTATCTACTCGATCAGTGACACAGAGTAGCTACAAGTTTAGTCACAGAAACTATCTACTCGATTAGTCACAGAAACTATTTATTCTACTGTATTTGTCACAGACTATTTTATCTACTCGATCAGACACAAAACTATTTACACTTTTAGTCACAGAAACTATTTAATCTACTGTATTTGTCACAGACTATTTTATCTACTCGATCAGTGACACAGAGTAGCTACAAGATTAGTCACAGAAACTATTTAATCTATTGTATTTGTCACAGACTATTTTATCTACTCGATCAGTGACACAGAGTAACTACAAGATTAGTCACAGAAACTATCTACTCGATTAGTCACAGACACTATTTAATCTATTGTATTTGTCACAGACTATTTTATCTACTCGATCAGTGACACAGATTATCTACTCTATCAGTCACAAAATTATCTACGCTTTCAGTCACAGAAACTATTTAATCTACTGTATTTGTCACAGACTATTTTATCTACTCGATCAGTGACACAGACTATCTACTCTATCAGTCACAAAATTATCTAAGCGATTAGTCACAGAAACTATTTAATCTGATGTATTTGTCACAGACTATTTTATCTACTCGATCAGTGACACAGAGTAGCTGCAAGATTAGTCACAGAAACTATCTACTCGATTAGTCACAGAAACTATTTAATCTACTTTATTTGTCACAGACTATTTTACCTACTCGATCAGTGACACAGAGTAGCTACATGATTAGTCACAGAAACTATCTACTCGATTAGTTACAGAAACTATTTAATATACTGTAGTGGTTAGCACGCTTGGCTACTGACCTAAGGGACCTGGGTTCGAGCCCCGGATTAGGCATGGATGTGTGTGTCGTTTTTCTGCTGAGGTCCTGCCATCCTCTCAGATCTCCTACTGTGGCATATAAACTGACAGGCTCCTGTCAGACCTCTGTGGCAAGCAGCTGCTTGAGGGGGTATTTAAAAAAAATTTTGTCACAGACTATTTTATATACTCGAACACTGACAGAGAGTAGCTGCAAGATTAGTCACAAAAACTATCTACTCGATTAGTCACAGAAACTATTTAATCTACTGTATTTGTCACAGACTATTTTATCTACTCGGTCAGTGACACACAGTAGCTACAAGATTAGTCACAGAAACTATCTACTCGATTAGTCACAGAAACTATTTAATCTATTGTGTTTGTCACAGACTGTTTTATCTACTCGATCTATGACACAGACTATCTACTCTATCAGTCACAAAATTATCTACACGATTAGTCACACAAACCATTTAATCTATTGTATTTGTCACAGACTATTTTATCTACTCGATCAGTGACACAGAGTAGCTACAAGATTAGTCACAGAAACTATCTACTCGATTAGTCACAGAAACTATTTAATCTACTGTATTTGTCACAGACTATTTTATCTACTCGGTCAGTGACACAGAGTAGCTAAAAGATTAGTCACAGAAACTATCTACTCGATTAGTCACAGAAACTATTTAATCTACTGTATTTGTCACAGACTATTTTATCTACTCGATCAGTGACACAGACTATCTACTCTATCAGTCACAAAATTATCTACGCGATTAGTCACAGAAACTATTTAATCTACTGTATTTGTCACAGACTATTTTATCTACTCGATCAGTGACACAGTGTAGCTACAAGTTTAGTCACAGAAACTATCTACTCGATTAGTCACAGAAACTATTTATTCTACTGTATTTGTCACAGACTATTTTATCTACTCGATCAGACACAAAACTATTTACACTTTTAGTCACAGAAACTATTTAATCTACTGTATTTGTCACAGACTATTTTATCTACTCGATCAGTGACACAGAGTAGCTACAAGATTAGTCACAGAAACTCTTTAATCTACTGTATTTGTCACAGACTATTTTATCTACTCGATCAGTGACACAGAGTAACTACAAGATTAGTCACAGAAAATATCTACTCGATTAGTCACAGACACTATTTAATCTATTGTATTTGTCACAGACTATTTTATCTACTCGATCAGTGACACAGAGTAGCTACAAAATTAGTCACAGAAACTATCTACTCGATTACTCAGAGAAACTATTTAATCTATTGTATTTGTCAGACTATTTTCTCTACTCGATCACTCACAAAACTATCTACTTTATTAGTCACAGAAACTATTCAATCTTCTGTATTTGTCGCAGACTATTTCATCTACTCGATCAGACACAAAACTATTTACGCTTTCAGTCACAGAAACTATTTAATCTACTGTATTTGTCACAGACTATTTTATCTACTCGATCAGTGACACAGACTATCTACTCTATCGGTGACACAGACTATCTACTCTATCAGTCACAAAATTATCTACGCGATTAGTCACAGAAACTATTTAATCTACTGTATTTGTCACAAACTATTTTATCTACTCGATCAGTGACACAGAGTAGCTGCAAGATTTGTCACAGAAACTATCTACTCGATTAGTCACAGAAACTATTTAATCTACTTTATTTGTCACAGACTATTTTACCTACTCGATCAGTGACACAGAGTAGCTACATGATTAGTCACAGAAACTATCTACTCGATTAGTTACAGAAACTATTTAATCTACTGTAGTGGTTAGCACGCTTGGCTACTGATCTAAGGGACCTGGGTTCGAGCCCCGAATTAGGCATGGATGTGTGTGTCGATTTTCTGCTGAGGTCCTGCCATCCTCTCAGATCTCCTACTGTGGCATATAAACTGACAGGCTCCTGTCAGACCTCTGTGGCAAGCAGCTGCTTGAGGGGGTATTTAAAAAAATTTTTGTCACAGACTATTTTATATACTCGAACACTGACAGAGAGTAGCTGCAAGATTAGTCACAAAAACTATCTACTCGATTAGTCACAGAAACTATTCAATCTACTGTATTTTTCACAGACTATTTTATCTACTCGGTCAGTGACACAGAGTAGCTACAAGATTAGTCACAGAAACTATCTACTCGATTAGTCACAGAAACTATTTAATCTATTGTGTTTGTCACAGACTGTTTTATCTACTCGACCTATGACACAGACTATCTACTCTATCAGTCACAAAATTATCTACACGATTAGTCACAGAAAATATTTAATCAATTGTATTTGTCACAGACTATTTTATCTACTCGATCAGTGACACAGAGTAGCTACAAGTTTAGTCACAGAAACTATCTACTCGATTAGTCACAGAAACTATTTATTCTACTATATTTGTCACAGACTATTTTATCTACTCGATCAGACACAAAACTATTTACACTTTTAGTCACAGAAACTATTTAATCTACTGTATTTGTCACAGACTATTTTATCTACTCGATCAGTGACACAGAGTAGCTACAAGATTAGTCACAGAAACTATCTACTCGATTAGTCACAGAAACTATTTAATCTATTGTGTTTGTCACACACTGTTTTATCTACTCGACCTATGACACAGACTATCTACTCTATCAGTCACAAAATTATCTACACGATTAGTCACAGAAAATATTTAATCAATTGTATTTGTCACAGACTATTTTATCTACTCGATCAGTGACACAGAGTAGCTACAAAATTAGTCACAGAAACTATCTACTCGATTAGTCACAGAAACTATTTAATCTACTGAATTTGTCACAGACTATTTTATCTACTCGATCAGTGACACAGAGTAGCTGCAAGATTAGTCACAGAAACTATCTACTCGATTAGTCACAGAAACTATTTAATCTACTGAATTTGTCACAGAATATTTTATCTACTAGATCAGTGACACAGAGTAGCTGCAAGATTAGTCACAGAAACTATCTACTCAATTAGTCACAGAAACTATTTAATCAACTGAATTTGTCACAGACTATTTTATCTACTCAATCAGTGACACAGAGTAGCTACAAGATTAGTCACAGAAACTATCTACTCGATTAGTCACAGAAACTATTTAATCTATTGTGTTTGTCACAGACTGTTTTATCTACTCGACCTATGACACAGACAATCTACTCTATCAGTCACAAAATTATCTACACGATTAGTCACAGAAACTATTTAATCTATTGTATTTGTCACAGACTATTTTATCTACTCGATCAGTGACACAGAGTAGCTACAAGATTAGTCACAGAAACTATCTACTCGATTAGTCACAGAAACTATTTAATCTACTGTATTTGACATAGACTATTTTATCTACTCGGTCAGTGACACAGAGTAGCTAAGAGATTAGTCACAGAAACTATCTACTCGATTAGTCACAGAAACTATTTAATCTACTGAATTTGTCACAGACTATTTTATCTACTCGATCAGTGATACAGGGTAGCTACAAGATTAGTCACAGAAACTATCTACTCGATTAGTCACAAAAACTATTTAATCTACTGTATTTGTCACAGACTATTTTATCTACTCGATCAGTGACACAGACTCTCTACTCTATCAGCCACAAAATTATCTACGCGATTAGTCACAAAAACTATTTAATCTACTGAATTTGTTACAGACTATTTTATCTACTCGATCAATAACACAGAGTAGCTACAAGATTAGTCACAGAAACTATCTACTCGATTAGTCACAGAAACTATCCCATCTACTGTATTTGTCACAGACTATTTTATCTACTCGATCAATAACACAGAGTACCTACTAGATTAGTCACAGAAACTATCTACGCGATTAGTCACAGAAACTATTTAATCTATTGTATTTGTCACAGACTATTTTTTCTACTCGATCAGTGACACAGAGTAGCTACAAGATTAATCACAGAAACTATCTACTCGATTAGTCACAGAAACTATTTAATCTACTGAATTTGTCAGAGACTATTTTATCTACTCGATCAATAACACAGAGTAGCTACAAGATTAGTCACAGAAACTATCTACTCGATTAGTCACAGAAACTATCCCATCTACTGCATTTGTCACAGACAATTTTATCTACTCGATCAGTGACACAGAGTAGCTACAAGATTAGTCACAAAAACTATCTACTCAATTAGTCACAGAAACTATTTAATCTATTGTGTTTGTCACAGACTGTTTTATCTACTCGATCTATGACACAGACTATCTATTCTATCAGTCACAAAATTATCTACACGATTAGTCAGAGAAACTATTTAATCTATTGTATTTGTCACAGACTATTTTATCTACTCGATCAGTGACACAGAGTAGCTACAAGATTAGTCACAGAAACTATCTACTCGATTAGTCACAGAAACTATTTAATCTACTGTATTTGTCACAGACTATTTTATCTACTCGATCAGTGACACATAGTAGCTGCAAGATTAGTCACAGAAACTATCTACTCGATTAGTCACAGAAACTATTTAATCTACTGAATTTGTCACAGAATATTTTTTCTACTCGATCAGTGACACAGAGTAGCTGCAAGATTAGTCACAGAAACTATCTACTCGATTAGTCACAGAAACTATTTAATCTACTGAATTTGTCACAGACTATTTTATCTACTCGATCAGTGACACAGAGTAGCTACAAGATTAGTCACAGAAACTATCTACTCGATTAGTCACAGAAACTATTTATTCTATTGTGTTTGTCACAGACTGTTTTATCTACTTGACCTATGACACAGACTATCTACTCTATCAGTCACAAAATTATCTACACGATTAGTCACAGAAACTATTTAATCTGTTGTATTTGTCACAGACTATTTTATCTACTCGATCAGTGACACAGAGTAGCTACAAGATTAGTCACAGAAACTATCTACTCGATTAGTCACAGAAACTATCTACTCGATTAGTCACAGAAACTATTTAATCTACTGTATTTGTCACAGACTATTTTATCTACTCGGCCAGTGACACAGAGTAGCTACAAGATTAGTCACAGAAACTATCTACTCGATTAGTCACCGAAACTATTTAATCTATTGTGTTTGTCACAGACTATTTTATCTACTCGATCAGTGAGACAGAGTAGCAACAAGATTAGTCACAGAAACTATCTACTCGATTAGTCACAGAAACTATTTAATCTACTGTATTTGTCCCAGACTATTTTTACCTACTCGATCACTGACACAGACTATCTACTCTATCAGTCACAAAATTATCTACGCGATTATTCACAGAAACTATTTAATCTACTGTGTTTGTCACAGACTATTTTATCTACTCGATCAGTGACACAGAGTAGCTACAAGATTAGTCACAGAAACTATCTACTCGATTAGTCACAGAAACTATTTAATCTACTGTGTTTGTCACAGACTATTTTATCTACTCGATCAGTGACACAGAGTAGCTACAAGATTAGTCACAGAAACTATCTACTCGATTAGTCACAGAAACTATTTAATCTACTGTATTTGTCACAGACTATTTTATCTACTCGATCAGTGACACAGAGTAGGTGCAAGATTAGTCACAGAAACTATCTACTGGATTAGTCACAGAAACTATTTAATCTACTGTATTTGTCACAGACTATTTTATCTACTCGATCAGTGACACAGAGTAGCTGCAAGATTAGTCACAGAAACTATCTACTCGATTAGTCACAGAAACTATTTAATCTACTGAATTTGTCACAGACTATTTTATCTACTCGATCAGTGACACAGAGTAGCTACAAGATTAGTCACAGAAATCATCTACTCGATTAGTCACAGAAACTATTTAATCTATTGTGTTTGTCACAGACTGTTTTATCTACTCGATCTATGACACAGACTATCTACTCTATCAGTCACAAAATTATCTACACGATTAGTCACAGAAACTATTTAATCTATTGTATTTGTCACAGACTATTTTATCTACTCGATCAGTGACACAGAGTAGCTACAAGATTTGTCACAGAAACTATCTACTCGATTAGTCACAGAAACTATTTAATCTACTGTATTTGTCACAGACTATTTTATCTACTCGGTCAGTGACACAGAGTAGCTACAAGATTAGTCACAGAAACTATATACTCGATTAGTCACAGAAACTATTTAATCTATTGTGTTTGTAACAGACTATTTTATCTACTCGATCTATAACACAGAGTAGCTACAAGATTAGTCACAGAAACTATTTAATCTATTGTGTTTGTCACAGACTATTTTATCTACTCGATCAGTGACACAGAGTAGCTACAAGATTAGTCACAGAAACTATCTACTCGATTAGTTACAGAAACTATTTAATCTACTGTATTTGTCACAGACTATTTTATCTACTCGATCTGTGACACAGAGTAGCTACAAGATTAGTCACAGAAACTATCTACCTCGATTAGTCACAGAAACTATTTAATCTACTGTATTTGTCACAGACTATTTTATCTACTCGATCAGTGACACAGAGTAGCTACAAGATTAGTCACAGAAACTATCTACTCGATTAGTCACAAAAACTATTTATTCTACTGTATTTGTCACAGACTATTTTATCTACTCGATCAATAACACAGAGTAGCTACAAGATTAGTCACAGAAACTATCTACTCGATTAGTCACAGAAACTATCCCATCTACTGTATTTGTCACAGACTATTTTATCTACTCGATCAATAACACAGAGTAGCTACTAGATTAGTCACAGAAACTATCTACGCGATTAGGCACAGAAACTATTTAATCTATTGTATTTGTCACAGACTATTTTTTCTACTCGATCAGTGACACAGAGTAGCTACAAGATTAGTCACAGAAACTATCTACTCGATTAGTCACAGAAACTATTTAATCTACTGAATTTGTCACAGACTATTTTATCTACTCGATTAATAACACAGAGTAGCTACAAGATTAGTCACAGAAACTATCTACTCGATTAGTCACAGAAACTATCCCATCCACTGTATTTGTCACAGACTATTTTATCTACTCGATCAGTGACACAGAGTAGCTACAAGATTAGTCACAGAAACTATCTACTCGATTAGTTACAGAAACTATTTCATCTGCTGTAAATGTCACAGACTATTTTATCTACTCGATCAGTGACAGAGACTATCTACTCTATCAGTCACAAAATTATCTACGCGACTATTCACAGAAGCTCTTTAATCAACTCTATTTGTCACAGACTGTTTTATCTACACGATTAGCCATACAATCTAGTCGATTAATCATTCAAATTTTTTCATCTACTCTAGTAGTCACACAGACTGCTTAATCCGCGTGATCTATCAGACCAATGGTCGAATGCATCTGCCTATGAAACCTGATCAAAACACTCTGAGTGGTAACACCTGCTGCCACCACTGCAAAGTCTTAATGTCGGTGCGACCTCTGGTGGCAATCTCTGTCCATCCTGATATCTGAAAATGTTTCTTCCGCTGCAGATTGACCTCAGGGATTGTTTTACCTCTGAGCGGCACATTTTTTGCACAAATTGAGCTAAATGGCCAGGTCACATGGACCCTGAAGGCTCAGAGAACGTTTGGAGAGGGGACCCAATGGAACAGCTGTTGGGAGACAGATGGTAGCCTCCCGTCAAGGCCATCCAGCGTGTTCTTTAATGTTGGATTGTTTTACCTCTGAGCGGCACTTTTTTGCACACAATGGGCTAAATGGACAGGTCACAAGGACCCCGAAGGTTCAGAGAAGATTGGGGGAGGGGACCCACTGAAACAGCTGTTGGGAGACAGATGGTAGCCTCCCGTCAAGGCCATCCAGCGTGATTGAAAGCGAAGCCATTGGAAGCCCACAGTGGGAAGGGCGGGGAGTTTTGCCTAGATAACTCTCAACATTGACGCAGCTGGGACTCGAACCTGGGGATTGCAGATTACGAGCTGGAGCGCTACCGACTGAGCCACCCCAATCCAAGAAACACTTTCAGAAATTGAGGCCACCCAAATCCCTTCACCTTTCAGAGATTGAGGCCACCCAAATCCCTTCACCCTTCAGAGATTGTGGTCACCCAAATCCCTTCACCTTTCAGATATTGAGGCCACCCAAATCCCTTCACCTTTCAGAAATCGAGGTCACCCAAATCCCTTCACCTTTCAGAGATTGAGGCCACCCAAATCCCTTCACCTTTCAGAGATTGAGGCCACCCAAATCCCTTCACCTGCCAGAAATCGTGGTCACCCAAATCCCTTCACCTTTCAGAGATTGAGGCCACCCAAATCCCTTCACCCTTCAGAGATTGTGGTCACCCAAATCCCTTCACCTTTCAGATATTGAGGCCACCCAAATCCCTTCACCCTTCAGAGATTGTGGTCACCCAAATCCCTTCACCTTTCAGATATTGAGGCCACCCAAATCCCTTCACCTTTCAGATATTGAGGCCACCCAAATCCCTTCACCTTTCAGAAATCGAGGTCACCCAAATCCCTTCACCTTTCAGAGATTGAGGCCACCCAAATCCCTTCACCCTTCAGAGATTGTGGTCACCCAAATCCCTTCACCTTTCAGAAATCGAGGTCACCCAAATCCCTTCACCTTTCAGATATTGAGGTAACCCAAATCCCTTCACCTTTCAGAAATCGAGGTCACCCAAATCCCTTCACCTTTCAGAGATTGAGGTCACCCAAATCCCTTCACCTTTCAGAGATTGAGGCCACACAAATCCCTTCACCTGCCAGAAATCGTGGTCACCCAAATCCCTTCACCTTCCAGAAATTGTGGTCACCCAAATCCCTTCACCTTTCAGAGATTGAGGCCACAAAAATCCCTTCACCTTTGAGAGATTGAGGCCACCCAAATCCCTTCACCTTTCAGAGATTGAGGCCACACAAATCCCTTCACCTTTGAGAGATTGAGGCCACCCAAATCCCTTCACCTTTCAGAAATCGTGGTCACCCAAATCCCTTCACCTTCCAGAAATTGTGGTCACCCAAATCCCTTCACCTTTCAGAGATTGAGGCCACCCAAATCCCTTCACCTTTCATAGATTGAGGCCACCCAAATCCCTTCACCTTTCAGAGATTGAAGCCAACCAAATCCCTTCACCTTTCGGAAATTGAGGCCACTCAAATCCCTTCAACTTTCAGAGATTCGGGCCACCCAAATCCCTTCACCTTTCAGAGATTGAGGCCACCCAAATCCCTTCACCTTTCATAGATGGAGGCCACCCAAATCCCTTCACCTTTCAGAAATCGTGGTCACCCAAATCCCTTCACCTTCCAGAAATTGTGGTCACCCAAATCCCTTCACCTTTCAGAGATTGAGGCCACCCAAATCCCTTCACCTTTCATAGATTGAGGCCACCCAAATCCCTTCACCTTTCAGAGATTGAGGCCACCCAAATCCCTTCACCTTTCAGACATTGACGCCTCCCAAATCCCTTCAACTTTCAGAGATTCGGGCCACCCAAATCCCTTCACCTTTCAGAAATTGTGGTCACCCAAATCCCTTCACCTTTCAGAGATTGAGGCCACCCAAATCCCTTCACCTTTCATAGATTGAGGCCACCCAAATCCCTTCACCTTTCAGAGATTGAAGCCAACCAAATCCCTTCACCTTTCGGACATTGACGCCACCCAAATCCCTTCAACTTTCAGAGATTCGGGCCACCCAAATCCCTTCACCTTTCAGAAATTGAGGCCACCCAAATCCCTTCACCTTTCAGAGATGGAGGCCACCCGAATCCCTTCACCTTTCAGAGATTGAGGCCATCCAAATCCCTTCCCCTTTCAGAGATTGACACCATCCAAATCCATTCACCTTTCAGAGATTGAGGCCAACCAAATCCCTTAACCTTTCAGAGATTGAGGCCACCCAAATCCCTTCACCTTTCAGAAAATGAGGCCACCCAAATCCCTTCACCTTCCAGAAATTGTGGTCACCCAAATCCCTTCACCTTTCAGAGATTGAGGCCACAGAAATCCCTTCACCTTTCGGAAATTGAAGCCACCCAAATCCCTTCACCTTTCAGAGATTGAGGCCACCCAAATCCCTTCACCTTTCGGAAATTGAAGCCACCCAAATCCCTTCACCTTTCAGAGATTGAGGCCACCTAAATCCCTTCACCTTTCAGAGACTGAGGCCACAGAAATCCCTTCACCTTCCAGAAATTGTGGTCACCCAAATCCCTTCACCTTTCGGAGATTAAGGCCAACCAAATCCCTTCACCTTTCAGAGATTGAGGCAAAACAAATCCTTTTACCTTTCAGAGATTGAGGCCACCCAAATCCTTTCACCTTTCGGAAATTGAGGCCACCCAAATCCCTTCACCTTTCATAGATGGAGGCCACCCAAATCCCTTCACCTTTCAGAAATCGTGGTCACCCAAATCCCTTCACCTTCCAGAAATTGTGGTCACCCAAATCCCTTCACCTTTCAGAGATTGAGGCCACCCAAATCCCTTCACCTTTCATAGATTGAGGCCACCCAAATCCCTTCACCTTTCAGAGATTGAGGCCACCCAAATCCCTTCACCTTTCAGACATTGACGCCTCCCAAATCCCTTCAACTTTCAGAGATTCGGGCCACCCAAATCCCTTCACCTTTCAGAAATTGTGGTCACCCAAATCCCTTCACCTTTCAGAGATTGAGGCCACCCAAATCCCTTCACCTTTCATAGATTGAGGCCACCCAAATCCCTTCACCTTTCAGAGATTGAAGCCAACCAAATCCCTTCACCTTTCGGACATTGACGCCACCCAAATCCCTTCAACTTTCAGAGATTCGGGCCACCCAAATCCCTTCACCTTTCAGAAATTGAGGCCACCCAAATCCCTTCACCTTTCAGAGATGGAGGCCACCCGAATCCCTTCACCTTTCAGAGATTGAGGCCATCCAAATCCCTTCCCCTTTCAGAGATTGACACCATCCAAATCCATTCACCTTTCAGAGATTGAGGCCAACCAAATCCCTTAACCTTTCAGAGATTGAGGCCACCCAAATCCCTTCACCTTTCAGAAAATGAGGCCACCCAAATCCCTTCACCTTCCAGAAATTGTGGTCACCCAAATCCCTTCACCTTTCAGAGATTGAGGCCACAGAAATCCCTTCACCTTTCGGAAATTGAAGCCACCCAAATCCCTTCACCTTTCAGAGATTGAGGCCACCCAAATCCCTTCACCTTTCGGAAATTGAAGCCACCCAAATCCCTTCACCTTTCAGAGATTGAGGCCACCTAAATCCCTTCACCTTTCAGAGACTGAGGCCACAGAAATCCCTTCACCTTCCAGAAATTGTGGTCACCCAAATCCCTTCACCTTTCGGAGATTAAGGCCAACCAAATCCCTTCACCTTTCAGAGATTGAGGCAAAACAAATCCTTTTACCTTTCAGAGATTGAGGCCACCCAAATCCTTTCACCTTTCGGAAATTGAGGCCACCCAAATCCCTTCACCTTCCAGAAATTGTGGTCACCCAAATCCCTTCACCTTTCAGAGATTGAGGCCACCCAAATCCCTTCACCTTTCATAGATTGAGGCCACCCAAATCCCTTCACCTTTCAGAGATTGAAGCCAACCAAATCCCTTCACCTTCCAGAAATTGTGGTCACCCAAATCCCTTCACCTTTCAGAGATTAAGGCCAACCAAATCCCTTCACCTTTCAGAGATTGAGGCCAAACAAATTCCTTCACCTTTCAGAGATTGAGGCCACCCAAATCCCTTCACCTTTCAGAGACTGAGGCCACCCAAATCCCTTCACCTTCCAGAAATTGTGGTCACCCAAATCCCTTCACCTTTGAGAGATTGAAGCCAACCAAATCCCTTCACCTTTCGGACATTGACGCCACCCAAATTCCTTCAACTTTCAGAGATTCGGTCCACCCAAATCCCTTCACCTTTCAGAAATTGAGGCCACCCAAATCCCTTCACCTTTCAGAGATTGAGGCCACCCAAATCCCTTCACCTTTCGGAAATTGATGCCACTCAAATCCCTTCAACTTTCAGAGATTCGGGCCACCCAAATCCCTTCACCTTTCAGAGATTGAGGCCACCCAAATCCCTTCACCTTTCATAGATGGAGGCCACCCAAATCCCTTCACCTTTCAGAAATCGTGGTCACCCAAATCCCTTCACCTTCCAGAAATTGTGGTCACCCAAATCCCTTCACCTTTCAGAGATTGAGGCCACCCAAATCCCTTCACCTTTCATAGATTGAGGCCACCCAAATCCCTTCACCTTTCAGAGATTGAAGCCAACCAAATCCCTTCACCTTTCGGACATTGACGCCACCCAAATCCCTTCAACTTTCAGAGATTCGGGCCACCCAAATCCCTTCACCTTTCAGAAATTGAGGCCACCCAAATCCCTTCACCTTTCAGAGATTGAGGCCACCCAAATCCCTTCACCTTTCAGAGATTGAGGCCACCCAAATCCTTTCACCTTTCGGAAATTGAGGCCACCCAAATCCCTTCACCTTTCAGAGATTGAGGCCACCCAAATCCTTTCACCTTTCTGAAATTGAGGCCACCCAAATCCCTTCACCTTTCAGAGATTGACGCCACCCAATTCCCTTCACCTTTCAGAGATTGAGGCCACCCAAATCCCTTCACCTGCCAGAAAATGAGGCCACCCAAATCCCTTCACCTTCCAGAAATTGTGGTCACCCAAATCCCTTCACCTTTCAGAGATTGAGGCCACAGAAATCCCTTCACCTTTCGGAGATTAAGGCCAACCAAATCCCTTCACCTTTCAGAGATTGAGGCAAAACAAATCCTTTTACCTTTCAGAGATTGAGGCCACCCAAATCCCTTCACCTTTCAGAGATTGAGGCCACCCAAATCCCTTCACCTTTCAGAGATTGAAGCCAACCAAATCCCTTCACCTTTCGGACATTGACGCCACCCAAATCCCTTCAACTTTCAGAGATTCGGGCCACCCAAATCCCTTCACCTTTCAGAAATTGAGGCCACCCAAATCCCTTCACCTTCCAGAAATTGTGGTCACCCAAATCCCTTCACCTTTCAGAGATTGAGGCCACCCAAATCCCTTCACCTTTCATAGATTGAGGCCACCCAAATCCCTTCACCTTTCAGAGATTGAAGCCAACCAAATCCCTTCACCTTTCGGAAATTGAGGCCACTCAAATCCCTTCAACTTTCAGAGATTCGGGCCACCCAAATCCCTTCACCTTTCAGAGATTGAGGCCACCCAAATCCCTTCACCTTTCATAGATGGAGGCCACCCAAATCCCTTCACCTTTCAGAAATCGTGGTCACCCAAATCCCTTCACCTTCCAGAAATTGTGGTCACCCAAATCCCTTCACCTTTCAGAGATTGAGGCCACCCAAATCCCTTCACCTTTCATAGATTGAGGCCACCCAAATCCCTTCACCTTTCAGAGATTGAGGCCACCCAAATCCCTTCACCTTTCAGAGATTGAGGCCACCCAAATCCTTTCACCTTTCGGAAATTGAGGCCACCCAAATCCCTTCACCTTTCAGAGATTGACGCCACCCAATTCCCTTCACCTTTCAGAGATTGAGGCCACCCAAATCCCTTCACCTGCCAGTAATCGAGGCCACCCAAATCCCTTCACCTTCCAGAAATTGTGGTCACCCAAATCCCTTCACCTTTCAGAGATTGAGGCCACCCAAATCCCTTCACCTTTCATAGATTGAGGCCACCCAAATCCCTTCACCTTTCAGAGATTGAAGCCAACCAAATCCCTTCACCTTTCGGAAATTGAGGCCACTCAAATCCCTTCAACTTTCAGAGATTCGGGCCACCCAAATCCCTTCACCTTTCAGAGATTGAGGCCACCCAAATCCCTTCACCTTTCATAGATGGAGGCCACCCAAATCCCTTCACCTTTCAGAAATCGTGGTCACCCAAATCCCTTCACCTTCCAGAAATTGTGGTCACCCAAATCCCTTCACCTTTCAGAGATTGAGGCCACCCAAATCCCTTCACCTTTCATAGATTGAGGCCACCCAAATCCCTTCACCTTTCAGAGATTGAAGCCAACCAAATCCCTTCACCTTTCGGACATTGACGCCACCCAAATCCCTTCAACTTTCAGAGATTCGGGCCACCCAAATCCCTTCACCTTTCAGAAATTGTGGTCACCCAAATCCCTTCACCTTTCGGAGATTAAGGCCAACCAAATCCCTTCACCTTTCAGAGATTGAGGCCATCCAAATCCTTTTACCTTTCAGAGATTGAGGAAACCCAAATCCCTTCACCTTTCAGAGATTGAGGCCACCCAAATCCTTTCACCTTTCGGAAATTGAGGCCACCCAAATCCCTTCACCTTTCAGAGATTGAGGCCACCCAAATCCCTTCACCTTTCAGAGACTGAGGCCACCCAAATCCCGTCACCTTTCGGAGATTAAGGCCAACCAAATCCCTTCACCTTTCAGAGATTGAGGCCACCCAAATCCCTTCACCTTTCAGAAAATGAGGCCACCCAAATCCCTTCACCTTCCAGAAATTGTGGTCACCCAAATCCCTTCACCTTTCAGAGATTGAGGCCACAGAAATCCCTTCACCTTTCGGAGATTAAGGCCAACCAAATCCCTTCACCTTTCAGAGATTGACGCCACCCAATTCCCTTCACCTTTCAGAGATTGAGGCCACCCAAATCCCTTCACCTGCCAGAAATCGAGGCCACCCAAATCCCTTCACCTTCCAGAAATTGTGGTCACCCAAATCCCTTCACCTTTCATAGATTGAGGCCACCCAAATCCCTTCACCTTTCGGAAATTGAGGCCACCCAAATCCCTTCAACTTTCAGAGATTGAGGCCACCCAAATCCCTTCACCTTTCAGAGACTGAGGCCACCTAAATCCCTTCAACTTTCAGAGATTGAAGCCACCCAAATCCCTTCACCTTTCGGAGATTAAGGCCAACCAAATCCCTTCACCTTTCAGAGATTGAGGCAAAACAAATCCTTTTACCTTTCAGAGATTGAGGCCACCCAAATCCCTTCACCTTTCAGAGATTGAGGCCACCCAAATCCTTTCACCTTTCGGAAATTGAGGCCACCCAAATCCCTTCACCTTTCAGAGATTGAGGCCACCCAAATCCCTTCACCTTTCAGAGACTGAGGCCACCCAAATCCCTTCACCTTCCAGAAATTGTGGTCACCCAAATCCCTTCACCTTTGAGAGATTGAAGCCAACCAAATCCCTTCACCTTTCGGAAATTGAGGCCACCCAAATCCCTTCACCTTTCAGAGATTGAGGCCACCCAAATCCCTTCACCTTTCAGAGACTGAGGCCACCCAAATCCCTTCACCTTTCATAGATTGAGGCCACCCAAATCCCTTCACCTTTCAGAGATTGAAGCCAACCAAATCCCTTCACCTTTCGGACATTGACGCCACCCAAATCCCTTCAACTTTCAGAGATTCGGGCCACCCAAATCCCTTCACCTTTCAGAAATTGAGGCCACCCAAATCCCTTCACCTTTCAGAGATGGAGGCCACCCGAATCCCTTCACCTTTCAGAGATTGAGGCCATCCAAATCCCTTCCCCTTTCAGAGATTGAGACCATCCAAATCCATTCACCTTTCAGAGATTGAGGCCAACCAAATCCCTTAACCTTTCAGAGATTGAGGCCACCCAAATCCCTTCACCTTTCAGAAAATGAGGCCACCCAAATCCCTTCACCTTTCAGAGATTGAGGCCACCCAAATCCCTTCACCTTTCAGAAAATGAGGCCACCCAAATCCTTTCACCTTTCGGAAATTGAGGCCACCCAAATCCCTTCACCTTTCAGAGATTGAGGCCACCCAAATCCCTTCACCTTTCAGAGACTGAGGCCACCCAAATCCCTTCACCTTTCGGAGATTAAGGCCAACCAAATCCCTTCACCTTTCAGAGATTGAGGCCACCCAAATCCCTTCACCTTTCAGAAAATGAGGCCACCCAAATCCCTTCACCTTTCAGAGATTGAGGCCACCCAAATCCTTTCACCTTTCGGAAATTGAGGCCACCCAAATCCCTTCACCTTTCAGAGATGGAGGCCACCCGAATCCCTTCACCTTTCAGAGATTGAGGCCATCCAAATCCCTTCCCCTTTCAGAGATTGAGACCATCCAAATCCATTCACCTTTCAGAGATTGAGGCCAACCAAATCCCTTAACCTTTCAGAGATTGAGGCCACCCAAATCCCTTCACCTTTCAGAAAATGAGGCCACCCAAATCCCTTCACCTTTCAGAGATTGAGGCCACCCAAATCCCTTCACCTTTCAGAAAATGAGGCCACCCAAATCCTTTCACCTTTCGGAAATTGAGGCCACCCAAATCCCTTCACCTTTCAGAGATTGAGGCCACCCAAATCCCTTCACCTTTCAGAGACTGAGGCCACCCAAATCCCTTCACCTTTCGGAGATTAAGGCCAACCAAATCCCTTCACCTTTCAGAGATTGAGGCCACCCAAATCCCTTCACCTTTCAGAAAATGAGGCCACCCAAATCCCTTCACCTTTCGGAAATTGAGGCCACCCAAATCCTTTCACCTTTCGGAAATTGAGGCCACCCAAATCCCTTCACCTTTCAGAGATTGAGGCCACCCAAATCCCTTCACCTTTCAGAGACTGAGGCCACCCAAATCCCTTCACCTTTCGGAGATTAAGGCCAACCAAATCCCTTCACCTTTCAGAGATTGAGGCCACCCAAATCCCTTCACCTTTCAGAAAATGAGGCCACCCAAATCCCTTCACCTTCCAGAAATTGTGGTCACCCAAATCCCTTCACCTTTCGGAGATTAAGGCCAACCAAATCCCTTCACCTTTCAGAGATTGAGGCAAAACAAATCCTTTTACCGTTCAGAGATTGAGGAAACCCAAATCCCTTCACCTTTCAGAGATTGAGGCCACCCAAATCCTTTCACCTTTCGGAAATTGAGGCCACCCAAATCCCTTCACCTTTCAGAGATTGAGGCCACCCAAATCCCTTCACCTTTCAGAGACTGAGGCCACCCAAATCCCGTCACCTTTCGGAGATTAAGGCCAACCAAATCCCTTCACCTTTCAGAGATTGAGGCCACCCAAATCCCTTCACCTTTCAGAAAATGAGGCCACCCAAATCCCTTCACCTTCCAGAAATTGTGGTCACCCAAATCCCTTCACCTTTCAGAGATTGAGGCCACAGAAATCCCTTCACCTTTCGGAAATTGAAGCCACCCAAATCCCTTCACCTTTCGGAGATTAAGGCCAACCAAATCCCTTCACCTTTCAGAGATTGAGGCAAAACAAATCCTTTTACCTTTCAGAGATTGAGGCCACCCAAATCCCTTCACCTTTCAGAGATTGAGGCCACCCAAATCCTTTCACCTTTCGGAAATTGAGGCCACCCAAATCCCTTCACCTTTCAGAGATTGAGGCCACCCAAATCCCTTCACCTTTCAGAGACTGAGGCCACCCAAATCCCTTCACCTTTCAGAGACTGAGGCCACCCAAATCCCTTCACCTTTCAGAGACTGAGGCCACCCAAATCCCTTCACCTTTCAGAGATTGAGGCCACCCAAATCCCTTCACCTTTCAGAGACTGAGGCCACCCAAATCCCTTCACCTTCCAGAAATTGTGGTCACCCAAATCCCTTCACCTTTGAGAGATTGAAGCCAACCAAATCCTTTTACCTTTCAGAGATTGAGGAAACCCAAATCCCTTCACCTTTCAGAGATTGAGGCCACCCAAATCCTTTCACCTTTCAGAAATTGAGGCCACCCAAATCCCTTCACCTTTCAGAGATTGAGGCCACCCAAATCCCTTCACCTTTCAGAGACTGAGGCCACCCAAATCCCGTCACCTTTCGGAGATTAAGGCCAACCAAGTCCCTTCACCTTTCAGAGATTGAGGCCACCCAAATCCCTTCACCTTTCAGAAAATGAGGCCACCCAAATCCCTTCACCTTCCAGAAATTGTGGTCACCCAAATCCCTTCACCTTTCAGAGATTGAGGCCACAGAAATCCCTTCACCTTTCGGAAATTGAAGCCACCCAAATCCCTTCACCTTTCGGAGATTAAGGCCAACCAAATCCCTTCACCTTTCAGAGATTGAGGCAAAACAAATCCTTTTACCTTTCAGAGATTGAGGCCACCCAAATCCCTTCACCTTTCAGAGATTGAGGCCACCCAAATCCTTTCACCTTTCGGAAATTGAGGCCACCCAAATCCCTTCACCTTTCAGAGATTGAGGCCACCCAAATCCCTTCACCTTTCAGAGACTGAGGCCACCCAAATCCCTTCACCTTCCAGAAATTGTGGTCACCCAAATCCCTTCACCTTTGAGAGATTGAAGCCAACCAAATCCCTTCACCTTTCGGACATTGACGCCACCCAAATCCCTTCAACTTTCAGAGATTCGGGCCACCCAAATCCCTTCACCTTTCAGAAATTGAGGCCACCCAAATCCCTTCACCTTTCAGAGATTGAGGCCACCCAAATCCCTTCACCTTTCGGAAATTGAGGCCACTCAAATCCCTTCAACTTTCAGAGATTCGGGCCACCCAAATCCCTTCACCTTTCAGAGATTGAGGCCACCCAAATCCCTTTACCTTTCATAGATGGAGGCCACCCAAATCCCTTCACCTTTCAGAAATCGTGGTCACCCAAATCCCTTCACCTTCCAGAAATTGTGGTCACCCAAATCCCTTCACCTTTCAGAGATTGAGGCCACCCAAATCCCTTCACCTTTCATAGATTGAGGCCACCCAAATCCCTTCACCTTTCAGAGACTGAGGCCACCCAAATCCCTTCACCTTCCAGAAATTGTGGTCACCCAAATCCCTTCACCTTTGAGAGATTGAAGCCAACCAAATCCCTTCACCTTTCGGACATTGACGCCACCCAAATCCCTTCAACTTTCAGAGATTCGGGCCACCCAAATCCCTTCACCTTTCAGAAATTGAGGCCACCCAAATCCCTTCACCTTTCAGAGATGGAGGCCACCCGAATCCCTTCACCTTTCAGAGATTGAGGCCATCCAAATCCCTTCCCCTTTCAGAGATTGAGACCATCCAAATCCATTCACCTTTCAGAGATTGAGGCCACCCAAATCCCTTCACCTTTCATAGATTGAGGCCACCCAAATCCCTTCACCTTTCAGAGATTGAGGCCACCCAAATCCCTTCACCTTTCAGAGACTGAGGCCACCCAAATCCCTTCACCTTTCAGAGACTGAGGCCACCCAAATCCCTTCACCTTTCAGAGACTGAGGCCACCCAAATCCCTTCACCTTTCATAGATTGAGGCCACCCAAATCCCTTCACCTTTCGGAAATTGAGGCCACTCAAATCCCTTCAACTTTCGGAGATTCGGGCCACCCAAATCCCTTCACCTTTCAGAGATTGAGGCCACCCAAATCCCTTCACCTTTCATAGATGGAGGCCACCCAAATCCCTTCACCTTTCAGAAATCGTGGTCACCCAAATCCCTTCACCTTCCAGAAATTGTGGTCACCCAAATCCCTTCACCTTTCAGAGATTGAGGCCACCCAAATCCCTTCACCTTTCATAGATTGAGGCCACCCAAATCCCTTCACCTTTCAGAGATTGAGGCCACCCAAATCCCTTCACCTTTCAGACATTGACGCCTCCCAAATCCCTTCAACTTTCAGAGATTCGGGACACCCAAATCCCTTCACCTTTCAGAAATTGAGGCCACCCAAATCCCTTCACCTTTCAGAGATGGAGGCCACCCGAATCCCTTCACCTTTCAGAGATTGAGGCCATCCAAATCCCTTCCCCTTTCAGAGATTGAGACCATCCAAATCCATTCACCTTTCAGAGATTGAGACCATCCAAATCCCTTCCCCTTTCAGAGATTGAGACCATCCAAATCCATTCACCTTTCAGAGATTGAGGCCAACCAAATCCCTTAACCTTTCAGAGATTGAGGCCACCCAAATCCCTTCACCTTTCAGAAAATGAGGCCACCCAAATCCCTTCACCTTTCAGAGATTGAGGCCACCCAAATCCCTTCACCTTTCAGAAAATGAGGCCACCCAAATCCCTTCACCTTCCAGAAATTTTGGTCACCCAAATCCCTTCACCTTTCAGAGATTGAGGCCACCCAAATCCCTTCACCTTTCAGAGATTGAGGCCATCCAAATCCCTTCCCCTTTCAGAGATTGAGACCATCCAAATCCCTTCACCATTCAGAGATTGAGGCCAACCAAATCCCTTAACCTTTCAGAGATTGAGGCCACCCAAATCCCTTCACCTTTCAGATATTGAGGCCACCCAAATCCCTTCACCTTTCAGAGATTGAGGCCACCCAAATCCCTTCACCTTTCAGAAAATGAGGCCACCCAAATCCCTTCACCTTCCAGAAATTGTGGTCACCCAAATCCCTTCACCTTTCAGAGATTGAGGCCACAGAAATCCCTTCACCTTTCGGAGATTAAGGCCAACCAAATCCCTTCACCTTTCAGAGATTGACGCCACCCAATTCCCTTCACCTTTCAGAGATTGAGGCCACCCAAATCCCTTCACCTGCCAGAAATCGAGGCCACCCAAATCCCTTCACCTTCCAGAAATTGTGGTCACCCAAATCCCTTCACCTTTCATAGATTGAGGCCACCCAAATCCCTTCACCTTTCGGAAATTGAGGCCACCCAAATCCCTTCAACTTTCAGAGATTGAGGCCACCCAAATCCCTTCACCTTTCAGAGACTGAGGCCACCCAAATCCCTTCACCTTTCAGAGATTGAGGCCACCCAAATCCCTTCACCTTTGAAAAATTGAGGCCACCCAAATCCCTTCACCTTTGAAAAATTGAGGCCACCAAATCCCTTCATCTTCCAGAAATCGAGGCGACCCAAATCCCTTCACCTTTCAGAGACTGAGGCCACCCAAATCCCTTCACCTTTCATAGATTGAGGCCACCCAAATCCCTTCACCTTTCGGAAATTGAGGCCACCCAAATCCCTTCAACTTTCAGAGATTGAGGCCACCCAAATCCCTTCACCTTTCGGAAATTGAAGCCACCCAAATCCCTTCACCTTTCAGAGATTGAGGCCACCCAAATCTCTTCACCTTTCAGAGATTGAGGAATCCCTCCTCGTTATCTCATATTGATAGGAAATAAAATTAATTCCATTTCAAAGAATTAATTTTATCCTCTGGAGATTTAACCCCCTTCCCCCCCTCCCCTGCGCAAAATATCTTCCTCTCATCCTGGCTCTTCTCATCAGATCCCTTAAAAAGACACGTGTAGAGTGCGGGATGGAAATCTCTTCAGCATCAAAACCCATCCTCCTTTCAAGAATAGAATATCCCATCTAAATCTGTTCGGGAGAACTCGACTTAATTATTCTCCGCCACCACGCGCAGCGGCAATCGTCTCCTGGTGACCCGATTCCCTCCATCCATCCCATTTCTCCCCGCATCTGCCATCCATCACATCCGATCAGATACGATGACGGAGATGGAAGCCGTTCCAGGAAATTGTTATTCCTGGGAGGGAACGGCTCCGACAGAGGAGGGTTCAGTTCGTGCAGTCCGTGTCACTCGCTGCAGTAAGGTTCGTGTCTGGCCGCTGCTGCTTCGGGATGTCCTCGTTAACGCCCCGGCGGAGGGAGCACCGAGAGCAAGGAGGAGGGATGCGGGAGCAACGCTATTAGTGCGTGAGGGGCGGACACGAGGGGGAGCGCTCATCAACAATCCGGCTTACACCATCAACTGCTCCTAATAATGTCCTCACTGGTCCTAAAGCACGTGTACTGATAGCGACCTTTGACATCGGTGACTAAGCGGCTTTTCGCTCCCCCCCCACCCCTGCTCCCGCACGCGCGACGGGAGAGAAAGGTGGAAAAAGACGGGGAGGGAGGGAGGAAAGAAGTCGGGTGGGGGGGGGGCGCCCTCCGAACCTGCCAAAACCTAAACGCCAGATATTGTTGCGGTGGCAGCGGAAAGAGATTAGGCGTCGCCATTTAAGCGCGAGCCGTCGCGAGCGTGAGCCGCTCTTAACAAAAGCGAGCATTTCGGCGGTCGTGGGTGACTCGCGTCGCCGCAGGATTCGCGCGTGCTGGCGCCTGCGCCTTTAACTGTTCCCCCGACGCGCGACGATACGACTCGGGCGCAGCGGGAGGGGCGCGGGTTAGCCGGTGACATATGGCGGGCTTAAGACCCGGATGTGCAATAATACAGACGTTGCAGGCGGACTTCATTCCGAAGGTCGGAATTTCGTTGAATTAGAATGGAAGAGGACAGACGACGAAAAGGGATATTGGCGGCCTCGGAGATCTTTTTAGGGCGTTGTGGGATCGACGTCACGTGGCAGCACTCTCGCTGGTGATTTTTTTCTTTCTTCAGTGGCCTCGTGCGTCTCTTTATTGTTCTTTGTTTTGGCTTAGTGGGTCCACGTTGAGTCTTTGCGGCGACGCAGAAGAGGCTGGATGCTGCGATCAGGGATCATTTATCTCTCTGGGAGGAGAGACTCCAAAGCGGTGGATGCTTCTCTTAAGAGGAAATTTTACCTTGGGGCTGGCAAAACGATGAAGGATTAAAAAACATCCTCGCGTGGGGGGCAATTGAAGGGGAGGGGGGGGGGACAGTCGCTCAAAAAAAGTATCCGAAATATGTATGAGTATATGGTTGATTAAAGAATTCAGAAAAAATATGTGGCAACGATTTTTTTTAGAAATTAGTGATCTGGCAACCTTCGTGTACAGTCGCTCAAAAAAGTATCCGAACACTATGATTGATAAGAGAATTCGGAAAAAATATCTGGCAACGATTTTTTTTTACACTTTAGTGATTTGGCAACCTTCGTGTTCAATCGCTGAATAAAGTATCCGAACACTATGGTTGATTAGAGAATTCAGGAAACATATCTGGCAGCGTTTTTTTTAGAAATTAGTGATCTGGCAACCTTCGTGTACAGTCGCTCAAAAAAGTATCCGAACACTATGGTTGATAAGAGAATTGGGAAGAAATATCTGGCAACGATTTTTTTAGAAATTAGTGATCTGGCAACTTTCGTGTACAGTCGCTCAAAAAAGTATCCGAACACTATGGTTGATTAGAGAATTCGGGAAAAAATATGTGGCAACGATTTTTTTTAGAAATTAGTGATTTCGCAACCTTCGTGTACAGTCGCTCAAAAAATATCGTAACGCTATGGTTAATTAGAGAATTCAGGAAACATATCTAGCAACGATTTTTTTTTTAGAAATTATTGATCTGGCAACCTGCTTGTACAGTCGCTCAAAAACTATCCGAATAATATGGTTTATTACAGAATTCAGAAGAGATATCTGGCAACAATTTTTTTTTGGAAATTATTCTTTTGGCAAACTTCGTGTACAGTCGCTCAAAATATATCCGAACGCTATGGTTGATTGCAGAATTCAGAAAAAATATTTGGCAACGTTTTTTTAAGGAATTAGTGAACTGGTAACCTTCGTGTACAGTCGCTCAAAAAAGTATCCAAACACTATGGTTGATTAGAGAATTCGGGAAAAAATATGTGGCAACGATTTTTTTAGAAATTAGTGATCTGGCAACTTTCGTGTACAGTCGCTCAAAAAAGTATCCGAATAAAATGATTTATTACAGAATGCAGAAAAAATATCTGGCAACGATTTTTTTACACTTTAGTGATTTGGCAACCTTCGTGTACAATCGCTGAAAAAAGTATCCGAACACTATGGTTGATTAGAGAATTCAGGAAACATATCTGGCAACTTTTTTTTTAGAAATTAGTGATCTGGCAACCTTCGTGTACAGTCGCTCAAAAAAGTATCCAAACACTATGGTTGATAACAGAATTCGGGAAAAATATCTGGCAACGATTTTTTTAGAAATTAGTGATCTGGCAACCTTCGTGTACAGTCGCTCAAAAAAGTATCCGAACACTATGGTTGATTAGAGTATTCAGAAAAAATATCTGTCAACGATTTTTTTTAGAAATTAGTGATTTGGCAAACTTCGTGTACAATCGCACAAAAAATATCCGAACACTATGGTTGAATACAGAATTCAGAAAAAATACCTGGATGTACCGTTAAACAAAGGTTGCCAGATCACTAATTTCTAAAAAAGAACGTGGCCAGATATTTTTTTCTGAATTATGTAATCAACCATATTGTTCGGATATTTTTTGAGCGACTGTACAGTTTGGAAAATAATCGTGTTTACATATGATGTGAAATCTTATTTAAAATTGTTTGAATTGATATTTTTCAGCATAATTTTAATAATAATATAATAAATATTGAATACATTAATTTTAATTTTGAGTTAATTAATAATATAATGATTCTTCTTATAACGTTTAAAATCACATCAGCTACGAAACCAGGGCGCGCGGGTGGCTCAGTCGGTAGCGCGTCAGGCTCGTAATCTGTAGTTCCCAGGTTCGAGTCCCAGCTGGGTCGGTAGGGTTGGGTCCCACGGTCGGTAGGGTTCACCGATGGGCTTGGAAAAGCCGCCATCCGTCGGATGGGGCGTTAAGTCGTGGCCTCTTATGTAGGAGATCCTTACCATGTGCACGTTAAAGAACGAGCTGGATGGCCTTGACGGGAGGCTACCATCTGTCTCCCAACAGCTGTTCCAGTGGGTCCCCTCCCCTAACATTCTCTGAGCCTTTGGAGTCCTTGTGACCTGGCCATTTAGCCCATGGCGTGCAAAAATAGTGTCACTCAGAAGTAAAACAATCAAACGTTAAGAACACGCTGGATGGCCTTGACGGGAGGCTACCATCTGTCTCCCAACAGCTCTCCCAGTAGGTCCCCTCCCCCAACATTCTCTGAACCTTCGGGGTCCTTGTGACCTGGCCATTTAGCCCATGGTGTGCAAAAAAGTGCCGCTAAGAGATAAAACAATCGAACGTTAAAGAACACGCTGGATGGTCTTGACGGGAGGCTACCATCTGTCTCCCAACAGCTGTTACAGTGAGTTCCCTCCCCCAACCTTCTCTGAGCCTTTGGGGTCCTTGTGACCTGGCAATTTAGCCCATGGTGTGCAAAAAAGTGCCGCTCAGAGGTAAAACAATCCAACGTTAAAGAACACGCGGGATGGCTTTGACGGGAGGCTACCATCTGTCTCTCAACAGCTGTTTCAGTACGTCCCCTCTCCCAACCTTCTCTGAGCCTTTGGGGTTTTTGTGACCTGGCCATTAGCCCATGGTGTGCAAAAACAGTATCGCTCAGAGGTGAAACAATCGAAAGTTAAAGAACACGCTGGATGGCCTTAACGGGAGGCTACCATCTGTCTCCCAACAGCTATTCCTGTGGGTCACCTCCCCCAACCTTCTCTGAGCCTTCGGGGTCCTTGTGACCTGGCCATTTAGCCCATGGTGTGGAAAAAAAGTGCCGCTCAGAGGTAAAACAATCGAACGTTAAAGAACACGCCGGATGGCCTTGACGGGAGGCTACCATCTGTCTCCCAACAGCTGTTACAGTGGGTTACCTCCCCCAACCTTCTCTCAGTCTTTGGGGTCCTTGTGACCTGGCCATTTAGCCCATGGCGTGCAAAAAAGTGCCGCTCAGAGGTAGAACAATCCAACGTTAAAGAACACGCTGGATTGCCTTGACGAGAGACTACCATCTGTCTCCCAACAGCTGTTCCAGTGGGTCCCCTCCCCCAACCTTCTCTGAGCCTTCGGGGTCCTTGTGACCTGGCCGTTTAGCCCATGGTGTGAAAAAAGAGTGCCGCTCAGAGGTAAAACAATCGAACGTTAAAGAACACGCTGGATGGCCTTGACGGGAGGCTACCATCTGTTTCCCAACAGCTGCTACAGTGGGTCACCTCCCCCAACCTTCTCTGAGCCTTTGGGGTCCTTGTGACCTGGCCATTTAGGCCATGGTGTGCAAAAAAGTGCCGCTCAGAGGTAAAACAATCGAACGTTAAAGAACACGCTGGATGGCCTTGACGTGAGGCTACCATCTGTCTCCCAACAGCTGTTCCAGTGGGTCCCCTCCCCAACCTTCTCTGAACCTTTGGGGTCCTTGTGACCTGGCCATTTAGCCCATGGTGTGCAAAAAAGTGCCGCTCAGAGGTAAAATAACTCAACGTTAAAGAACACGCTGGATGGCCTTGACGGCAGGCAACCATCTGTCTCCCAACAGCTATTCCAGTGGGTCCCCCCCCCGCAACCTTCTCTGAGCCTTCGGGGTCCATGTGACCTGGTCATTTAGCCCATGATGTGCAAAAAAGTGCCGCTCAGAGGTAAAACAATCCAACATTAAAGAACACGCTCGATGGCCTGGACGGGAGACTGCCATCTGTCTCCCAACAGCTGTTCCATTCCCATAACCATCTCTAAGTCGTCGGGGTACTTGTGACCTGGCCATTTAGCTCAATTTCTGCAAAAAATGCCACATAAAGGTTCCTGTGGGAAAAAGGAAAAAAAATGCCACACCAACCCAACTCTTTGCAAAGCAACCTTCGCGTACACTCCCTCGAAAAATATCCAGACACTATGGTTGATTACGGAATTTAGAAAACACTGTACAGTACACGAAGTTTGCTAGATCACTAATTTCTAAAAAAAAGCGTTGCGAGATATTTTTTCTGAATTCTGTAATCAACCGTAGTGTTCGGATATTTTTTTTTGAGTGACTGAACTTTGTCAATCTCGACTTTTCAGTTTAAGGGCCTCGGATTTTTTTTTATATTATTTTTTTTTTTTTTTTTGGGGGGGGGGTCGGTTTGGGCACTAAGAAAAATGTTTTAAAAAAGTCTTGGTGTCGATAATCGAGAACCTCCTCCCAAACATTTAAAAAAGAAAAATCTCTGCCAGATATTTTTTCTGAATTCTGTAATGAACCATAGTGTTCGTATATTTTTTGGAGCGACTGTACACGAAGGTTGCCAGATCACTAATTTATAAAAAAAAATCGTTGCGAGATATTTCTTCTGAATTCTGTAATCAACCATAAGTGTTCGGATATTCTTTTGAGCGAATGTATGTTGCCGACCTCGACTTTATTAGGTATAAGGGAATCGGATTTTTTTGGTTTGGGGGGGGGAGGGGTGTTAGTAAGAAAAAAGGGTACTTACGTATTAACGCCACCGCAGCGTGTAATAAATTAATAACTCCACACTTTAACTAGTTATTCTATGAAATAACTAGGTATTCTATGAAATAACTAATGATAGACAATTAAAGTGTAAAATAAACAATCTGACTGAATTATACAGCATACAAAATGTTATTTATATAGACGCAATAAAATCATTTGTTAAAACAGGGATTACTAAAATGGCATTTGAAATTGCCCTAATGTGCGAAGGCCAAGTAAGAACGAATCCGTAAAATGGTGAATCTCTTGAATATGAATCTTCGTGTCACGTGATTCACTCGTCCGCATTATAAGAAACGCCCCAGATGAGCGGAGGCCAAGTGAGAACGAATCAGTAAAGTGATTCATTCTTGAGAATGAATCACTAAAGTGATTCGTTCTCACTTGGCCTGCTCATTTTGGGGGCGTTTTTTATAATTCGGACGACTGATTCATGTTGACAGAGGGATGACCTGGTTTCAACTCTACTCTCGGACACTAGAAATAGTCTTTTTTTTTACTTTTGAACTTTAACGATACGGAAGCCGTTAATGTGCACATTACCTAGGTAAAATGCGGAAAACTTTTGATTCCGCACTTTAACGGAGCAAATCAGTTAATCTGCAGATTAGCTAGGTAATGTGCACATTAACGGCTTTCGAGCTTTAGCGGTAACATATATATACAGTAGATATCTCAAATTTCAGTTCAGCAGTAAAAATGAACATTAATGTAACATTATTTTGTAATAGATTTGGGTACTTACGTACTAACGCCAGCGGTGGCGTTAATACGTAAGTACCGAAAAAAGTTAAAAAAAACCTTTGTGTCTGTAATCGAAAACCTTTAACGAAATACCTTACGTGTCCTTGTATGCTTAACATTCTAGTTTATTGTATAAAAAATATCAAAGAAATATCCGAACACTACGGTTGATTACAGAATTCAGAAAAATATCTGGCAACGATTTTTGTTTCAAATTATTGATCTGGCAACTTTCGTTTATCACTAATTTCCAAAAAAAAATCGTTTCCGGATATTTTTTCCTGAATTCCATAATCAACTGTAGTGTTCGGAAATCTTTTCGAGCGACTGTTGGGTTGGGTTGTTTTACCACTGAGCGGCACTATTTTGCACACAATGGGCTAAATGGCCAGGTCACATTGACCCCGAAGGCTCAGAGAAGGTTGGGGGAGGGGACCCACTGGAACAGCTGTTGGGAGACAGATGGTAGCCTCCCGTCAAGGCCATCCAGCGTGTTCTTTAACGTTGGATTGTTTTACCACAGAGCGGCACTATTTTGCACACAATGGAATAAATGGCCAGGTCACAAAAATCCCGAAGGCTCAGAGAAGCTTGGGGGAGGGGACCCACTGGAACAGCTGTTGGGAGACAGATGGTAGCCTCCCGTCAAGGCCATCCAGCGTTTTCTTTAAAGTTGGATTGTTTTACCTCTGAGCGGCACTATTTTGCACACAATGGAATAAATGGCCAGGTCACAAGGATCCCGAAGGCTCAGAGAAGGTTGGGGGAGGGGACCCACTGGAACAGCTGTTGGGAGACAGATGGTAGCCTCCCGTCAAGGCCATCCAGCGTTTTCTTTAAAGTTGGATTGTTTTACCTCTGAGCGGCACTATTTTGCACACAATGGAATAAATGGCCAGATCACAAGGATCCCGAAGTCTCAGAGAAGGTTGGGGGAGGGGACCCACTGAAACAGCTGTTGGGAGACAGATGGTAGCCTCCCGTCAAGGCCATCCAGCGTTTTCTTTAAAGTTGGATTGTTTTACCTCTGAGCGGCACTTTTTTGCACACCATGGGCTAAATGGCCAGGTCACATGGACCCCGAAGGCTCAGACAAGGTTGGGGGTGGGGACCCACTGCAATAGCTGTTGGGAGACAGATGATAGCCTCCCGTCAAGGCCATCCAGCGTGTTCTTTAACGTTGGGTTGTTTTACCTCTGAGCGGCACTTTTTTGCACACCATGGGCTAAATGGCCAGATCACATGGACCCCGAAGGCTCAGACAAGGTTGGGGGTGGGGACCCACTGCAATAGCTGTTGGGAGACAGATGGTAGCCTCCCGTCAAAGCCATCCAGCGTGTTCTTTAACGTTGGGCTGTTTTACCTCTGAACGGCAGTTTTTTGCACACCATGGGCTAAATGGCCAGATCACATGGACCCCGAAGGCTCAGACAAGGTTGGGGGTGGGGACCCACTGCAATAGCTGTTGGGAGACAGATGATAGCCTCCCGTCAAAGCCATCCAGCGTGTTCTTTAACGTTGGGTTGTTTTACCTCTGAGCGGCACTTTTTTGCACACCATGGGCTAAATGGCCAGGTCACAAGGACCCCGAAGGCTCAGACAAGGTTTGGGGTGGGGACCCACTGCAATAGCTGTTGGGAGACAGATGGTAGCCTCCCGTCAAGGCCATCCAGAGTGTTCTTTAACGTTGGGTTGTTTTACCTCTGAGCGGCAATTTTTTGCACACAATGGGTTAAATGGCCAGGTCACATGGACCCCGAAGGCTCAGACAAGGTTGGGGGTGGGGACCCACTGCAATAGCTGTTGGGAGACAGATGATAGCCTCCCGTCAAGGCCATCCAGCGTGTTCTTTAACGTTGGGTTGTTTTACCTCTGAGCGGCACTTTTTTTGCACACCATGGGCTAAATGGCCAGGTCAAATGGCCAGGTCACATGGACCCCGAAAGCTCAGAGTAGGTTGGGGGATTGGACCCACTGGAATAGCTGTTGGGAGACAGATGGTAGCCTCCCGTCAAGGCCATCCAGCGTGATATTTAACGTTGGATTGTTTCACCTCTGAACGGCACTTTTTTACACACCATGGGCTAAATGGCCAGGTCACATGGACCCCGAAGTCTGAGAGAAGGTTGGGGGAGGGAACCCACTGGAATAGCTGTTAAGGGACAGTTGGTAGCCTCCCGTCAAGGCCATCCAGCGTGTTCTTTAACGTTGGGTTGTTTCACCTCTGAGCGGCACTTTTTTGCACACCATGGGCTAAATGGCCAGGTCACATGGAACCCGAAGGGTCAGAGAAGGTTGGGGAAAGGGACCCACTGGAATAGCTGTTGGGAGACAGATGGTAGCCTCCCGTCAAGGCCATCCAGCGTGTTCTTTAACGTTGGATTGTTTTACCTCTGAGCGGCACTTTTTTGCACACCATGGGCTAAATGGCCAGGTCACATGGATCCCGAAGGCTCAGAGAGGTTGGGGGAAGGGACCCACTGGAATAGCTGTTAAGGGACAGTTGGTAGCCTCCCATCAAGGCCATGCAGCGTGTTCTTTAACGTTGGGTTTTTTTACCTCTGAGCGGCACTTTTTTGCACACCATGGGCTAAATGGCCAGGTCACATTGACCCCGAAGGCTCAGAGAAGGTTGGGGGAGGGGACCCACTGGAATTGCTGTTGGGAGACAGATGGTAGCCTCCCGTCAAGGCCATCCAGCGTGTTCTTTAACGTTGGATTATTTTACCTCTGAGCGGCACTTTTTTGCACACCATGGGCTAAATGGCCAGGTCATATGGACCCCGAAGGCTCAGAGAAATTTGAGGGAGGGGACCCACTGGAATAGCTGTTAGGAGTCAGATGATAGCCTCCCGTCAAGGCCATCCAGCGTGTTCTTTAACGTTGGGTTGTTTTACCTCTGAGCGGCACTTTTTTGCACACCATGGGTTAAATGGCCAGGTCACATGGACCCCGAAGGCTCAGAGAATGTTGGGGGAGGGGACCCACTGGAACAACTGTTGGGAGACAGATGGTAGCCTCCCGTCAAGGCCATCCAGCGTGTTCTTTAACGTTGGATTGTTTTACCTCTGAGCGGCACTTTTTTGCACACCATGGGCTAAATGGCCAGGTCACATGGACCCCGAAGGCTCAGACAAGGTTGGGGGAAGGGATCCACTGGAATAGCTGTTGGGAGACAGATGGTAGCCTGCCGTCAAGGCCATGCAGCGTGTTCCTTAACGTTGGGTTGTTTTACCTCTCAGCGGCACTTTTTTTGCACACCATGGGCTAAATGATCAGGTCACATGGACCCCGAAGGCTCAGAGAAGGTTGGGGGAAGGGACCCACTGGAATCGCTGTTGGGAGACAGATGGTAGCTCCCGTCAAGGCCATCCAGCGTGTTCCTTAACGTTGGGTTGTTTTACCTCTGAGCGGCACGTTTTTGGACACCATGGGCGAAATGGTCAGGTCACATGAACCCCGAAGTCTCAGAGAATGTTGCGGGAGGGGACCCACTGGAATTGCTGTTGGGAGACAGATGGTAGCCTCCCGTCAAGGCCATCCAGCGTGTTCTTTAACGTTGGGTTGTTTTACCTCTGAGCGGCACTTTTTTGCACACCATGGGCTAAATGGCCAGATCACATGGACCCCGAAGGCTCAGAGAAGGTTGGGGGAGGGGACCCACTGGAATTGCTGTTGGGAGACAGATGGTAGCCTCCCATCAAGGCCATCCATCGTGTTTTCTAACGTGCACAGGGTATGGCTCTCCCGCCCACGGGGCCACGGCTTAACGTCCCATACGACGGACGGCGACCTTTCCAACCTCATCGGTGTCCCCTACTGACCGTGGGCAGGGCGGGGAATTTTGCGGAGATAAATCTCAACGCTGACCCAGCTGGGACTCGAACCTGGGAACTACAGATTACGAGCCTGGCGCGCTACTGACTGAGCCACCCCCGCTCCAGATTCTTCCAAGGATTCGAGTGGAACATCAAAGATGATGATGAATTTGGAAAGGATAATCCAGACATCACTGAGGACTGACGACTGCCGTAGAGTGACTAGCAACCGACTCCAGATGAGACGAGCGCGAGAATTGGGTGGTCACGTGCGCGGAGGAGCCACGTGACCTCAGACGCCTTCCCCTTACTGACACCAGAAGAAGACAAATCACGATACGTCGTCATAAAAACTTTTTATAGCCAATCAAATCTCTTCGTTTCGATCATCATCAGGATCCCCATGCGAAATATTTGGCATTCGCCGTGGCTAGTTGCAGCTGGTTGCTCGTAATGGCCCATATTTTAATGTCTATGTGTATACATAACCTTTGAGTCCGGGGACTTTCATCCTCGATGCGAATGGACCTTTTTCTATTCAATGGCGTAGAACAAAGAGATACAAATGAGAATGGCTCCATTCATTAGTCGCGGCACGGGCTCCTCGTGTCTCGATCCGTGTTTGCATCAATTTCGGTCATCAGCATAATGCGCGCCATCAGAGATCCCGGAGACACTGATATAGAGGGCGCCTGCTGAACCGGAAGTTCCGGCTCTCATCAAGTAGCAAGCACACCGAGTTGCACGAGGAGCGGTGGGGGGGGGATCGTGCAGAGGGCCACGCTGCGGATGCGATGGGGCAGGCTGCTAAGGGATGACGATCATTGCTGAAAACTCTGGCAGAAGTACAGTCGCTGAAAAAAATATCCCAACACTAATGGTTGATTACAGAAATCAGAAAAAATATGTGGCAAGTTTTTTCTTTAAAAATTACTGATCTGGCAACCTTCGTGTACAGTCGCTCAAAAAATATCCGAACACTATGGTTGATTACAGAATTTAGAAAAAAAAAATATCTGGCAAGTTTTATTAGAAATTAGTGATCTGGCATCCTTCGTGTACGTACACAACGGTTGCCAGATCACTAATTTCTAAAAAAACATCGTTGCCAGATATTTTTTCTGAATTCTGCGATCAACCACAGTGTTTGGATATTTTGTTGAGCGACTGTACACGAAGGTTGCCAGATCAGTAATTTCTAAAGAAAATACTTGCCAGATATTTTTTCTGAATTCTGTAATCAACCATTAGTGTTGGGATATTTTTTTCAGCGACTGTACACGAAGGTTGCCAGATCACTAATTTATATACTTAAAAAAAAAATCTAAAAAAATTGTAAAAAATTATCTCACTAATTTCTTAAAAAAATTCGTTGACAGATATTTTTTTCTGAATTCTGTAATCAACCATAGTGTCAGATATTTTTTCGAGCGACTGTACATAAAGTGGGGAATGAAATATCGTCGTCAGCACCAGATTGGTCTAGAAGAGCGTTTCAAAATTTACATCTTTTTTTCCTATTTTTCCAATTGAGAAAAAAATTAACAATTGTTTAAACGATATAATACCGAAGTTTTTTTTCGTAATGTTCAGACAAGGTAGGAATTTTTTTTTTTGCATTCTTAAAGTTGTAAGGCAATTTAAAGATTGCCTAACAGCTCTGTTGGCTAAATCAATGGACTCTGTGCACGCTCTCTAATTAGTTATTTCAAGTCAGCCTCTGTAATTAATTATCATGATGTATAATTAAAATAAAATGTAATTTTAGTAAAATTAACACTCACTGGGTGACTTCTACTCGTCTTATTTTTCGCCATCTTTCTCTCTTTGGAAGCCTAAATCCTCAGCTGAAAATTTTCCACCAAATTACACAGTAACTGAAAAAAAATATGCATATTAATTAAGGAAATGACGTAATGGTTTCCATACATCTGGCTTGTTTTATGCCTTGTGTTTTAGGTTTTACCAAAGTGGAAAATTATAGAAAAAGATTGTTGTCTATGATCTGGATATCTTGCGAAGTTTTTCCAATTTGTTGTAGTTATTATTTTATTGATTATTTTTTCTTTTCCTGTTTTCTTACAGTTTTATCTTTATGAAGATTTTCACTATTATGTATTCGGGTTTTAAAAAGTGCTAATATCATGTAATAATCTGAAATTTTATTTCCTCTCTCTCTCTCTGTCCATTTCCCTTTTTCTCTCTCTCTCTTCCATTTTCCTTTTACTCTTTCTGTCCATTTCCCTTTTTCCTTTTCTCTCTCCCCATTTTCCATTTCTCTCTCTCTCTCTGTCCATTTTTTTTCCTTTTCTCTCTCCCCATTTTCCATTTCTCTCTCTCTCTCTGTCCATTTTTTTTCCTTTTCTCTCTCCCCATTTTCCATTTCTCTCTCTCTCTCTCTGTTTTTTTCCCTTTTCTCTCTCCCAATTTTCCATTTCTCTCTCTCTCTCTCTCTCTGTTTTTTTTCCTTTTCTCTCTCCCCATTTTCCATTTCTCCCTCTCTCTCTCCGTTTTTTTTCCTTTTCTCTCTCCCCATTTTCCATTTCTCTCTCTCTCTCTGTTTTTTTTTCCTTTTCTCTCTCCCCATTTTCCATTTCTCTCTCTCTCTCTGTTTTTTTCCTTTTCTCTCTCCCCATTTTCCATTTCTCTCTCTCTCTCCGTTTTTTTTCCTTTTCTCTCTCCCCATTTTCCATTTCTCTCTCTCTCTCTGTTTTTTTTTCCTTTTCTCTCTCCCCATTTTCCATTTCTCTCTCTCTCTCTGTCTTTTTTTCCTTTTCTCTCTCCCCATTTTCCATTTCTCTCTCTCTCTCTGTTTTTTTTCCTTTTCTCTCTCCCCATTTTCCATTTCTCTCTCTCTCTCTCTGTTTTTTTTCCTTTTCTCTCTCCCCATTTTCCATTTCTCTCTCTCTCTCTGTTTTTTTTTCCTTTTCTCTCTCCCCATTTTCCATTTCTCTCTCTCTCTCTGTTTTTTTTCCTTTTCTCTCTCCCCATTTTCCATTTCTCTCTCTCTCTCTCTCTCTGTTTTTTTTTCCTTTTCTCTCTCCCCATTTTCCATTTCTCTCTCTCTCTGTTTTTTTTTCCTTTTCTCTCTCCCCATTTTCCATTTCTCTCTCTCTCTGTTTTTTTTTCCTTTTCTCTCTCCCCATTTTCCATTTCTCTCTCTCTCTCTGTTTTTTTTCCTTTTCTCTCTCCCCATTTTCCATTTCTCTCTCTCTCTCTCTGTTTTTTTTCCTTTTCTCTCTCCCCATTTTCCATTTCTCTCTCTCTCTGTTTTTTTTTCCTTTTCTCTCTCCCCATTTTCCATTTCTCTCTCTCTCTGTTTTTTTTTCCTTTTCTTTCTCCCCATTTTCCATTTCTCTCTCTCTCTCTCTCTGTTTTTTTTTTCTTTTCTCTCTCCCCATTTTCCATTTCTCTCTCTCTCTCTGTTTTTTTTTCCTTTTCTCTCTCCCCATTTTCCATTTCTCTCTCTCTCTTTTTTTTTCCTTTTCTCTCTCCCCATTTTCCATTTCTCTCTCTCTCTGTTTTTTTTTCCTTTTCTCTCTCCCCATTTTCCATTTCTCTCTCTCTCTCTGTTTTTTTTCCTTTTCTCTCTCCCCATTTTCCATTTCTCTCTCTCTCTCTCTGTTTTTTTTTCTTTTCTCTCTCTCCATTTTCCATTTCTCTCTCTATCTCTGTTTTTTTTCCTTTTCTCTCTCCCCATTTTCCATTTCTCTCTCTCTCTCTCTGCTTTTTTTTTCCTTTTCTCTCTCCCCATTTTCCATTTCTCTCTCTCTCTCTGCTTTTTTTCCTTTTCTCTCTCCCCATTTTCCATTTCTCTCTCTCTCTCTCTGTTTTTTTTCCTTTTCTCTCTCCCCATTTTCCATTTCTCTCTCTCTCTCTCTCTGTTTTTTTCCCTTTTCTCTCTCCCCATTTTCCATTTCTCTCTCCCCATTTTCCATTTCTCTCTCTCTCTCTGTTTTTTCTTTCCTTTTCTCTCTCCCCATTTTCCATTTCTCTCTCTCTCTCTGTTTTTTTTTTCCTTTTCTCTCTCCCCATTTTCCATTTCTCTCTCTCTCTCTGTTTTTTTTTTTTTTTCAAGAAATATTACTCCTAACTGAGTGGGAAAATATGTCATTGCATTATTGGCTCGAATTTTCGTTAAAAAAAATGGAAAACTACAAGTACGACATTTTGGCCAAATAGAAGCATTTTATGCATTCCCTTGTCCAAACCTTGTTGCAGTTTTGTAACTGATATGACGTATACGAGGCGCGGGATTTCAAGGAGAATGAGAAAGAAAACGAAAAAGATCTTAGGGATGAAGGGGATGTCGCAAAAAGTTCCAGACCTTCTGCCTTAACCCATAACCATAAGAACTCACCAATGAAATAGAAAAAAGAGCAAATGATCGTAAATGTTACTAAGACTTTAGTTGGCATTGGTTGGCATCATAAGGCGCGAGAGAGGACGAGATTTCTCTCTTCGTTCTCTTCATCGTTTCGCGCTCGTTTAAGCCAATGACAAGCATCGGCCATGTAAATCATCCGGGTAAAAGCTCGCGCTCAAGCAAGCGACTCATCCCACTGGCGGAAGACTCGCGCGCACAGCAGCGAGAGAGATTTTGATGAATATCCGCAGTTAGAGTTTGCCGCGCGATAGAGTTTCAATTTAATTTATGTCCGTTTTAATGTTTCACCGTGCAGAGCACGAGGAACGCGCTTCGTCATTTGACCTCGTCCTGTACTTGATTCTTGATATTCAGGCACGAGAATCGGCGCATTCGCTTAAAGTGGCTCGGCCAAATCCATCAGTTTAAAGAGCTCGTGTGGAGTGGAGCCGAAGAGATAGGGAAAACCACGATGACCACTTAAAAGTGGACATTTCCCTCCGGAGAGCAGAGGACGATGCTGGTGGTGGAGAAATCGTCCTCCCGATCAACGTTCAACAGTTTCCGCTTCTCTCGGAAAGGAAGTGGAGTGCAGAAGTGAGAGAGGGTAAAAAGGAAAGGGACAGAGAGAGTAAAAAAAAAGGGAAATGGACAGAGAGAGAGAGAGAGAAAGGGAAATGGACAGAGAGAGAGAGAGAAAGGGAAATAGACAGAGAGAGAGAGAAAGTGAAGTGGACAGAGAGAGAGAGAGAGAGAGAGAAAGTGAAGTGGACAGAGAGAGAGAGAGAGAAAGGGAAATGGACAGAGAGAGAGAGAAAGTGAAGTGGACAGAGAGAGAGAGAGAGAAAGTGAAATGGACAGAGAGAGAAAAAAAGGGAAATGGACAGAGAGAGAGAGAGAGAGAGAGAAAGGGAAATGGACAGAGAGAGAGAGAAAGTGAAGTGGACAGAGAGAGAGAGAGAAAGTGAAGTGGACAGAGAGAGAGAGAGAGAGAGAAAGGGAAATGGACAGAGAGAGAGAGAAAGTGAAGTGGACAGAGAGAGAGAGAGAAAGTGAAATGGACAGAGAGAGAAAAAAAGGGAAATGGACAGAGAGAGAGAGAGAAAAAAAGGGAAATGGACAGAGAGAGAGAGAGAGAAAGGGAAATGGACAGAGAGAAAAAAAAGAAATAGACAGACAGAGAAAAAAAGGAAAATGGAAAAAAAGAGAGAGAGACAAAAAAAAGGGAAATGGACGGAGAAAGAGAGAGAGAGAGAAAAGAAATGGACAGAGAGAGAGAACTTTCATTATTTTTTCTCTCTGTCCATTTTCATTTTTTTTCTCTCTGTCCATTTCATTTTTTTTCTCTCTCTGTCCATTTTCATTCTTTCTCTCTCTCTCTCTCCATTTTCATTTTTTTTCTCTCTATTCATTTTCATTTTTTTTCTCTTTCTGTCCATTTTCATTCTTTTCTCTCTCTCTCCATTTTCATTTTTTTTTCTCTCTGTCCATTTTCATTTTTTTTCTCTTTCTGTCTATTTCCATTTTTTTTCTCTCTCTGTCTATTTTCATTCTTTTTCTCTCTCTGCCCATTTTCATTCTTTTCTCTCTCTCTCTCCATTTTCATTTTTTTTTCTCTTTCTGTACATTTCCATTTTTTTTCTCTCTCTGTCCATTCAAATTTTTTTTCTCTCTCTGTCCATTTTCATTCTTTTCTCTCTCTCTCCATTTTCATTTTTTTTCTCTCTGTCCATTTTCATTTTTGTTCTCTTTCTGTCCATTTCCATTTTTTTTCTCTCTCTGTCCATTTAAATTTTTTTCTCTCTCTGTCTATTTTCATTCTTTTTCTCTCTCTGTCCATTTTCATTCTTTTCTCTCTCTCTCCATTTTCATTTTTTTTCTCTCTGTCCATTTTCATTTTTTTTCTCTCTGTCCATTTTCATTTTTTTTCTCTTTCTGTCCATTTCCATTTTTTTTTCTCTCTGTCCATTTTAATTTTTTTCTCTCTCTGTCCATTTCATTTTTTTCTCTCTCTGTCAATTTTCATTTTTTTTCTCTCTCTGTCCATTTTCATTTTTTTTCTCTCTCTGTCTATTTTCATTCTTTTTCTCTCTCTGTCCATTTTCATTCTTTTCTCTCTCTCTCTCCATTTTCATTTTTTTTCTCTCTGTCCATTTTCATTTTTTTTTTTTCTGTCCATTTCCATTTTTTTTCTCTCTCTGTCCATTTAAATTTTTTTCTCTCTCTGTCCATTTTCATTCTTTTCTCTCTCTGTCCATTTTCATTTCTTTTCTCACTGTCCATTTTCATTTTTTTTCTCTTTCTGTCCATTTCCATTTTTTTTCTCTCTCTGTCTATTTTCATTTTTTTTCTCTCTGTCCATTTTCATTTTTTCTCTCTCTGTCCATTTTCATTTTTTTCTCTCTCTGTTCATTTTCATTTTTTCCTCTCTCTGTCATTTTCATTTTTTTTCCTCTCTGTCCATTTTCATTTTTTTTCTCTCTCTGTTCATTTTCATTTTTTTCTCTCTCTGTCTATTTTCATTTTTTCTCTCACTGTCCATTTTCATTTTTTTTCTCTCTCTTTCCCTTTTCATTTTTTTTTCTCTCTGTCCATTTTCATTTTTCTCTCTCTGTCCATTTTCATTTTTTTTTCTCTCTGTCCATTTTCATTTTTTTCTCTCTCTGTCCATTTTCATTTTTTCTCTCTCTGTCCATTTTAATTTTTTTTCTCTCTGTCCATTTTTATTTTTTTTTCTCTCTGTCCATTTTCATTTTTGCTCTCTCTGTCCATTTTCATGCCAATAGAAGATGTCAATAGAATTCGATGCCAATAGAAGAAAAGAGTTGAGGTGCCTGCGATGACTTCTGCTCAGGATTATCCACCAGCTGATAAACATATCCTGTGAATCTATTCACTTGGGGCTGTCAACCCACAAACAAAAAGAAAACACAGCGGAAGATTTTCCCTCCACATAAGCCCACCAGTGCAGCAAAATCAGGATCCATAATCAAGCTCAGAGCCATATATCTGTCCAGTCCAGTAGGTTTACATGGTCAGCACCAGGACCCTGTGTGGTTGACCACTCCTCAGCAGGGTAGAAAAAAAAGAAAAGTAGCCATAGTTGTCCAGATCAGTAGGCCACACTAATCTGGCAGCCCTCCCCTTCCGTTCACTTCCACAAGATAGTATCTCTTTTGAAAGTTACTAACGGTCCGCACCACGAGAAGGCGGGGTTGGACATTAGGTGCTAGGCCTGGCCGGTTCTATGCATCATCACAGGGGATTGGTGCATAGCTCTCCTTCCAGTGACTACTTAGCTGTCATTTACAGACCAATTACAATCGATCAAAAAAAATTACAGTCGATCAAAAAATATCCAAATGCTATGGGTGATTAGAGAATTCAGAAAAAATATCTGACTACGATTTATTTTAGAAAATAGTGATCTGGCAACTTTCGTCTACAGTCGCTCAAAAAAATATCCGAACACTATTGGTGATTACAGAATTCAGGAAAAATATCTGGCCACGACTTTTTTTTTGGGGGGGGAATAGTGATCTGGCAACCTTTGTGTACAGTCGCTCAAAAAATATTCGAACACTATGGGTGATTATAGATTTCAGGAAAAATATCTGGCCACGACATTTTTTTTTCTTAATAGAAAATAGTGATCTGGCAACCTTAGTGTACAGTCGCTCAAAAAAATATCCGAAGACTATGGTTGATTACAGAATTCAGAAGAAAAAAAATCTGACAAGAATTTATTTTACAAATTAGTGATCTGGCAACCTTCGTGTACAGTCGCTCAAAAAAATATCCGAACACTATGGGTGATTACAGAATTCAGAAAAAATATCTGACAATGATTTGTTTTAGAAAACAGTGATCTGGCAACCTTCATGTACAGTCGCTCAAAAAAGTATCCGAACGCTATGGTTGATTACAGAATTCAGGAAAAATATCTGGCCACGACTTTTATTTTTTTTTATGCTTGATTACAGAATTCGGGAAAAATATCTGGCAACAATTCTTTTCCGAAATTAGTAGTGATCTGACAACCTTCGTGTATACAGTCGCTGATAAAAATATCCAAACATTATGGTTGATTACAGAATTCAGAAAAAATATCTGGCAACGTGTTTTTTAGAAATTAGTGATCTGACAACCTTCGTGTATACAGTCGCTGATAAAAATATCCAAACATTATGGTTGATTACAGAATTCAGAAAAAATATCTGGCAACGTGTTTTTTAGAAATTAGTGATCTGACAACCTTCGTGTATACAGTCGCTGATAAAATATCCAAACATTATGGTTGATTACAGAATTCAGAAAAAATATCTGGCAACGTGTTTTTTAGAAATTAGTGATCTGACAACCTTCGTGTATACAGTCGCTGATAAAAATATCCAAACATTATGGTTGATTACAGAATTCAGAAAAAATATCTGGCAACGTGTTTTTTAGAAATTAGTGATCTGACAACCTTCGTGTATACAGTCGCTGATAAAAATATCCAAACATTATGGTTGATTACAGAATTCAGAAAAAATATCTGGCAACGTGTTTTTTAGAAATTAGTGATCTGACAACCTTCGTGTATACAGTCGCTGATAAAAATATCCAAACATTATGGTTGATTACAGAATTCAGAAAAAATATCTGGCAACGTGTTTTTTAGAAATTAGTGATCTGACAACCTTCGTGTATACAGTCGCTGATAAAAATATCCAAACATTATGGTTGATTACAGAATTCAGAAAAAATATCTGGCAACGTGTTTTTTAGAAATTAGTGATCTGACAACCTTCGTGTATACAGTCGCTGATAAAAATATCCAAACATTATGGTTGATTACAGAATTCAGAAAAAATATCTGGCAATGTGTTTTTTAGAAATTAGTGATCTGACAACCTTCGTGTATACAGTCGCTGATAAAAATATCCGAACGTTATGGTTGATTACCAAATTCAGAAAAAATATCGGGCAACGGGTTTTTTTAGAAATTAGTGATCTTGCAACCTTCGTGTACAGTCGCTCAAAAAACATCCGAACACTATGGTTGAATACAGAATTCAGACATATTATCTGTCAGCGATTTCTTTAAAAATTAGTGATCTAGCAATCTTCGTGTACAGAATTCAGAAAAAATATCTGTCCACGATTTTTTTTAGAAATTAGTGATCTAGCAATCTTCGTGTACAGAATTCAGAAAAAAATATCTGGCCACGATTTTTTTAGAAATTAGTGATTTAGCAATCTTCATGTACAGAATTCAGAAAATATATCTGGCCACGGTTTTTTAGAAATTAGTGATCTAGCAATCTTCGTGTACAAAATTCAGAAAAAAAATATCTGGCCACGATTTTTTTTTGGAAATTAGTGATCTAGCAATCTCCGTGTACAGAATTTAGAAAAAAAAATCTGGCCACGATTTTTTTAGAAATTAGTGATCTAGCAATCTTCGTGTATAGAATTCAGAAAAAAATATCTGGCCACGATTTTTTTAGAAATTAGTGATCTAGCAATCTTCGTGTACAGAATTCAGAAAAAAATATCTGGCCACGATTTTTTTAGAAATTAGTGATCTAGCAATCTTCGTGTACAGAATTCAGAAAAAAATATCTGGCCACGTTTTGTTTAGAAATTAGTGATCTAGCAATCTTCGTGTAGAGAATTCAGGAAAAAAAATCTCCTGCGTGTCACGTGACACGAAGGTTGCCAGATCACTAATTTCTAAAAAAAAAATCATTTCCATATATTTTTTCAGAATTTTGTAATCAACCATAGTGTTCGGATATTTTTTTGAGCTACTGTAAACTGTTTCACAAAATGTGTAAAAAATTTTCACAAAATAAAGTATGAGTTATGATTTCCTTCTTTAATCTTCCCTGAAATATCTTTTAACAACTTCCTGTCTGTAATTGTTTTCGTATCTCGTCACCGTATTCGCTTTCATTTCGTTTTGCCATTTAGGCTTGCACGAGCAAGCAGTAAGAATAAAGTGAAAATGACGTCAAAAGAAATCTTTTTCTCTCTTTCGTGCTCTCGCGACAAACCCGACTAAGCCTTTTGGCGGCATCTGCGTGCAACATCCCCAAGCTGCCACAGAACCCGAAGCGCAAATCCATTCCGGGGATGCTCTGGACATCCCCGCATCCGTAACTAACGTGTCGGGATTACGGCTGATCCCTCGGTCGCTTCCAGCCACGCGACCGATGGCATCAACGCAGACGATCCAGGGTATTTGTTCTCGTCTGCTGACGGATAGCAGCCGACAAGTGAAAATGACCTCTGTCCGCAAAGTCTGCTAATATTCCAGAGGAGGTTTCGGAGATTGTGATTGGCGGCAGGTGATGGCTGCCGCCGCCATTCCCCGCCAGTTCCACATGATCCCATTTGGCGCAGATTTTTCGCCGGGTTGCTTTACTAAATGACCTCGTCCATTTGGAGCTCTGACGCGCGAGGATCGACGGAGAATAATTTTACGAGTTTCGAAGTGTGTGTTGGCAGCACTGGTGGGAATGGAACAGTTTCAATGGGTGTTGTTGTTGCTGGGAGATGAGGATTTACTTTTGGATCTGTAGAGATTTTGGGAGCAAATAATGGAAGATAAAATGGCGGGAATGGATGGGGAAGATGTTGTTTCACTTTTTCTGTGGACAAAGTTTCGGCTGCCAGCTTGCTGATTCTTTTCGGGAGTCGTAACTGACTCGAATATCTAGGCAGTTATCTTTCTTGCTAAACTCAGGATATTTTTACGATTGTTTGAATTCAAGATGATTGAAGCGATGACATTGATTATGTTATTTAGTGCAAATATCAGAGGATATTTTATTCCATATTTTAAAAGGAATGGACAGACACGAGAATTTCAGTGACTGTTGCTACAGTCGCTGAAAAAAAAATGTATCCGAACACTATGGTTGATTACAGAATTCAGAAAAAATATCTGGAGCGTGTACACAACTGTACACGCTCCAGTTACCGTTCACAGCAAACTGGAGCGTGTGTAGTTACTGCACACGCTCAATATTTATGTGAGTGGGCCCACACGATCCAGGTTTAGAAATTAGCGATCTGGCAATCTTCGTGTCAAAAAAAAGTATCCGAACACTATGGTTGATTACAGAATTCAGAAAGATATCTGGAGCGTGTACAGCAACTGTACACGCTCCAGTTACCGTTCACAGCAAACTGGAGCGTGTGTAGTTACTGTACACGCTCCAGTTTGCTGTGAACGGTAACTGCACACGCTCAATATTTCTGTGAGTGGGCCCACACGATCCAGGTTTAGAAATTAACGATCTGGCAACCTTCGTGTCAAAAAAAAGTATCCGAACACTATGGTTGATTACAGAATTCAGAAAGATATCTGGAGCGTGTACAGCAACTGTACACCCTCCAGTTACCGTTTACAGAAAAGTGGAGCGTGTATAGCAACTGTACACGCTCCAGTTTGCTGTGAACGGTAACTGCACACGCTCAATATTTCTGTGAGTGGACCCACACGATCCAGGTTTAGAAATTAGCGATCTGGCAATCTTCGTGTCAAAAAAAAGTATCCGAACACTATGGTTGATTACAGAATTCAGGAAAAATATCTGGAGCGTGTACAGCAACTGTACACGCTCCAGTTACCGTTCACAACAAACTGGAGCGTGTGCAGTTACTGTACACGCTCCAGTTTGCTGTGAACGGTAACTGCACACGCTCAATATTTCTGTGAGTGGACCCACACGATCCAGGTTTAGAAATTAGCGATCTGGCAATCTTCGTGTCAAAAAAAAGTATCCGAACACTATGGTTGATTACAGAATTCAGGAAAAATATCTGGAGCGTGTACAGCAACTGTACACGCTCCAGTTACCGTTCACAGCAAACTGGAGCGTGTGTAGTTACTGTACACGCTCCAGTTTGCTGTGAACGGTAACTGCACACGCTCAATATTTCTGTGAGTGGGCCCACACGATCCAGGTTTACAAATTAGCGATCTGGCAATCTTCGTGTCAAAAAGAAGTATCCGAACACTATGGTTGATTACAGAATTCAGAAAAAACATCTGGCACGGATTTTTTTTAGAGATTAGTGACCTGGTAACCTTCATGAACACTATAGTTGATTAGAGAATTCAGAAAAAATATGTTGCAACGATTTCTTTTTGGAAATCAGTGATCTGGCAACTTTCGTGTACAGTCGCTCAAAAAGGTATCCGAACACTATGGTTGATTACCGAATTCAGAAAAAAATATCTCGTTGCGATTTTTTTTTAGAGGTTAGTGATGTGGCAACCTTCGTGTATACAGTCGATCAAAAAAAAAATCCGAACACCTTAGCGAACTTTCAGAATTCGGAAAAAATACCTGGCAACGATTTTTTTTGGAAATTAGAATTCAGAAAAAATATGTAGGAACGATTTTTTTTTAGATATTAGTGATCTGGCAACCTTCGTGTACAGTCGCTGAAAAAAATTTCCTAACACTATGGTTGATTACAGAATTCAGAAAAAATATGTGGGAATGATTTTTTTCATTTTGATCTGGCTAACTACGTGTACAGTCGCTAAAAAATCCTAATAATATGGTTGATTAGAGAATTCAGAAAAAAATATGTGTGAACGATTTTTTTTTGAAATTATTGATCTGGCAACCTTCGTGTACAGTCGCTCAAAAAAGTATCCGAACACTATGGTTGATTACAGAATTCAGAAAAAAAATCTGGTAATGACTTTTTAGATATTAGTGATCTTTTTAGATATTAGTGCATCGTTCGTGTACAGTCGCTCAAAAAATATCCGAAAAATATGGTTGAGTACAGAATTCAGAGAAAATATGTGGCAACGATTTTTTTAAAGATATTTGTGATCTGGTAACCTTCGTGTACAGTCGCTCAAAAAAAGTATCCGAACACTATGGTTGATTACAGAATTCAGAAAAAAAATCTGGCAAAGATTTCTTTTTAGAAATTAATGATCTGGCAACATTTGTGTACCGGTACTTGGTACACGAATAAATATACAATTTTCAACCATCGTGTCCCGTGACACGAAGGTTGTCAGATCACTGATTTCTAAAAAAAAATCGTTGGCAGATATTTTTTTTTATTCTGTAATCAACCATAGTGTTCGGATATTTTTTTGAGCGACTGTATGTTATTTATAATTTAATTTGGAAATATGAAATTTTTATATGTGTATCATATTTTGAAACATTCAATTACCGTATATTTCCGCATATAAGACGATAGTTGAATCATAAAAAAGGCCCCCAAAAACCGGGTCGTCTTATAGGACAGATACAAAAAAAATTAGATTGAAATTTATATAAATTGAAAAATAATAAATAAATAAATACCCCTCAAGCAGCTGCTTGCCACAGAGGTCTGACAGGAGCCTGTCAGTTTATATGCCATAGTAGAAGGTCTGTGAGGATGGCAGGACTTTAGCAGAAAAAAATCAAAATGAAAAAACCCCCTCAAGCAGCTGCTTGCCACAGAGGTCTGACAGGAGCCTGTCAGTTTATATGCCATAGTAGAAGGTCTGTGAAGATGGCAGGACCTCAGCAGAAAAGAATTCAAAATGAGAAATACCCCCTCAAGCAGCTGCTTGCCACAGAGGTCTGACAGGAGCCTGTTAGTTTATATGCCAGAGTAGAAGGTCTGTAAGGATGGCAGGACCTTAGCAGAAAAACAACACAAACATCCATGCCTTACTCGGCTCGAACCAAGGTCCCGTAGATCAGTAGCCAAGCGTGCTAACCACTCGGCCACGGGACGGCCAATAAATTGAAACCATTATAAAATAAAGCAAATCACTCACCAATGTATTTAAAATCCTGCAAAATCCGGGGCGGGGGTGGCTCAGTCGGTATCGCCCAGGCTCGTAATCTGTAGTTCCCAGGTTCGAGTCCCATCTGGGTCAGCGTTGAGATTTATCTCCGCAAAATTCCCCGACCTGCCCACGGTCAGTAGGGGACACCGATGGTCTTGGAAAGGCCGCCGTCCGTCTGATGGGACGTTAAGCCGTGGCCCCGTGTGCGGGAGTGCCATACCCTTTGCACGTTAAAGAACACGCTGGATGGCCTTGACGGGTGGCTACCATTTGTCTCCCAACAACTGTTACAGTGGGTCCCCTCCCCCAACCTTCTCTGAGACTTCGGGGTCCTTGTGACCTGGCCATTTAGCCCATTGTGTGCAAAAAAGTGCCGCTCAGAGGTAAAACAATCAAACGTTAAAGAATACGCTGGATGGCCTTGAGGGGAGGCTACCATCTGTCTCCCAACAGCTGTTCCAGTGGGTCCCCTCCCCAACCTTCTCTGACACTTCGGGGTCCTTGTGACCTGGCCATTTAGCCCATTGTGTGCAAAAAAGTGCCGCTCAGAGGTAAAACAATGAAACGTTAAAGAATACGCTGGATGGATTTGATGGGAGGCTACCATCTGTCTCCCAACAGCTGTTCCAGTGGGTCCCCTCCCCCAACCTTCTCTGACACTTCGGGGTCCTTGTGACCTGGCCATTTAGCCCATTGTATGCAAAAAAGTGCCGCTCAGAGGTAAAACAATCCAACGTTAAAGAACACGCTGGATGGCCTTGACGGGAGGCTACCATCTGTCTCCCAACAGCTGTTCCAGTGGGTCCCCTCCCCTAACCTTCTCTGAGCCTTTGGGGTCCTTGTGACCTGGCCATTTAGCCCATTGTGTGCAAAAAACTGCCACTCAGAGGTAAAACAACCCAACAACCAAAATCCATATTTCCAATATTAGATAATGGAAAGTTGTATTTCTGCATCATACCAATAACAAACTCGTGACTTTATGGTCAAGATCTTGTGGTAATTTCTGCACAATTTTTGTTTTCTGTCGTATTACCAGATTTTTTCTGTTCATGAAACGATTGCACCAACTTACTGTTGCTTTAAATTCTTTGCCTTGTTCCGGATTGACCTGTGCCCATTTCAATGCATAAGCCCTAATCATATTTCTTGTAACAACATAACAAATCTGCCTCTGTTCTTACACCCATTCGGCAACGTTATTTTCTAAATCTGACCAGCAAGCTATTCCTCACCTCATAGAACATTCGTTTGGTTGGCTATCGTTAGGAAGGAAAGAATTCGTTGGTTGACTCTCCTTAGGAAAGAAAAAATTCGTTGGCTGGGTGTCCTTAGGAAGGAAAGAATTCGTTGGTTGGCTGACCTTAGGAAGGAAAGAATTCGTTTGCTGGCTGTCCTTAAGAAGGAAAGAATTCGTTGGTTGGCTATCCTTAGGAAGGAAGGAATTCGTCGGTTGTGTATCCTTAGGAAGGAGATAATTCGTTGGTTGGCTATCCCTAAGGAGGAAAAAATTCTTTGGTTGGCTATCCTTAAGAAGGAAAGATTTCGTTGGTTGGCTATCCTTAGGAAGGAAAGAATTTGTTGGTTGGTTCTCCTCGGGAGGGAAAGAATTTGTTGGTTGGATCTACTTAGGAAGGAAAGAATTCGTTGGTTGGCTCTCCTTAGGAAGGAAAGGATTCGTTTGGTTGGCTATCGTTAGGAAAGAAAGAATTCGTTTGTTGGCTGTCCTTACGAAAGAAAAAATTCGTTGTTTGGCTATCCTTAGGAAGGAAAGTATTCGTTGGGAAGCTGTCCTTAGGAAGGAGAGAATTCGTTGGTTGGCTTTCCTTAGAAAGGAAAGAATTCGTTTGCTGGCTGTCCTTAAGAAGGAAAGAATTCGTTGGTTGGCTATCCTAAAGAAGGAAATAATTCGTTGGTTGGCTATTCTTAGGAAAGGAAGAAATCGTTGGTTGGTTGTCTTTAGGAAGGAAATAATTCGTTGGTTGGCTATTCTTAGGAAAGGAAGAAATCGTTGGTTGGTTGTCTTTAGGAAGGAAAGAATTCGTTGGTTGGTCATCGTTAGGAAAGAAAGAATGCGTTGGTTGACTATCTTTAGGAAGGAGAGAATTCGTTGGCTGGCTGTCCTTAGGAAGGAAAGTATTCGTTGGTTGGCTGTCCTTAGGAATGAAAGTATTCGTTTGTTGGCTATCCATAGGAAGGAAAGAATTCGATGGTTGGTTGTCCTTAGGAAGAAAAGAATTGCTTGGTTGGATATCGTTTGGAAGGAAAAATTCGTTGGTTGGCTTTTCTTAGGAAAGAAAGAATTCGTTGATAGCCTGTCCTTAAAAAGGAAAGAATACTTTGACTAGCAGTCCTTAGAAAGGAAATAATTCGTTGGTCGGCTTTCCTTAGGAAGGAAAGAGTTCGTTGGTTGGCTATCCTTAGGAAGAAAAGAATTCGTTGGTTGGCTATCGTTATTTAGGAAAGAATTGTTGGTTGACTACCCTTAGAAGGAACAGAATTCGTTGTTTGACTATCGTCAGGAAGGAAAGAATTCGTTGGTTAGCTATTTTTAGGTTGGGTTGGGTTGTTTTACCTCTGAGCGGCACTTTTTTGCACACCATGGGCTAAATAGCCAGGTCACATGGACTCCGAAGGCTCAGAGAAGGTTGGGGAGGGGACCCACTGGAACAGCTGTTGGGAGACAGATGGTAGCCTCCCGTCATGGCACAGGGTATGGCTCTTTAAAGTGCACAGGGTATGGCTCTCCCACACACGGGGCCAAGGCTTAACGTCCCATCCGACGGACGGCGGAATTTCCAAGCCCATCGGTGTCCCCTACTGACCGTGGGCAGGGCGGGGAATTTTGCGGAGATAAATCTCAACGCTGACCCAGCAGGAACTCGAACCTGGGAACTACAGAAAAATAGAGAAGCGGGGGTGGCTCAGTCGGTAGCCTGGCTCGCTACCGACTGAGCCACCCCCGCCCCTCTATTTTTAGGAAGGAAAGAATTCGATGGTTGTCTATCCTTCTGAAGGAAAGAATTCGTTGGTTGGCTATTCTTAGGAAGGAAAGAAATCGTTGGTTGGTTATCCTTAGGAAGGAAAGAAATCATTGGTTGCCAATTCTTAGGAAGGAAAAGATTCGTTGGCTGGTTATCCTTAGGAAGAAGAGAATTCGTTGGCTGGCTTCCCTTCGGAAGGAAAGAATTCGTTGGTCGGCTATCCTTAGGAAGGAAGGAATTCTTTGCTTGGCTATGCATAGGGAGGAGAGAATTCTTTGGCTGAATACCCATAAGAAGGACTTAATTCATTGGCTGGGTACCCTTAGGAAAGAGAGAATTCGTTCGCTGGGTACCCTTAGGAAGGAAAGAATTCGTTTGCTGGGTACCCTTAGGAAGGAGAGAATTCGTTTGCTAGGTGCCCTTAGGAAAGAGAGAATTGGTTGGCTGGGTACCCTTAGGAAGGAGAGAATTCGTTGGCTGGGTACCTTAAGGAAGGAGAGAATTCGTTGGCTGGGTACCCTTAGGAAGGAGAGAATTCGTTTGCTGGGTACCCTTAATAAAGAGAGAATTGGTTGGCTGGGTAACCTTAGGAAGGAGAGAATTCGTTGGCTGGGTACCCTTAGGAAAGAGAGAATTGGTTAGCTGGGTAACCTTAGGAAGCAGAGAATTCGTTGGCTGGATACCTTTAGGAAAGAGAGAATTCGTTGGCTGGGTAACCTTAGGAAGGAGACAATTCGTTGGCTGGGTACCCCTAGGAAGGAGAGAATTCGTTGGCTGGGTACACTTAGGAAACAGCGAATTCGTTGGCCGGTTACCCTTAGGAAGGAGAGAATTCGTTGGCCGGGTACCCCTAGGAAGGAGAGAATTCGTTGGCTGGTACCCTTAGGAAGAAGAGAATTCTTTGCTTGGCTATGCTTAGGGAGGAGAGAATTCTTTGGCTGACTACCCATAGGAAGGACTGAATTCGTTGGCTGGGTACCATTAGGAAGGAGGGAATTCGTTTGTTGGGTACCCTTAGGAAAGAGAGAATTGGTTGGCTTGGTACCCTTAGGAAGGAGAGAATTGGTTGGCTGGGTAACCTTAGGAAGGAGAGAATTCGTTGGCTGGGTACCTTTAGGAAGGAGAGAATTCGTTGGCTGGGTAACCTAAGGAAAGAGAGAATTGGATGGCGGGGTAACCTTAGGAAAGAGAGAATTGGTTGGCTGGATACCCTTAGGAAGGAGAGAATTCGTTGGCTGGGTACCCTTAGGAAGGAGAGAATTCGTTGGCTGGGTACCCCTAAGAAGGAGAGAATTCGTTGGCTGGTACCCTTAGGAAGGAGACAATTCTTTGCTTGGCTATGCTTAGGGAGGAGAGAATTCTTTGGCTGACTACTCATAGGAAGGACAGAATTCGTTGGCTGGGTACCCTTAGGAAAGAGAGAATTGGTTGGCTGGGTACCCTTAGGAAGGAGAGAATTCGTTTGTTGGGTACCCTTAGGAAGGAGAGAATTCGATGGCTGGGTACCTTTAGGAAGGAGAGAATTCGTTGGCTGGGTATCCTTAGGAAGGAGAGAATTCGTTTGTTGGGTAACCTTAGGAAAGAGAGAATTGGTTGGCTTGGTACCCTTAGGAAGGAGAGAATTCGTTGGCTGGGTACCCTTAGGAAGGAGAGAATTCGTTGGCTGGGTACCCTTAGGAAAGAGAGAATTGTTTGGCTTGGTACCCTTAGGAAGGAGAGAATTCGTTGGCTGGGTACCATTAGGAAAGAGAGAATTGGTTGGCTGGGTACCCTTAGGAAAGAGAGAATTCGTTGGCTGGGTACCCTTAGGAAGGAGAGAATTGGTTGGCTGGGTACCCATAGGAAAGAGAGAATTCGTTGGCTGGGTACTCTTAGGAAGGAGAGAATTGGTTGGCTGGGTACCCTTAGGAAAGAGAGAATTGGTTGGCTGGGTACCCTTAGGAAGGAGAGAATTCGTTTGTTGGGTACCCTTAGGAAGAAGAGAATTCGTTGGCTGGGTAACTTTAGGAAGGAGAGAATTGGTTGGCTGGGTATCCTTAGGAAGGAGAGAATTCGTTTGTTGGGTACCCTTAGGAAAGAGAGAATTGGTTGGCTGGGTACCCTTAGGAAGGAGAGAATTCGTTGGCTGGGTACCCTTAGGAACGAGAGAATTCGTTGGCTGGGTACCCTTAGGAAAGAGAGAATTGGTTGCCTGGGTACCCTTAGGAAAGAGAGAATTCGTTGGCTGGGTACCCTTGGGAAGGAGAGAATTCGTTGGCTGGGTACCCTTAGGAAAGAGAGAATTGGTTGGCTTGGTACCCTTAGGAAGGAGAGAATTCGTTGGCTGGGTACCCTTAGGAAAGAGAGAATTGGTTGGCTTGGAACCCTTAGGAAGGAGAGAATTGGTTGGCTGGGTACCCTTAGGAAAGAGAGAATTGGTTGGCTGGGTACCCTTAGGAAAGAGAGAATTGTTTGGCTGGGTAACCTTAGGAAGTAGAGAATTGGTTGGCTGGGTACCCTTAGGAAAGAGAGAATTCGTTGGCTGGGTACACTTAGGAAGGAGAGAATTCGTTTGCTGGGTACCCTTAGGAAGGAGAGAATTCGTTGGCTGGGAACTCTTAGGAGGGAGAGAATTCGTTGGCTGGGTACCTTTAGGAAGGAGAGAATTCGTTGGCTGGGTACACTTAGGAAGGAGAGAATTCGTTTGTTGGGTACCCTTACGAAAGAGAGAATTGGTTGGCTGGGTACCCTTAAGAAGGAGGGGATTCGTTGGCTGGGTACCCTTAGGAAGGAGAGAATTCGTTTGTTGGGTACCCTTAGGAAAGAGAGAATTGGTTGGCTGGGTACCCTTAGGAAGGAGAGAATTCGTTGGATGGGTACCCTTAGGAAGGAGAGAATTCGTTGGCTGTGTACGCTTAGGAAAGAGAGAATTCGTTGGATGGGTACCATTAGGAAGGAGAGAATTCGTTGGCTGGGTACCCTTAGGAAAGAGAGAATTGGTTGGCTGGGTACCCTTAGGAAGGAGAGAATTCGTTGGCTGGGTACCCTTAGGAAGGAGAGAATTCGTTGGCTGGGTACACTTAGGAAACAGCGAATTCGTTGGCCGGTTACCCTTAGGAAGGAGAGAATTCGTTGGCCGGGTACCCCTAGGAAGGAGAGAATTCGTTGGCTGGTACCCTTAGGAAGAAGAGAATTCTTTGCTTGGCTATGCTTAGGGAGGAGAGAATTCTTTGGCTGACTACCCATAGGAAGGACTGAATTCGTTGGCTGGGTACCATTAGGAAGGAGGGAATTCGTTTGTTGGGTACCCTTAGGAAAGAGAGAATTGGTTGGCTTGGTACCCTTAGGAAGGAGAGAATTGGTTGGCTGGGTAACCTTAGGAAGGAGAGAATTCGTTGGCTGGGTACCTTTAGGAAGGAGAGAATTCGTTGGCTGGGTAACCTAAGGAAAGAGAGAATTGGATGGCGGGGTAACCTTAGGAAAGAGAGAATTGGTTGGCTGGATACCCTTAGGAAGGAGAGAATTCGTTGGCTGGGTACCCTTAGGAAGGAGAGAATTCGTTGGCTGGGTACCCCTAAGAAGGAGAGAATTCGTTGGCTGGTACCCTTAGGAAGGAGACAATTCTTTGCTTGGCTATGCTTAGGGAGGAGAGAATTCTTTGGCTGACTACTCATAGGAAGGACAGAATTCGTTGGCTGGGTACCCTTAGGAAAGAGAGAATTGGTTGGCTGGGTACCCTTAGGAAGGAGAGAATTCGTTTGTTGGGTACCCTTAGGAAGGAGAGAATTCGATGGCTGGGTACCTTTAGGAAGGAGAGAATTCGTTGGCTGGGTATCCTTAGGAAGGAGAGAATTCGTTTGTTGGGTAACCTTAGGAAAGAGAGAATTGGTTGGCTTGGTACCCTTAGGAAGGAGAGAATTCGTTGGCTGGGTACCCTTAGGAAGGAGAGAATTCGTTGGCTGGGTACCCTTAGGAAAGAGAGAATTGTTTGGCTTGGTACCCTTAGGAAGGAGAGAATTCGTTGGCTGGGTACCATTAGGAAAGAGAGAATTGGTTGGCTGGGTACCCTTAGGAAAGAGAGAATTCGTTGGCTGGGTACCCTTAGGAAGGAGAGAATTGGTTGGCTGGGTACCCATAGGAAAGAGAGAATTCGTTGGCTGGGTACTCTTAGGAAGGAGAGAATTGGTTGGCTGGGTACCCTTAGGAAAGAGAGAATTGGTTGGCTGGGTACCCTTAGGAAGGAGAGAATTCGTTTGTTGGGTACCCTTAGGAAGAAGAGAATTCGTTGGCTGGGTACCTTTAGGAAGGAGAGAATTGGTTGGCTGGGTATCCTTAGGAAGGAGAGAATTCGTTTGTTGGGTACCCTTAGGAAAGAGAGAATTGGTTGGCTGGGTACCCTTAGGAAGGAGAGAATTCGTTGGCTGGGTACCCTTAGGAACGAGAGAATTCGTTGGCTGGGTACCCTTAGGAAAGAGAGAATTGTTTGGCTTGGTACCCTTAGGAAGGAGAGAATTCGTTGGCTGGGTACCCTTAGGAAAGAGAGAATTGGTTGCCTGGGTACCCTTAGGAAAGAGAGAATTCGTTGGCTGGGTACCCTTGGGAAGGAGAGAATTCGTTGGCTGGGTACCCTTAGGAAAGAGAGAATTGGTTGGCTTGGTACCCTTAGGAAGGAGAGAATTCGTTGGCTGGGTACCCTTAGGAAAGAGAGAATTGGTTGGCTTGGAACCCTTAGGAAGGAGAGAATTGGTTGGCTGGGTACCCTTAGGAAAGAGAGAATTGGTTGGCTGGGTACCCTTAGGAAAGAGAGAATTGTTTGGCTGGGTAACCTTAGGAAGTAGAGAATTGGTTGGCTGGGTACCCTTAGGAAAGAGAGAATTCGTTGGCTGGGTACCCTTAGGAAGGAGAGAATTCGTTTGCTGGGTACCCTTAGGAAGGAGAGAATTCGTTGGCTGGGAACTCTTAGGAGGGAGAGAATTCGTTGGCTGGGTACCTTTAGGAAGGAGAGAATTCGTTGGCTGGGTACACTTAGGAAGGAGAGAATTCGTTTGTTGGGTACCCTTACGAAAGAGAGAATTGGTTGGCTGGGTACCCTTAGGAAGGAGGGAATTCGTTGGCTGGGTACCCTTAGGAAGGAGAGAATTCGTTTGTTGGTTACCCTTAGGAAAGAGAGAATTGGTTGGCTGGGTACCCTTAGGAAGGAGAGAATTCGTTGGATGGGTACCCTTAGGAAGGAGAGAATTCGTTGGCTGTGTACGCTTAGGAAAGAGAGAATTCGTTGGCTGGGTACCATTAGGAAGGAGAGAATTCGTTGGCTGGGTACCCTTAGGAAAGAGAGAATTGGTTGGCTGGGTACCCTTAGGAAGGAGATAATTCGTTGGCTGGGTACCCTTAGGAAGGAGAGAATTCGTTTGTTGGGTACCCTTAGGAAAGAGAGAATTGGTTGGCTGGGTACCCTTAGGAAGGAGAGAATTCGTTGGCTGGGTACCCTTAGGAAAGAGAGAATTCGTTGGCTGGGTTCACTTAGGAAATAGAGAATTCGTTGTCTGGGTACCTTTAGGAAGGAGAGAATTGGTTGGCTGGGTACCCTTATGAAGGAGAGAATTCGTTGGCTCGGTACCTTTAGGAAGGAGAGAATTCGTTGGCTAGGTAAACTTAGGAAAGAGAGAATTGGTTGGCTGGGTAACGTTAGGAAGGAGAGAATTCGTTGGCTGGGTACCTTTAGGATGGAGAGAATTCGTTGGTTGGGTACCCTTAGGAAGGAGAGAATTCATTTGCTGGGTACCCTTAGGAAAGAGACAATTGGTTGGCTGGGAAACCTTAGAAAGGAGAGAATTCGTTGTCTGGGTACCATTAGGAAAGAGAGAATTGGTTGGCTGGGTAACCTTAGGAAGGAGAGAATTCGTTGGCTGGGTACCCTTTGGAAAGAGAGAATTCGTTGGCTGGGTAACTTAGGAAGGAGAGAATTCGTTGGCCGGGTACCCTTAGGAAGGAGAGAATTCGTTGGCTGGGTACCCTTAGGAAGGAGAGAATTCGTTGGCTGGGTACCCTTAGGAAGGAGAGAATTCGTTTGTTGGGTACCCTTAGGAAAGAGAGAATTGTTTGGCTGGGTACCCTTAGGAAAGAGAGAATTCGACGGCAGGGTACCCTTAGCAAGGAGAGAATTCGTTTGCTGGGTACCCTTAGGAAAGAGAGAATTCGTTGGCTGGGTACGCTTAGGAAGGAGAGAATTCGTTGGCTGGGTACCTTTAGGAAGGAGAGGATTCGTTGGCTGGGTACCCTTAGGAAAGAGAGAATTTGTTGGCTGGGTACCCTTAGGAAAGAGAGAATTCGTTTGTTGGGTACCCTTAGGAAGGAGAGAATTCGTTGGCTGGGTACCCTTAGGAAGGAGAGAATTCGTTGGCTGGGTACCCTTAGGAAAGAGAGAATTCGTTGGCTGGGTACCCTTAGGAAGGAGAGAATTGGTTGGCTGGGTACCCTTAGGAAGGAGAGAATTCGTTGGCTGGGTACCTTTAGGAAAGTGAGAATTCGTTGGCTGGGAACTCTTAGGAAGGAGAGAATTCGTTGGCTGGGTACCTTTAGGAAGGAGAGAATCAGTTGGCTGGGTACACTTAGGAAGGAGAGATTTCGTTTGTTGGGTACACTTAGGAAAGAGAGAATTGGTTGGCTGGGTACCCTTAGGAAGGAGAGAATTCGTTGGCTGGGTACCGTTAGGAAGGAGAGAATTCGTTGGCTGGGTACCATTAGGAAGGAGATAATTCGTTGGCTGGGTACCCTTAGGAAAGAGAGAATTGGTTGGCTGGGAACCCTTAGGAAGGAGAGAGTTCTTTGTCTGGGTTCCCTTAGGAAGGAGAGAATTCGTTTGCTGGGTACCCTTAGGAAAGAGGGAATTGGTTGGCTGGGTACCCTTAGGAAGGAGAGAATTCGTTGGATGGGTACCCTTAGGAAAGAGAGAATTCGTTGGCTGGGTACCATTAGGAAGGAGAGAATTCGTTGGCTGGGTACCCTTAGGAAAGAGAGAATTGGTTGGCTGGGCACCCTTAGGAAGGAGAGAATTCATTGTCTGGGTTCCCTTAGGAAGGAGAGAATTCGTTTGCTGGGTACCCTTAGGAAAGAGAGAATTAGTTGGCTGGGTACCCTTAGGAAGGAGAGAATTCGTTGGCTTAGTACCCTTAGGAAGGACAGAATTCGTTTTCTGGGTACCCTTAGGAAGGAGAGAATTCGTTGGCTGGGTACCTTTAGGAAGGAGAGAATTCGTTGGCTGGGTACCCTTAGGAAGGAGAGAATTCGTTTGTTGGGTACCCTTAAAAAAGAGAGAATTGGTTGGCTGGGTACCCTTAGGAAGGAGAGAATTCGTTGGCTGGGTACCCTTAGGAAAGATAGAATTCGTTGGCTGGGTTCACTTAGGAAAGAGAGAATTCGTTGGCTGGGTACCTTTAGGAAGGAGAGAATTGGTTGGCTGGGTACCCTTAGGAAAGAGAGAATTCGTTGGCTGGGCACCCTTAGGAAGGAGAGAATTCGTTGGCTAGGTACCCTTAGGAAAGAGAGAATTCGTTGGCTGGGTACCCTTATGAAGGAGAGAATTCGTTGGCTCGGTACTTTTAGGAAGGAGAGAATTCGTTGCCTGGGTACCCTTAGGAAAGAGACAATTGGTTGGCTGGGTAACCTTAGGAAGGAGAGAATTCGTTGGCTGGCTACCTTTAGGATGGGGAGAATTCGTTGGTTGGGTACCCTTAGGAAGGAGAGAATTCGTTTGCTGGGTACCCTTAGGAAAGACAGAATTTGTTGGCTGCGAAACCTTAGGAAGGAGAGAATTCGTTGTCTGGGTACCATTAGGAAAGAGAGAATTGGTTGGCTGGGTAACCTTAGGAAGGAGAGAATTCGTTGGCTGGGTACCCTTAGGAAAGAGAGAATTCGTTGGCTGGGTAACTTAGGAAGGAGAGAATTCGTTGGCCGGGTACCCTTAGGAAGGAGAGAATTCGTTTGTTGGGTACTCATAGGAAGGAGAGAATTCGTTGGCTGGGTACCTTTAGGAAGGAGAGAATTGATTGGCTGGGTATCCTTAGGAAGGAGAGAATTCGTTTGTTGGGTACCCTTAGGAAAGAGAGAATTGGTTGGCTGGGTAACCTTAGGAAGGAGAGAATTCGTTGGCTGGGTACCCTTAGGAAGGAGAGAATTGGGTGGCTGGGTACCCTTAGGAAGGAAAGAATTCGTTGGCTGGGTACCCTTAGGAAAGAGAGAATTCGTTGGCTGGGTATGCTTAGGAAAGAGAGAATTTGTTGGCTTGGTACCCTTAGGAAGGAGAGAATTGGTTGGCTTGGTACCCTAAGGAAGGAGAGAATTCGTTGTCTGGGTACCCTTAGGAAGGAGAGAATTCGTTGGCTGGGAACGCTTAGGAAAGAGAGAATTCGTTGGCTGGGTACCCTCAGGAAGGAGAGAATTCGTTGGCTGCGTACCCTTAGGAAAGAGAGAATTGTTTGGCTTGGTACCCTTAGGAAGGAGAGAATTTGTTGGCTGGGTACCCTTAGGAAAGAGAGAATTTTTTGGCTGGGTACCCTTAGGAAAGAGAGAATTGGTTGGCTGGGTACCCTTAGGAAGGAGAGAATTGGTTGGCTGGGTACCCTTAGGAAAGAGAGAATTCGTTGGCTGGGTAACCTTAGGAAGGAGAGAATTCGTTTGCTGGGTACCCTTAGGAAAGAGAGAATTCGTAGGCTGGATACCCTTAGGAAGGAGAGAATTCGTTTGCTGGGTACCCTTAGGAAAGAGAGAATTGGTTGGCTGGTTACCCTTAGGAAGGAGAGAATTGGTTGGCTGGGTACCCTTAGGAAAGAGAGAATTCGTTGGCTGGGTACCCTTAGGAAAGAGAGAATTCGTTGGCTGGGTACCATTAGGAAGGAGAGAATTCGTTGGCTGGGTACCCTTAGGAAAGAGAGAATTGGTTGGCTGGGCACCCTTAGGAAGGAGAGAATTCTTTGTCTGGGTTCCCTTAGGAAGGAGAGAATTCGTTTGCTGCGTACCCTTAGGAAAGAGGGAATTGGTTGGCTGGGTACCCTTAGGAAGGAGAGAATTCGTTGGCTGGGTACCCTTAGGAAGGAGAGAATTCGTTTGCTGGGTACCCTCAGGAAGGAGAGAATTCGTTGGCTGCGTACTCTTAGGAAAGAGAGAATTGTTTGGCTTGGTACCCTTAGGAAGGAGAGAATTCGTTGGCTGGGTACCCTTAGGAAAGAGAGAATTGGTTGGCTGGGTACCCTTAGAAAAGAGAGAATTGGTTGGCTGGGTACCCTTAGGAAGGAGAGAATTGGTTGGCTGGGTACCCTTAGGAAAGAGAGAATTCGTTGGCTGGGTAACCTTAGGAAGGAGAGAATTCGTTTGCTGGGTACCCTTAGGAAAGAGAGAATTCGTAGGCTGGATACCCTTAGGAAGGAGAGAATTCGTTTGCTGGGTACCCTTAGGAAAGAGAGAATTGGTTGGCTGGTTACCCTTAGGAAGGAGAGAATTGGTTGGCTGGGTACCCTTAGGAAAGAGAGAATTGGTTGGCTGGGTACCCTTAGGAAAGAGAGAATTCGTTGGCTGGGTACCATTAGGAAGGAGAGAATTCGTTGGCTGGGTACCCTTAGGAAAGAGAGAATTGGTTGGCTGGGCACCCTTAGGAAGGAGAGAATTCTTTGTCTGGGTTCCCTTAGGAAGGAGAGAATTCGTTTGCTGCGTACCCTTAGGAAAGAGGGAATTGGTTGGCTGGGTACCCTTAGGAAGGAGAGAATTCGTTGGCTGGGTACCCTTAGGAAGGAGAGAATTCGTTTGCTGGGTACCCTCAGGAAGGAGAGAATTCGTTGGCTGCGTACTCTTAGGAAAGAGAGAATTGTTTGGCTTGGTACCCTTAGGAAGGAGAGAATTCGTTTGCTGGGTACCCTTAGGAAAGAGGGAATTGGTTGGCTGGGTACCCTTAGGAAGAAGAGAATTCTTTGGCTGGGTACCCTTAGGAAGGAGAGAATTCGTTGGCTGGGTACCCTTAGGAAGGAGAGAATTCGTTTGCTGGGTACGCTTAGGAAAGAGAGAATTTGTTGGCTTGGTACCCTTAGGAAGGAGAGAATTGGTTGGCTTGGTACCCTTAGGAAGGAGAGAATTCGTTGGCTGGGTACCCTTAGGAAGGAGAGAATTCGTTGGCTGGGTACGCTTAGGAAAGAGAGAATTCGTTTGCTGGGTACCCTCAGGAAGGAGAGAATTCGTTGGCTGCGTACCCTTAGGAAAGAGAGAATTGTTTGGCTTGGTACCCTTAGGAAGGAGAGAATTCGTTGGCTGGGTAACCTTAGGAAAGAGAGAATTGGTTGGCTGGGTACCCTTAGGAAGGAGAGAATTCGTTGGCTGCCTACCCTTAGGAAAGAGAGAATTGTTTGGCTTGGTACCCTTAGGAAGGAGAGAATTCGTTGGCTGGGTACCCTTAGGAAAGAGAGAATTGGTTGGATGGGTACCCTTAGGAAGGAGAGAATTGGTTGGCTGGGTACCCTTAGGAAAGAGAGAATTCGTTGGCTGGGTACCCTTAGTTAGGAGAGAATTCGTTTGCTGTGTACCCTTAGGAAAGAGAGAATTCGTTGGCTGGGTACCCTTAGGAAGGAGAGAATTCGTTTGATGGGTACCCTTAGGAAGGAGAGAATTGGTTGGCTGGGTACCCTTAGGAAGGAGAGAATTGGTTGGCTGGGTACCCTTAGGAAAGAGAGAATTCGTTGGCTGGGTACCATTAGGAAGGAGAGAATTCGTTGCCTGGGTACCCTTAGGAAAGAGAGAATTGGTTGGCTGGGCACCCTTAGGAAGGAGAGAATTCTTTGTCTGTGTACCCTTAGGAAAGAGGGAATTGGTTAGCTGGGTACCCTTAGGAAGGAGAGAATTCGTTGGCTGGGTACCCTTAGGAAGGAGAGAATTCTTTTGCTGGGTACCCTTAGGAAAGAGAGAATTAGTTGGCTGGGTACCCTTAGGAAGGAGAGAATTCGTTGGCTTAGTACCCTTAGGAAGGAGAGAATTCGTTTTCTGGGTACCCTTAGGAAGGAGAGTATTCGTTGGCTGGGTACCTTTAGGAAGGAGAGAATTCGTTGGCTGGGTACCCTTAGGAAGGAGAGAATTCGTTTGTTGGGTACCCTTAAAAAAGAGAGAATTGGTTGGCTGGGTACCCTTAGGAAGGAGAGAATTGGTTGGCTGGGTACCCTTAGGAAAGAGAGAATTCGTTTGCTGGGTACCATTAGGAAGGAGAGAATTCGTTGGCTGGGTACCCTTAGGAAAGAGAGATTTGGTTGGCTGGGCACCCTTAGGAAGGAGAGAATTCTTTGTCTGGGTACCCTTAGGAAAGAGGGAATTGGTTGGCTGGGTACCCTTAGGAAGGAGAGAATTCGTTGGCTGGGTACCCTTAGGAAGGACAGAATTCGTTTGCTGGGTACCCTTAGGAAAGAGAGAATTAGTTGGCTGGGTACCCTTAGGAAGGAGAGAATTCGTTGGCTTAGTACCCTTAGGAAGGAGAGAATTCGTTTTCTGGGTACCCTTAGGAAGGAGGGAATTCGTTGGCTGGGTACCTTTAGGAAGGAGAGAATTCGTTGGCTGGGTACCCTTAGGAAGGAGAGAATTCGTTTGTTGGGTACCCTTAAAAAAGAGAGAATTGGTTGGCTGGGTACCCTTAGGAAGGAGAGAATTCGTTGGATGGGTACCCTTAGGAAAGAGAGAATTCGTTGGCTGGGTTCACTTAGGAAGGAGAGAATTGGTTGGCTGGGTACCTTTAGGAAGGAGAGAATTGGTTGTCTGGGTACCCTTAGGAAAGAGAGAATTCGTTGGCTGGGTACCCTTAGGAAGGAGAGAATTCGTTGGCAGGGTACCCTTATGAAAGAGAGAATTCGTTGGCTGGGTACCCTTATGAAGGAGAGAATTCGTTGGCTCGGTACCTTTAGGAAGGAGAGAATTCGTTACCTGGGTACCCTTAGGAAAGAGACAATTGGTTGGCTGGGTAACCTTAGGAAGGAGAGGATTCGTTGGCTGGGTACCTTTAGGATGGAGAGAATTCGTTGGTTGGGTACCCTTAGGAAGGAGAGAATTCGTTTGCTGGGTACCCTTAGGAAAGACAGAATTGGTTAGCTTCGAAACCTTAGGAAGGAGAGAATTCGTTGTCTGGGTACCATTAGGAAAGAGAGAATTGGTTGGCTGGGTAACCTTAGGAAGGAGAGAATTCGTTGGCTGGGTACCCTTAGGAAAGAGAGAATTCGTTGGCTGGGTAACTTAGGAAGGAGAGAATTCGTTGGCCGGGTACCCTTAGGAAGGAGAGAATTCGTTGGCTGGGTACCCGTAGGAAGGAGAGAATTCTTTGGCTGGGTACCCTTAGGAAGGAGAGAATTCGTTTGTTGGGTACCCTTAGGAAAGAGAGAATTGTTTGGCTGGGTACCCTTAGGAAGGAGAGAATTGGTTGGCTCGGTACCCTTAGGAAGGAGAGAATTGGTTGGCTGGCTACCCTTAGGAAGGAGAGAATTCGTTTGCTGGGTACCCTTAGGAAAGAGAGAATTGGTTGGCTGGGTACCCTTAGGAAGGAGAGAATTCGTTTGCTGGGTACCTTTAGGAAGGAGAGAATTCGTTGGCTGGGTACCCTTAGAAAGGAGAGAATTCGTTTGCTGGGTACCCTTAGGAAAGAGAGAATTGGTTAGCTGGGTAACCTTAGGAAGCAGAGAATTCGTTGGCTGGATACCCTTAGGAAAGAGAGAATTCGTTGGCTGGTACCCTTAGGAAGGAGAGAATTCTTTGCTTGGCTATGCTTAGGGAGGAGAGAATTCTTTGGCTGACTACCCATAGGAAGGACTGAATTCGTTGGCTGGGTACCCTTAGGAAGGAGAGAATTCGTTTGTTGGGTACCCTTAGGAAAGAGAGAATTGGTTGGCTTGGTACCCTTAGGAAGGAGAGAATTGGTTGGCTGGGTAACCTTAGGAAGGAGAGAATTCGTTGGCTGGGTACCTTTAGGAAGGAGAGAATTGTTTGGCTGGGTACCCTTAGGAAAGAGAGAATTCGTTGGCTGGGTACCCTTAGGAAGGAGAGAATTCGTTGGCTGGGTACACTTAGGAAAGAGAAAATTCGTTTGCTGGGTACCCTTAGGAAGGAGAGAATTCGTTGGCTGGGTACTTTTAGGAAGGAGAGAATCCGTTGGCTGGGTACCCTTAGGAAGGAAAGAATTCGTTTGCTGGGTACCCTTAGGAAAGAGAAAATTGGTTGGCTGGGTAACCTTAGGAAAGAGAGAATTGGTTGGCTGGGTGCCCTTAGGAAGGAGAGAATTCGTTGGCTGGGTACCCTTAGGAAGGAGAGAATTCGTTTGCTGGGTACCCCTAAGAAGGAGAGAATTCGTTGGCTGGTACCCTTAGGAAGGAGAGAATTCTTTGCTTGGCTATGCTAAGGGAGGAGGGAATTCTTTGGCTGACTACTCATAGGAAGGACTGAATTCGTAGGCTGGGTACCCTTAGGAAAGAGAGAATTGGTTGGCTGGGTACCCTTAGGAAGGAGAGAATTCGTTTGTTGGGTACTCATAGGAAGGAGAGAATTCGTTGGCTGGGTACCTTTAGGGAGGAGAGAATTGATTGACTGGGTATCCTTAGGAAGGAGAGAATTCGTTTGTTGGGTACCCTTAGGAAAGAGAGAATTGGTTGGCTTGGTACCCTTAGGAAGGAGAGAATTCTTTGGCTGGGTACCCTTAGGAAGGAGAGAATTGGTTGGCTGGGTACCCTTAGGAAGGAGAGAATTCGTTGGCTGGGTACCCTTAGGAAAGAGAAAATTCGTTGGCTGGGTACGCTTAGGAAAGAGAGAATTTGTTGGCTTGGTACCCTTAGGAAGGAGAGAATTGGTTAGCTTGGTACCCTTAGGAAGGAGAGAATTCGTTGCCTGGGTACCCTTAGGAAGGAGAGAATTCGTTGGCTGGGTACCCTTAGGAAGGAGAGAATTCGTTGGCTGGGTACGCTTAGGAAAGAGAGAATTCGTTGGCTGGGTACCCTCAGGAAGGAGAGAATTCGTTGGCTGCGTACCCTTAGGAAAGAGAGAATTGTTTGGCTTGGTACCCTTAGGAAGGAGAGAATTCGTTGGCTGGGTACCCTTAGGAAAGAGAGAATTGTTTGGCTGGGTACCCTTAGGAAAGAGAGAATTGGTTGGCTGGGTACCCTTAGGAAGGAGAGAATTCGTTGGCTGCCTACCCTTAGGAAAGAGAGAATTGTTTGGCGTGGTACCCTTAGGAAGGAGAGAATTCGTTGGCTGGGTACCCTTAGGAAAGAGAGAATTGGTTGGCTGGGTACCCTTAGGAAAGAGGGAATTGGTTGGCTGGGTACCCTTAGGAAGGAGAGAATTGGTTGGCTGGGTACCCTTAGGAAAGAGAGAATTCGTTGGCTGGGTACCCTTAGGAAGGAGAGAATTCGTTTGCTGGGTACCCTTAGGAAAGAGAGAATTCGTTGGCTGGGTACCCTTAGGAAGGAGAGAATTCGTTGGCTCGGTACCCTTAGGAAAGAGACAATTCGTTTGTTGGGTACCCTTAGGAAGGAGAGAATTGGTTGGCTGGGTACCCTTAGGAAAGAGAGAATTCTTTGGCTGGGTACCCTTAGGAAAGTGAGAATTGGTTGGCTGGGTACCCTTAGGAAAGAGAGAATTCGTTGGCTGTGTACCTTTAGGAAGGAGAGAATTCGTTGGCTCGGTACCCTTAGGAAGGAGAGAATCCGTTGGCTGGGTACCCTTAGGAAGGAAAGAATTCGTTTGCTGGGTACCTTTAGGAAAGAGAAAATTCGTTGGCTGGGTATCCTTAGGAAGGAGAGAATTCGTTGGCTGGGTACCTTTAGGAAGGATAGAATTCGTTGGCTGGGTACCTTTAGGAAGGAGAGAATTTGTTGGCTGGGTACCTTAGGAAAGAGAGAATTCGTTTGTTGGGTACCCTTAGGAAGGAGAGAATTCGTTGGCTGTGTATCCATAGGGAGGAGAGAATTCGTTTGTTGGGTACCCTTAGGAAATTGAGAATTGGTTATCTTGGTACCCTTAGGAAGGAGAGAATTCTTTGGCTGGGTACCCTTAGGAAAGAGAGAATTCGTTGGCTGGGTACCTTTAGGAAAGAGAGAATTCGTTGGCTGGGAAAAATATGTAACTGGCGTACCTCTTATATATATTGATCAGTAGTTCTCAACCTTTTATGCTTCATGTACGCCATGGAAATGTGTATGTAGCTGGCATACCCCTTATATAGATAGATCAGTGGTTCTCAAACTTTTATACTTCATGTACCTCCTGGAAATGTGTATGTAACTTGCGTACCCCTTATATAGATCGATCAATAGTTCTCAAACTTTTATACTTCACGTACCTCTTAGAAATGTGTATGTAACTGGCATACCACTTATATAGATTGATCAATAGTTCACAAACTTTTATACTTCACGTTCCTCTTGGAAATGTGTTTGTAACTGGCGTACCCCTTATATAGATCGATCAGTAGTTCCCAACCTTTCATGCTTCACGTACCTCTTGGAAATGTGTATGTAACTGGCGTAACCCTTATATAGATAAATCAGTGGTTCTCAAACTTTCATGCTTCACGTACGTCTTGGAAATGTGTATGAAACTGACATACCCCTTATATAGATCGATCAGTAGTTCTCAACGTTTTATGCTTCACGTACCTCCTGGAAATGTGTATGTAACTGGCGTACGTCTTATATAGATAGATCAGTGGTTCTCAAACTTTTATAGTTCACGTGTCTCTTGGAAATGTGTATGTAACTGGCGTACCCCTTATATAGAAAAATCGGTGGTTCTCAAACTTTTATACTTCACGTACCTCCTGGAAATGTGTATGTAACTCGCGTACCCCTTATATAGATCGATCAATAGTTCACAACCTTTTATATTTCAAGTACCTCTTAGAAATGTGTATGTAACTGGCGTACCCCTTATATAGATCGATCAGTAGTTCTCAACCTTTCATGCTTCACGTACCTATTGGAAATGTGTATGTAACTGGCGTACCCCTTATATAGATTGATCAGTAGTCCTCAACCTTTCATGTTTCACGTACCTCTATGAAATGTGTATGTAACTGACATACCTATTATATAGATTGATCAGTAGTTCTCAACCTTTCATGCTTCACGTACCTCTTGGAAATGTGTATGTAACTGACATACCCCTTATATATATCGATCAATAGTTCTCAAACTTTTATACTTCACGTACATCCTGGAAATGTGTATGTAACTGGCATACGCCTTATATAGATAGATCAGTGCTTATCAAATTTTATACTCAACGTACCTCCTGGAAATCTGTTTGTAACTGGCGTACCCCTTATATAGATGGATCAGTAGTTCCCAACCTTTTATACTTCACATACCTCATGCAAATGTGTATGAAACTGGCGTACCTCTTATATAGATTGATCAGTAGTTCTCAAACTTTTATGCTTCACGTACCTCTTGGAAATGTTTATGTAACTGGCGTACCCCTTATATAGATAAATCAGTGGTTCTCAAACTTTTATACTTCACGTACCTCTTGGAAATGTGTATGTAACTGGCGTACCTCTTATATAGATTGATCAGTAGTTCTCAACCTTTTATACTTCACGTACCTCTTGGAAATGTGTATGTAACTGGCGTACCTCTTATATAGATTGATCAATAGTTCACGAACTTTTATGCTTCATGTACCCCATGGAAATATGTATGTAACTGGCGTACCACTTATATAGATCGATCAGTAGTTCTCAAACTTTTATGCTTCATGTACCACATGGAAATATGTATGTAACTGGCATACCCTTTATATAGATTGGTCAGTAGTTCTCAGCCTTTTTTACTTCACGTACCTCTTGGAAATGTGTATGTAACTGACACACCCCTTATATAGATCGATCAATAGTTCTCAACCTTTTATACTCTACGTACCTCCTGGAAATGTGTATGTAACTGGCGCACGACTTATATAGATCTATCAGTAGTTCTGAAACTTTTATACTTGACGTACTCCTGGAAATGCGTATGTAACTGGCGTACCCCTTATATAGATCGATCAATAGTTCTTAAACTTTTATACTTCAGGTACCTCTTGGAAATGTGTTTGTAACTGATATACCCCTTATATAGATCGATCAGTAGTTCTCAAACTTTTATACTTCACGCACCTCCTGGAAATGTGTATGTAACTGGCAAACCCCTTATATAGATTGGTCAGTAGTTCTCAAACTTTTATACTTCACGTACCTCTTGGAAATGTGTATGTAACTGGCATACCGCTTGTATATATTGATCAGTATTTCTCAAACTTTCATGCCTCACGTACCTTTTTGAAATGTGTATGTAACTGGCGTAAACCCTTATATAGATAAATCAGTGGTTCTCAAACTATTATACTTCACGTACCTCTTGGAAATGTATATGTAACCGGCGTACCCCTTACATAGATTGATCAGTAGTTCTCAACCTTTTATACTTCCCGTACCTCTTGGAAATACGTATGCAACTGGCGTACCCCTTATATAGATCGATCAGTAGTTCTCAACATTTTATGCTTCACGTACCTCTTGGAAATCCGTATGTAACTGGCGTACCCCTTATATAGATTGATCAATAGTTCTCAAGCTTTTATACTTCACGTACCTCTTGGAAACGTGTATGTAACTGGCGTACCCCTTATATAGATTGATCAGTAGTTCTCAACCTTTTATACTTCACGTACCTCTTGGAAATATTCATGTAACCGGCGTACCTCTTATATAGATTGATCAGTAGTTCTCAACCTTTTATACTTCCCGTACCTCTTGGAAATGTGTATGTAACTGGAGTACCCCTTATATAGATTGATCAATAGTTCTCAAGCTTTTACACTTCACGTACCTCTTGGAAATGTGTATGTAACTGGTGTACCCCTTATATAGATTGATCAGTAGTTCTCAACCTTTTATACTTCACGTACCTCTTGTAAATGTTCATGTAACCGGCGTACCCTTTATATAGATTAATCAATAGTTCTCAAACTTTTATGCTTCATGTATGTAACTGGCGTACCCCTTATATAGATCGATCAATAGTTCTCAACCTTTTATACTTCACGTACCTCTTAGAAATGGGTATGTAACTGGCATACCCTTTATATAGTTTGAAAAATCGTTCTCAACCTTTTATACTTCACGTACCTCCTGGAAATGTGTATGTAACTGTCATACGCCTTATATAGATAGATCAGTGCTTATCAAATTTTATACTTCACGTACCTCCTGGAAATCTGTTTGTAACTGGCGTACCCCTTATATAGATCGATCAGTAGTTCTCAAAGTTTTATGCTTCACGTACCTCCTGTAAATGTGTATGTAACTGGCGTACGCCTTATATAGATAGATCAGTGGTTCTCAAACTTTTATAGTTCACGTATCTCCTGGGAATCTGTTTGTAACTGGCGTTCCTCTTATATAGATTGATCAGTAGTTCTCAAAATTTTATGCTTCACGTACCTCTTGGAAATGAGTATGCAACTGGCGTAGCCCTTATATAGATAAATCAGTGGTTCTCAAACTTTTATACTTCACGTACCTCCTGGAAATGCGTATGTTACTGGCGTACCACTTATATAGACTGATCAATAGTTCTCAACATTTTATACTTCACATACCTCTTGGAAATGTGAATGTAACTGGCGTACCTCTTATATAGATTGATCAGTAGTTCTCAACCTTTTATGCTTCACGTACTTCTCGTAAATGTGTATGTAACTGGCGTACCCCTTCTATAGAAAAATCGGTGGTTCTCAAACTTTTATACTTCACGTACCTCCTGGAAATGTGTATGTAACTCGCGTACCCCTTATATAGATCGATCAATAGTTCTCAACCTTTTATACTTCACGTACCACTTAGAAATGTGTATGTAACTGGCATACCCTTTATATAGATTGAAAAATCGTTCTCAACCTTTTATACTTTATGAACCTCCTGGAAATGTGTATGTAACTGGCGTACCTCTTATATAGATTGATCAGTAGTTCTCAACCTTTTATGCTTCACGTACCACTTGGAAATGTGTATGTAACTGGCGTACCTCTTATATAGATTGATCAGTAGGTCTCAACCTTTTATGCTTCACGTACTTCTCGCAAATGTGTATGTAACTGGCGTACCTCTTATATAGATTGATCAGTATTTCTCAACCTTTTATACTTCACGTACCTCTTGGAAATGTGTATGTAACTGGCGTACCCCTTATATATAGATAAATCGGTGGCTCTCAAACTTTCATACTTCACGTACCTCCCTGGAAATGCGTATATAACTCGCGTACCCCTTATATAGATTGATCGATAGTTCTCAACCTTTTATACTTCACGTACCTCTTGGAAATGTGTATGTAACTGGCGTACCTCTTATATAGATTGATTAGTAGTTCTCAACCTTTATGCTTCACGTACCTCTTGGAAATGTGTATGTAACTGGCGTACCCGTTATATAGATAAATCGGTGGTTCTCAAACTTTCATACTTCACGTACCCCCTGGAAATGCGTATATAACTCGTGTACCCCGTATATAGATTGATCAATAGTTCTCAACCTTTTATACTTCACGTACCTCTTGTAAATGTGTATGTAACTGGCGTACCTCTTATATAGATTGATCAGTAGTTCTCAACCTTTTATGCTTCACGTACCTCTTGGAAATGTGTATGTAACTGGCGTACCTCTTATATAGATTGATCAGTAGTTCTCAACCTTTTATGCTTCACGTACTTCTCGCAAATGTGTATGCAACTGGCGTACCTCTTATATAGATTGATCAGTATTTCTCAACCTTTTATACTTCACGTACCTCTTGGAAATGTGTATGTAACTGGCGTACCCCTTATATATAGATAAATCGGTGGCTCTCAAACTTTCATACTTTACGTACCTCCCTGGAAATGCGTATATAACTCGCGTACCCCTTATATAGATTGATCGATAGTTCTCAACCTTTTATACTTCACGTACCTCTTGGAAATGTGTATGTAACTGGCGTACCTCTTATATAGATTGATTAGTAGTTCTCAACCTTTATGCTTCACGTACCTCTTGGAAATGTGTATGTAACTGGCGTACCCGTTATATAGATAAATCGGTGGTTCTCAAACTTTCATACTTCACGTACCCCCTGGAAATGCGTATATAACTCGTGTACCCCGTATATAGATTGATCAATAGTTCTCAACCTTTTATACTTCACGTACCTCTTGTAAATGTGTATGTAACTGGCGTACCTCTTATATAGATTGATCAGTAGTTCTCAACCTTTTATGCTTCACGTACCTCTTGGAAATGTGTATGTAACTCGCGTACCCCTTATATAGATCGATCAATAGTAGTCAACCTTTTGTACTTCAAGTACCTCTTAGAAATGTGTATGTAACTGGCATACCCTTTATATAGATTGAAAAATAGTTCACAAACTTTTATACTTCACGTACCTCTTGGAAATGTGTTTGTAACTGGCGTACCCGTTATATAGATCGATCAGTAGTTCTCAACCTTTCATGTTTCACGTACCTATTGGAAATGTGTATGTAACTGTCGTACCCCTTATATAGATGAATAAGTAGTTCTCAAACTTTTATACTTCACGTACCTCCTTGAAATGCGTATGAAACTGGCGTACCCCTTATATAGATGAATAAGTAGTTCTCAAACTTTTATACTTCACGTACCTCCTGGAAATGCGTATGTTACTGGCGTACCACTTATATAGACTGATCAATAGTTCTCAACATTTTATACTTCACATACCTCTTGGAAATGTGAATGTAACTGGCGTACCTCTTATATAGATTGATCAGTAGTTCTCAACCTTTTATGCTTCACGTACTTCTCGTAAATGTGTATGTAACTGGCGTACCCCTTCTATAGAAAAATCGGTGGTTCTCAAACTTTTATACTTCACGTACCTCCTGGAAATGTGTATGTAACTCGCGTACCCCTTATATAGATCGATCAATAGTTCTCAACCTTTTATACTTCACGTACCACTTAGAAATGTGTATGTAACTGGCATACCCTTTATATAGATTGAAAAATCGTTCTCAACCTTTTATACTTTATGAACCTCCTGGAAATGTGTATGTAACTGGCGTACCTCTTATATAGATTGATCAGTAGTTCTCAACCTTTTATGCTTCACGTACCACTTGGAAATGTGTATGTAACTGGCGTACCTCTTATATAGATTGATCAGTAGGTCTCAACCTTTTATGCTTCACGTACTTCTCGCAAATGTGTATGTAACTGGCGTACCTCTTATATAGATTGATCAGTATTTCTCAACCTTTTATACTTCACGTACCTCTTGGAAATGTGTATGTAACTGGCGTACCCCTTATATATAGATAAATCGGTGGCTCTCAAACTTTCATACTTCACGTACCTCCCTGGAAATGCGTATATAACTCGCGTACCCCTTATATAGATTGATCGATAGTTCTCAACCTTTTATACTTCACGTACCTCTTGGAAATGTGTATGTAACTGGCGTACCTCTTATATAGATTGATTAGTAGTTCTCAACCTTTATGCTTCACGTACCTCTTGGAAATGTGTATGTAACTGGCGTACCCGTTATATAGATAAATCGGTGGTTCTCAAACTTTCATACTTCACGTACCCCCTGGAAATGCGTATATAACTCGTGTACCCCGTATATAGATTGATCAATAGTTCTCAACCTTTTATACTTCACGTACCTCTTGTAAATGTGTATGTAACTGGCGTACCTCTTATATAGATTGATCAGTAGTTCTCAACCTTTTATGCTTCACGTACCTCTTGGAAATGTGTATGTAACTGGCGTACCTCTTATATAGATTGATCAGTAGTTCTCAACCTTTTATGCTTCACGTACTTCTCGCAAATGTGTATGCAACTGGCGTACCTCTTATATAGATTGATCAGTATTTCTCAACCTTTTATACTTCACGTACCTCTTGGAAATGTGTATGTAACTGGCGTACCCCTTATATATAGATAAATCGGTGGCTCTCAAACTTTCATACTTTACGTACCTCCCTGGAAATGCGTATATAACTCGCGTACCCCTTATATAGATTGATCGATAGTTCTCAACCTTTTATACTTCACGTACCTCTTGGAAATGTGTATGTAACTGGCGTACCTCTTATATAGATTGATTAGTAGTTCTCAACCTTTATGCTTCACGTACCTCTTGGAAATGTGTATGTAACTGGCGTACCCGTTATATAGATAAATCGGTGGTTCTCAAACTTTCATACTTCACGTACCCCCTGGAAATGCGTATATAACTCGTGTACCCCGTATATAGATTGATCAATAGTTCTCAACCTTTTATACTTCACGTACCTCTTGTAAATGTGTATGTAACTGGCGTACCTCTTATATAGATTGATCAGTAGTTCTCAACCTTTTATGCTTCACGTACCTCTTGGAAATGTGTATGTAACTCGCGTACCCCTTATATAGATCGATCAATAGTAGTCAACCTTTTGTACTTCAAGTACCTCTTAGAAATGTGTATGTAACTGGCATACCCTTTATATAGATTGAAAAATAGTTCACAAACTTTTATACTTCACGTACCTCTTGGAAATGTGTTTGTAACTGGCGTACCCGTTATATAGATCGATCAGTAGTTCTCAACCTTTCATGTTTCACGTACCTATTGGAAATGTGTATGTAACTGTCGTACCCCTTATATAGATGAATAAGTAGTTCTCAAACTTTTATACTTCACGTACCTCCTTGAAATGCGTATGAAACTGGCGTACCCCTTATATAGATGAATAAGTAGTTCTCAAACTTTTATACTTCACGTACCTATTGGAAATGTGTATGTAACTGGCGTACCTCTTATATAGATTGATCAGTTGTTCTCAACCTTTCATGCTTGACGTACCTCTTGGAAATGTGTATGTAACTGGCGTACGCCTTATATAGATCGATCAATAGTTCTCAACCTTTTATACTTCACGTACATCCTGGAAATGTGTATGTAACTGGCATACGCCTTATATAGATAGATCAGTGCTTATCAAATTTTATAGTCAACGTACCTCCTGGAAATCTGTTTGTAACTGGCGTACCCCTTATATAGATCGATCAGTAGTTCTCAAACTTTTATGCTTCATGTACCACATGGAAATATGTATGTAATTGGCATACCCCTTATATAGATTGGTCAGTAGTTCTCAACCTTTTTCACTTCACGTACCTTTTGGAAATGTGTATGTAACTGACACACCCCTTATATAGATCGATCAATAGTTCTCAACCGTTTATACTCTACGTACCTCCTGGAAATGTGTATGTAACTGGCGTACCCCTTATATAGATCGATCAGTAGTTCTTAAACTTTTATACTTCACGTACCTCTTGGAAATGTATATGTAACCGGCGTACCCCTTACATAGATTGATCAGTAGTTCTCAACCTTTTATACTTCCCGTACCTCTTGGAAATGTGTATGTAACTGGCGTACCCCTTATATAGATCGATCAGTAGTTCTTAACCTTTTATACTTCACGTACCTCCTGGAAATCCGTATGTAACTGGCGTACCCCTTATATAGATTGATCAATAGTTCTCAAGCTTTTATACTTCACCTACCTCTTGGAAATGTGTATGTATCTGGCGTACCCCTTATATAGATTGATCAGTAGTTCTCAACCTTTTATACTTCACGTACCTCCTGGAAATCCGTATGTAACTGGCGTACCCCTTATATAGATTGATCAATAGTTCTCAAGCTTTTATACTTCACCTACCTCTTGGAAATGTGTATGTAACTGGCGTACCCCTTATATAGATTGATCAGTAGTTCTCAACCTTTTATACTTCACGTACCTCCTGGAAATCCGTATGTAACTGGCGTACCCCTTATATAGATTGATCAATAGTTCTCAAGCTTTTATACTTCACCTACCTCTTGGAAATGTGTATGTAACTGGCGTACCCCTTATATAGATTAATCAGTAGTTCTCAACCTTTTATACTTCACGTACCTCTTGGAAATGTTCATGTAACCGGCGTACCCCTTATATAGATTAATCAATAGTTCTCAAACTTTTATGCTTCATGTATGTAACTGGCGTACCCCTTATATAGATCGATCAGTAGTTCTCAAACTTTTGTACTTCACGTACCTCCTGGAAATGTGTATGTAACTGGCATACCCCTTATAGAGATTGGTCAGTAGTTCTCAACCTTTTATACTTGACGTACCACCTGGAAATGTGTATGTAACTGGCAAACCCCTTATATAGATTGGTCAGTAGTTCTCAACCTTTATACTTCACGTACCTCTTGGAAATGTGTATGTAACTGGCATACCCCTTGTATATATTGATCAGCATTTCTCAAACTTTTATACCAAACGTACCTTTTTGAAATGTGTATGTAACTGGCGTACCCCTTATATAGATAAATCAGTGGTTCTCAAACTATTATACTTCACGTACCTCTTGGAAATGTATATGTAACCGGCGTACCCCTTACATAGATTGATCAGTAGTTCTCAACCTTTTATACTTCCCGTACCTCTTGGAAATGTATATGTAACCGGCGTACCCCTTACATAGATTGATCAGTAGTTCTCAACCTTTTATACTTCCCGTACCTCTTGGAAATGTGTATGTAACTGGCGTACCCCTTATATAGATCGATCAGTAGTTCTTAACCTTTTATACTTCACGTACCTGCTGGAAATCCGTATGTAACTGGCGTACCCCTTATATAGATTGATCAATAGTTCTCAAGCTTTTATACTTCACCTACCTCTTGGAAATGTGTATGTAACTGGCGTACCCCTTATATAGATTGATCAGTAGTTCTCAACCTTTTATACTTCACGTACCTCCTGGAAATCCGTATGTAACTGGCGTACCCCTTATATAGATTGATCAATAGTTCTCAAGCTTTTATACTTCACCTACCTCTTGGAAATGTGTATGTAACTGGCGTACCCCTTATATAGATTGATCAGTAGTTCTCAACCTTTTATACTTCACGTACCTCCTGGAAATCCGTATGTAACTGGCGTACCCCTTATATAGATTGATCAATAGTTCTCAAGCTTTTATACTTCACCTACCTCTTGGAAATGTGTATGTAACTGGCGTACCCCTTATATAGATTGATCAGTAATTCTCAACCTTTTATACTTCACGTACCTCTTGGAAATGTTCATGTAACCGGCGTACCCCTTATATAGATTAATCAATAGTTCTCAAACTTTTATGCTTCATGTATGTAACTGGCGTACCCCTTATATAGATCGATCAGTAGTTCTCAACATTTTATGCTTCATGTACCCCATGGAAATATGTATGTAACTGGCAAACCCCTTATATAGATTGGTCAGTAGTTCTCAAATTTTATACTTCACATACCTCTTGGAAATGTGTATGTAACTGGCATATTCCTTATATAGATTATTCAGTAGTTCTCAACCTTTTATACTTGACGTACCTTCTGGAAATGTGTATGCAACTGGCGTACCCCTCGTATAGATAGATAAAACTATAGTTATAGTATAACAATGAGAATAAAATAAAACATATATCAGTGGTTCTCAACATTTTATGCTTCACGTACCCCCTGGAAATGTGTATGTAACTGGCGTACCCCTTGTATAGGTCGATCACTAGTTCTCAAACTTTTATGCTTCATGTACCCCATGGAAATATGTATGTAACTGGCATACTCCTTATATAGATTGATCAGTAGTTCTCAACCTTTTATACTTGACGTACCTCCTGGAAATGTGTATGTAACTGGGGTACCCCTTATATAGATCGATCAGTAGTTCTCAACCTTTTATACTTCACGTACCATTTTGAAATGTGTATGTAACTGGCATACCCCTTATATAGATCGATCATATATAATCTCAACCTATCTATATAATCTCAACCTTTTATACTTCACGAACCTCTTGGAAAGGTCTATGTAACTGGCGTACCTCTTATATAGATTGATCAATAGTTCTCAACCTTTTATACTTCACGTACCTCTTGGAAATGTGTATGTAACAGGCATACCCCTTATATAGATCGATCAGTAGTTCTCAACCTTTTATACTTCACGTACCTGTTGGAAATGTATATGTAACTGGCATACCCCTTATATAGATAAATCAGTGGTTCTCAACCTTTTATACTTCACGCACCTCTTGGAAATGTGTATGTAACTGGCGTACCCCTTATATAAATCTATCAGTAGTTCTCAACCTTTTATACTTCACGTACCTCCTGGAAATGTGTATGTAACTTGCATACCCCTTATATAGATTGGTCAGTAGTTCTCAACCTTTTATACTTGACGTACCTCCTGGAAATGTGTATGTAACTGGGGTACCCCTTATATAGATCGATCAGTAGTTCTCAACCTTTTATACTTCACGTACCATTTTGAAATGTTTATGTAACTGGCATACCCCTTATATAGATCGATCATATATAATCTCAACCTATCTATGTAATCTCAACCTTTTATACTTCACGAACCTCTTGGAAAGGTGTATGTAACTGGCGTACCTCTTATATAGATTGATCAATAGTTCTCAACCTTTTATACTTCACGTACCTCTTGGAAATGTGTATGTAACAGGCATACCCCTTATATAGATAAATCAGTGGTTCTCAACCTTTTATACTTCACGTACCTCTTGGAAATGTGTATGTAACAGGCATACCCCTTATATAGATCGATCAGTAGTTCTCAACCTTTTATACTTCACGTACCTCTTGGAAATGTATATGTAACTGGCATACCCCTTATATAGATAAATCAGTGGTTCTCAACCTTTTATACTTCACGTACCTCTTGGAAATGTGTATGTAACTGGCATACCCCTTATATAGATCGATCAGTAGTTCTCAACCTTTTATACTTCACGTACCTTTTTGAAATGTGTGTGTAACTGGCATACTCCTTATATAGATCGATCATTTATAATCTCAACCTATCTATATAATCTCAACCTTTTATACTTCACGTACCACTTGGAAAGGTGTATGTAACTGGCGTACCTCCTATATAGATTGATCAGTAGTTCTCAACCTTTTATACTTCACGTACCTCTTGGAAATGTGTATTTAACTGGCATACCCCTTATATAGATCGAACAGTAGTTCACAACCTTTTATACTTCACGTACCTCTTGGAAATGTGTATGTAACTGGCATACCCCTTATATAGATAAATCAGTGGTTCTCAACCTTTTATACTTCACGTACCTCTTGGAAATGTGTATGTAACTGGCATACCCCTTATATAGATAAATCAGTGGTTCTCAACCTTTTATACTTCAAGTACCTCTTGGAAATGTGTATGTAACTGGCATACCCCTTATATAGATAAATCAGTGGTTCTCAACCTTTTATACTTCAAGTACCTCTTGGAAATGTGTATGTAACTGGCGTACCTCTTATATAGATTGATCAGTAGTTCTCAACCTTTTATACTTCACGTACCTCTTGGAAATGTGTATGTAACTGGCATACCCCTTATATAGATAAATCAGTGGTTCTCAACCTTTTATACTTCAAGTACCTCTTGGAAATGTGTATGTAACTGGCGTACCTCTTATATAGATTGATCAGTTGTTCTCAACCTTTTATACTTCACGTACCTCTTGGAAATGTGTATGTAACTGGCATACCCCTTATATAGATAAATCAGTGGTTCTCAACCTTTTATACTTCAAGTACCTCTTGGAAATGTGTATGTAACTGGCGTACCTCTTATATAGATTGATCAGTAGTTCTCAACCTTTTATACTTCACGTACCTCTTGGAAATGTGTATGTAACTGGCATACCCCTTATATAGATAAATCAGTGGTTCTCAACCTTTTATACTTCAAGTACCTCTTGGAAATGTGTATGTAACTGGCATACCCCTTATATAGATAAATCAGTGGTTCTCAACCTTTTATACTTCAAGTACCTCTTGGAAATGTGTATGTAACTGGCATACCCCTTATATAGATAAATCAGTGGTTCTCAACCTTTTATACTTCAAGTACCTCTTGAAAATGTGTATGTAACTGGCGTACCTCTTATATAGATTGATCAGTAGTTCTCAACCTTTTATACTTCACGTAACTCTTGGAAATGTGTATGTAACTGGCGTAGCTCTTATATAGATTGATCAATAGTTCACGAACTTTTATAGTTCACGTACCTCTTGAAAATGTCTATGTAACTGATTTACCCATTAGAGATAGATAAAACTATTTTTGTAATATAATAATCCCAACTTAGCGACTTTGCTACCAGATCTAGCGACCTTTGACCTCTCACGGCGTACCGCAAAAAAATTTACCTCGTACAGTCGCTCAAAAAAGTATCCGAACACTATGGTCGATTACAGAGTTCAGAAAAAATATCTGGAGTGTGTACAGCAAGTGTACACGCTCCAGTTACCGTTCACAGCAAACTGGAGCGTGTGCGTTACTGCACACGCTCAATATTTATGTGAGTGGGCTCACACGATAGAGGTTTAGAAATTAGCGATCTGGCAACCTTCGTGTCAAAAAAAAATATCGGAACACTATGGTTTATTACAGAATTCAGGAAAAAATATCTGGCAACGATTTTTTTTTAGAAATTAGTGATCTGGCAACCTTCGTGTTACGTAACACAGAATTACAGAATTCAGAAAAAATATCTGGCAACGATTTCTTCTTTTTTTTTTGAAATTAGTGATCTGGCAAATTTTGTGTACAGTCGGTCAAATAAATATCCGAACATTATGGTTGATTAGAGAATTTAGAAAAAATATCTGGCAACGATTGTTTTATAAATTAGGGATCTGGCAACCTTGGTGTCACGTGACACCAATGTTGCCAGATCACTAATTTCTAAAAAAAAAATCTTTGCTTGATATTTTTTGTGAATTCACTATTCAACGGTATTTTTTCGGATATTTTTTGGGCGACTGTACACCCCACGTTTGAGAACCCATGTATATATATATGCAATTTGAATAAGAGGAGTCGTTCGAAACACTATGAACAGTTTATTGACAATAATTTCTGTACAGTGACAGCGCTGTGAACATAGCACACCAGTGTTCCAGTTAATACTTCTACAATATATACACTGCCCTGCTGTTTTAATCTAAACCATTCTTTCAATTCGAATACACCTGAAAACAGAAGAGGGCGCTTCCCCCGCTGAAAACATCGTTCGTAACAATTTTCTACAACACGAACAACGAATCTATTTCTCAACATGACAAAGACAGTGATGGAGTCTTTATTCATCATCACTATTCGCGTGCAATCATCAAAATGGTTGTCTCCAAGCACTGAATGACGTCACGAGCACGGGAAAATTAAACCAGCTGATAAGCAGACGATATCAGAGACAGCGATGACGTCATTTTTTATGAACATTTTTGGCTCACCCATTCTTTTCGTATGTTAGTAATAGTTTATGATAGGGTAATTATGAATGAATAGAATTTTATCTGAAACTAATTTTGTGTTTAACGAATAGTTTTCATTATCTTGTGTCCACTTGATGATGTACAGTCGCTGAAAAAAAATATTCGAACACTGTGGTTGATTACAGAATTCAGAAAAAAATATCTGGCAGCGTTTATTCATTTTTTTTTTTTTTGGAATTAGTGATCTGGTAACACTTCGTGTACCGGTACGTTTAGGGTGTCACGAAGTGGCAACACTTCGTGAACACCCTAAACGTATAGTGTGTATAATACCTAAACGTTAACGTATAGTACCTAACGTATAGTACCTAAACACCCCTTCGTGAAGTGGCAACACTTCGTGACACGAAGTGTTGCCAGATCGCTAATTCCTAAAAAATATCGTTGCCAGATATTTTTTCTGAATTCTGTAACCAACCATAGTGTTCGGATATTTTTTTTAACGACTGTACGTTGTCAACCTCGAATTTTCGTGTATAAAGGATTTTGGATTTTTTTTTTATCAATGTTTTGGGGGGAGGGTATAAGAAAAAAATAAAAAATAAACCTTATTGTCCGTAACCGAGAACCTCCTCCCAAACCTTTTGCAAAATATATTCTTAATCCTTGTATGCTTAACATTCCAGTTTCTTGTACAGTCGGACAAAAAAAATCTCAACACCATGGTTGATTACAGAATGCAGAAAAAAAATATCTGGCAACGATTCCTTTAGAAATTAGTGATCTGACAACCTTCGTGTACAGTCGATCAAAAAAACATCCGAACGCTATGGTTGATTACAGAATTCAGAAAAAGATATCTGGCAACGATTTTTTTTTTAAAAATTAGTGATCTGGCAAACTTTGTGTACAGTCGCTCACAAAAATATCTGAACGCTATGGTTGATTGGGAGACAGATGGTAGCCTCCCGTCAAGACCATCCAGCGTGTTCTTTACCGTTGGATTGTTTTACCTCTGAGCGGCACTTTTATGCACAACATGGACTAAATGGCCAGGTCACATGGACCCCGAAGGCTCGGAGAAGGTTGGGGGAGGGGACCCACTGGAACAGCTGTTGGGAGACAGATGGTAGCCTCCCGTCAATGCCATCCAGCGTGTTCTTTAACGTTGGGTTGTTTTACCTCTGAGCGGCACTTTTTTGCACACCATGGGCTAAATGGCCAGGTCACATGAACCCCGAAGGCACGGAGAAGGTTGGGGGAGGGGACCCACTGGAACAGCTGTTGGGAGACAGATGGTAGCCTCCCGTCAATGCCATCCAGAGTGTTCTTTAACATTGGGTTGTTTTACCTCTGAGCGGCACTTTTTTGCACACCATGGGCTAAATGGCCAGGTCACATGGACCCCGAAGGCTCGGAGAAGGTTGGGGGAGAGGACCCACTGGAACAGCTGTTGGGAGACAGATGGTAGCCTCCCGTCAATGCCATCCAGCGTGTTCTTTAACGTTGGGTTGTTTTACCTCTGAGCGGCACTTTTTTGCACACCATGGGCTAAATGGCCAGGTCAAATGGCCAGGTCACATGGACCCCGAAAGCTCAGAGAAGGTTGGGGGAGGGGACCCACTGGAATAGCTGTTGGGAGACAAATGGTAGCCTCCCGTCAAGGCCATCCAGCGTGTTCTTTAACGTTGGGTTGTTTTACCTCTGAGCGGCACTTTTTTGCACACCATGGGCTAAATGGCCAGGTCAAATGGCCAGGTCACATGGACCCCGAAAGCTCAGAGTAGGTTGGGGGAGGGGACCCACTGGAATAGCTGTTGGGAGACAGATGGTAGCCTCCCGTCAAGGCCATCCAGCGTGTTCTTTAACGTTGGGTTGTTTTACCTCTGAGCGGCACTTTTTTGCACACCATGGGCTAAATGGCCAGGTCAAATGGCCAGGTCACATGGACCCCGAAAGCTCAGAATAGGTTGGGGGAGGGGACCCACTGGAACAGCTGTTGGGAGACAGATGGTAGCCTTCCGTCAAGGCTATCCAGCGTGTTCTTTAACGTTGGGTTGTTTTACCTCTGAACGGCAGTTTTTTGCACACCATGGGCTAAATGGCCAGGTCACATGGACCCCGAAGGCTCAGAGAAGGTTGGGGGAGGGGACCCACTGGAACAGCTGTTGGGAGACAGATGGTAGCCTCCCGTCAAGGCCATCCAGCGTGTTCTTTAACGTTGGATTGTTTTACCTCTGAGCGGCACTTTTTTTTCTCACCATGGGCTAAATGGCCAGGTCACATGGACCCCGAAGGCTCAGAGAAGGTTGGGGGAGGGGATCCACTGTAACAGCTGTTGGGAAACAGATGGTAGCCTCCCGTCAAGGCCATCCAGCGTGTTCTTTAACGTTGGATTGTTTTATCTCTTAGCAGCACTTTTTTGCGCACCATGGGCTAAATGGCCAGGTCACATGGACCCCGAAGGCTCAGAGAAGGTTGGGGGAGGGGATCCACTGTAACAGCTGTTGGGAAACAGATGGTAGCCTCCCGTCAAGGCCATCCAGCGTGTTCTTTAACGTTGGATTGTTTTATCTCTTAGCAGCACTTTTTTGCGCACCATGGGCTAAATGGCCAGGTCACATGGACCCCGAAGGCTCAGAGAAGGTTGGGGGAGGGGATCCACTGTAACAGCTGTTGGGAAACAGATGGTAGCCTCCCGTCAAGGCCATCCAGCGTGTTCTTTAACGTTGGATTGTTTTATCTCTTAGCAGCACTTTTTTGCGCACCATGGGCTAAATGGCCAGGTCACATGGACCCCGTAGGCTCAGAGAAGGTTGGGGGAGGGGATCCACTGGAACAGGTGTTGGGAGACAGATGGTAGCCTCCCGTCAAGGCCATCCAGCGTGTTCTTTAACGTGCACAGGGTATGGCTCTCCCTCACATGGGGCCACGGCTTAACGTCCCATCCGACGGACGGCGGTCTTTCCAAAACCCATCGGTGTCCCCTACTGACCGTGGGAATGGCGGGGATTTTTGCGCAGATAATTCTCAACGCCCACCCAGCTGGGACTCGAACCTGGATTATAACGCTGCGGACTGAGCTATAAAAATAGGTATTACTAAAACAGAAAATATTATTGGTAAATAAAGATGGAAAACATCAAAAATCGTTTTGACACCAGAACTGAGAATTTAAATTTCTAAAGAATCTTATTTTAGACAGAAAAATCGATAAAACTGATTAACTAACACAATTAATCATCAAATTGCTTGGAGATAAAGTTTTTTGAATAACAGATTTACAAGTTATGATAATAATAGTTAGTGTTGTTGACTTTTCAAGGTCAACTGCTATTAAGATCTTGCACAAAAGACGATCACGAGATTTCCAGAAAAGTTTTTGAAAACCGTTTGGTTGCTGAATAATTTCTTTTTTTAGTTACAAGTGAAGAGCATTTTGAATTGAACGATTTTTAATTGGTTGCTCAAGGATCTACTTTACACATTGAGAAAATTCCTGTCACAATTTTTTCGATTTGACAACAAACTACAGATTATTTTATCTCGCAGTACATATCGTCTGCAGTTTGCACGAGACGAGAACGAAACGGAATTCGTGTTCACGTGATTCACGAGGTCACCAACAGAGACGACCGCCGCGGACGCCTCCCCTTCGCGACGGACGCCTTCCCTTGCACCAGAGAAGAACGAAACGGAATTCGTGTTCACGTGATTCACGGGGTCACCAACAGAGACGACCGCAGCGGACGCCTTCCCTTGCACCAGAGAAGAACGAAACGGAATTCGTGTTCACGTGATTCACGGGGTCACCAACAGAGACGACCACCGCGGACGCCTTCCCTTGCACCAGAGAAGAACGAAACGGAATTCGTGTTCACGTGATTCACGAGGTCACCAACAGAGACGGACGCCTTCCCTTGCACCAGAGAAGAACGAAACGGAATTCGTGTTCACGTGATTCACGGGGTCACCAACAGAGACGGACGCCTTCCCTTGCACCAGAGAAGAACGAAACGGAATTCGTGTTCACGTGATTCACGGGGTCACCAACAGAGACGACCGCAGCGGACGCCTTCCCTTGCACCAGAGAAGAACGAAACGGAATTCGTGTTCACGTGATTCACGAGGTCACCAACAGAGACGACCGCAGCGGACGCCTTCCCTTGCACCAGACAAGAACTAAACGGAATTCGTGTTCACGTGATTCACGGGGTCACCAACAGAGACGACCGCCGCGGACGCCTTCCCTTGCACCAAACAAGAACGAAACGGAATTCGTGTTCACGTGATTCACGGGGTCACCAACAGAGACGACCGCAGCGGACGCCTTCCCTTGCACCAAACAAGAACGAAACGGAATTCGTGTTCACGTGATTCACGGGGTCACCAACAGAGACGACCGCCGCTGACGCCTTCCCTTGCACCAGACAAGAACGAAACGGAATTCGTGTTCACGTGATTCACGGGGTCACCAACAGAGACGACCGCCGCGGACGCCTTCCCTTGCACCAGACAAGAACGAAACGGAATTCGTGTTCACGTGATTCACGGGGTCACCAACAGAGACGACCGCAGCGGACGCCTTCCCTTGCACCAAACAAGAACGAAACGGAATTCGTGTTCACGTGATTCACGGGGTCACCAACAGAGACGACCGCCGCTGACGCCTTCCCTTGCACCAGACAAGAACGAAACGGAATTCGTGTTCACGTGATTCACGGGGTCACCAACAGAGACGACCGCCGCGGACGCCTTCCCTTGCACCAGACAAGAACGAAACGGAATTCGTGTTCACGTGATTCACGGGGTCACCAACAGAGACGACCGCCGCGGACGCCTTTCCTTGCACCAAACAAGAACGAAACGGAATTCGTGTTCACGTGATTCACGGGGTCACCAACAGAGACGACCGCAGCGGACGCTTTCTTTGCGCAACGGACGCCTTCCCTTCGCAACGAACGTCTTCGAATCACGGCACGCGGCCACCTCCTCTTCGCCGAGAGTTTCGCCGCCTCGAGCCTTTTCTCCGACCGGTGCTGATGCCGGACGATGCCGGGGCTCTCCGCATCGGCTGCCGCAGAGACAAAGATGATCCTGTGCGCAATGGATGCTGTGCGAAGGAAATCGTTAAGGCACTGGACACACAACCTCGTGGGTTGTGCTGACAACAGATTTTTTTTTTATAGACGATATTTTGTGAATGGAAGTTGGAAGTTCAGTTTTAGATTTTTTTTGGGGATAAACAGATTTTATTTTTAAGTGAGACTCTGTTGATCGTCATAATTTGTGGTTGATTGTGAGATCATATGGTATACCAGACAAGTTAGTTAACATTATAAAAGCTCTCTATAATAACACTGAGTCGTGTGTGAGAGTTGGTAAGGCTTGTAGCAATTGGTTTAGCATTACTTCTGGTGTTCGACAAGGGTGCATTTTGTCTCCTTTTCTCTTTAGCTTGGTTGTTGATTATGTTATGCGAAATTCACTTCAAGGGAAAGATTTTGGCCTTAAATGGGCTGGAGATACGAAAATTTCTGATTTAGATTATGCTGATGATTTAGCCCTTTTGGCAAATGATGTTGATGAGATGAACTCTTTCATTCGAACTGTTGATGAGACTGGTAGTAGAGTAGGTTTGGTTATAAACTGAGAGAAAACTAAAGTGATGAAAATTGGTCAGGCAGGCTGTGATTCAGTTAATCTGAATGGTTGCAGTCTTGAGCAGGTGTCACAGTTTAATTATCTTAGGAGCTATGTAACAGATAATGGTGATGTGAGGCATGAGATTAACAGACGAATAGGGATTGCTGCTGGGACTTTTAAGAATCTATGGAGAGTGTGGAGAAATAGGCGTATACACCTAAAGACTAAAATTAGACTGTATAATAGTTTGGTTCTTTCTAGGGTTAGTTATGGTAGTGAAACTTGGACAATTTGTAAACAAGATATAACAGGAAACTAGATGCTTTTGATTCTAGATGCTTACGCAGTATCTTGGGCATTAGGTGGTTCAACTTTGTAACTAATGATGAGATTAGGAAAAGGAGTTTGCAACCTCCTTTAAGCAGCATATTGTGCAGAGAGAGACTCCGTTGGTTTGGCCATGTTGCCCGTAAGAATAATTATAGATTGGCGAATAGGGTTATGAACAGTGTGCCTGGAGGCCTCAGAAGGAGGGGGAGACCTATGATGCGGTGGGCAGACAATGTCAAACAGGACCTTGTTAGAATTGGTGTGCAGTGGCCAGATGCAGTAGATGTAGCTCAGGATAGGCTTGCTTGGAGAACTAAATTTGCACGGTCTGGTTGGACCTCCGTAGCCCATAGTTGCTTGATGATGATGATGAGGATGAGGATGAATCTGCTGGATAGTTATTTAGAAATAAATATGGTCAATTATTTATCCAGCATGTGAATTTGGCTCTCCTAGAAGAATCGACTTTGGTCAGGAAGATTATGCGAGTTTTTTTTACTGTAAATAGATTTCGGAATTTTTTTAGTCAATAAATTTAGAGAAAGAATCTAAAATGAGGATTTTGGGATGGATAGGTCACGAGATCCGAAAAATAAATTAAAATAAATATCAATTAAGGAACGTCTTGAAAAAATGTAAAATCTATTTTTAATTTTTGAAAAAAAGCAGAGTAGTCATTGTTTTTCAAGAATGAGTGCATGATTTTTGAATTTGTGTATTCAAGATACAGTCGCCCAAAAAAATATCCGAACACTATGGTTGAGCAACGATTTTTTTTTTATAGAAATTAGTGATCTGGCAACCTTCTTGTCACGTGACACAAAGGTTGGCGGATCACTAATTTCTAAAAAAAAAATAAATCGTTGCATGATATTATTTTCTGAATTCTGTAATCAACCATAGTGTTCGGATACTTTTTTTTGACACGAAGGTTGCCAGATCGCTAATTTCTAAACCTGGATCGTGTGGGCCCACTCACAGAATTATTGAGCGTGTGCAGTTACCGTTCACAGCAAACTGGAGCGTGTACAGTTGCTGTACACGCTCCAGTTTTCTGTAAAGGGTAACTGGAGCGTGTACAGTTGCTGTACACGCTCCATATATTTTTTCTGAATTCTCTAATCAACCATAGTGTTCGGACATTTTTTTGAGCGACTGTAAAGTTAGGCCTAGTTCAGGCAAATGTTAATTATTGGTGTTCGTATTCAGTGTATTATCCTGAATTACTTTCAATCTTTTCGAAAAATTTAGTACATTGGAATGCTTTTGGAATTATGTTGGGAAAAAAATATCATAAAAGGAACATCTTGGATATGAATCTCTTTCGTTGAATTTCATTCCATTCGGAGGAGGATATCGGACAAGAAGACGACGCCGATGTTTCGCACCACTTGGTCACTTCGCTTCCAAATTCAGAAGAAAGTGGAAAATGTTTGAGCGCCATTAACAACTTAAGTTTGATATGTCGCTGCGCAGTCGCTGCCTGACAGAGAATCTTGACCTCACGCGCACCCTTCCCCCCCACTCCGCGCACCCTCCAACTTTAACCGTCCGGCGGCCATAACAAGAGGATATTGTTCACCACCCCATTGGGTTACTGAGGTCACCACCATCTGGGCTGGTGAATCAGAGGGTGACTGTACGTCGGCATCATGTTGAACGAGCCGATGCACGTGCTGCTCATGCAAGTGCTGATCGCCGCCATGTTGGTCATCGAGGTGATGGAGGAGAGTTCGGAGGTGAGAGCGGTCCCAGACTGCGTCGGATCCTGCTGCTTGAGGACTGAGCTCGCGGGCTGACAGGGCTTTCCGTCTCTCACGAGCACCGGCACCGCCACCCTCCTCGGAGATGGCAGCGGGTTCACGTCCAACCCCTTCTCTTGGCGGGCCCGCTTCGTCTTGTAGCGATGATTCTGGAACCAGATCTTCACCTGGGTCGGGGTGAGCCGGATGATGCTGGCGAGGTGCTCCCTCTCCGGAGCCGAAAGGTAGCGCTGCTGTCGGAACCTTCGCTCCAGCTCGTAAGTCTGAGCTTTGGAGAAGAGCACGCGCCTCTTCCGCTTCTTCATCGGCTGCTCGGACTGGCCCGCCTCCCTCGCCGTGTTCGAGTCGATCTTCGTGTCCGTCGGGTCCGAAGAGGTCACGGTGGCATCGCCGTCGTCGTCGGAGTCCGGGCTGCGGGACTCCGAGTCGTCCATGTCGTCCGCTTGGCCGTCGTGGAGGTCGTCGAGGGACGACCCCGCGGCAGTGTCGGTCGGAAGAGCCGGGGAACTCTGCTGCGGGGAAGCGACCGAAGGAGGGTCATTGGTGTCGTCACTCTCGGCACTGACAGCGGTCAAGTGCGACAGGTCAGGGGTCAAGAGGCCGGGCTCGGTCAGCGAAGGGTCCAGTCCCATCTGGGCCAAATTGGCTGCAACAGAAAAGAGAGAGAGAAAATTTATTTTTTATCTTTCCTTGAAAGTTATAACAGGTTAAAAAACACACGTCACGTGACAAAAGTATTAAGCAAATAATAAACTTAAACTTCTGCAGAAATCTTGGAAACCTTTGCGCGGAGAATGGCAGATTGGGAAGGAAATGGGGAGACTAGGAGCATGCGCAGTTGACATTTTTTTTTACACAGTTCGGGAAGGAAATGGGGAGATTATGAGCCTGCGCAGTTGACTTCTTTTACACAATTTAGAAAGGACATTTCCTTCCTGAACTGTGTAAAAAAAGGGAGACCATGAGCATGCGCATTTGACTTCTTACACAGTTCAGGAAGGAAATGGGGAGACCATGAGCATGCGCAATTGACTTTTAACACAGTTCAGGAAGGAAATGGGGAGAACATGAGCATGCGCAATTGACTTTTTACACATTTCAGGAAGGAAATGGGGAGACCATGAGCATGCGCATTTGACTTTTTACACAGTTCAGGAAGGAAATGGGGAGAACATGAGCATGCGCAATTGACTTTTTACACATTTCAGGAAGGAAATGGGGAGACAACGAGCATGCGCATTTGACTTTTTACACAGTTCAGGAAGGAAATGGGGAGACCATGAGCATGCGCATTTGACTTTTTACACATTTCAGGAAGGAAATGGGGAGACCATGAGCATGCGCAATTGACTTTTAACACAGTTCAGGAAGGAAATGGGGAGAACATGAGCATGCGCAATTGACTTTTTACACATTTCAGGAAGGAAATGGGGAGACCATGAGCATGCGCATTTGACTTTTTACACCTTTCAGGAAGGAAATGGGGAGACCATGAGCATGCGCAATTGACTTTTTACACATTTCAGGAAGGAAATGGGGAGACCATGAGCATGCGCATTTGACTTTTTACACCTTTCAGGAAGGAAATGGGGAGACCATGAGCATGCGCAATTGACTTTTAACACAGTTCAGGAAGGAAATGGGGAGAACATGAGCATGCGCAATTGACTTTTTACACATTTCAGGAAGGAAATGGGGAGACCATGAGCATGCGCATTTGACTTTTTACACCTTTCAGGAAGGAAATGGGGAGACCATGAGCATGCGCAATTGACTTTTAACACAGTTCAGGAAGGAAATGGGGAGAACATGAGCATGCGCAATTGACTTTTTACACATTTCAGGAAGGAAATGGGGAGACCATGAGCATGCGCATTTGACTTTTTACACCTTTCAGGAAGGAAATGGGGAGACCATGAGCATGCGCATTTGACTTTTTACACATTTCAGGAAGGAAATGGGGAGACCATGAGCATGCGCAATTGACTTTTTACACATTTCAGGAAGGAAATGGGGAGACAACGAGCATGCGCATTTGACTTTTTACACAGTTCAGGAAGGAAATGGGGAGACCATGAGCATGCGCATTTGACTTTTTACACCTTTCAGGAAGGAAATGGGGAGACCATGAGCATGCGCATTTGACTTTTTACACATTTCAGGAAGGAAATGGGGAGACCATGAGCATGCGCAATTGACTTTTTACACATTTCAGGAAGGAAATGGGGAGAACATGAGCATGCGCATTTGACTTTTTACACAGTTCAGGAAAGAAATGGGGAGACCATGAGCATGCGCATTTGACTTTTTACACAGTTCAAGAAGGAAATGGGGAGACCATGATCATGCGCAATTGACTTTTTACACATTTCAGGAAGGAAATGGGGAGACCATGAGCATGCGCAATTGACTTTTTACACAGTTCAAGAAGGAAATGGGGAGACCATGAGCATGCGCAATTGACTTTTTATACATTTCAGGAAGGAAATGGGGAGACAATGAGCATGCGCATTTGACTTTTTACACATTTCAGGAAGGAAATGGGGAGACAACGAGCATGCGCAATTGACTTTTTACACATTTCAGAAAGGAAATGGGGAAACAATGAGCATGCGCAATTGACTTTTTACACAGTTCAAGAAGGAAATGGTGAGACCATGAGCATGCGCATTTGACTTTTTACACAGTTCAGGAAGGAAATGGGGAGACCATGAGCATGCGCATTTGAATTTTTATACATTTCAGGAAAGAAATGGGGAGACCATGAGCATGCGCATTTGACTTTTTACACAGTTCAGGAAGGAAATGGGGAGACCATGAGCATGCGCATTTGACTTTTTACACCTTTCAGGAAGGAAATGGGGAGACCATGAGCATGCGCAATTGACTTTTTACACATTTCAGAAAGGAAATGGGGAGACCATGAGCATGCGCAATTGACTTCTTACACAGTTCAGGAAGGAAATGGGGAGACAATGAGCATGCGCATTTGACTTTTTACACAGTTCAGGAAGGAAATGGGGAGACCATGAGCATGCGCAATTGACTTTTTACACATTTCAGGAAGGAAATGTGGAGACAATGAGCATGCGCATTTGACTTTTTACACATTTCAGGAAGGAAATGGGGAGACCATGAGCATGCGCATTTGACTTTTTATACATTTCAGGAAGGAAATGGGGAGACCATGAGCATGCGCATTTGACTTTTTACACAGTTCAGGAATGAAATGGGGAGACCATGAGCATGCGCAATTGACTTTTTACACATTTCAGGAAGGAAATGGGGAGACCATGAGCATGCGCATTTGACTTTTTACACATTTCAGGAAGGAAATGGGGAGACAATGAGCATGCGCATTTGACTTTTTACACCTTTCAGGAAGGAAATGGGGAGACCATGAGCATGCGCATTTGACTTTTTACACAGTTCAGGAAGGAAATGGGGAGACCATGAGCATGCGCAATTGACTTTTTACACATTTCAGAAAGGAAATGGGGAAACAATGAGCATGCGCAATTGACTTTTTACACAGTTCAAGAAGGAAATGGTGAGACCATGAGCATGCGCATTTGACTTTTTACACAGTTCAGGAAGGAAATGGGGAGACCATGAGCAAGCGCATTTGACTTTTTACACAGTTCAGGAAGGAAATGGGGAGACCATGAGCATGCGCAATTGACTTTTTACACATTTCAGAAAGGAAATGGGGAGACCATGAGCATGCGCAATTGACTTTTTACACAGTTCAGGAAGGAAATGGGGAGACAATGAACATGCGCAATTGACTTTTTACACATTTCAGAAAGGAAATGGGGAAACAATGAGCATGCGCAATTGACTTTTTACACAGTTCAAGAAGGAAATGGTGAGACCATGAGCATGCGCATTTGACTTTTTACACAGTTCAGGAAGGAAATGGGGAGACCATGAGCAAGCGCATTTGACTTTTTACACAGTTCAGGAAGGAAATGGGGAGACCATGAGCATGCGCAATTGACTTTTTACACATTTCAGAAAGGAAATGGGGAGACCATGAGCATGCGCAATTGACTTTTTACACAGTTCAGGAAGGAAATGGGGAGACAATGAGCATGCGCATTTGACTTTTTACACATTTCAGGAAGGAAATGGGGAGACCATGAGCATGCGCATTTGACTTTTTATACATTTCAGGAAGGAAATGGGGAGACCATGAGCATGCGCATTTGACTTTTTACACAGTTCAGGAAGGAAATGGGGACACCATGAGCATGCGCAATTGACTTTTTACACATTTCAGGAAGGAAATGGGGAGACCATGAGCATGCGCATTTGACTTTTTACACATTTCAGGAAGGAAATGGGGAGACCATGAGCATGCGCAATTGACTTTTTACACATTTCAGAAAGGAAATGGGGAAACAATGAACATGCGCAATTGACTTTTTACACATTTCAGAAAGGAAATGGGGAAACAATGAACATGCGCAATTGACTTTTTACACATTTCAGAAAGGAAATGGGGAAACAATGAACATGCGCAATTGACTTTTTACACCTTTCAGGAAGGAAATGGGGAGACCATGAGCATGCGCATTTGACTTTTTACACCTTTCAGGAAGGAAATGGGGAGACCATGAGCATGCGCAATTGACTTTTTACACATTTCAGAAAGGAAATGGGGAAACAATGAGCATGCGCAATTGACATTTTACACAGTTCAAGAAGGAAATGGTGAGACCATGAGCATGCGCATTTCACTTTTTACACAGTTCAGGAAGGAAATGGGGAGACCATGAGCAAGCGCATTTGACTTTTTACACAGTTCAGGAAGGAAATGGGGAGACCATGAGCATGCGCAATTGACTTTTTACACAGTTCAGGAAGGAAATGGGGAGACAATGAGCATGCGCATTTGACTTTTTACACAGTTCAGGAAGGAAATGGGGAGACCATGAGCATGCGCATTTGAATTTTTGTACATTTCAGGAAGGAAATGGGGAGACCATGAGCATGCGCATTTGACTTTTTACACAGTTCAGGAAGCAAAATGGGGAGACCATGAGCATGCGCAATTGACTTTTTACACATTTCAGGAAGGAAATGGGGAGACCATGAGCATGCGCATTTGACTTTTTACACATTTCAGGAAGGAAATGGGGAGACAATGAGCATGCGCATTTGACTTTTTACACCTTTCAGGAAGGAAATGGGGAGACAATGAGCATGCGCCTTTGACTTTTTACACATTTCAGGAAGGAAATGGGGAGACAATGAGCATGCGCATTTGACTTTTTACACATTTCCGGAAGGAAATGGGGAGACAACGAGCATGCGCAATTGACTTTTTACACATTTCAGAAAGGAAATGGGGAAACAATGAGCATGCGCAATTGACTTTTTACACAGTTCAAGAAGGAAATGGTGAGACCATGAGCATGCGCATTTGACTTTTTACACAGTTCAGGAAGGAAATGGGGAGACAATCAGCATGCGCCTTTGACTTTTTACACATTTCAGGAAGGAAATGGGGAGACAATGAGCATGCGCATTTGACTTTTTACACATTTCAGGTAGGAAATGGGGAGACAACGAGCCTTCGCAATTGACTTTTTACACATTTCAGAAAGGAAATGGGGAAACAATGAGCATGCGCAATTGACTTTTTACACAGTTCAAGAAGGAAATGGTGAGACCATGAGCATGCGCATTTGACTTTTTACACAGTTCAGGAAGGAAATGGGGAGACCATGAGCATGAGCATTTGAATTTTTATACATTTCAGGAAGGAAATGGGGAGACCATTGGCATGCGCATTTGACTTTTTACACAGTTCAGGAAGAAAATGGGGAGACCATGAGCATGCGCAATTGACTTTTTACACATTTCAGGAAGGAAATGGGGAGACCATGAGCATGCGCATTTGACTTTTTACACATTTCAGGAAGGAAATGGGGAGACCATGAGCATGCGCATTTGACTTTTTACACATTTCAGGAAGGAAATGGGGAGACAATGAGCATGCGCATTTGAAATTTTACACAGTTCAGGAAGGAAATTGGGAGACAATGAGCATGCGCATTTGACTTTTTACACCTTTCAGGAAGGAAATGGGGAGACCATGAGCATGCGCATTTGACTTTTTACACATTTCAGGAAGGAAATAGGGAAACAATGAGCATGCGCATTTGACATTTTACACATTTCAGGAAGGAAATGTGGAGACCATGAGCATGCGCATTTGACTCTTTTACACATTTCAGGAAGGAAATGGGGAGACAATGAGCATGCGCATTTGACTTTTTTACACATTTCAGGAAGGAAATGGGGAGACAATGAGCATGCGCATTTGACTTTTTACACCTTTCAGGAAGGAAATGGGGAGACCATGAGCATGCGCATTTGACTTTTTACACATTTCAGGAAGGAAATGGGGAGACCATGTGCATGCGCATTTGACTTTTTACACATTTCAGGGTGGAAATGGGGAGACCATGAGCATGCGAATTTGACTTTTTACACAGTTCAGGAAGGAAGTGGGGAGACCCTGAGCATGCGCATTTGACTTTTTACACAGTTCAGGAAGGAAATGGGGAGACAATGAGCATGCGCATTTGACTTTTTACACAGTTCAGGAAGGAAATGGGGAGACCATGAGCATGCGCATTTGACTTTTTACACATTTCAGGAAGGAAATGGGGAGACCATGAGCATGCGCATTTGAATTTTTACACCTTTCAGGAAGGAAATGGGGAGACAATGAGCATGCGCATTTGACTTTTTATACAGTTCAGGAAGGAAATGGGGAGACAATGAGCATCCGCATTTGACTTTTTACACAGTTCAGGAAGGAAATGGGAAGACAATGAGCATGCGCATTTGACTTTTTACACAGTTCAGGAAGGAAATGGGGAGACCATGAGCATGCGCATTTGAATTTTTACACATTTCAGGAAGGAAATGGGGAGACAATGAGCATGCGCATTTGACTTTTTTACACATTTCACGAAGGAAATGGGGAGACCATTAGCATGCGCATTTGACTTTTTACACAGTTAGGGAAGGAAATGGGGAGACCATGAGCATGCGCATTTTACTTTTTACACATTTCAGGAAGGAAATGGGGAGACCATGAGCATGCACATTTGACTTTTTACACATTTCAGGAAGGAAATGGGGAGACCATGAGCATGCGCATTTGACTTTTTACACATTTCAGGAAGGAAATGGGGAGACCATGAGCATGCGCATTTGACTTTTTACACATTTCAGGAAGGAAATGGGGAGACCATGAGCATGCGCATTTGACTTTTTACACATTTCAGGAAGGAAATGAGGAGATCATGAGCATGCGCATTTGAATTTTTACACCTTTCAGGAAGGAAATGGGGAGACCATGACCATGCGCATTTGACTTTTTACACAGTTCAGGAAGAAAATTGGGAGGCAATGAGCATCCGCATTTGACTTTTTACACAGTTCAGGAAGGAAATGGGGAGACCATGAGCATGCGCATTTGAATTTTTACACATTTCAGGAAGGAAATGGGGAGACCATGAGCATGCGCATTTGACTTTTTACACATTTCAGGAAGGAAATGGGGAGACAATGAGCATGCGCATTTGACTTTTTACACAGTTCAGGAAGAAAATTGGGAGGCAATGAGCATCCGCATTTGACTTTTTACACAGTTCAGGAAGGAAATGGGGAGACCATGAGCATGCGCATTTGAATTTTTACACATTTCAGGAAGGAAATGGGGAGACCATGAGCATGCGCATTTGACTTTTTACACAGTTCAGGAAGGAAATGGTGAGACCATGTGCATGCGAATTTGACTTTTTACAACTTTCAGGAAGGAAATGGGGAGACCATGAGCATGCGCATTTGACTTTTTACACAGTTCAGGAAGAAAATTGGGAGACAATGAGCATGCGCATTTGACTTTTTTCACAGTTCAGGAAGGAAATGGGGAGACCATGAGCATGCACATTTGACTTTTTACACAGTTCACGAAGGAAATGGGGAGATCATAAGCATGGGAATTTGACTTTTTACACATTTCAGGACGGAAATGGGGAGACCATGAGCATGCGCTTTTGACTTTTTACACAGTTCAGGAAGGAAATGGGGAGACCATGAGCATGCGCATTTGACTTTTTTCACAGTTCAGGAAGGAAATGGGGAGACCATGAGCATGCGCATTTGACTTTTTACACATTTCAGGAAGGACGTGGGGAGACCATGAGCATGCGCAATTGACTTTTTACACATTTCAGGAAGGAAATGGGGAGACAATGAGCATGCGCATTTGACTTTTTACACAGTTCAGGAAGGAAATGGGGAGACCATGAGCATGCGCATTTGACTTTTTACACATTTCAGGAAGGACATGGGGAGACCATGAGCATGCGCAATTGACTTTTTACACATTTCAGGAAGGAAATGGGGAGACAATGAGCATGCGCATTTGACTTTTTACACAGTTCAGGAAGGAAATGGGGAAACCATGAGCATGCGCATTTGACTTTTTACACATTTCAGGAAGGAAATGGGGAGACAATGAGCATGCGCATTTAACTTTTTTACACATTTTAGGAAAGAAATGGGGAGACTATGAGCATGCGCATTTGACTTTTTACACAGTTCAGGAAGGAAATGGGGAGATCATGAGCATGCGCATTTGACTTTTTACACAGTTCAGGAAGGAAATGGGGAGACCATGAGCATGCGCATTTGACTTTTTACACATTTCAGGACGGAAATGGGGAGACCATGAGCATGCGCATTTGACTTTTTACACATTTCAGGAAGGAAATGCGGAGACAATGAGCATGCGCATTTGACTTTTTACACATTTCAGGAAGGAAATGGGGAGACCATGAGCATGCGCATTTGACTTTTTACACATTTCAGGAAGGAAATGGGGAGACAATGAGCATGCGCATTTGACTTTTTACACAGTTCAGGAAGGAAATGGGGAGACAATGAGCATGCGCATTTGACTTTTTACACAGTTCAGGAAGGAAATGGGGATACAATGAGCTTGCGCAATTGACGTTTTTACACAGTTCAGGAAGGAAATGGGGAGACAATGAGCATGCGCAATTGACGTTTTATTTTTACACATTTCACGAAGGAAATGGGGAGACTATGAGCATGCGCAGTTGACTTTTTTTACACACAGTTCGGGAAGGAAATGGGGAGACTATAAGTATGCGCAGTTGACGTTTTTTTTTTGCATAGTTCACGAAGAAAATGGGGAGACTTTGAGCATGCGCAATTTACTTTTTTTTTACACAGTTCACGAAGGAAATGGGGAGACTATGAGCATGCGCAGTTTACTTTTTACACAGTTCATGACTAATGGGATTAATACTTCGAGCAATTCAGTCTCGTTTGGCCTATATACAGAGTAATTTGAAATATGAATATCATTTTGTCTTTATTTCTTTAATCTAACGAATTCAGCATTTTCTTTTAACTCAATTCTGTTATAGGTTCTAATCTCGTTTCTATATCAAAAGAGTTCTCGCTAAATAATTCATGTGAATGGGTTTGGTTGGTTTACCTCCGAACGGACCTTTCTTGCACACCATATGGTAGGTCACATGGACCCCAAAGGCTCAGAGAAGGTTAGGGGAGGGGACCCACTGGAACAGCTGTTGGGAGACAGATGGTAGCCTCCCGTCAAGGCCATCTAGCGTGTTCTTTGACGTTGGATTGTTTCAACTCTGAGAGGCACTTTTTTTGTACACCATTGGCTAAATGGGCAGGTCACAAAGACCACAAAGGCTCAGAGAAGGTTGGGGGAGGGGACCCACTGGAACAACTGTTGGGAGACAGATGGTAGCCTCCCGTCAAGGCCATCCAGCGTGTTCTTTAACGTGCATAGGGTATGGCTCTTCCGCACACGGGGCCACGGCTTAACGTCTCATCCGACGGACGGCGGCCTTTCCAAACCCATCGGTGTCTCCTACTGACCGTGGGCAAGGCGGGGAATTTTGCGGAGATAAATCTCAACGCTGACCCAGCTGGGACTCGAACCTGGGAACTACAGATTACGAGCCTGGCGCGCTACCGACTGAGCCACCCCATCCTGGAAGGATAAATTGCGAGATATTATTACTCAATGACAAAGAACTTTAAGATTTCTTTAAGAACTATTGATCCTTACTATTAGAAGATGCTTATTTTCTTTTGTTCATTGTTTACTGTTTGAAATAATTTGTGGCAGGATTCTGAAATCTAAAGACCTCTGAAAAGAGTATGCAAGTAGCATTTCATGATATTTAAATTCATAAAAAAAATTTTATTCAGCATGGCCGAGTAGTTAGCGTGCTTGGCTACTGATCTTAGGGACGTGGGTTCGAGTCCCGGGTAAGGCATGGATGTATGTGTCGCTTTTCTGCTAAGGTCCTGTCATCCTCTCAGATCTTCTACTATGGCATATAAATTGACAGGCTCCTGTCAGACCTCTGTGGATTTTTGTTTGACTTGCATATCAAAAAGTACTCATACTATAGACATTGCACTGCAATGTTGTACTGTACACGATTTTTTAAGAAATTAGAGATCTGGCAACCTTCCTGTACTGTACACAATTTTTTAAGGAAATAGTGATCTGGCAACCTTCCTGTACTGTACACGTTTTTTAGTTATGTAGCAACCTTCCTGTACTGTACACGTTTTCAGTTATGTAGCAACCTTCCTGTACTGTACACGTTTTTTAGTTATGTAGCAACCTTCCTCTACTGTACGCGATTTTTTGAGGGAATTAGTGATCTGGCAACCTTCCTGTACTGTATACGATTTTTTTTATTTTTGTTTGATTTCCATATCAAAAAGTACACATACTATAGACTTTCACTGCAATGTTGTACTGTACACGTTTTTTTAAGGAAATAGTGATCTGGCAACCTTCCTGTACTGTACACCTTTTTTAGTTATGTAGCAACCTTCCTGTACTGTACACGTTTTTAGTTATGTAGCAACCTTCCTGTACTGTATACGTTTTTTAGTTATGTAGCAACCTTCCTCTACTGTACGCGATTTTTTGGAGGAATTAGTGATCTGGCAACCTTCCTATACTGTACACGATTTTTTTGATTTTTGTTTGATTTCCATATCAAAAAGTACACATACTATAGACTTTGCACTGCAATGTTGTACTGCACACGATTTTTTAAGGAAATGGTGATCTGGCAACCTTCCTATACTGTACACAATTTTTTAAGGAAATAGTGATCTGGCAACCTTCCTGTACTGTACACGTTTTTTGTTATCTAGCAACCTTCCTGTACTGTACACGTTTTTAGTAATGTAGCAACTTGCCTGTACTGTACAAGTTTTTTAGTTATGTAGCAACCTTCCTGTACTGTACACGTTTTTTAGTTATGTAGCAACCTTCCTGTACTGTATACGATTTTTAGTTATGTAGCAACCTTCCTCTACTGTACGCGATTTTTTTTTTTTTTTTTTTTTTTTGGAGAATTAGTGATCTGGCAACCTTCCTGTACTGTACACGATTTTTTAAGGAAATAGTGATCTGGCAACCTTCCTGTACTGTACACGTTTTTTAGTTCTGTAGCAACCTTCCTGTATTGTACAGATTTTTTAGTTATGTAGCAACCTTTTTGTACTGTACACGATTTTTTTTCATTTTTGTTTGATTTCCATATCAAAAAGTACACATACTATAGACTTTGCACTGCAATGTTGTACTGTACACGACTTTTTAAGAAATTAGTGATCTGGCAACCTTTCTCTATTGTACACGATTTTTTAAGGAAATAGTTATCTGGCACCCTTCCTGTACTGTACACGTTTTTTAGTTATGTAGCAACCTTCCTCTACTGTACGCGTTTTTTGGGGGAATTAGTGATCTGGCAACCTTCCTGTACTGTACACGATTTTTTTTATTTTTGTTTGACTTGCATCTCAAAAAGTACACATACTATAGACTTTGCACTGCAATGTTGTACTGTACACGATTTTTTAAGAAATTAGTGATCTGGCAACCTTCCTGTACTGTACATGTTTTTTATTTATGTAGCAGCCTTCCTGTACTGTACACGTTTTTTATTTATCTAGCAACCTTCCCCTACTCTACGCGATTTTTTTGGGGAATTAGTGATCTGGCAACCTTCCTGTACTGTACACGTTTTTCTATTTTTGTTTGATTTCCATATCAAAAAGTACACATACTATAGACTTTGCACTGCAACGTTGTACTGTACATAATTTTTTAAGAAATTAGTGATCTGGCAACCTTCCTGTACTGTACACGTTTTTTAGTTATGTAGCAACCTTCCTGTACTGTACACGTTTTTAGTTATGTAGCAACCTTCCTGTACTCTACACGTTTTTTAATTATGTAGCATCCCTTCCTCTAGTGTACGCGATTTTTTAAGGAATTAGTGATCTGAAGAATTATTGGTCTGACAGCCTTCCTGTACTGTACACGATTTTTTTATTTTTATTTGACTAGCATATCAAAAAGTACAGGTACTCTAGACTTTGCACTGCAATGTTGTACTGTACACGATTTTTTAAGTAATAAATGTCATATTTGCCACAGCTACTTGAAGGGATATTTTATTTTTTATAATTAAATCTGATTTTTAAAATATAGTAAGTATGCCAGTAGGCCTAATAACACTGCACTGTGAATGCAGAGTGAATTTCAGAATATATCAATAACATTACAATTATCAATTTACCTTTCAGATGACTGCTTTGCAAATCTGAAATGATCTGTTGCTCGTGCAACACCCCTCCTCTTCACGTGGAGGTGTAAACTTGCTCCTGATCTCATCCTTCCTCCTCAGTTGAAAATGAGCACTTCCCAATTCATCAAAAGTTGATGCCACCTTAGACATGCAGGACTTTAACATCTGTGACGTCACAGCACTGACGAATTGATTAGGAATTGAATTTTAGGTCTTTATAACAAGAACATTAAATAGGCTTATTTATATTTATTTACTGCTGGAAATTTTCCATTCAACTGCTCACAATTTTTTAAAATCGGAAATGTCCGTTTGAAATATTGACGTGATTACAGAATTCAGAAAAAATATCTGGAAACGTTTTTTTTAGAGATTAGTGATCCTGCAACCTTCATGTACACTCGCTCAAAAAAGTATCTGAACACTATGCTTGATAAGAGAATTCAGAAAAAATATCTGGCAATGATCTTTTTAAGAGATTAGTGATCTTCCAACCTTTATGTACACTCGCTCAAAAAAGTATCTGAACACTATGCTTGATAAGAGAATTCAGAAAAAATATCTGGCAATGATCTTTTTAAGAGATTAGTGATCTTCCAACCTTCATGTACACTCGCTCAAAAAAGTATCTGAACACTATGCTTCATAAGAGAATTCAGAAAAAATATCTGGCAATGATCTTTTTAAGAGATTAGTGATCATCCAAACTTCGTGTACAGTCGCTCAAAAAAAAGTATCAGAACATTATGGTTGATAACAGAATTCAGAAAAAGTATCTGGCAACGATTTTTTTAGAGATCAGTGATTTTCCAACCTTTGTGTACAGTCGCTCAAAAAAGTATCCGAACACTCTGGTTGATAAGAGAATTCAGAAAAAATATCTGGCAATGATCTTTTTAAGAGATTAGTGATCTCCCAACCTTCGTGTACACTTGCTCAAAAAAGTATCTGAACACTATGGTTGATAAGAGAATTGAGAAAAAAATATCTGGCAACGTTTTTTTAGAGATTAGTGATCTTCCAACCTTCGTGTACAGTCGCTCAAAAAAGTATCCGAACACTATGGTTGATAAGAGAATTTAGAAAAAAAATATCTGAGAACGATTTTTTTTAGAGATTAGTGATCTTGCAACCTTCATGTACACTCGCTCAAAAACGTATCTGAACACTATGCTTGATAAGAGAATTCATTAAAAATATCTGGCAATGATCTTTTTAAGAGATTAGTGATCCTCCAACCTTCGTGTACACTCGCTCAAAAAAGTATCTGAACACTATGGTTGATAAGAGAATTTAGAAAAAAAAATCTGAGAACGATTTTTTTTAGAGATAAGAGATCTTGCAACCTTCATGTACACTCGCTCAAAAAAGTATCTGAACACTATGGTTGATAAGAGAATTCAGAAAAAATATCTGGCAATGATCTTTTTAAGAGATTAGTGATCTTCCAACCTTCGTGTACACTCGCTCAAAAAAGTATCCGAACACTATGGTTGATAAGAGAATTCAGAAAAAATATCTGGAAACGATTTTTTTTAGAGATTAGTGATCTTGGAACTTTCGTGTACAGTCGCTCAAAAAAGTGTCCGAACACTATGGTTGATAGGTCGATATCTGGAAAACGATATTTTTTAGAAATTATTGATCTGGCAACCTTCGTGTCACGTGATTGCAGAATTCAGGAAAAATATCTGGAGCGTGTACAGCAACTGTACACGCTCCAATTACCGTTCACAGCAAACTGGAGGGTGTGCAGTTTGCTGTGAACGGTAACTGCACACGCTCAATATTTCTGTGAATGGGCCCACACCATCCAGGTTTAGAAATTAATGATCTGGCAACCTTCGTGTCAAAAAAATGTATCCCAACACTATGGTTGATTACAGAATTCAGAAAAAATATCTGAAGCGTGTCAGCAACTGTACACGCTCCAGTTACCGTTCACAGCAAGCTGGAGCGTGTGCAGTTACTGTACACGCTCCAGTTTGCTGTGAACGGTAACTGCACACGCTCAATATTTCTGTGAGTGGACCCATACGATCCAGGTTTAGAAATTAGTGATCTGGCCAACTTCGTGTCACGTGACACGAAGGCTGCCAGATCACTTATTTCTGAAAAAATCGCTGCCAGATATTTTTTCTGTATTCTGTAATCAACCATAGTGTTCCGATCCTTTTTTGAGCAACTGTACAACAGTTAAAGCAGGCGTGTCCAAACTTTTGATTTCCCTGGGCCACATTGAGTGAAGATGAATTGTTTTGGGCCGCATATAAAAAATGTAATGTAGTTAATGTGTATTAAAAATAAAGCTTCATTTAATTTTTTTATGATTTTTTTTTTTTAATTTCAAAATTAAGGAAAGGGCAACATAAAACTAGTTGGTTTTTAAAAACTCGCTGAAAATCACATAATCATGTTGAAAGCTTATGTCGTAAACACGTAAACTTTACGATTTTGTGATGGGCCGCATTACTATCTGTCCAGGGCCGCAGGTTCGAAACGCTCGAGTTAAAGGATCTGCTGGTAAAATGTTGGTACAGTCGCCCAAAAAAAAATATCCAAACGCTATGGTTGATTACAGAATTCGGAAAAAAATATCTGGCAACGATTTTTTTAAAAAAATTAGTGATCTGGCAACCTTCGTGTCACGTGACAAGAAGGCTGCCACTTTACTAATTCCTAAAAAAATCATGTATAATACACGAAGTTTGCCAGATCACAAATTTAAAAAATCGTGTACAGTACGCGTAGGTTGCCAGATCACTAATTTCTAAAAAAAACATGTACAGTACGCGTAGGTTGCCAGATCACTAATTTCTACAAAAAATCGTGTACATTACCCGTAGGTTGCCAGATTACTAATTTCTAAAAAAAACGTGTACAGTACGCGTAGGTTGCCAGATCACTAATTTTTAAAAAAGTGTACAGTACGCGTAGGTTGCCAGATCACTAATTTCTAAAAACGTCGTTGCAAGATATTTTTTCTGAATTCTGTAATCAACTATAGCGTTCGATATTTTTTTTGAGCGACTGTACAGTACATGAAGGTTGCGAGATCACTAATTTCAAAAAAAATTGTTCCAAGATATTATTTATTCTGAATTCTTTAAACAACCAGTGTTCGGATACGTTTTTGAGCGACTGTACACGAAGGTTGCCAAATCAATAATTTCTGAAAAAAAAAAACGTTGCCAGATTTTTTTCCTAAATTCTGTAATCACCCATAGCGTTCGGATATTTTGTTGACCGACTGTACCAGACACCACGAGACACCTTTAGAAATCTTGTAGCGTCCATTTCGGGTAAGAGCTGTTTCGGATGCACGCGGAGGACACGTGTTTATATTCGGCAGGTGGTCATAATGTTTTGGCTGTTTGGTGTACACTAGAGTTGTGATTGTCTCCATTTGCAAGAAAAGTGATCTCCATTATTGTGAAATTTCCAGGTGAATTTCCAGGCATCATTATGGTGAACAGAATTAAAAGTTCTCTTGATGGACAATTTCCAGGATTTGGATTTTAATGAAAAATTCTACAATTGTGCTGAATCATGTGTAAAGGAAATGCAATAGAAAAAGACCTTTGAAGTAGAGATCATCGTCGACCTTTGAAATAGAGATCATCGTCGACCTTCGAAATCGAGATCATCGTTGACCTTTTGAAATAGAGATCATCGTCGACCTTTGAAATAGAGATCATCGATGACCTTTTCAAATAGAGATCATCGTTGACCTTTTGAAATAGCGATCATCGTCGACCTTTGAAATAGAGATCATCGTCGACCTTTGAAATAGATATCATCGTTGACCTTTTGAAATAGAGATCATCGTCGACCTTTGAAATAGATATCATCGTTGACCTTCTGAAATAGAGATCATCGTCGACCTTTGAAATAGATATCATCGTTCACCTTTTGAAATAGAGATCATCGTCGACCTTTGAAATAGAGATCATCGATGACCTTTGAAATAGATATCATCGTTGACCTTTTGAAATAGAGATCATCGTCGACCTTTGAAATAGAGATCATCGTCGACCTTTGAAATAGATATCATCGTTGACCTTTTGAAATAGAGATCATCGTCGACCTTTGAAATAGAGATCATCGATGACCTTTGAAATAGAGCTCATCGTTGACCTTTTGAAATAGAGATCATCGTCGACCTTTGAAATAGAGATCATCGTCGACCTTTGAAATAGAGATCATCGTCGACCTTTGAAATAGAGATCATCGTTGACCTTTTGAAATAGAGATCATCGTCGACCTTTGAAATAGAGATCATCGTCGACCTTTGAAATAGATATCATCGTTGACCTTTTGAAATAGAGATCATCGTCGACCTTTGAAATAGATATCATCGTTGACCTTTTGAAATAGAGATCATCGTCGACCTTTGAAATAGAGATCATCGTCGACCTTTGAAATAGAGATCATCGTCGACCTTTGAAATAGAGATCATCGATGACCTTTGAAATAGAGATCATCGTTGACCATTGAAATGAAGATCACCGTTGATCTTTGAAATAGAGATCACCGTTTACCGTTGAAATAACAGTTGAAATACCGTTGAAATAATAGAGATCATCGTCGACATTTGAAATAGAGATCATCGTCGACCTTTGAAATAGATATCATCGTTGACCTTTTGAAATAGAGATCATCGTCGACCTTTGAAATAGATATCAACGTTTACCTTTTGAAATAGAGATCATCGTCGACCTTTGAAATAGAGATCATCGTCGACCTTTGAAATAGAGATCATCGATGACCTTTGAAATAGAGATCATCGTCGACCTTTGAAATAGATATCATCGTTGACCTTTTGAAATAGAGATCATTGTCGACCTTTGAAATAGAGATCATCGTCGACCTTTGAAATAGAGATCATCGTCGACCTTTGAAATAGAGATCATCGTCGACCTTTGAAATAGAGATCATCGTCGACCTTTGAAATAGATATCATCGTCGACCTTTGAAATAGAGATCATCGTCGACCTTTGAAATAGATATCATCGTTGACCTTTTGAAATAGATATCATCGTTGACCTTTTGAAATAGAGATCATCGTCGACCTTTGAAATAGATATCATCGTTGACCTTTTGAAATAGAGATCATCGTCGACCTTTGAAATAGATATCATCGTTGACCTTTTGAAATAGAGATCATCGTCGACCTTTGAAATAGAGATCATCGTCGACCTTTGAAATAGAGATCATCGTCGACCTTTGAAATAGAGATCATCGATGACCTTTGAAATAGAGATCATCGTTGACCATTGAAATGAAGATCACCGTTGATCTTTGAAATAGAGATCACCGTTTACCGTTGAAATAACAGTTGAAATACCGTTGAAATAATAGAGATCATCGTCGACATTTGAAATAGAGATCATCGTCGACCTTTGAAATAGATATCATCGTTGACCTTTTGAAATAGAGATCATCGTCGACCTTTGAAATAGATATCATCGTTGACCTTTTCAAATAGAGATCATCGTCGACCTTTGAAATAGAGATCATCGTCGACCTTTGAAATAGAGATCATCGTCGACCTTTGAAATAGAGATCATCGATGACCTTTGAAATAGAGATCATCGTTGACCATTGAAATGAAGATCACCGTTGATCTTTGAAATAGAGATCACCGTTTACCGTTGAAATAACAGTTGAAATACCGTTGAAATAATAGAGATCATCGTCGACATTTGAAATAGAGATCATCGTCGACCTTTGAAATAGATATCATCGTTGACCTTTTGAAATAGAGATCATCGTCGACCTTTGAAATAGATATCATCGTTGACCTTTTGAAATAGAGATCATCGTCGACCTTTGAAATAGAGATCATCGTCGACCTTTGAAATAGATATCATCGTTGACCTTTTGAAAGAGAGATCATCGTCGACCTTTGAAATAGATATCATCGTTGACCTTTTGAAAGAGAGATCATCGTCGACCTTTGAAATAGAGATCATCGTCGACCTTTGAAATAGAGATCATCGTCGACCTTTGAAATAGAGATCATCGATGACCTTTGAAATAGAGATCATCGTTGACCATTGAAATGAAGATCACCGTTGATCTTTGAAATAGAGATCACCGTTTACCGTTGAAATAACAGTTGAAATACCGTTGAAATAATAGAGATCATCGTCGACATTTGAAATAGAGATCATCGTCGACCTTTGAAATAGATATCATCGTTGACCTTTTGAAATAGAGATCATCGTCGACCTTTGAAATAGATATCATCGTTGACCTTTTGAAATAGAGATCATCGTCGACCTTTGAAATAGAGATCATCGTCGACCTTTGAAATAGAGATCATCGTCGACCTTTGAAATAGAGATCATCGATGACCTTTGAAATAGAGATCATCGTTGACCATTGAAATGAAGATCACCGTTGATCTTTGAAATAGAGATCACCGTTTACCGTTGAAATAACAGTTGAAATACCGTTGAAATAATAGAGATCATCGTCGACATTTGAAATAGAGATCATCGCCGACCTTTGAAATAGATATCATCGTTGACCTTTTGAAATAGAGATCATCGTCGACCTTTGAAATAGATATCATCGTTGACCTTTTGAAATAGAGATCATCGTCGACCTTTGAAATAGAGATCATCGTCGACCTTTGAAATAGAGATCATCGTCGACCTTTGAAATAGAGATCATCGATGACCTTTGAAATAGAGATCATCGTTGACCATTGAAATGAAGATCACCGTTGATCTTTGAAATAGAGATCACCGTTTACCGTTGAAATAACAGTTGAAATACCGTTGAAATAATAGAGATCATCGTCGACATTTGAAATAGAGATCATCGTCGACCTTTGAAATAGATATCATCGTTGACCTTTTGAAATAGAGATCATCGTCGACCTTTGAAATAGATATCATCGTTGACCTTTTGAAATAGAGATCATCGTCGACCTTTGAAATGAAGATCATCGTCGACCTTTGAAATAGAGATCATCGTCGACCTTTGAAATAGAGATCATCGTCGACCTTTGAAATAGATATCATCGTCGACCTTTGAAATAGAGATCATCGTCGACTTTTGAAATAGATATCATCGTCGACCTTTGAAATAGATATCATCGTCGACCTTTGAAATAGAGATCATCGTCGACCTTTGAAATAGAGATCATCGTCGACCTTTGAAATAGATATCATCGTTGACCTTTTGAAAGAGAGATCATCGTCGACCTTTGAAATAGATATCATCGTTGACCTTTTGAAATAGAGATCATCGTCGACCTTTGAAATAGAGATCATCGTTGACCTTTTGAAATAGAGATCATCGTCGACCTTTGAAATAGAGATCATCGTCGACCTTTGAAATAGATATCATCGTCGACCTTTGAAATAGAGATCATCGTCGACTTTTGAAATAGATATCATCGTCGACCTTTGAAATAGATATCATCGTCGACCTTTGAAATAGAGATCATCGTCGACCTTTGAAATAGAGATCATCGTCGACCTTTGAAATAGATATCATCGTTGACCTTTTGAAAGAGAGATCATCGTCGACCTTTGAAATAGATATCATCGTTGACCTTTTGAAATAGAGATCATCGTTGACCATTGAAATGAAGATCACCGTTGATCTTTGAAATAGAGATCACCGTTTACCGTTGAAATAACAGTTGAAATACCGTTGAAATAATAGAGATCATCGTCGACCTTTGAAATAGAGATCATCGTCGACCTTTGAAATAGAGATCATCGATGACCTTTGAAATAGAGATCATCGTTGACCACTGAAATGAAGATCACCGTTGATCTTTGAAATAGAGATCACCGTTTACCGTTGAAATAACAGTTGAAATACCGTTGAAATAATAGAGATCATCGTCGACATTTGAAATAGAGATCATCGTCGACCTTTGAAATAGATATCATCGTTGACCTTTTGAAATAGAGATCATCGTCGACCTTTGAAATAGATATCATCGTTGACCTTTTGAAATAGAGATCATCGTCGACCTTTGAAATAGATATCATCGTTGACCTTTTGAAATAGATATCATCGTTGACCTTTTGAAATAGAGATCATCGTTGACCCTTGAAATAGAGATCATCGTTGAACTTTTCGTAACAATTGGAAGCATATTGTATCATATTCTTGCATTCTTATAAGGCTGTGTGCGTGTTGTTGTATTTAGCAAGTGCGTGCAAGCACATTGCAAGAGAAATGTTCACGTGCAAATGGATCGATTATATTTTTTGAACGCAATTTCCTGTTTCGTTCTCACGCCCACTGCCATTGATTTGTTTCGAACTCCGCCACGCGATGCTCTCAGCTCTTCTCGCATTTCCGTTTAGGGCTAAGGAGTTTCAGACAACTCTTTTACAGCGAATTATTTCCATTTTAATCTAAATATGAGTCTGTGTTCGCAGGCAAATCTTGGATTGTTTTTACCTCTGAGCGGCACTTTTTTGCACACCATGGGCTAAATGGCCATGTCACAAGGACCCCGAAGGTTCAGAGAAGGTTGGGGGAGGGGACCCACTGGAACAGCTGTTGGGAGACAGATGGTAGCCTCTTGTCAAGGTCATCCAGCGTGTTCTTTAACGTTGGGTTGTTTTACCTCTGAGCGGCACTTTTTTGCACACCATGGGCTAAATGGCCAGGTCACAAGGACCCCGAAGGTTCAGAGAAGGTTGGGTGAGGGGACCCACTGGAACAGCTGTTGGGAGACAGATGGTAGCCTCCCGTCAAGGCCATCCAGCGTGTTCTTTAACTTTGGGTTGTTTTACCTCTGAGCGGCACTTTTTTGCACACCATGGGCTAAATGGTCAGGTCACAAGGACCACAAAGGCTCAGAGAAGGTTGGGGGAGGGGACCCACTGCAACAGCTGTTGGGAGACAGATGGTAGCCTCCCATCAAGGCCATCCAGCATGTTCTTTAACGTGCACAGGGTATGGCCCTCACGCACACGGCTTAACGTCCCATCCAATGGACGGCGGCCTTTTCAAGCCCATCGGTGTCCCCTACTGACCGTGGGCATGGCGGGGAATTTTGCGGAGATAAATCTCAACGCTGACCCAGCTGGGACTCGAACCTGGGAACTACAGATTACGAGCCTGGCGCGCTACCGACTGAGCCACCCCTACCCGAAAGAGACAGATGGTAGCCTCCTGTCAAGGTCATCCAGCGTGTTCTTTAAAGTTAGATTGTTTTATATCTGAAGTGCACTCTTTTCCACACCATGAGCTAAACGGACAGGTCACAAGGATCCTGAAGGCTCAGAGATGGTTGGAAGAGGGGACCCACTGGAACAGCTGTTGGGAGACAGATGGTATCCTCCCGTTAAAGCCATCCAGCGTGTTCTTTAACGTTGGATTGTTTTACCTCTGAGCGGCAATTTTTTGCACACAATGGGCTAAATGGCCAGGTCACATGGACCCCGAAGGCTCATAGAAGGTTGGGGGAGGGGACCAACTGGAACAGCTGTTGGGAGACAGATGGTAGCCTCCCGTCAAGGCCATCCAGCGTGTTCTTTAACGTTGTATTGTTTTACCTCTGAGCGGCACTTTTTTGCACACCATGGGCTAAATGGCCAGGTCACATGGACCCCGAAGGCTCAGAGAAGGTTGGGAGACAGATGGTAGCCTCCCGTCAAGGCCATCCAGCGTGTTCTTTAACGTGCACAGGGTATGTCTCTCCCGCACACGGGGCCATGGCTTAACGTTCCATCCGACGGACGGCGTCCTTTCCAAGCCCATCGGGAGTCTTTACAGACCGTGCGCAGGGCGGGAAATTTTTGCGGAGATAAATCTCAACGCTGACCCAGCTGAGACTCGAACCTGGGAACTGAACTACGAGACTGGCGCGCTACCGACTGAGCCACCCCCGCCCCGAAATGAGTATCCCTCTGTGTGTAAAGAGTCCCCCTCAGGGATAAAACAATACATGCTATTATTTTTTTTTCCAGAATATTTGTATATTTTTGGGTTTAGAAATGCTGATTGAAATAATGAAGCAGTGATGACCTACACGTGACAGATAAGTGACAAATTCTCCGCGAGGCGAACTTAAAGTTTTCGCGCAAATCATGGTATAAAAAAAATCCTGATTTCCATTTCTCTGAAAGCGATAAAAAAAAGATCCTGATTTCCATTTCTCTGAAAGCGATAAAAAAAGATCCTGATTTCCATTTCTCTGAAAGCGATAAAAAAGATCCTGATTTCCATTTCTCTGAAAGCGATAAAAAAATAGATCCCGATTTCCATTTCTCTGAAAGCGATAAAAAAAAGATCCTGATTTCCATTTCTCTGAAAGCGATAAAAAAAAATCCTGATTTCCATTTCTCTGAAAGCGATAAAAAAAGATCCCGATTTCCATTTCTCTGAAAGCGATAAAAAAAAGATCATGATTTCCATTTCTCTGAAAGCGATAAAAAAAGATCCTGATTTCCATTTCTCTGAAAGCGATAAAAAAAGATCCTGATTTCCATTTCTCTGAAAGCGTAAAAAAAGATCCTGATTTCCATTTCTCTGAAAGCGATAAAAAAAAGATCCTGATTTCCATTTCTCTGAAAGCGATAAAAAAAAGATCCCGATTTCCATTTCTCTGAAAGCGATAAAAAAAAGATCCTGATTTCCATTTCTCTGAAAGCGATAAAAAAAGATCCTGATTTCCATTTCTCTGAAAGCGATAAAAAAAAGATCCTGATTTCCATTTCTCTGAAAGCGTAAAAAAAGATCCTGATTTCCATTTCTCTGAAAGCGATAAAAAAAGATCCTGATTTCCATTTCTCTGAAAGCGATAAAAAAAGATCCCGATTTCCATTTCTCTGAAAGCGATAAAAAAAAATCCTGATTTCCATTTCTCTGAAAGCGATAAAAAAAGATCCTGATTTCCATTTCTCTGAAAGCGATAAAAAAAGATCCTGATTTCCATTTCTCTGAAAGCGATAAAAAAAGATCCTGATTTCCATTTCTCTGAAAGCGATAAAAAAAAAATCCTGATTTCCATTTCTCTGAAAGCGATAAAAAAAAAGATCCTGATTTCCATTTCTCTGAAAGCGATAAAAAAAGATCCTGATTTCCATTTCTCTGAAAGCGATAAAAAAAAAGATCCCGATTTCCATTTCTCTGAAAGCGATAAAAAAAATCCTGATTTCCATTTCTCTGAAAGCGATAAAAAAAGATCCTGATTTCCATTTCTCTGAAAGCGATAAAAAAAGATCCTGATTTCCATTTCTCTGAAAGCGATAAAAAAAAGATCCTGATTTCCATTTCTCTGAAAGCGATAAAAAAAAAAAATCCTGATTTCCATTTCTCTGAAAGCGATAAAAAAAAAGATCCTGATTTCCATTTCTCTGAAAGCGATAAAAATCAGTTCTCGTTTAAAGAGTGGACTCACGGGGAAAGAAATCCGACTCTCCCTCCAAATTCTCATCATGAAACGTACGACAAAAAAAAAATGAAAACGTGCGCACAATAAATGGTACGGGTTAAGAATAAAAAATTTTAAAATCAGTAAAATTAAGACCAGCTATATACTTGGTTAAGAAATTGAAAGAGAAATCATGGGTACAAGGTGCTGTTAATTATGTTTTTTGCCTTGTAACAAAGTGTGTTTTTTAGAAGGCTTTTTTTATGTTTGAAGAAGATAGATACAATAGCTCAAAAAAATGTCCGAACACTATGATTGATTACAGAATTCAGAAAAAATATCTGGAGCGTGTACAGCAACTGTACACGCTCCAGTTACCGTTCACAGCAAACAGGAGCGTGTGTAGTTACTGCACACGCTCCAGTTTGCTGTGAACGGTAACTGCACACGCTCAATATTTCTGAGAGTGGGACCACACGATCCAGGTTTAGAAATTAGCGATCTGGCAACCTTCGTGTCAAAAAAAAGTATCCGAACACTATGGTTGATTACAGAATCAGGAAAAAATAGCTGGCAACAATTTTTTTAGAAATTAGTGATCTGGTCACCTTCGTGTCACGTGACACGAAGGTGGCCAGATCACTAATTTCTTAAAAAATCGTTGCCAGCTATTTTTTCTGGATTCTGTAATCCAACCATAGTGTTCGGATACTTTTTTGAGCGACTGTACACGCTCCAGTAACCGTTCACAGCAAACTGGAGCGTGTGCAGTTACTGTACACGCTCCAGTTTGCTTGGAACGGTAACTGCACACGCTCAATATTTCTGTGAGTGGGCCCACACGATCCAGGTTTAGAAATTAGCGATCTGGCAACCTTCGTGTCAAACAAAAGTATCCGAACACTATGGTTGATTACAGAATTCACAAAAAATATATGGCAACTTTTTTTTTTAGAAATTAGTGATCGGGCAACCTTCGTGTTAGGTAACAGAGTTACAGAATTCAGAAAAATATGTGGCAACGATTTTTTTTGTAGAAATTAGTGATCTGACAACCTTCGTGTCAAAAAAAGTATCCGAACACTATGGTCGATTACGGAATTACGGAAAAATATCTGGAACCTTCGGAACAGTCGCTCAAAAAATATCCGAATATTATGGTCGATTACAGAATTCAGAAAAAATATCTGGCAACGATTTTTTTTTTAGAAATTAGTGATCTGGCAACCTTCGTGTCACGTGACACGAAGGTTGCCAGATAATTAATTCCTAAAAATTTTTTTCCAGACATTTTTTGTGAATTTCGTGATCAACCATAGTGTTCGGATATTTTTTCGGATACTTTTTTTTTGACACGAAGGTTGCCAGATCGCTAATTTCTAAACCTGGATCGTGTGGGCCCACTCACAGAAATATTGAGCGTGTGCAGTTACCGTTCACAGCAAACTGCACACGCCCCAGTTTGCTGTGAACGGTAACTGGAGCGTGTACAGTTACAGTACACGCTCCAGATATTTTTCCTGAATTCTGTAATCACGTGACACGAAGGTTGCCAGATCACTAATTTCTAAAAAAAACATTTGCCAGACATTTTTTGTGAATTTCGTGATCAACCATAATGTTCGGATATTTTTTTGAGCGACTGTATCACACGAAGCTACATTTTTATTGATATTACTAATTCAAACCAACTTTTCCGTTTCGTACCATTCGCATTGGTGACAAATCCGTGTTCCTCTGATTTCTCAGTCCAAAAAATAAACTAAAAATAATTTCACACAAGATTGCCATGGAAATCATTTTCCAAGATTACACTTCCGTTAGAAGATTTCGCTTCGTCACTGACTAAGAATTGTCTAACTCTAAAAATAAAGAGACTTTTTCTGAATGTAAACACCGGACTTTCACGAAAAACGATTTTAGGGTTTGTAAATGGTAGCTAGGTAGTCACTGGAAGGAGAGCTATGCACCAATCCCCTGTGATGATGCATAGAACCGGCCAGGCCTAGCACCTAATGTCCGACCCCGCCTTCTCGTGGTGCGGACCGTTAGTAACTTTCAAAAGAGATACTCTCTTGTGGAAGTGAACGGAAGGGGAGGGCTGCCAGATTAGTGTGGCCTACTGATCTGGACAACTATGGCTACTTTTCTTTTTTTTCTACCCTGATGAGGAGTGGTCAACCACACAGGGTCCTGGTGCTGACCATATAAACCTACTGGACTGGACAGATATATGGCTCTGAGCTTGATTATGGATCCTGATTTTGCTGCACTGGTGGGCTTCTGTGGAGGGAAAATCTTCCGCTGTGTTTTCTGTTTGTTTGTGGGTTGACAGCCCCAAGTGAATAGATTCACAGGATATGTTTATCAGCTGGTGGATAATCCTGAGCAGAAGTCATCGCAGGCACCTGAACTCTTTGCTTCTATTGGCATCGTCAAATTCTACATTGGAGGAAGTCTTCCAGTGTAGATGGCTTCAGCCTTTAGTAGTGAGGGAACGGGTCTTTGCCCCATGTCTGCGATTAGGGGGCTGTTTGATATTGTCGGCATTCCCTCTCTCAATAAACATAGTTTCTTTAAACATCCCACTAACCATTTTCTCTCCATAGGTAGTTGGAATGTGAGGACTCTGCACAGAGCTTTTTCTCTTGATGCCCTCACACAAGAATTCCACCGTTATAATTTAGATATTCTCGGCTTGCAAGAGACCAGATGGACAGATAAAGGTCAGATTCTTAAAAATAATCTTAAATTTCTCTTTTCAGGGAGGGACGACAAAAAGCATCACCAAGGCGTGGGTCTGCTTCTCAGCAGACACGCTAGTGATGCTCTTCTAGGATATGAGTGCATTAATGAAAGGTTTCTTACAGCAAAATTTCAGACAAGCGTTAAAGACTTGAATGTTATCTGCTGTTATGCCCCCACTGAGGATGCCGATGAGGATGAGAAGGATAGGTTTTATGAACAACTTCAGGATATTTTGAATTCTGTCAAGAAAGGAGATATTACCCTTGTTCTTGGTGACTTCAATGCCAAAGTTGGTACTGACTCTGACCTTTGGGGAGGAGTAATAGGCCCTTTTGGTATTGGTAGCTGCAATAGCAATGGGCAACGTCTCCTACAGGTAAGTAAACTCAATGGATTCAGAATAACTAACACTTATTACAAACACCGCGACATACATAAGTACACATGGGTTTCACCTGATGGGCTGCATAAGAATATGATTGATTACATATTAATTAATAGCAAATGGGCTAGTTCTGTTAGAAATACCAGGGCATATAGGGGAGCTGAAATTGGATCTGACCATTACCTTGTTAAAAGTGTCTTGCAACTTAAACTTAAAAAGTGTTGTGCTAGGGTTAAAAAATTTACTTTTAATACTGAAGCTCTGAAAGATCCAGTTATAGCCAAAGCTTACCATGATAGGTTACTTAGTCATTATGACAGTCATGGTTTGCTTACTACTGAAGTTGAGGAAGAATGGGATCATTTTAAACAGGCTTTTTTGGACACTAACAGTACTCTTTTAGGAAAAAAGGAGCAGAAGAGGCAAAATTTTCTGAGTGATAAGGCACTTGAGCTTATTTCGGAAAGAAAGAACTGCAGGAATGCCCTTAATCAATACCCTACTAGTCCTAATAGAAAGCATTACAGAGACCTTAATAAACTTGTAAAGGATCAGTTAGCTGCTGATAAAAATTTTTGGCTTGATGGTTTGGCTGACAAAGCCGAGGAAGCAGTTAGACAGCACAACAGCAGAGAGCTGTACCAGATAGTTAATGTTTTGTGTGGTAGAAAACGGACAGGCATACAAGGATTGAAGGATAAACAAGGTAAGGTTATAGAAGGGGAGGATTCTGTCATGGCTAGGTGGGCTGAGCATTTCAGTGATGTTCTAAACAATGTAGTTAGTTCTACTCCCATTGTTTGCAATGATGATAGAAGCATTGGTGGCTTTAATGTTGGCCCTATAACACAATCTGAAGTTAGTTTGGCTGTTTCTAAACTTAAACTTCATAAATCCCCAGGGGTAGATGAAATTACTACGGAAATGCTTAGAGCTGGGAATGTTTCGGTTACCACTTGGATGACTGAAATTCTGAATCTCTTTTATGATAAAGGCATGGTTCCTAAGGATTTTACCAGAGCTATTGTTATCCCTATTTTCAAAAAAGGTGATCGCAGTTCTTGTGATAACTATAGGGGTATCAGCCTACTCTCTGTTCCAGGTAAAGTTCTTTCCATGATTGTGCTTAATAGAATTAAGAATCTGGTTGACAGTCAATTGCGTGATGAGCAATATGGATTCAGAAGTGGTAGGGGATGTGTAGATCAGATATTTTCACTTAGGCAGATTCTTGAGAAATGTTTAGAGTTTCAGAAACCTTTGGTTGCTAGCTTTGTTGATTTCAAAAAGGCTTTCGACTCTGTTGATCGTCATAATTTGTGGTTGATTGTGAGATCATATGGTATACCAGACAAGTTAGTTAACATTATGAAAGCTCTCTATAATAACACTGAGTCGTGTGTGAGAGTTGGTAAGGCTTGTAGCAATTGGTTTAGCATTACTTCTGGTGTTCGACAAGGGTGCATTTTGTCTCCTTTTCTCTTTAGCTTGGTTATTGATTATGTTATGCGAAATTCACTTCAAGGGAAAGATTTTGGCCTTAAATGGGCTGGAGATAGGAAAATTTCTGATTTAGATTATGCTGATGATTTAGCTCTTCTGGCAAATGATGTTGATGAGATGAACTCTTTCATTCGAGCCGTTGATGAGACTGGTAGTAGAGTAGGTTTGGTTATAAACAGAGAGAAAACTAAAGTGATGAAAATTGGTCAGGCAGGCTGTGATTCAGTTAATATGAATGGTTGCAGTCTTGAGCAGGTGTCACAGTTTAATTATCTTGGGAGCTATGTAACAGATAATGGTGATGTGCGGCATGAGATTAACAGACGAATAGGGATTGCTGCTGGGACTTTTAAGAATCTATGGAGAGTATGGAGAAATAGGCGTATACACCTAAAGACTAAAATTAGACTGTATAATAGTTTGGTTCTTTCTAGGGTTAGTTATGGTAGTGAAACTTGGACGCTGTGTAAACAAGATATCAGGAAACTAGATGCTTTTGATTCTAGATGCTTACGCAGCATCTTGTGTATTAGGTGGTTCAACTTTGTAACTAATGACGAGGTTAGGCAAAGGAGTCTGCAACCTCCTTTAAGCAGCATATTATGCAGAGAGAGACTCCGCTGGTTTGGCCATGTTGCCCCTATGAATAATTATAGATTGGCGAATAGGGTTATGAACAGTGTGCCTAAAGGCCTCAGAAAGAAGGGGAGACCTAGGATGCGGTGGGCAGACAATGTCAAACAGGACCTTGTTAGAATTGGTGTGCAGTGGCCAGATGCAGTAGATGTAGCTCAGGATAGACTTGCTTGGAGAACTAAATTGCACGGTCTGGTTGGACCTCCGTAGCCCATGGCTGCTTGAGGATGATGATGATGATGATGATGATATTTTTTAGGTAGCGCGCGAGGCTGGTAATCTGTAGTTTCCAGGTTCGACTCCCAGCTGGGTCAGCGTTGAGATTTGCCTCCGCAAAATTCCCCTCCCTGCCCACGGTCAGTAGGGGACATCGATAGGCATGGAAAGATCGCCGTCCGTCGGATGGGACGTTAAGCCGTGCCACCGTGTGTGGGAGAGCCATACCCTGTGTACGTTAAAGAGCACGGTGGTTGGCCTTGACGGGAGGCTACCATCTGTCTCCCAACAGCTGTTCCAGTGGATCCCCTCCCTCAACCTTCTCTGATCCTTCGGCGTCCTTGTGACTTGACCATTTAGCCCATGGTGTGCAAAAAAGTGCCGCTCAGAGGTAAAACAATCCAACGTTAAAGAACACGCTGGATGGCCTTGACGGGAGGATACCATCTGTCTCCTAACAGCTGTTCCAGTCGATCCCCTCCCCCAAACTTCGGGGTCCATATGACCTGGCCATTTTAGCTCATTGTGTGCAAAAAAGTGCCGCTTAGAGGTAAAACAACACAACGTTAACGAACACGCTGGATGGCCTTGACTGGAGGCTACCATCTGTCTCCCAACAGCTGTTCCACTGGGTCCCCTCCCCCAACCTTCTCTTAACCTTCGGGGTCCTTGTGACCTGACCATTTAGCCCATGGTGTGCAAAAAAGTGCCGTTCAGAGGTAAAATAATCCAACGTTAAAGAACACGCTGGATGGCCATGACGGGACGCTACCATCTGTCTCCCAACAGCTGTTCCAGTGGATCCCCTCCCCCAACCTTCTCTGATCCTTCGAGGTCCTTGTGACCTGACCATTTAGCCAATGGTGTGCAAAAAAGTGCCGCTCAGAGGTAAAACAATCCAACGTTAAAGAACACGCTGGATGGCCTTGACGAGAGGCTACCATCTGTCTCGTAACAGCTGTTCCACTGGGTCCCCTCCCCCAACCTTCTCTGAGCCTTCAGGGTTCTTGTAAACTTGTAACCTCATTTTACAAGAGTTTTTTTTTTTTAATAATTATTCATTTTTTTATTATTATCCTGAACGTGAATTATTAGAGCACATTATGTGCCAAAATGTAGCACATTTTGTGCCTCTAACAGATCAAAACCCCGACCTCACTAATATTCATCAGACCAGTCTTCTCGATATTTATTACCAAACATTTTGAGTCCTTTTGGAATACCTAAAAACCAACTCCTATGAGACCTAATGTATCTTTAACGTTGGATTGTTTTACCTCTGATTCATGTTGGAGTTAATTAAATAATTGGCCATAGTTAATAAATAGTTAATTAAAAAATTGGTCATAGTTAATAAAAAGTGGCCATTAATGTAATTAGTTTGCAGTTAGTAAAAGCCAAACCAACGTCCATGAGAAATAATGGAAAATATTTATTTCATTTCTGAATGAATTGCTTTTTATATTAATATTTGAGTACCGTTAATTTTCTCTCTGAATTTTCCTTTCTTAAAATTAACGAAGAACGTTTTTCGAATTTTGAAAAAGAAAATGATTCGCTGCTGATTGCTGAATGACGTTCGGATGGGAATGTCTTCAGATGCAAATGATTGCTGACAGAACAAAGTAAATAAATAGAAAAAAAAAAGTGACAAAACGAAAATGATAGTTTTCGCTGCGGAAGGATATCAACTGATTATTTATGGCGATTGTTAGCAAAAATATAGACCTTCACTATTAAAAATAAATATTTTCAAAAACTTTCAGGGCTAATGAATTTGTTGTTGGTGAAATTTCCGATACTTCGAACTTCTAGTTAGAAGACTTTTCATGGAAGACTAAGAGGGATGTTCGTCATCGTGAACGTAACATTTCTCTTTTCATGCAATGGCATCACATTCTATCCTCTGTAGAAGTCTCTTTGGAACACAATGATCGTATTTTAAACGGAAGGATTAATTAAAAAAGAAGAAACTGTTATTAAATATATTATCCTAGGTTTTAGAGCAGTTCGGTGGACTCTAAAGACGGATTCGTTTCAGAATAGTTACTCCAAAACTTGCTTTGAAGTTAGAATGGGTAAGATTTTTCACACCAACTTAGTCGCACATTTTATAGCTTATACTAGATTCTATAGATGGGTTCATTTCAGAATAGTTTCTCCAAACCATGTTTGAAGTTAGAATGGGTAAGATTTTTCACACCAACTTAGTCGCACATTTTATAGCTGATAGTAGATTCTAAAGACGGATTCGTTTCAGAATAGTTACTCCAAACCTTGCTTTGAAGTTAGAATGGGTAAGATTTTTCACACCAACTTAGTCGCACATTTTATAGCTTATACTAGATTCTACAGGTGGGTTCATTTCAGAATAGTTTGTCCAAACCATGTTTGAAGTTAGAATGGGAAAGATTTTTCACAGCCCCCTGATCGCAGGCATGGGGCAAAGCCCGTTCCTCCTCCGCTAAAGGCTGAAGTCACCGATGCTGGTAGGAACATCAGGCACCACCTTTTCAAGTGGAATTATTCAAGAGCCACATGGCCTGCCTGAGACACATTACTCCAGATTAGGCTTGACGATGCCCAACTAGCTAAGTAAGGTTCAGGTACCTGCGATGGCCTCTGATTAGGATTATCCACCAGCTGATATAAGGTATCCCATGCCTCTGTTCACTTAGAGCTGGCAACCCAGAAGCAAACAGAAAACACAGCAGCAGACTCTCCCTCAACAGAGGCCCACCAGTGCAGCAAGTCCAGTATCCATAATCAAGCTCAAATCCATAAACAAATCCAGTCTAGTAGGTATAAATGGTCAGCACCAAGACCCTGTGAAGTTGACCACTCCTCAGCAGGGTTGAAAAAAGAGAAAAAAGTGTCCATAGATGACCAGATCAGTAGGCCATACTGAACTGGCAGCCCTTCCCTTCCGTTCCCTTCCAAAAGAGAATATCTCTTTTGAAAGGTACTAACGGCCTGCACCACGAGAAGGCGGGGTCGGACATTAGGTGCTAGACCTGGCCGGTTCTGTGCATCATCACTAGGGATTGGTGCACAGCTCTCCTTCTAGTTTACGCCTAGCTACTATTTACCTCAGTCGCACATTTTATAGCTGATAGTAGATTCTATAGATGGGTTCATTTCAGAATAGTTTCTCCAAACCATGTTTGAAGTTAGAATGGGCAAGATTTTTCACACCAACTTAGTCGCACATTTTTTAGCTGATAGTAGATTCTACAGATGGGTTCATTTCAGAATAGTTTCTCCAAACCTTGCTTTGAAGTTAGAATGCGTAAGATTTTTCACACCAACTTAGTCGCACATTTTATAGCTTATACTAGATTCTATAGGTGGGTTCATTTCAGAATAGTTTCTCCAAACCTTGCTTTGAAGTTAGAATGCGTAAGATTTTTCACACCAACTTAGTCGCACATTTTATAGCTGATAGTAGATTCTACAGATGGGTTCATTTCAGAATAGTTTCTCCAAACCATGCTTGAAGTTAGAATGGGCAAGATTCTTCACACCACTTTAGTCCCACATTTTATAGCTGCTGAATAGACTCTACAGATGGATTCGTTTCAGAATAGTTCTTCCAAACCTTGCTTTGAAGCTAGAATATGTAAGATTTTTAACACCACTTTGTTAATAAGAGGCAGCTATCTTATATTATCGCCTTTCACCAAACTAAGCATATGAATATTAAAATCAATAGTCGCCAGGAACGTTCTTTTTTGATAAAGATGCGGATTACAGCACCCCGAACAATGTCTCGTTCATGAAGTTCGTGCTCCGCGTAGCGCGTAATGTCTCGCTCCCCACGCGACTACCACGTCACCCACCTCATTCTGTGGAGTTTGACATGCTGACAGATGTCCGACGACTCCCTCAAATGGGATTAATTCTTCCAACCAAAAATAAAAATAACTTTCTCTGGATTCCCTGCAGCAGCAGCAGCTTCACATTTTGTCAAAATATATGTCACACGAAGATGAGTCACCATATTCGATATCTTGTGAATTTGTCAGTTTCGATTCTTCGCTTTCCAATTAGTAATTAATGAGACGATCAAATGTTTCCCAGGGCAAAGTACAGTCGCTCAAAAAAGTATCCGAACATTATGGTTGATTACAGAATTAAAGAAAAAAAATATCTGGCCACGATTTTTTTTAGAAATTAGTGATCTGGCAACCTTAGTGTACAGAATTCAGAAAAAAATATCTGGCAACCTGCGTGTCACGTGACACGCAGGTTGCCAGATCAGTAATTTCTGAAAAAAAATCGTTCCCATATATTTTTTCTGAATTTTGTAATCAAACACAGTGTTCGGATATTTTTTTTTGACACGAAGGTTGCCAGATCGTTAATTTCTAAACCTGGATCGTGTGGGCCCACTCACAGAAATATTGAGCGTGTGCAGTTACCGTTCACAGCAAACTGGAGCGTGTACAGTAACCGCACACGCTCCAGTTTGCTGTGAACGGTAACTGGAGCGTGTAGAGTTGCTGTACACGCTCCAGATATTTTTTGTAAATTCTGTAATCAACCATAGTGTTCGGATAATTTTTTTTGACAGGAACGTTGCCAGATCGCTAATTTCTAAACCTGGATCGTGTGGGCCCGCTCACAGAAATATTGAGCGTGTGCAGTTACCGTTCACAGCAAACTGGAGCGTGTACAGTAACCGCACACGCTCCAGTTTGCTGTGAACGGTAACTGGAGCGTGTAGAGTTGCTGTACACGCTCCAGATATTTTTTGTAAATTCTGTAATCAACCATAGTGTTCGGATAATTTTTTTTGACAGGAACGTTGCCAGATCGCTAATTTCTAAACCTGGATCGTGTGGGCCCGCTCACAGAAATATTGAGCGTGTGCAGTTACCGTTCACAGCAAACTGGAGCGTGTACAGTAACCGCACACGCTCCAGTTTGCTGTGAACGGTAACTGGAGCGTGTACAGTTGCTGTACAAGCTCCAGATATTTTTTGTAAATTCTGTAATCAACCATAGTGTTCGGATAATTTTTTTTGACAGGAACGTTGCCAGATCGCTAATTTCTAAACCTGGATCGTGTGGGCCCGCTCACAGAAATATTGAGCGTGTGCAGTTACCGTTCACAGCAAACTGGAGCGTGTACAGTAACCGCACACGCTCCAGTTTGCTGTGAACGGTAACTGGAGCGTGTACAGTTGCTGTACAAGCTCCAGATATTTTTTGTAAATTCTGTAATCAACCATAGTGTTCGGATAATTTTTTTTGACAGGAACGTTGCCAGATCGCTAATTTCTAAACCTGGATCGTGTGGGCCCACTCACAGAAATATTGAGCGTGTGCAGTTACCGTTCACAGCAAACTGGAGCGTGTACAGTAACTGCACACCCTCCAGTTTTCTGTGAACGGTAACTGGAGCGTGTACAGTTGCTGTACACGCTCCAGATATTTTTCCTGAATTCTGTAATCACGTGACACGAAGGTTGCCAGATCACTAATTTCTAAAAAATCGTTGCCAGATATTTTGTGCCGGTACACGAATCATTAATTTCTAAGAAAAAACGTTGCCAGAAATTTTTTCTAAATTTTGTAATCAACCATGGGTTTCGGATATTTTTTGAGCGACTGTACACGAAGGTGCCAGAACACTAATTTCTAAAAAAAAAAGAAACTTTGCCAGATATTTATTTGGATTCTGTAATCAACCATAGTTTTCGGACACTTATTTGAGCGACTGTACAGTAAAGTTGCCAGATCACTAATTTAAAAAAAAAAAAAAAATCTTTTCCAGATATTTATTTGGATTCTATAATCAACCATATGGTTCGGATAGTTTTTGAGCGACTGTACAGTACACGAAGGCTGCCAGATATTTTTCCCGAATTCTGTAATGAACCATATTGTTCGGATACTTTTTTGAGCGACTGTACACTAAAGTTGCCAGATCACTAATTTCTAAAAAAATCTTTGTCAGATATTTTTTTCTGAATTCTCTAATTAACCATAGTGTTCGGATACTTTTTTGAGCGACTGTACACTAAAGTTGCCAGATCACTAATTTCTAAAAAAATCTTTGTCAGATATTTTTTTCCGAATTCTGTAATCAACCATATTGTTCAGATACTTTTTTGAACGACTGTACACTAAAGTTGCGAGATCACTAATTTCTAGGAAAGAGAGAATTCGTTGGCTGGGTACCCTTAGGAAAGAGAGAATTCGTTGGCTGGGTACCCTTAGGAAGGAGAGAATTCGTTGGCTGTGTACCCTTAAGAAGGAGAGAATTCGTTGGCTGGGTACCCTTAGGAAGGAGAGAATTCGTTGGCTGGGTACCCTTAGGAAAGAGAGAATTCGTTGGCTGGGTACACTTAGGAAGGAGAGAATTCGTTGGCTGGTACCCTTAGGAAAGAGAGAATTTGTTGGCTGGGTACCCTTGGGAAGGAGAGAATTCGTTGGCTGGGTACCCTTAGGAAAGAGAGAATTCGTTGGCTGGGTACACTTAGGAAGGAGAGAATTCGTTGGCTGGGTACACTTAGGAAAGAGGGAATTGGTTGGCTGGGTACCCTTAGGAAGGAGAGAATTCGTTGGCTGGGTACCCTTAGGAAGGAGAGAATTCGTTGGCTGTGTACCCTTAGGAAGGAGAGAATTCGTTGGCTGGGTACCCTTAGGAAGGAGAGAATTCGTTGGCTGGGTACACTTAGGAAGGAGAGAATTTGTTGGCTGGGTACCCTTAGGAAAGAGAGAATTTGTTGGCTGGGTACCCTTGGGAAGGAGAGAATTCGTTGGCTGGGTACCCTTAGGAAAGAGAGAATTCGTTGGCTGGGTACACTTAGGAAGGAGAGAATTCGTTGGCTGGGTACCCTTAGGAAGGAGAGAATTCGTTGGCTGTGTACCCTTAGGAAGGAGAGAATTCGTTGGCTGGGTACCCTTAGGAAGGAGAGAATTCGTTGGCTGGGTACCCTTAGGAAGGAGAGAATTCGTTGGCTGGGTACCCTTAGGAAAGAGAGAATTTGTTGGCTGGGTACCCTTGGGAAGGAGAGAATTCGTTGGCTGGGTACCCTTAGGAAAGAGAGAATTCGTTGGCTGGGTACACTTAGGAAGGAGAGAATTCGTTGGCTGGGTACCCTTAGGAAGGAGAGAATTCGTTGGCTGTGTACCCTTAGGAAGGAGAGAATTCGTTGGCTGGGTACCCTTAGGAAGGAGAGAATTCGTTGGCTGGGTACCCTTAGGAAGGAGAGAATTCGTTGGCTGGGTACCCTTAGGAAAGAGAGAATTTGTTGGCTGGGTACCCTTGGGAAGGAGAGAATTCGTTGGCTGGGTACCCTTAGGAAAGAGAGAATTTGTTGGCTGGGTACCCTTGGGAAGGAGAGAATTCGTTGGCTGTGTACCCTTAGGAAGGAGAGAATTCGTTGGCTGGGTACCCTTAGGAAGGAGAGAATTCGTTGGCTGGGTACACTTAGGAAGGAGAGAATTCGTTGGCTGGGTACCCTTAGGAAAGAGAGAATTTGTTGGCTGGGTACCCTTGGGAAGGAGAGAATTCGTTGGCTGGGTACCCTTAGGAAAGAGAGAATTCGTTGGCTGGGTACACTTAGGAAGGAGAGAATTCGTTGGCTGGGTACCCTTAGGAAAGAGGGAATTGGTTGGCTGGGTACCCTTAGGAAGGAGAGAATTCGTTGGCTGGAATTCGTCGGATATTTTTTCAAAGCAGGAGAGAATTCCTCGGATATTTTTTCAAGCGACTGAACACGAAGATTGCCAGATCACTAAATTCAAAAACAATCGTTGCGAGATATTTTTTCTGAATTCTGTAATCAACCATTAGTGTTCGGATACTTAGTTGAGCGACTGTACACTAAAGTTTACAGATTACTAATTTCTAAAAAGAATCGTTGCCAGATATTTTCTCTGAATTCTGTAATCAACCATAAAAATAATAAATAATAAAAAAAACCTCAAGCAGCTGTTTGCCACAGAGGTCTGACAGGACCATAGAGTTCGGATATTTTTTTTCGAGCGACTGTACACGAAGGTTGCCAGATCAATAATTTCTAAAAAAAAAAAAAAAAAAAATCTTCGCCATATTTTTTTTCTGAATTCTTTAATCAACCATAGTGTTCAGATATTTTTTTCGAGCGACTGTACACGAAGGTTGCCAGATCAATAATTTCTAAAAAAAAAAAAAAAAATCTTCGCCATATTTTTTTTCTGAATTCTTTAATCAACCATAGTTTTCCGATATTTTTTTCGAGCGACTGTACACGAAGGTTGCCAGATCAATAATTTCTAAAAAACAAATCTTCGCCATATTTTTTTTCTGAATTCTGTAATCAACCAGTGTTCCGATATTTTTTTCGAGCGACTGTACACGAAGGTTGCCAGATCACTAATTTCTAAAAAAAAAAAAAAATCTTCGCCATATATTTTTTCTGAATTCTGTAATCAGCCATAGTGTTCCAATATTTTTTTCCAGCGACTGTATTTGCTTTCCTTACGACCCGTAAAAGAGAAACAGTTCAGAAAAGAGCGATGCCCCTTTTCCAGCCAAATTTCCAACCAGTGCAACAATATATTTATCCCAGGATGACGACGAGTCATTATTAACGAGATACTTCCGCTGAAAATACGAGGAAATTTAACCGAAATTCCTCATGAACTTTACATACGATCCAGAACTTCATAAAAGCATCCCAAACTGTACATGTCATTAGCGCTTTGCTTTGGGGTTTCGGGTCTGCTCTTTCGTTCCTAAAGAGGGAGAGGGACACGGTGATGGTCACCATAGAACTCACATACCGTTGAGAGAATCGCCCGTTTCCCGAGGAGCAATGAAAAGGGAGCCGTAGCACATCGCCCGTTTCCAGAGCAACGACGAAAAGTGAGCCGTAACACATCGCCCGTTTCCCGAGGAGCAATGAAAAGGGAGCCGTAGCACATCGCCCGTTTCCAGAGCAACGACGAAAAGTGAGCCGTAACACATCGCCCGTTTCCCGAGGAGCAATGAAAAGGGAGCCGTAGCACATCGCCCGTTTCCAGAGCAACGACGAAAAGTGAGCCGTAACACATCGCCCGTTTCCCGAGGAGCAATGAAAAGGGAGCCGTAGCACATCGCCCGTTTCCAGAGCAACGACGAAAAGTGAGCCGTAACACATCGCCCGTTTCCCGAGGAGCAATGAAAAGGGAGCCGTAGCACATCGCCCGTTTCCAGAGCAACGAGGAAAAGTGAGCCGTAACACATCGCCCGTTTCCCGAGGAGCAATGAAAAGGGAGCCGTAGCACATCGCCCGTTTCCAGAGCAACGACGAAAAGTGAGCCGTAACACATCGCCCGTTTCCCGAGGAGCAATGAAAAGGGAGCCGTAGCACATCGCCCGTTTCCAGAGCAACGACGAAAAGTGAGCCGTAACACATCGCCCGTTTCCCGAGGAGCAATGAAAAGGGAGCCGTAGCACATCGCCCGTTTCCAGAGCAACGACGAAAAGTGAGCCGTAACACATCGCCCGTTTCCCGAGGAGCAATGAAAAGGGAGCCGTAGCACATCGCCCGTTTCCAGAGCAACGACGAAAAGTGAGCCGTAACACATCGCCCGTTTCCCGAGGAGCAATGAAAAGGGAGCCGTAGCACATCGCCCGTTTCCAGAGCAACGAGGAAAAGTGAGCCGTAACACATCGCCCGTTTCCCGAGGAGCAATGAAAAGGGAGCCGTAGCACATCGCCCGTTTCCAGAGCAACGACGAAAAGTGAGCCTTAACTCATCGCCCGTTTCCCGAGGAGCAATGAAAAGGGAGCCGTAGCACATCGCCCGTTTCCAGAGCAACGACGAAAAGTGAGCCGTAACACATCGCCCGTTTCCCGAGGAGCAATGAAAAGGGAGCCGTAGCACATCGCCCGTTTCCAGAGCAACGACAAAAAGTGAGCCGTAACACATCGCCCGTTTCCCGAGGAGCAATGAAAAGGGAGCCGTAGCACATCGCCCGTTTCCAGAGCAACGACGAAAAGTGAGCCGTAACACATCGCCCGTTTCCCGAGGAGCAATGAAAAGGGAGCCGTAGCACATCGCCCGTTTCCAGAGCAACGAGGAAAAGTGAGCCGTAACACATCGCCCGTTTCCCGAGGAGCAATGAAAAGGGAGCCGTAGCACATCGCCCGTTTCCAGAGCAACGACGAAAAGTGAGCCGTAACACATCGCCCGTTTCCCGAGGAGCAATGAAAAGGGAGCCGTAGCACATCGCCCGTTTCCAGAGCAACGACGAAAAGTGAGCCGTAACAGATCGCCCGTTTCCCGAGGAGCAATGAAAAGGGAGCCGTAGCACATCGCCCGTTTCCAGAGCAACGACGAAAAGTGAGCCGTAACACATCGCCCGTTTCCCGAGGAGCAATGAAAAGGGAGCCGTAGCACATCGCCCGTTTCCAGAGCAACGACGAAAAGTGAGCCGTAACACATCGCCCGTTTCCCGAGGAGCAATGAAAAGGGAGCCGTAGCACATCGCCCGTTTCCAGAGCAACGACGAAAAGTGAGCCGTAACACATCGCCCGTTTCCCGAGGAGCAATGAAAAGGGAGCCGTAGCACATCGCCCGTTTCCAGAGCAACGACGAAAAGTGAGCCGTAACACATCGCCCGTTTCCCGAGGAGCAATGAAAAGGGAGCCGTAGCACATCGCCCGTTTCCAGAGCAACGACGAAAAGTGAGCCGTAACACATCGCCCGTTTCCCGAGGAGCAATGAAAAGGGAGCCGTAGCACATCGCCCGTTTCCAGAGCAACGACAAAAAGTGAGCCGTAACACATCGCCCGTTTCCCGAGGAGCAATGAAAAGGGAGCCGTAGCACATCGCCCGTTTCCAGAGCAACGACGAAAAGTGAGCCGTAACACATCGCCCGTTTCCCGAGGAGCAATGAAAAGGGAGCCGTAGCACATCGCCCGTTTCCAGAGCAACGACGAAAAGTGAGCCGTAACACATCGCCCGTTTCCCGAGGAGCAATGAAAAGGGAGCCGTAGCACATCGCCCGTTTCCAGAGCAACGACGAAAAGTGAACCGTAACACATCGCCCGTTTCCCGAGGAGCAATGAAAAGGGAGCCGTAGCACATCGCCCGTTTCCAGAGCAACGAGGAAAAGTGAGCCGTAACACATCGCCCGTTTCCCGAGGAGCAATGAAAAGGGAGCCGTAGCACATCGCCCGTTTCCAGAGCAACGACGAAAAGTGAGCCGTAACACATCGCCCGTTTCCCGAGGAGCAATGAAAAGGGAGCCGTAGCACATCGCCCGTTTCCAGAGCAACGAGGAAAAGTGAGCCGTAACACATCGCCCGTTTCCCGAGGAGCAATGAAAAGGGAGCCGTAGCACATCGCCCGTTTCCAGAGCAACGACGAAAAGTGAGCCGTAACACATCGCCCGTTTCCCGAGGAGCAATGAAAAGGGAGCCGTAGCACATCGCCCGTTTCCAGAGCAACGACGAAAAGTGAGCCGTAACAGATCGCCCGTTTCCCGAGGAGCAATGAAAAGGGAGCCGTAGCACATCGCCCGTTTCCAGAGCAACGACGAAAAGTGAGCCGTAACACATCGCCCGTTTCCCGAGGAGCAATGAAAAGGGAGCCGTAGCACATCGCCCGTTTCCAGAGCAACGACGAAAAGTGAGCCGTAACACATCGCCCGTTTCCCGAGGAGCAATGAAAAGGGAGCCGTAGCACATCGCCCGTTTCCAGAGCAACGACGAAAAGTGAGCCGTAACACATCGCCCGTTTCCCGAGGAGCAATGAAAAGGGAGCCGTAGCACATCGCCCGTTTCCAGAGCAACGACAAAAAGTGAGCCGTAACACATCGCCCGTTTCCCGAGGAGCAATGAAAAGGGAGCCGTAGCACATCGCCCGTTTCCAGAGCAACGACGAAAAGTGAGCCGTAACACATCGCCCGTTTCCCGAGGAGCAATGAAAAGGGAGCCGTAGCACATCGCCCGTTTCCAGAGCAACGACAAAAAGTGAGCCGTAACACATCGCCCGTTTCCCGAGGAGCAATGAAAAGGGAGCCGTAGCACATCGCCCGTTTCCAGAGCAACGACAAAAAGTGAGCCGTAACACATCGCCCGTTTCCCGAGGAGCAATGAAAAGGGAGCCGTAGCACATCTCCCGTTTCCAGAGCAACGACAAAAAGTGAGCCGTAACACATCGCCCGTTTCCCGAGGAGCAATGAAAAGGGAGCCGTAGCACATCGCCCGTTTCCAGAGCAACGACGAAAAGTGAGCCGTAACACATCGCCCGTTTCCCGAGGAGCAATGAAAAGGGAGCCGTAGCACATCGCCCGTTTCCAGAGCAACGACGAAAAGTGAGCCGTAACACATCGCCCGTTTCCCGAGGAGCAATGAAAAGGGAGCCGTAGCACATCGCCCGTTTCCAGAGCAACGACGAAAAGTGAGCCGTAACACATCGCCCGTTTCCCGAGGAGCGATGAAAAGGGAGCCGTAGCACATCGCCCGTTTCCAGAGCAACGACGAAAAGTGAGCCGTAACACATCGCTTGTTTCCCGAGGAGCAATGAAAAGGGAGCCGTAGCACATCGCCCGTTTCCAGAGCAACGACGAAAAGTGAGCCGTAACACATCGCCCGTTTCCCGAGGAGCAATGAAAAGGGAGCCGTAGCACATCGCCCGTTTCCAGAGCAACGACGAAAAGTGAGCCGTAACACATCGCCCGTTTCCCGAGGAGCGATGAAAAGGGAGCCGTAGCACATCGCCCGTTTCCAGAGCAACGACGAAAAGTGAGCCGTAACACATCGCCCGTTTCCCGAGGAGCAATGAAAAGGGAGCCGTAGCACATCGCCCGTTTCCAGAGCAACGACGAAAAGTGAGCCGTAACACATCGCCCGTTTCCCGAGGAGCAATGAAAAGGGAGCCGTAGCACATCGCCCGTTTCCAGAGCAACGAGGAAAAGTGAGCCGTAACACATCGCCCGTTTCCCGAGGAGCAATGAAAAGGGAGCCGTAGCACATCGCCCGTTTCCAGAGCAACGATGAAAAGTGAGCCGTAACACATCGCCCGTTTCCCGAGGAGCAATGAAAAGGGAGCCGTAGCACATCGCCCGTTTCCAGAGCAACGACGAAAAGTGAGCCGTAACACATCGCCCGTTTCCCGAGGAGCAATGAAAAGGGAGCCGTAGCACATCGCCCGTTTCCAGAGCAACGATGAAAAGTGAGCCGTAACACATCGCCCGTTTCCCGAGGAGCAATGAAAAGGGAGCCGTAGCACATCGCCCGTTTCCAGAGCAACGACGAAAAGTGAGCCGTAACACATCGCCCGTTTCCCGAGGAGCAATGAAAAGGGAGCCGTAGCACATCGCCCGTTTCCAGAGCAACGACGAAAAGTGAGCCGTAACACATCGCCCGTTTCCCGAGGAGCAATGAAAAGGGAGCCGTAGCACATCGCCCGTTTCCAGAGCAACGACGAAAAGTGAGCCGTAACACATCGCCCGTTTCCCGAGGAGCAATGAAAAGGGAGCCGTAGCACATCGCCCGTTTCCAGAGCAACGATGAAAAGTGAGCCGTAACACATCGCCCGTTTCCCGAGGAGCAATGAAAAGGGAGCCGTAGCACATCGCCCGTTTCCAGAGCAACGACGAAAAGTGAGCCGTAACACATCGCCCGTTTCCCGAGGAGCAATGAAAAGGGAGCCGTAGCACATCGCCCGTTTCCAGAGCAACGACGAAAAGTGAGCCGTAACACATCGCCCGTTTCCCGAGGAGCAATGAAAAGGGAGCCGTAGCACATCGCCCGTTTCCAGAGCAACGATGAAAAGTGAGCCGTAACACATCGCCCGTTTCCCGAGGAGCAATGAAAAGGGAGCCGTAGCACATCGCCCGTTTCCAGAGCAACGACGAAAAGTGAGCCGTAACACATCGCCCGTTTCCCGAGGAGCAATGAAAAGGGAGCCGTAGCACATCGCCCGTTTCCAGAGCAACGACGAAAAGTGAGCCGTAACACATCGCCCGTTTCCCGAGGAGCAATGAAAAGGGAGCCGTAGCACATCGCCCGTTTCCAGAGCAACGACGAAAAGTGAGCCGTAACACATCGCCCGTTTCCCGAGGAGCAATGAAAAGGGAGCCGTAGCACATCGCCCGTTTCCAGAGCAACGACGAAAAGTGAGCCGTAACACATCGCCCGTTTCCAGAGGAGCAGTAAGAAGGGGAACCGTAAAGCCCAATTCGCACCCGTGCTTCAAGAGAGTCTGCCACAAAAGATGGTTCACTTTTCACAAGCCCCCCCCCCTCCCCCTATTATACGGCAATTGCAGAAACATTTCCAGCTGGTGGACAGGAGATGTAAATGCACAAAATGATGAAAAAATTATACCTATGAGCTACAAATGCTGCCATCCCGGAATTCCAAGACCACGTGGATCTATGCAAATTTTTGGGAGCCTTTTCTCAAATCAACGCCTGCGCACTGCGCGCTGGACGGTCGACACCCTCACTCAAGACCCCCTGATGATCGACGACGCCTGCCGACGAAACGGTCCTCCTGCCGCGGAAGCCGTAGCGTTCATCCGTTTCAGATGCTGTGCGATGTTGCACGCGGCATCTTCCAACTGCCGTCCCCTGCATCCGATTCCCTGAAACTTTCATTTGGAATATTATCATCAGTTACTATCGTTACCTTTCAATTTCTTTCCATTTTTGGATTGGGGGAAGTTGGGGTCATAATTCATGATATTATTTACGTCATAAGGCATTATTTACGATATTACTCGTTAAGTCTTGGTCCTTACATTACGATGATATAACGAAACGATCGTTTGAATCTCCCTCAACGGATATTTTTAGAGGAGGTTTTTATTTAGGTCACTAGGACCCCGAAGGCGTAGAGAACGTTGGGGGAGGGGACCCACTGGAACAGCTGTTGGGAGACAGATGGTAGCCTCCCGTCAAGGCCATCCAGCGTGTTCTTTAACGTTGGATTGTTTTACCTCTGAGCGGCACTTTTTTTAACACAATGAGCTAAATGGCCAGGTCACAAGGACCCCGAAGGCTTAGAGAAGGTTGGTGGAGGGGACCCACTGGATCAGCTGTTGGGAGAGAGATGGTAGCCTCCCGTCAAGGCCATCCAGCGTGCTCTTTAACGCTGGATTGTTTTACCTCTGAGAGGCACTTTTTTAACAAAATGCGCTAAATAGCCAGGTCACAAGGACCCCGAAGACTCAGAAAAGGATGGGGGAAGGGACCCACTGGAACAGTTGTTGGGAGACAGATGGTATCCTCCCCTCAAGGCCATCCAGCGTGTTCTCTAACGTTGGATTATTCTACTTCTGAGCGGCAATTTTTTGCACACCATGGGCTAAATGGCCAGGTTACAAGGACCTCGAAGGCTCAGAGAAGGTTGGGGGAGGGGACCCACTGGAATAACTGTTGGGAGACAGATGGTATCCTCCCGTAAAGGCCATCCAGCGTGTTCTCTAACGTTGGATTATTTTACCTCGGAGCGGTACTTTTTTGCACACCAAGGGCTAAATGGCTTAGATTACATGGACCCCGAAGGCTCAGAGAAGGTTGGGGGAGGGGAACCACTGGAATAGCTGTTGGGAGACAGATGGTAGCCTCCCGTCAACGCCATCCAGCTTGTTCTTTAACGTTGTATTGTTTTACCTCTGAGCGGCACTTTTTTGCACACCATGGGCTAAATGGCTTAGGTCACATGGACCCCGAAGGCTCAGAAAATGTTGGGGGAGGGGACACACTGGATCAGCTGTTGAGAGACAGATGGTATCCTCCCGTCAAGGCCATCCAACGTGCTCTTTAATGTTGGATCGTTTTACCTCTGAGCGGCACTGTTTTGCACACCATGGACTAAATGGCCAGGTCACAAGTACCCCGAAGTCTCAGAGAAGGTTGGGAGAAGGGACCCATTGGAGCAGCTGTTGGGAGACAGATGGTAACCTCCCGTCAAGGCCATCCAGCGTGTTCTTTGACGTTGGAATTTTTTACCACTGAGCGGCACTTTTTGCACACAATGGGCTAAACGGGGAGGTCACATGGACCCCGAAGACTCAGAGAAGGTTGGGGGAGGTGATCCACTGGAACAGCTGTTGGGAGACAAATGATAGCCTCCCGTCAAGGCCATCCAGCTGTTCTTTAACGTTGGATTGTTTTACCTCTGAGCAGCACTTTTTCACACCATGGCCAGGTCACAAGGACTAAATGGCCAGGTCACAAGGACTCCGAAGGCTCAGAGAAGGTTGGGGGAGGGGACCCACTGGAACAGCTGTTGGGAGTCAGATGGTAGCCTCCCGTCAAAGCCATCCAGCGTGTTCTTCAACGTTGGATTGTTTACCTCTGAGCGGCACTTTTTTGCACACCATGGGCAAAATGGCTTAGGTCACAAGGATCTCGAAGTCTCAGAGAAGGTTGGGGAAGGGGACCCACTGGAATAGCTGTTGGGAGACAGATGGCAGCCTCCCGTCAAAGCCAATCACCGTGTTCTTTAACGTGCACAGGGTATGGCTCTCCCGCACACGGGGCCACGGCTTGACGTCCCGTTACGGACTGCTGCCTGTCAAAGCCCATCGGTGTCCCCTACTGACCGTAGGCAGTTTTTCTGAAATCAATCTTCATAATTAGAGCCGGATTCCCATCTGATTGAGCAAACCTTTGTCCAAGAAGGGTAAGAAGGAAGAAAGATTAGGGTACAGTCGCTCAAAAAAGTATCCGAACGCTATGGTAGATTACAAGATTCAGAAAAAATATCTGGCAACGATTTCTTTTAGAAATTACTGATCTGGCAACCGTCGTGTACAGTACACGAAGGATGCCAGATCACTATTTCCTGAAAAAATCGTTCCCAGATATTTTTTCTGAATTCTTTAATTAACCATAGCGTTCGGATACTTTTTTGAGTGACTGTACCATTTATACAGCTTATGGTTCTCTGAGGGTGACAGGCTTTCATTTGGCACACATACTGTTACCACTGCTCCTCGCTTTGCCGAAGACAGAGTAAAACAACTCTTTCTTCATATCGCACTTTTTCTTTCTTTTTGTTTTGTAGCCTATGACATTCCCAGAGAGAAAAGCTTTCATTTCGTTCAAAACTTATTACGATCGGATACACTCCTCTGAGAATATGGGACGAATTTCTGCTCTCAGTAGAATATCTCTCGAAACTCTTCTACAGAAATTTCACTTTTTAAAAGCATTTCTTCGAACTAATCGAACTAAAATGAAAACTATACTTTTGTTACACTCCTCTGAGAATATGGGACGAATTTCTGATCTCAGTGGAATATCTTTCGAAACTCTACTACAGAAATTTCACTTTTTAAAAGCATTTCTTCGAACTAAAATGAAAACTATACTTTTGTTACACTCCTCTGAGAATATGGGCTGAATTTCTGCTCTCAGTAGAATATCTCTCGAAACTCTTCTACAGAAAATTCACTTTTTAAAAGCATTTCTTCGAGCTAATCGAATTAAATGAAAACTATACTTTTGTTACACTACTCTGAGAATATGGGACGAATTTCTGCTCTCAGTGGAATATCTCTCGAAACTCATCTACAAAAAAATCTATTTTCAAAAGCATTTCTTCGAACTTATCGAACTAAAATGAAAACTGTACTTTTGTTACACTCTTCTGAAAATATGGGACGAATTTCTGCTCTCAGTAGAATATCTCTCGAAACACTACTACAGAAATTTCACTTTTTAAAAGCATTTTTTCGAACTAATCGAACTAAAATGAAAACTATGCTTTTGTTACACTCCTCTGAGAATATGGGTCGAATTTCTGCTCTCAGTAGAATATCTCTCGAACTCTTCTACCGAAATTTCACTTTTTAAAACCATTTCTTCGAATTAATCGAACTAAAATGAAAACTGCACTTTTGTTACACTCCTCTGAGAATATGGGACGAATTTCTGCTCTCAGTACAATATCTCTCGAAACTCTTCTACAGAAATTTCTCTTCTTAAAAGCATTTCTTCGAACTAATCGAACTAAAATGAAAACTGTACTTTTCTTACACTACTCTGAGAATATGGGACGAATTTCTGCTCTGAGTAGAATATCTCTCGAAACTCTACTACACAAATTTCACTTTTTAAAAGCATTTCTTCGAACTAATCGAACTAAAATGAAAACTATACTTTTGTTACACTCCTCTGAGAATATGGGACGAATTTCTGCTCTCAGTACAATATCTCTCGAAACTCTTCTACAGAAATTTCTCTTCTTAAAAGCATTTCTTCGAACTAATCGAACTAAAATGAAAACTGTACTTTTCTTACACTACTCTGAGAATATGGGACGAATTTCTGCTCTGAGTAGAATATCTCTCGAAACTCTACTACACAAATTTCACTTTTTAAAAGCATTTCTTCGAACTAATCGAACTAAAATGAAAACTATACTTTTGTTACACTCCTCTGAGAATATGGGACGAATTTCTGCTCTCAGTAGAATATCTCTCGAAACTCTACTACACAAATTTCACTTTTTAAAAGCATTTCTTCGAACTAATCGAACTAAAATGAAAACTATACTTTTGTCACACTCCTCTGACAATATGGGACGAATTTCTGCTCTCAGTAGAATATCTCTCGAAACTCTTCTACAAAAATTTCACGTTTTAAAAGCATTTCTTCGAACTAACAGTACTAAAATGAAAATTATACTTTTGTTACACTACTCTGAGAATATGGGACGAATTTCTGCTCTGAGTAGAATATCTCCCGAAACTCTACTACAGAAATTTCACTTTTTAAAACCATTTCTTCGAACTAATCGAACTAAAATGAAAACTATACTTTTGTTACACTCCTCTGAGAATATGGGACGAATTTCTCAGTAGAATATCTCTCGAAACTTTCTACAGAAATTTTACTTTTTAAAAACATTCGTTCGAACTAATCGAACTAAAATGAAAACTACACTATTGTTACACTACTCTGAGAATATGGGATGAATTTCTGCTCTCAGTAGAATATCGCTCGAAAGTTTACCACAGAAATTTCACTTTTTAAAAGCATTTCTTCGAACTAATCGAACTAAAATGAAAACTGTACTTTTGGTACATTCCTCTGAGAATATGGGACGAATTTCTGCTCTCAGTAGAATATCTCTCGAAACTCTACTACAGAAATTTCACTTTCTAAAGGCATTTCTTCGAACTAATCGAACTAAAACGAAAACTGTACTTTTGTTACACTCCTCTGAGAATAGCGGACGAATTTCTGCTCTACGTAGAATATCACTCGAAACCCTTCTACAGAAATTTCACTTTTTAAAAGCATTTCTTCGAACTAATCGAACCAAAATGAAAACTATGCTTTTGTTACACTCCTCTGAGAATATGGGACGAATTTCTGCTCTCAGTAGAATATCTCTCGAAACTCTACTACAGAAATTTCACTTTCTAAAGGCATTTCTTCGAACTAATCGAACTAAAACGAAAACTGTACTTTTGTTACACTCCTCTGAGAATAGCGGACGAATTTCTGCTCTCAGTAGAATATCACTCGAAACCCTTCTACAGAAATTTCACTTTTTAAAAGCATTTCTTCGAACTAATCGAACCAAAATGAAAACAATACTTTTGTTACACTCCTCTGAGAATATGGGACGAATTTCTGCTCTCAGTAGAATATCTCTCGAAACTCTACTACAGAAATTTCACTTTCTAAAGGCATTTCTTCGAACTAATCGAACTAAAATGAAAACTGTACTTTTGTTACACTCCTCTGAGAATATCGGACGAATTTCTGCTCTCAGTAGAATATCTCTCGAAACTCTACTCTCGAAATTTGACTTTTTAAAAGCATTTGTTCGAACTAATCGAACTAAAATGAAAACTACAATTTTGTTACACTCCTCTGAGAATATGGGACGAATTTCTGCTCTCAGTAGAATATATCTCGAAACTCTACTACAGAAATTTCACTTTCTAAAGGCATTTCTTCGAACTAATCGAACTAAAATGAAAACTGTACTTTTGTTACATTCCTCTGAGAATATGGGACGAATTTCTGCTCTCAGTAGAATATCACTCGAAACCCTTCTACAGAAATTTCACTTTTTAAAAGCATTTCTTCGAACTAATCGAACCAAAATGAAAACTATACTTTTGTTACACTCCTCTGAGAATATGGGACGAATTTTTGATCTCAGTAGAATATCTCTCGAAACTCTACTACAGAAATTTCACTTTCTAAAGGCATTTCTTCGAACTAATCGAACTAAAATGAAAACTGTACTTTTGTTACATTCCTCTGAGAATATGGGACGAATTTCTGCTCTCAGTAGAATATCACTCGAAACCCTTCTACAGAAATTTCACTTTTTAAAAGCATTTCTTCGAACTAATCGAACCAAAATGAAAACTATACTTTTGTTACACTCCTCTGAGAATATGGGACGAATTTCTGCTCTCAGTAGAATATATCTCGAAACTCTACTACAGAAATTTCACTTTCTAAAGGCATTTCTTTGAACTAATCGAACTAAAATGAAAACTGTACTTTTGTTACATTCCTCTGAGAATATGGGACGAATTTCTGCTCTCAGTAGAATATCTCTCGAAACTCTACTACAGAAATTTCACTTTCTAAAGGCATTTCTTCGAACTAATCGAACTAAAATGAAAACTGTACTTTTGTTACACTCCTCTGAGAATAGCGGACGAATTTCTGCTCTCAGTAGAATATCACTCGAAACCCTTCTACAGAAATTTCACTTTTTAAAAGCATTTCTTCGAACTAATCGAACCAAAATGAAAACTATACTTTTGTTACACTCCTCTGAGAATATGGGACGAATTTCTGATCTCAGTAGAATATCTCTCGAAACTCTACTACAGAAATTTCACTTTCTAAAGGCATTTCTTCGAACTAATCGAACTAAAATGAAAACTGTACTTTTGTTACATTCCTCTGAGAATATGGGACGAATTTCTGCACTCAGTAGAATATCACTCGAAACCCTTCTACAGAAATTTCACTTTTTAAAAGCATTTCTTCGAACTAATCGAACCAAAATGAAAACAATACTTTTGTTACACTCCTCTGAGAATATGGGACGAATTTCTGCTCTCAGTAGAATATCTCTCGAAACTCTACTACAGAAATTTCACTTTCTAAAGGCATTTCTTCGAACTAATCGAACTAAAATGAAAACTGTACTTTTGTTACACTCCTCTGAGAATATCGGACGAATTTCTGCTCTCAGTAGAATATCTCTCGAAACTCTACTCTCGAAATTTGACTTTTTAAAAGCATTTGTTCGAACTAATCGAACTAAAATGAAAACTACAATTTTGTTACACTCCTCTGAGAATATGGGACGAATTTCTGCTCTCAGTAGAATATATCTCGAAACTCTACTACAGAAATTTCACTTTCTAAAGGCATTTCTTCGAACTAATCGAACTAAAATGAAAACTGTACTTTTGTTACATTCCTTTGAGAATATGGGACGAATTTCTGCTCTCAGTAGAATATCACTCGAAACCCTTCTACAGAAATTTCACTTTTTAAAAGCATTTCTTCGAACTAATCGAACTAAAATGAAAACTCTACTTTTGTTACACTCCTTTGAGAACATGGGACGAATTTCTGCTCTCAGTAGAATATCTCTCGAAACTCTACTATCGAAATTTCACTTTTGAAAGGCATTTGTTCGAACTAATCGAACTAAAATGAAAACTACACTTTTGTTACACTCCTCTGAGAATATGGGACGAAATTCTGCTCTCAGTAGAATATCTCTCGAAACTCTACTACAGAAATTCCACTTTCTAAAGGCATTTCTTCGAACTAACCGAACTAAAATGAAAACTGTACTTTTGTTACCTTCCTGTGAGAATATGGGACGAATTTCTGCTCTCAGTAGAATATCTCTCGAAACTCTTCTACAGAAATTTTACTTTTTAAAAGCATTTCTTCGAACTAATCAAACTTAAATGAAAACTATACTTTTGTTACACTCCTCTGAGAATATGGGACGAATTTTTGCTCTCAGTAGAATATCACTCAAAACTCTTCTACAGAAATTTCACTTTTTGAAATCATTTCTTCGAACTAATCGAACTAAAATGAAAACTATACTTTTGTTACACTCCTCTGAGAAAATGGGACGAATTTCTGCTCTCACTAGAATATCTCTCGAAAATCTTCTACTGAAATTTCACTCCTTAAAAGCATTTTTTTGAACTAATCGAAATAAAATGAAAACTATACTTTTGTTACACTCCTCTGAGAATATGGGACGAATTTCTGCACTCATAGAATATCTCTCGAAACTCTTCTACAGAAATTTTACTTTTAAAAGCATTTCTTCGAACTAATCGAACCAAAATGAAAACTATGCTCTGAGAATATGGGACGAATTTCTGCTCTCAGTAGAATATCTCTCGAAACTCTTCTACCGAAATTTTACTTTTTAAAACCATTTCTTCGAATTAATCGAACTGAAATGAAAACTGTACTTTTGTTACACTGTACTGAAAATATGGGAGGAAGTTCTGCTCTCAGTAGAATATCTCTCGAAACTCTTCTACAGAAATTTCACTTTTTAAAAGCAATTCTTCAAACTAATCGAACTAAAATGAAGACTCTACTTTTGTTACACTCCTCTGAGAATATGGGACGAATTTCTGCTCTCAGTAGAATATCTCTCGAAACTCGTCCAGAAGAATTTCACGTTTTAAAAGCATTTCTTCGAACTAATCCATCTAAAATGAAAACTCTACTTTTGTTACACTCCTCTGAGAATATGGGACGAATTTCTGCTCTGAGTAGAATTTCTCTCGAAACTCTACTACAGAAATTTCACTTTTTAAAAGCATTTCTTCGAACTAATGGAACTAAAACGAAAACTCTACTTTTGTTACACTCCTTTGAGAATATGGGAAGAATTTCTGCTCTCAGTAGAATGTCTCTCGAAACTCTTCTACCGAAATTTCACTTTTTAAAAGCATTTCTTCGAAGTAATCGAACTAAAATGAAAACTGTACTTTTGTTACACTCCTCTTAGAATATGGGACGAATTTGTGCTCTCAGTAGAACATCTCTCGAAACTCTACTACCGAAATTTCACTTTTTAAAAGCATTTCTTCGAACTAATCGAACTAAAATGAAAACTCTACTTTTGCTACACTCCTCTGAGAATATGGGACGAATTTCTGCTCTGAGTAGAATATCTCTCGAAACCCTTCTACCGAAATTTCACTTTTTAAAAGCATTTCTTCGAACTAATCGAACCAAAATGAAAACTATGCTTTTGTTACACTCCTCTGAGAATATGGGACGAATTTCTGCTCTCAGTAGAATATCTCTTCAAATTCTTCTACAGAAATTTCTCTTTTTAAAAGCATTTCTTCGAACTAATCGAACTAAAATCAACACTCTACTTTTGTTACACTCCTCTGAGAATATGGGACGAATTTCTGCTCTCAGTAGAATAACTCTCGAAACACTACTACAGAAATTTCACTTTTTAAAAGCATTTCTTCGAACTAATCTAACTAAAATGAAAACTATACTTTTGTTACACTCCTCTGAGAATATGGGACGAATTTCTGCACTCATAGAATATCTCTCGAAACTCTTCTACAGAAATTTCACTTTTTAAAAGCAATTCTTCCAACTAATCGAACTAAAATGAACACTCTACTTTTGTTACACTCCTCTGAGAATATGGGAAGAATTTCTGCTCTCAGTAGAATATCTCTCGAAACTCTTCTACAAAAATTTCACGTTTTAAAAGCATTTCTTCGAACTAATCGAACTAAAATGAAAACTGCACTTTTGTTACACTCCTCTGAGAATATGGGAAGAATTTCTGCTCTCAGTACAATATCTCTCGAAACTCTTCTACAGAAATTTCTCTTCTTAAAAGCATTTCTTCGAACTAATCGAACTAAAATGAAAACTATACTTTTGTTACAATCCTCTGAGAATATGGGACGAATTTCTGCTCTCAGTAGAATATCTCTCGAAACTCTACTACAGAAATTTCACTTTCTAAAGGCATTTCTTCGAACTAATCCAACTAAAATGAAAACTGTACTTTTGTTACATTCCTCTGAGAATATGGGACGAATTTCTGCTCTCAGTAGAATATCACTCGAAACCCTTCTACAGAAATTTCACTTTTTAAAAGCATTTCTTCGAACTAATCGAACCAAAATGAAAACTATACTTTTGTTACAATCCTCTGTGAATATGGGACGAATTTCTGCTCTCAGTAGAATATCTCTCGAAACTCTTCTACGGAAATTTCACTTTTTAAAAGCATTTCTTCGAACTAATCGAACTAAAATGAAAACTGTACTTTTGTTACACTCCTCTGAGAATATGGGACGAATTTCTGCTGTCAGTAGAATATCTCTCGAAATTCTTCTACGGAAATTTCACTTTTTAAAAGCATTTCTTCGAACTAATCGAACTGAAATGAAAACTACACTTTTGTTACAATCCTCTGTGAATATGGGACGAATTTCTGCTCTCAGTAGAATATCTCTCGAAACTCTTCTACGGAAATTTCACTTTTTAAAAGCATTTATTCGAACTAATCGAACTAAAATGAAAACTATACTTTTGTTACAATCCTCTGAGAATATGGGACGAATTTCTGCTCTCAGTAGAATATCTCTCGAAACTCTACTACCGAAATTTCACTTTTTAAAAGCATTTCTTCGAACTAATCGAACTAAAATGAAAACTATACTTTTGTTACACTCCTCTGAGAATATGGGACGAATTTCTGCTGTCAGTAGAATATCTCTCGAAACTCTTCTACAGAAATTTCACTTTTTAGAAGCATTTCTTGGAACTAATCGAACTGAAATGAAAACTATACTTTTGTTACACTCCTCTGAGAAAATGGGACGAATTTCTGCTCTCACTAGAATATTTCTCGAAAATCTTCTACTGAAATTTCACTCCTTAAAAGCATTTTTTTGAACTAATCGAAATAAAATGAAAACTATACTTTTGTTACACTCCTCTGAGAATATGGGACGAATTTCTGCACTCATAGAATATCTCTCGAAACTCTACTACAGAAATTTCACTTTTTAAAAGCATTTCTTCGAACTATTCGAAATAAAATGAAAACTATACTTTTGTTACACTCCTCTGAGAATATGGGACGAATTTCTGCACTCATAGAATATCTCTCGAAACTCTAGTACAGAAATTTCACTTTTTAAAAGCATTTCTTTGAACTAATCGAAGTAAAATGAAAATTATACTTTTGTTACACTGCTCTGAGAATATGGGACGAAAATCTGCTCTCAGTAGAATATCTCTCGAAACCCTTGTACAGAATTTTCTCTTTTTAAAAGCATTTCTTCGAAATAATCGAATTAAAATGAAAACTATACTTTTGTTACACTCCTCTGAGAATATGGAACGAATTTCTGCTCTCGGTAGAATATTTCTCGAAACTCGTCTACAGAAATTTCAGTTTTTATAAGCATTTCTTCGAACTAATCGAACTAAAATGAAAACTATACTTTTGTTACACTCCTCTAAGAATATGGGACGAAAATCTGCTCTCAGTAGAATATCTCTCGAAACCCTTCTACAGAAATTTCACTTTTTAAAGCATTTCTTCGAAACAATCGAACTGAAATGAAAACTATACTTTTTTTACATTCCTCTGAGAATATGGGACGAATTTCTGCTTTCAGTAGAATATCTCTCGAAACTCCTCTACCGAAATTTCACTTTTTAAAAGCATTTCTTGGAACTAATCGAACTAAAATGAAAACTATACTTTTGTTACACTCCTCGGAGAATATGGGATGAATTTCTGCTCTCAGTAGAACATCTCTCGAAACTCTTCTACCGAAATTTCACTTTTTAGAAGCATTTCTTCGAACCAATCGAATTGAAATGAAAGCTATACTTTTGTTACATTCCTCTGAGAATATGGGACGAATTTCTGCCCTCAGTAGAATATCTCTCGAAACTCTTCTACCGAAATTTCACTTTTTAAAAGCATTTCTTGGAACTAATCGAACTAAAATGAAAACTGTACTTTTGTTAAACTCCTTTGAGAATATGGGACGAATTTCTGCTCTCAGTAGAATATCTCTCGGAACTCTACTTCCGAAATTTCAAATTTCCATCCATAAACAGAACTTGCTATGTTCGTGAAATCTTTGAAATTCCCATTTTATTTCAATTAACAACATTTAGTTCAAAGAAGTGTCCCAGAAGCTACTCCCACCTTTTACTTGTAAGGACATGAATAACCGAAATCTCTGCCTCAGTAAGAGGTGACAGAAAATGTTTGCCTTGCTGGGAAAATCTCTTGATGAATAATCACTGTGTCACTTAAGTCTATTGTGATAAATATTGAAATATTAAGCGACTATTGATCAAAATTGAGATTTTAGCCAGAGCTTCACTTTATTCCTAGTGACTTAAGCTGTTTTGACAGCTTTCCATTCGGATCACGTCACTGTGATCGGTTTAATATATCATTTTTTAAAAAAATATCTAAATGAGATAATATTCTCACTTTGTCGTGTATCTGTGAAATTATTTTTAGAAACTGAAAAAAAATACTCTTTACGTGTAATTTTTACCAACGAAATCTTATAATTCGCTGAGAAAAAATGGTTTTCTAGACTGGAATTTGATCCCAGGTATCGCAGAAGCATGCCGGGGACCTGCGTTTGAATCCAAGTAACGAGAACCAATTTTTTTCAACGCATTTTTTCACATGTTTCTTGTGATAATTTATTACTTGAATGATTAAAATTCGAATTTTTCAAATCTTTAGGTGGTTCCACTTTAAATCTTTACATGACAGTGATTAGAAAAGGGAAATCTCTAATAACTTTTTACAGTAATCTGTTTATGGTAAAAAAATTACAACCCTTCAAGCAGCTGCTTGCCACCAAAGTCTGAAATGAGCCTGTCAGTTTAATCCGCCATAGTAGAAGGTCTGTGAGGATGGCAGGACCTCAGCAGAAAAAAATTCAAAATGAAAAATACTCCCTCAAGCAGCTGCTTGTCACAGAGGTCTGATAGGAGCCTGTCAGTTTAATCCGCCATAGTAGAAGGTCTGTGAGGATGGCAGGACCTCAGCAGAAAATAATTCAAAATGAAAAATACTCCCTCAAGCAGCTGCTTGTCACAGAGGTCTGACACGATCCTGTCAGTTTATACGCAATAGTAGAAGGTCTGTGAGGATGGCAGGACCTCAGCAGAAAAAAATTCAAAATGAAAAATACTCCAAGCAGCTGCTTGTCACAGAGGTCTGATAGGAGCCTGTCAGTTTAATCCGCCATAGTAGAAGGTCTGTGAGGATGGCAGGACCTCAGCAGAAATAATTCAAAATGAAAAATACTCCCTCAAGCAGCTGCTTGTCACAGAGGTCTGACAGGAGCCTGTCAGTTTAATACGCCATAGGAAAAGATCTGTGAGGATGGCAGGACCTCCGCAGAAAAACGATACATACATCCATGTCTTAGCTGAGGCTCGAACCCAAGTCCTTTAGATCTGTAGCTAAGCGTGCTAATCACTCAATGGAACATAAAACGTATTTTACAAATGATCCTTGAATTTAAATTTGATTTGCTCACACACTGATTAAAGAGGTCTGTTTTTTCCTGACATACCTTCACCGAAATTTCAACTTTCTTCTGGTGGTTAGCGTGCTTTTTTCAACAATGATAACTGCATAATTTGTTTGTTAATTGAAACATAATTTAAAAGAATTTTTTATCATAAGTTGTTTACAAAGTTTGATATTTTAAATTTTTTTGAGGAGTTTTTTTTTTAACAGAAAGTTGGTATATTCCCATTGGTATTTCTTGCAAGTGAAAAGGATTTCTAGAGGCAGAGTACTATCTTCTCCTCCCATGTGATTTGCACGAGCAGAACATCCCACTGTAAAGTTTCAGCTTTCCCAGAGTGCCAATTTGTTTGGAGTATCACTTAACCACCGCATTATCCCGAAGTTCATCCGAAGGATCGAGACATCGCACGCGGAAGGGGTTGCCAGACAACACCGTTTCGTAGCAACCCGCGAGCTTTTTCATTTAGAAAGAGGATAGACTCAGAGAAAAATTCTAATGATCAATTGCAGACCCCTTCCTGAACGAGTAGAGATTCGCCGTGAAGTGACCTTTGACACTTTCCAATCCTTCGCAGCTCTCACTAACTGAAAGATGAAGAGATTTTAATCCGTAGCCACCATAACTAATGCTTTGGAATAAGTGATGCTCTCCCTCAATTGATTAAGATGTTCAGAATGCTTTGGAATAAGTGATGCTCTCCCTCAATTGATTAAGATGCTCAGGATGCTTTGGAATAAGTGATGCTCTCCCTCAATTGATTAAGATGTTCAGAATGCTTTGGAATAAGTGATGCTCTCCTTCAATTGATTAAGATGCTCAGGATGCTTTGGAATAAGTGATGCTCTCCATCAATTGATTAAGATGCTCAGAATGCTTTGGAATAAGTGATGCTCTCCCTCATTTGATTAAGATGCTCAGGATGCTTTGGAATAAGTGATGCTCTCCCTCAATTGATTGAGACGTTCAGAATGCTTTGGAATAAGTGATGCTCTCCCTCAATTGATTAAGATGTTCAGAATGCTTTGGAATAAGTGATGCTCTCCCTCAATTGATTAAGACGTTCAGAATGCTTTGGAATAAGTGATGCTCTCCCTCAATTGATTAAGACGCTCAGGATGATTTGGAATAAGTGAAGCTCTCCCTCAATTGATTAAGATGTTCAGAATGCTTTGGAATAAGTGATGCTCTCCTTCAATTGATTAAGATGCTCAGGATGCTTTGGAATAAGTGATGCTCTCCCTCATTTGATTAAGATGCTCAGGATGCTTTGGAATAAGTGATGCTCTCCCTCAATTGATTGAGACGTTCAGAATGCTTTGGAATAAGTGATGCTCTCCCTCAATTGAATGAGATGCTCAGGATGCTGTGGAATAAGTGATGCTTTCCCTGAATTGATTAAGATGTTCAGAATGCTTTCGAATAAGTGATGCTCTCCCTCAATTGATTAAGACGTTCAGAATGATTTAGAATAGGTGATGTTCTCCCTCATTTGAATAAGATGCTCAGGATGCTGTGGAATAAGTGATGCTCTCCCTCAATTGATTAAGACGTTCAGAATGCTTTGGAATAAGTGATGCTCTCCCTCATTTGATTAAGATGCTCAGGATGCTTTGGAAAAAGTGATGCTCTCCCTCAATTGATTAAGATGCTCAGGATGCATTGGAATAAGTGATGCTCTCAATTGATTATGATGCTCAGGATGCTTTGGAATAAGTGATGCTCTCCCTCAATTGATTGAGACGTTCAGAATGCTTTGGAATAAGTGATGCTCTCCCTCAATTGAATGAGATGCTCAGGATGCTGTGGAATAAGTGATGCTTTCCCTGAATTGATTAAGATGTTCAGAATGCTTTCGAATAAGTGATGCTCTCCCTCAATTGATTAAGACGTTCAGAATGATTTAGAATAGGTGATGTTCTCCCTCATTTGAATAAGATGCTCAGGATGCTGTGGAATAAGTGATGCTCTCCCTCAATTGATTAAGACGTTCAGAATGCTTTGGAATAAGTGATGCTCTCCCTCATTTGATTAAGATGCTCAGGATGCTTTGGAAAAAGTGATGCTCTCCCTCAATTGATTAAGATGCTCAGGATGCTTTGGAATAAGTGATGCTCTCCCTCATTTGATTATGATGCTCAGGATGCTTTGGAATAAGTGATGCTCTCCCTCAATTGATTGAGACGTTCAGAATGCTTTGGAATAAGTGATGCTCTCCCTCAATTGAATGAGATGCTCAGGATGCTGTGGAATAAGTGATGCTTTCCCTGAATTGATTAAGATGTTCAGAATGCTTTCGAATAAGTGATGCTCTCCCTCAATTGATTAAGACGTTCAGAATGATTTAGAATAGGTGATGTTCTCCCTCATTTGAATAAGATGCTCAGGATGCTGTGGAATAAGTGATGCTCTCCCTCAATTGATTAAGACGTTCAGAATGCTTTGGAATAAGTGATGCTCTCCCTCATTTGATTAAGATGCTCAGGATGCTTTGGAATAAGTGATGCTCTCCCTCAATTGATTGAGACGTTCAGAATGCTTTGGAATAAGTGATGCTCTCCCTCAATTGAATGAGATGCTCAGGATGCTGTGGAATAAGTGATGCTTTCCCTGAATTGATTAAGATGTTCAGAATGCTTTCGAATAAGTGATGCTCTCCCTCAATTGATTAAGACGTTCAGAATGATTTAGAATAGGTGATGTTCTCCCTCATTTGAATAAGATGCTCAGGATGCTGTGGAATAAGTGATGCTCTCCCTCAATTGATTAAGACGTTCAGAATGCTTTGGAATAAGTGATGCTCTCCCTCATTTGATTAAGATGCTCAGGATGCTTTGGAAAAAGTGATGCTCTCCCTCAATTGATTAAGATGCTCAGGATGCATTGGAATAAGTGATGCTCTCAATTGATTATGATGCTCAGGATGCTTTGGAATAAGTGATGCCCTCCTTCAATTGATTAAGATGTTCAGAATGCTTTGGAATATGTGATGCTCTCCCTGATTTGATTAAGACGTTGAGAATGATTTGGAATAAGCGACGCTCTCCCTCAATTGATTAAGACGTTCAGAATGATTTGGAATAAGCGACGCTCTCCCTCAATTGATTAAGACGTTCAGAATGATTTGGAATAAGTGATGCTCTCCCTCAATTGATTAAGATGTTCAGAATGCTTTGGAATAAGTGATGCTCTCCCTCATTTGAATAAGATGTTCAGAATGCTTTGGAATAAGTAATGCTCTCCCTCAACTGATTTTGATTATAGTGCCGCTCAGAAGTAAAACAATCCAACGTTAAATAACACGATGGATTGCCTTGACGAGAGGCTGCCATCTGTCTCCCAACAGCTGTTCCAGTGGGTCCCCTCCCCGAACCTTCTCTGAGCCTTCGGAGTCATTGTGACCTTGCCATATAGCCCATTGTGAACTGAAAGTGCCACTAAGAGTTAAAAACAACCGGACCCTGAAATTGAAATTCTAATTATTATAAAAATCTGAAAATACAAATTGCAAAATTGTATTTTTTCGAAAGTTCTGTGTAGTTGATATCATCTTGCAGCATTCACGTACTTTATGCAAATGAACGGAGGTGACATCAAACAATCAGTGAATAGGCCTGGTATTCAATAATATTAGATTTTTGGGAGAAACTGTAATTTATTTCTGAGATATAATTGTAAAACGTATTATAAAGAAATAGAAACCGAAATTAACAAAGTGCATTAAAACGTTAACTTATTTTACTTTTGAACGCTACTTTTTTACCCACAAGGCTGGACCAAATTTCAGGGAACCGCTGGACAAGTGACAGGCGAATTTTAAGGAGGCATCTGTCAAATTTCATCAGATTGTATTAAGATACATGTGCACTCCAAAACAGACACGAAACAGAGCCAATTTCTCAAAAGCATTAAAACTTTCAAAATCTATTATCCGATGCATCGAAAAGTGTAACGAGCCATCTGATAAAGGTTACGGGATCGTATTGAGATACCTATATGTTGCAAAACAGCCACGAAACAGAGCCACTTTCTGAAAAGCATTAAAACTTTCAAAATCTATTATCCGATGCATTGAGAAATGTAATGAGGCATCTGATAAAGGTTACGGGATCGTATTAAGATACCTATATATTGCAAAACAGCCACGAAATTGAGACACTTTCTGAAAAGCATTAAAACTTTCAAAATATATTATTCGATGCATCGAAAAGTGTAAAGAGGCGTCTCATAAAGGTTGCAGGATCGTATTAAAATACCTATATGTTGCAAAACAGCCACGAAACGGTGCCACTTTCTGAAAAGCATTGAAACTTTCAAAATCTATTATCCGATGCATTGAAAATTGTAACGATGCATCAGATAAAGGTTTCGGGATCGTATTAAGATACCTATAAATTTCAAAGCAGCCACGAAACAGAGCCACTTTCTGAAAAGCATTAAAACTTTCAAAATCTATTTCCGATGCATCAAAAATTGTAACCAGGCATCTGATAAAGGTTACGGGATCGTAGTAAGATACCTATATATTGCAAAACAGCCACGAAATAGAGCCACTTTCTCAAAAGCATTAAAACATTAAAAATCTATTATCCAATGCATCGAAAAGTGTAACGAGGCGTCTGATAAATGTTTCGGGAACGTATTAAGATACCTATATATTGCAAAACAACAACGAAACTGAGCCACTTTCTAAAAAGCATTAAAACTTTCAAAATCTATTATCCGATGCATTGAGAAACGTAACGAGGCATCCTGATAAATGTTACGGGATCGTTTTAAGATATCTATATATTGCAAAACAGCCACGAAACAGAGCCACTTTCTAAAAAGCATTAAAACTTTCAAAATCTATTAACCGATGCATTGAGAAACGTAACGAGGCATCTGGTAAATGTTACGCGATCTTATTAAGATATCTATATATTGCAAAACACCAGCGAAACAGAGACACTTTCTGAGAAGCATTAAAACTTTCAAAATCTATTATCCGATGAGTCGAAAAGTGTAACGTGGCATCTGATAAAGGTTACGGGACCGTATTAAGATACCTATATATTGCAAAACAGCCACGAAACAGAGCCACTTTCTGAAAAGCATTAAATAAAAAAAAAATAAATAAATACCCCCTCAAGCAGCTGCTTGCCACAGAGGTCTGACAGGAGCCTGTCAGTTTATATGCCACAGTAGGAGATCTGAGAGGATGGCAAGACCTCAGCAGAAAAACGACACACACATCCATGCCTAATCCGGGGCTCGAACCCAGGTCCCTTAGATCAGTAGCCAAGCGTGTAAAACTTTCAAAATCTATTATCCCAAGCCTCGGAATGTGTAACGAGCCATCTGATAAAGGTTACGGGTTCGTATTAAGATACCTATATATTGCAAAACGGCCACGAAGCAGAGCCACTTTCTGAAAAGCATTAAAACTCTCAAAATCTATTATCCGATGCATTGAGAAACGTAACGAGGCATCTGATAAAGGTTACGGGATCGTATTAAAATACCTATATATTACAAAACGGCCACGAAACAGAGCCACTTTCTGAAAAGCATTAAAACTTTCAAAATCTATTATCCCATGCCTCGGAATGTGTAACGAGCCATCTGATAAAGGTTACGGGTTCGTATTAAGATACCTACATATTGCAAAACGGCCACGAAGCAGAGCCACTTTCTGAAAAGCATTAAAACTCTCAAAATCTATTATCCGATGCATTGAGAAACGTAACGAGGCATCTGATAAAGATTACGGGATCGTATTAAAATACCTATATATTACAAAACGGCCACGAAACACAGCCACTTTCTGAAAAGCATTAAAACTTTCAAAATCTATTATCCCATGCCTCGGAATGTGTAACGAGCCATCTGATAAAGGTTACGGGTTCGTATTAAGATACCTATATATTGCAAACGGCCACGAAGCAGAGCCACTTTCTGAAAAGCTTTAAAACTCTCAAAATCTATTATCCGATGCATTGAGAAACGTAACGAGGCATCTGATACATGTTACGGGATCGTATTAAGATACCTATATATTGCAAAACAGCCACGAAACAAAGCCACTTTCTGAAAAGCATTAAAACTTTCAAAATCTGTTATCCGATGCATTGAGAAACGTAAAGAGCCATCTGATAAAGTATACGGAATCGTATTAAGATACCTATATATTGCAAAACAGCCACGAAACAGAGCCACTTTCTGAAAAGCATTAAAACTTTCAAAATCTATTATACGATGCATCAAAAATTGTAACCAGGCTTCTGATAAAGGTTACGGGATCGTATTAAGATACCTATATATTGCAAAACTACCACGAAGCAGAGCCAGTTTCTGAAAAGCATTAAAACTTTCAAAATCTGTTATCCCATGCCTCGGAATGTGTAACGAGCCATCTGATAAAGGTTACGGGATCGTATTAAGATACCTATATATTGCCCATCAGCCACGAAACAGAGCCACTTTCTCAAAAGCATTAAAGCTTTCAAAATCTATTATCCCATGACTCGGAAAATGTAACGAGGCATCTGATAAAGGTTACGGGATCGTATTAAGATATCTATATTTTGCACAATAGCCACGAAACAGAGCCACTTTCTGAAAAGCATTGCAACTTTCAAAATCTATTATCCGATGCATTGAGAAACGTAACGAGGCATCTGATAAAAGTTACGGGATCGTATTAAAATACCTATATATTGCAAAACGGCCACGAAGCAAAACCACTTTCTGAAAAGCATTAAAACTTTCAAAATCTATTTCCCGATGCATCAAAAATTGCAACCAGGCATCTGATAAAGGTTACGGGATCGTATTAAGATACCTATATATTGCAAAAAAGCCACAAAACGGAATCACTTTCTAAAAAGCATTAAAACTTCCAAAATCTAGTATCCGATGCATTGAAAATTGTAACAATGCATCTAATAAAGGTTACGGGATCGTATTAAGATACCTATATATTAAAAAACAGCCACGAAACAGAGCCACTTTTTCAAAAGAATTAAAACTTTCAAAATCTATTATCCAATGCATTGAGAAACGTAACGAGGCATCTGATAAATGTTATGGGATCGTATTAAGGTATCTATATATTGCATAACAGCCACGAAACAGAGCCACTTTCTGAAAAGCATTAAAACTTTCAAAATCTATTTCCCATGCATCAAAAATTGTAACCAGGCATCTGATAAAGGTTACGGGATCGTGTTAAGATACCTATATATTGCAAAACAACAACGAAACAGAGACACTTTCTGAAAAGCATTAAAACTTTCAAAATCTATTATCCGATGAGTCGAAAAGTGTAATGATGTATCTAATAAATGTTACAGGATCGTATTAAGATACCTAAATATTACGAAACAGCCACGAAACAGAGCCACTTTCTCAAAAGCATTAAAACTTTTAAAATCTGTTATCCAACGCATCGAAATTTGTAACGAGGCATCTGATAAATCTTCCGGATTCGTATTAATATACCTATATATTGCAAACCAAACACGAAACAGAGCCACTTTCTCAAAAGAATTAAAACTTTCAAAATCTGTTATCCAATGCATCAAAATTTGTAACGAGGCATCTGATAAAGGTTACGGGATCACATTAATATACCTATATATTGCAAAACAACCACGAAACAGAGACACTTTCTGAAAAGCATTAAAACTTTCAAAATCTAATATCCGATGAATCGAAAAGTGTAATGATGCATCTAATAAAGGTTACGAGATCGTATTAAGATACCTATATATTACAAAACAGACATGGAACAGAGCCACTTTCTCAAAAGCATTAAAACTTTCAAAATCTATTATTTCAAAATTTCAACGACGAAACAGAGCCACTTTCTCAAAAGCATTAAAACTTTTAAAATTTATTTCCCGATGCATCGAAAAGTGTAACGAGGCATCTGATAAAGGTTACGGGATCGTATTAAGATACCTATATATTGCAAAACGGGAACGAAACTGAGCCACTTTCTGAAAAGCATTAAAACTTTCAAAATCTTTTATCCGATGCATCGAAAAGTGTAACGAGGCATCTGATAAAGGTTACGGGATCCTATTAAGATACCTATATATTGCAAAACTGGAACGAAACAGAGCCACTTTCTCAAAAGCATTAAAACTTTCAAAATCTATTATCCGATGCATCCAAAATTGTAACAAGGCATGTGATAAATGTTACGGGATCGTATTAAAATACCTATATATTACAAAACGGCCACGAAACAGAGCCACTTTCTGAAAGGCATTGAAACTTTCAAAATCTATTTCCGATGCATCAAAAATTGTAGCCAGGCATCTGATAAAGGTTACGGGATCGTATTAAGATATCTATGTATTGCAAAACAGCTACGAAACAGAGCCACTTTCTCAAAAGAATTAAAACTTTCAAAATCTGTTATCCAATGCATCGAAATTTGTAACGAGGCATCTGATAAAGGTTACGGGATCGTAGTAAGATACCTATGTATTGCAAAACAGCCATGAAACAGCCACTTTCTCAAAAGTATTAAACATTCAAAATCTCTTATCCAATGCATCGAAAAGTGTAACGAGGCATTATAAAGGTTTCGGGATCGTATTAAGATACCTATATATTGCAAAACAACCACGAAACAGAGCCACTTTCTAAAAAGCATTAAAACTTTCAAAATCTATTATCCGATGCATTGAGAAACGTAACGAGTCATCTGATAAATGTTACGGGATCGTATTAAGATATCTATATATTGCAAAACAGCCACGAAACAGAGCCACTTTCTGAAAAGCATTAAAACTTTTAAAATTTATTTCCCGATGCATCGAAAAGTGTAACGAGGCATCTGATAAAGGTTACGGGATCGTATTAAGATACCTATATATTGCAAAACGGGAACGAAACTGAGCCACTTTCTGAAAAGCATTAAAACTTTCAAAATCTTTTATCCGATGCATCGAAAAGTGTAACGAGGCATCTGATAAAGGTTACGGGATCCTATTAAGATACCTATATATTGGAAAACGGGAACGAAACTGAGCCACTTTCTGAAATGCATTAAAACTTTCAAAATCTATTTATTATCCGATGCATCGAAATGTGTAACGAGGCATCTGATAAAGCTCATGGGATCGTATTAAGATATCTATATATTGCAAAACAGCCACGAAACAGAGCCACTTTCTGAAAAGCATTAAAACTGTCAAAATCTATTATCCCATGCATCGAAAAAGTGTAACGAGGCATCTGATAAAGGTCACGGGATCGTATTAAGATATCTATATATTGCAAACGGCCACGAATCAGATCCACTTTCTGAAAACCATTAAAACTTTCAAAATCTATTATCCGATGCATCGAAAAATGTAACGAGGCATCTGATAAAGGTTACGGAATCGTATTAAGATACCTATATATTGCAAAACAGACACGAAACAGAGCAACTTTCTGAAAAGCATTAAAACTTTCAAAATCTATTATCCCATGCCTCGGAATGTGTAACGAGGCATCTGATAAAGGTTACGGTATCGCATTAAGGTACCTATATATTCCAAAACGGGAACGAAACTGAGCCACTTTCTGAAAAGCATTAAAACTTTCAAAATCCATTATCCGATGTATCGAAAAGTGTAACGAGGCATCTGATAAAGGTCACGGGATCGTATTAAGATACCTATATATTGCAAAACGGCCACGAAACATAGCCAATTTCTGAAAAGCATTAAAACTTTCAAAATCTTTTATCCGATGCATCAAAAATTGTAACCAGGCATCTGATAAAGGTCACCGGATCGTATTAAGATGCCTATATATTGCAAAACAACCACGAAAGAGAGCAACTTTCTGAAAAGCATTAAAACTTTCAAAATCTAGTATCCGATGCATTGAAAATTGTAACGATGCATCTAATAAAGGTTACGGGATCATATTGAGATACCTATATATTACAAAACAGCCACGAAGCAGAGCCACTTTCTGAAAAGCATTAAAATTTTCAAAATCTAGTATCCGATGCATTGAAAATTGTAACGATGCATCTAGTAAAAGTTATGGGATCGTATTGAGATACCTATATATTGCAAAAAAGCCACAAAGCAGAGCCACTTTCTGAAAAGCATTAAAACTTTCAAAATCTAGTATCCGATGCATTGAAAATTGCAACGATGCATCTAATAAAGGTTACGGGATCGTATTGAGATACCTATATATTACAAAACAGCCACGAAGCAGAGCCACTTTCTGAAAAGCATTAAAATTTTCAAAATCTATTATCTGATGCATGGAAAAGTTTAACGAGGCATGTGATAAAGTTTACGGGATCGTATTAAGATACCTATATATTACAAAACGGCCACCAAACAGAGCCACTTTCTGAAAAGCATTAAAACTTTCAAAATCTATTTCCGATGCATCAAAAATTGTAACCAGGCATCTGATAAAGGTTACGGGATCGTATTAAGATACCTATATATTGCAAAACTGGAACGAAACATAGCCAATTTCTGAAAAGCATTAAAACTTTCAAAATCTATTATCCGATGCATCGAAAAGTGTAACGAAGCATCTCATAAAGGTTACGGTATTGTACTAAGATACCTATATATTGCAAAACAGCCACAAAACAGAGTCACGTTCTCAAAAGCATTAAAACTTTCAAAATCTATTATCCGATGCATCGAAAAGTGTAACGAGGCATCTGATAAGGGTTATTGAATCGTATTAAGATATCTATATATTGCAAAAAAGCCACAAAACAGAGCCACTTTCTGAAAAGCATTAAAACTTTCAAAATTTATTTCCCGATGCATCGAAAAGTGTAACGTGGCATCTGATAAAGGTTACGGGATCGTGTTAAGATATCTATATACCGCGAAACAGCCACGAAACAGACCCACTTTCTGAAAAGCATTAAAACTTTCAAAATCTATTTTCCGATGCATCGAAAAGTTTAACGAGGCATGTGATGAAGGTTACGAGATCGTATTAAAATACCTATATATTACAAAACGGCCACGAAACAGAGCCACTTTCTGAAAGGCATTGAAACTTTCAAAATCTATTTCCGATGCATCAAAAATTGTAGCCAGGCATCTGATAAAGGTTACGGGATCGTATTAAGATATCTATATATTGCAAAACAGCCACAAAACAGAGCCACTTTCTCAAAAGCATTAAAACTTTCAAAATCTGTTATCCGATGCATCGAAAAGTGTAACGAGGCATCTGATAAAGGTTACGGGATCGGATTAAGATACCTATATATTGCAAAACAGCCACAAAACAGAGCCACTTTCTCAAAAGCATTAAAACTTTCAAAATGTATTATCCGATGCATCCAAAATTGTAACAAGGCATGTGATAAATGTTACGGGATCGTATTAAAATACCTATATATTACAAAACGGCCACGAAACACAGCCACTTTCTGAAAAGCATTAAAACTTTCAAAATATATTTCCGATGCATCAAAAATTGTAACCAGGCATTTGATAAAGGTTACGGGATCGTATTAAGGTACCTATATATTGTAAAACAGCCACAAAACAGAGCCACTTTCTCAAAAGCATTAAAACTTTCAAAATCTGTTATCCGATGCATCGAAAAGTGTAACGAGGCATCTGATAAAGGCTACGGGATCGTATTAAGATATCTATATATTGCAAAACAGCCACGAAACAGAGCCACTTTCTGAAAGCATTAAAACTTTCAAAATCTATTATCCGATGCATGAAAAAATTTAACGAGGCATCTGATAAAGGTCACGGGATCGTATTAAGATACCTATATATTGCAAAACTGGAACGAAACAGAGCCACTTTCTCAAAAGCATTAAAACTTTCAAAATCTATTATCCGATGCATCCAAAATTGTAACAAGGCATGTGATAAATGTTACGGGATCGTATTAAAATACCTATATATTACAAAACGGCCACGAAACACAGCCACTTTCTGAAAAGCATTAAAACTTTCAAAATCTATTTCCGATGCATCAAAAATTGTAACCAGGCATTTGATAAAGGTTACGGGATCGTATTAAGGTACCTATATATTGCAAAACAGCCACGAAACAGAGCCACTTTCTGAAAAGCTTTAAAACTTTCAAAAACTTTTATCCGATGAATCGAAAAGTGTAACCAGGCATCTGATAAAGGTCACGGGATCGTATTAAGATACCTATATATTGCAAAAGTGGAACGAAACATAGCCAATTTCTGAAAAGCATTAAAACGTTCAAAATCTATTATCCGATGCATCGAAAAGTGTAACGAGGCATCTGATAAAGGTTACGGGATCGTATTAAGATACCTATATATTGCAAAACAGCCACAAAACAGAGCCATTTTCTCAAAAGCATTAAAACTTTCAAAATCTATTATCCGATTCATCGAAAATTGTATCGAGGCATCTGATAAGGGTTATTGGATCGTATTAAGATACATATATATAGCAAAACGAACACAAACAATGAACTCGAAACAACAACTCGAAACACAACCAATTTCTGTAATGCATTAAAACAATCTCAATCTATTATCAGCTACTTTCAAAAAATGTAATGAGGCATCTCATAAAGGCTGTAGGATTATATTACTATATATATTGCAAATCAGCCATGGAACACATCCACTTTTTCTATTATATGAAGAATGTGACGATGAATCTGATAAAGGTTACGTGATCGTATTAAGATACCTATATATTGCATAACAGCGACGCAACAGAGCTACTTTCTGAAAAGCATTAAAACTTTCAAAATCTATTATCCCATGCCTCGGAATGTGTAATGAGGCATCTGATAAAGGTTACGGGATCGTATTAAGATACCTATATATTGCAAAGCAGCCACGAAACACAGCCACTTTCTGAAAAGCATTAAAACTTTCAAAATCTATTATCCCATGCCTCGGAATGTGTAACGAGGCATCTGATAAAAGTTACGGGATCGTATTAAGATGCCTATATATTCCAAAACAGCCACGAAACTGAGCCACTTTCTGAAAAGCATTAAAACTTTCAAATTCTATTATCCGATGCATTGAGAAACGTAACGAGGCATCTGATAGAGGTTACGGGATCGTATTAAGATATCTATATATTGCAAAACAGCCACGAAACAGAGCCACTTTCTGAAAAGCATTGAAACTTTCAAAAACTATTATCCGATGCATCGAGAAGTTTAACGAGGCATCTGATAAAGGTTACGGGATCGTATTAAAATACCTATATATTGCGAAACGGGAACGAAACTAAGCCACTTTCTGAAAAGCATTAAAACTTTCAAAATCTATTATCCGATGCATCAAAAATTGTAACCAGGCATCTGATAAAGATTACGGGATCCTATTAAGATATCTATATATTGCAAAACGGGAACGAAACTGAGCCACTTTCTGAAATGAATTAAAACTTTCAAAATCTATTATCCGATGCATCGAAAAGTGTAACGAGGCATCTGATAAGGGTTATTGGATCGTATTAAGATACATATATATAGCAAAACGAACACAAACAATGAACTCGAAACACAACCAATTTCTGTAATGCATTAAAACAATCTCAATCTATTATCAGCTACATTCAAAAAATCTAATGAGGCATCTCATAAAGACTATAGGATTATACTAATATATATATTGCAAATCAGCCATGGAACACATCCACTTTTTCTATTATATGAAGAATGTGACGATGAATCTGATAAAGGTTACGTGATCGTATTAAGATACCTATATATTGCATAACAGCGACGAAACAGAGCTACTTTCTGAAAAGCATTAAAACTTTCAAAATCTATTATCCCATGCCTCGGAATGTGTAACGAGGCATCTGATAAAGGTTACGGGATCCTATTAAGATACCTATATATTGGAAAACGGGAACGAAACTGAGCCACTTTCTGAAATGCATTAAAACTTTCAAAATCTATTATCCGATGCATCGAAATGTGTAACGAGGCATCTGATAAAGCTCACGGGATCGTATTAAGATATCTATATATTGCAAAACTGCCACGAAACAGCCACTTTCTGAAAAGCATTAAAACGGTCAAAATCTATTATCCCATGCATCGAAAAAGTGTAACGAGGCATCTGATAAAGGTCACGGGATCGTATTAAGATACCTATATATTGCAAAACGGCCACGAATCAGATCCACTTTCTGAAAAGCTTTAAAACTTTCACAATCTATTATCCGATGCATCGAAAAATATAACGAGGCATCTGATAAAGGTTACGGAATCGTATTAAGATACCTATATATTGCCAAACGGTCACGAAACAGAGCCACTTTCTCAAAAGCATTAAAACTTTCAAAATCTATTATCCGATGCATCGAAAAGTGTAAACAGGGATCTGATAAAGGTTACGGGATCGTATTAAGAGACCTATATATTGCAAAACGGCCACGAATCAGATCCACTTTCTGAAAAGCATTAAAACTTTCAAAATCTATTATCCGATGCATCGAAAAGTGTAACGAGGCATCTGATAAAGGTTACGGAATCGTATTAAGATACCTATATGTTGCCAAACGGTCACGAAACAGAGCCACTTTCTCAAAAGCATTAAAACTTTCAATATCTATTATCCGATGCATCGAAAAGTGTAAACAGGCATCTGATAAAGGTTACGGGATCGTATTAAGATACCTATATATTGCAAAACCGACACGAAACGGAGCCACTTTCTGAAAAGCATTGAAACTTTCAAAATCTATTATCCGATGCGTCGAAAAGTGTAACGAGGCATCTGATAAAGGTCACGGGATCGTATTAAGATACCTATATATTGCAAAACGGCCACGAATCAGATCCACTTTCTGAAAAGCATTAAAACTTTCAAAATCTATTATCCGATATATCGAAAAGTGTAAACAGGCATCTGATAAAGGTTACGGGATCGTATTAAGATACCTATATATTGCAAAACAGACACGAAACAGAGCCACTTTCTGAAAAGCATTAAAACTTTCAAAATCTATTATCGCATGCCTCGGAATGTGTAACGAGGTATCTGATAAAAGTTACGGGATCGTATTAAGATACCTATATATTGCAAGACGGGAACGAAACTGAGGCACTTTCTGAAAAGCATTAAAACTTTCAAAATCTATTTTCCGATGCATCGAAAAGTGTAACGAGGCATCTGATAAAGATCACGGGATCGTATTAAGATACCTATATATTGCAAAACGGCCACGAAACTAAGCCACTTTCTGAAAAGCATTAAAACTTTCAAAATCTATTATCCGATGGATCGAAAAATGTAACGAGGCATCCGATAAAGGTTACGGAATCGTATTAAGATACCTATATATTGCCAAACGGTCACGAAAGAGAGCCACTTTTTGAAAAGCATTAAAACTTTCAAAATCTATTATCCGATGCATCGAAAAGTGTAAACAGGCATCTGATAAAGGTTACGGGATCGTATTATGATACCTATATATTTCAAAACGGGAACGAAACTGAGCCACTTTCTGAAAAGCATTAAAACTTTCAAAATCTATTATCCGATGCATCGAAATGTGTAACGAGGCATCTGATAAAGGTTACGGTATCGGATTAACATACCTATATATTGCAAAACAGCCACAAAACAGAGCCACTTTCTCAAAAGCATTAAAACTTTCAAAATCTATTATCCGATGCATCGAAAAGTTTAACGAGGCATGTGATATATGTTACGGGATCGTATTAAAATACATATATATTACAAAACGGCCACGAAACAGAGCCACTTTCTGAAAAGCATTAAACTTTCAAAATCTATTATCCGATGCATCGAAAAATGTAACCAGGCATTTGATAAAGGTTACGGGATCGTATTAAGGTACCTATATATTGCAAAACAGCCGCAAAACAGAACCACTTTCTCAAAAGCATTAAAACTTTCAAAATCTGTTATCGGATGCATCGAAAAGTGTAACGAGGCATCTGATAAAGGTTACGGGATCGTATTAAGATATCTATATATTGCTAAACAGCCACGAAACAGAGCCACTTTCTGAAAAGCTTTAAAACTTTCAAAATCTATTATCCGATACATCAAAAATTGTAACCAGGCATTTGATAAAGGTTACGGGATCGTATTAAGATACCTATATATTGCAAAACTGGAACGAAACATAACCAATTTCTGAAAAGCATTAAAACTTTCAAAATCTATTATCCGATGCATCGAAAATTGTAACGAGGCATCTGATAAAAGTTACGGGATCGTATTAAGATACCTATATATTGCAAAATGGCCACGAAACAGAGCCACTTTCTGTAATCCATTAAAACATTCTCAATCTATTATCCGCTGCTTTCAAAAATCTAACTATGCATCTGATAAACATCATTGGATCGTATTAAAATACCTGTATATTGCAAAACGGACTCGAACATACCCATTTTCTATAATGCATTAAAACAATCTCAATTTATTTTCCCGTATATTATAAAATGTAACGAAGCATCTCATAAAAGTTATGGGATTGTATTAAGATACCTATATATTGAAAAATGGCCATGAAACAGGGCCACTTTCTATAATCCGTTAAAACACTCTCAATTTATTATCCACTGCATTGAAAAATGTAACGATGCATCTGATATAGGTTACGGGATCGCATTAAGATACCTATATATTGCAAAACAGCCGCAAAACAGAACCACTTTCTCAAAAGCATTAAAACTTTCAAAATCTGTTATCGGATGCATCGAAAAGTGTAACGAGGCATCTGATAAAGGTTACGGGATCGTATTAAGATATCTATATATTGCTAAACAGCCACGAAACAGAGCCACTTTCTGAAAAGCTTTAAAACTTTCAAAATCTATTATCCGATACATCAAAAATTGTAACCAGGCATTTGATAAAGGTTACGGGATCGTATTAAGATACCTATATATTGCAAAACTGGAACGAAACATAACCAATTTCTGAAAAGCATTAAAACTTTCAAAATCTATTATCCGATGCATCGAAAATTGTAACGAGGCATCTGATAAAAGTTACGGGATCGTATTAAGATACCTATATATTGCAAAATGGCCACGAAACAGAGCCACTTTCTGTAATCCATTAAAACATTCTCAATCTATTATCCGCTGCTTTCAAAAATCTAACTATGCATCTGATAAACATCATTGGATCGTATTAAAATACCTGTATATTGCAAAACGGACTCGAACATACCCATTTTCTATAATGCATTAAAACAATCTCAATTTATTTTCCCGTATATTATAAAATGTAACGAAGCATCTCATAAAAGTTATGGGATTGTATTAAGATACCTATATATTGAAAAATGGCCATGAAACAGGGCCACTTTCTATAATCCGTTAAAACACTCTCAATTTATTATCCACTGCATTGAAAAATGTAACGATGCATCTGATATAGGTTACGGGATCGCATTAAGATACCTATATATTGCAAAACGGCCACGAAACAGAGCCACTTTCTGTAATGCATTAAAACAATATCAATTTATTATCCACTGCATTGAAAAATGTAACGATGCATCTGATGTAGGTTACGGGATCGCATTAAGATACCTATATATTGCGAAACGCACTCGAAACCAGGCTAATTTCCGAGTTTCATTAAAACAATCTCTATATTGTTAATTTATTAAAATAAAAATAAATAAATAACCCTTCAAGCAGCTGCTTGTCACAGAGGTGTGACAGGAGCCTGTCAGTTTACATGCCATTGTAGACGATCTGAGAGGATGGAACACATTGCGATCTCTATATTGCATCTATTATCCGCAGCATTGAAAAATGTAACAATGCATCTGATAAATGTTATCCGATCATATTAAGTTACGTATATAATGCAAAACTGCCACGAAAGACGGCCACTTTCTGTAAAGCATTAAAACATTCTTAATATATTTTCCGCTGCACTGAAAAAGGTAAAAAATCATCTGATAAAAGTTTTGGGATCGTATTAAGATAACTATATTAAGAAAAGGGCCACGAAACAGTACCACTTTCTGTAATGCATTTAAAAAAGTTCAATCTATTTTCCGATGCATTGAGAAATCTAACAATGCATCTGATAAATGTTATCCGATTATATTAAGTTACGTATATATTGCCAAACGGCCAAGAAACACGACCACTTTCTGTAAAGCATTAAAACATTCTTAATCTATTATCCGCTGCATTGAGAAATGTAACGAGGCATCTGATAAAAGTTACGGGATCGTATTAAGATACCTATATATTGCAAAACAGCCACGAAAGGAAGCCACTTTCTGAAAAGCATTAAAACTTTCAAAATCTATTATTCGATGCATCGAAAAGTGTAACGATGCATCTGATAAAGGTTACGGGATCGTATTAAGGTACCTATACATTGCAAAACGGCCACGAAACACTGCCACATTCTGTAAGGTATTAGAACAATCCCATTCTATAAAGGTTATTAGATCGTATTAAGATACCTATATATTGCAAAACGGGAACGAAACTGAGCCACTTTCTGAAAAGCATTAAAACTTTCAAAATCTTTTATCCGATGCATCAAAAAGTGTAACGAGGCATCTGATAAAGGTCACGGGATCGTATTAAGATACCTATTTATTGCAAAACGGCCACGAATCAGATCCACTTTCTGAAAAGCATTAAAACTTTCAAAATCTATTATCCGATGCATCGAAAAGTGTTAACAGGCATCTGATAAAGGTTACGGGATCGTATTATGATACCTATATATTGCAAAACGGGAACGAAACTGAGCCACTTTCTGAAAAGCATTAAAACTTTCAAAATCTATTATCCGATGCATCGAAATGTGTAACGAGGCATCTGATAAAGGTCACGGGATCGTATTAAGATACCCATATATTGCAAAACTGCCACGAATCAGATCCACTTTCTGAAAAGCATTAAAACTTTCAAAATCTATTATCCGATGCATCGAAAAGTGTAACGAGGCGTCTGATAAAGGTTACGGGATCGTATTAAGATACCTATATATTGCAAAACGGCCACGAAACAGAGCCACTTTCTGAAAAGCATTAAAACTTTCAAAATCTGTTACCTGATGCATCGAAAATTGTAACGAGGCATCTGATAAAGGTTACGGGATCCTATTAAGAAACCTATACATTGCAATATGGGAACGAAACTGAGCCACTTTCTGAAAAGCATTAAAACTTTCAAAATCTTTTATCCGATGCATCGAAAAATGTAACGAGGCATCTGATAAAGGTTACGGAATCGTATTAAGATACCTATATATTGCCAAACGGTCACGAAACAGAGCCACTTTTTGAAAAGCATTAAAACTTTCAAAATCTATTATCCGATGCATCGAAAAGTGTTAACAGGCATCTGATAAAGGTTACGGGATCGTATTATGATACCTATATATTGCAAAACGGGAACGAAACTGAGCCACTTTCTGAAAAGCATTAAAACTTTCAAAATCTATTATCCGATGCATCGAAATGTGTAACGAGGCATCTGATAAAGGTCACGGGATCGTATTAAGATACCCATATATTGCAAAACTGCCACGAATCAGATCCACTTTCTGAAAAGCATTAAAACTTTCAAAATCTATTATCCGATGCATCGAAAAGTGTAACGAGGCGTCTGATAAAGGTTACGGGATCGTATTAAGATACCTATATATTGCAAAACGGCCACGAAACAGAGCCACTTTCTGAAAAGCATTAAAACTTTCAAAATCTGTTACCTGATGCATCGAAAATTGTAACGAGGCATCTGATAAAGGTTACGGGATCCTATTAAGAAACCTATACATTGCAATATGGGAACGAAACTGAGCCACTTTCTGAAAAGCATTAAAACTTTCAAAATCTATTATCCGATGGATCGAAAAATGTATCGAGGCGTCTGATAAAGGTTACGGAATCGTATTAAGATACCTATATATTGTCAAACAGTCACGAAACAGAGCCACTTTTTGAAAAGCATTAAAACTTTCAAAATCTATTATCCGATGCATCGAAAAGTGTAAACAGGCATCTGATAAAGGTTACGGGATCGTATTATGATACCTATATATTGCAAAACGGGAACGAAACTGAGCCACTTTCTGAAAAGCATTAAAACTTTCAAAATCTATTACCTGATGCATCGAAAAGTGTAACGAGGCATCTGATAAAGGTTACGGGATCGTATTAAGATACCTATATATTGCAAAATGGCCACGAAACAGAGCCACTTTCTGTAATCCATTAAAACATTCTCAATCTATTATCCGCTGCTTTCAAAAATCTAACTATGCATCTGATAAACATCATTGGATCGTATTAAAATACCTGTATATTGCAAAACGGACTCGAAACATACCCATTTTCTATAATGCATTAAAACAATCTCAATTTATTTTGCCGTACAGTATAAAATGTAACGAAGCATCTCATAAAAGTTATGGGATTGTATTAAGATACGTATATATTGAAAAATGGCCATGAAACAGGGCCACTTTCTATAATCCATTAAAACACTCTCAATTTATTACCCGCTGCTTTGAAAAATGTAACGATGCATCTGATATAGGTTACGGGATCGCATTAAGATACCTATATATTGCAAAACGGCCACGAAACAGAGCCACTTTCTGTAATGCATTAAAACAATATCAATTTATTATCCATTGCATTGAAAAATGTAACGATGCATCTGATGTAGGTTACGGGATCGCATTAAGATACCTATATATTGCGAAACGCACTCGAAACCCGGCTAATTTCCGAGTTTCATTAAAACAATCTCTATATTGTTAATTTATTAAAATAAAAATAAATAAATAACCCTTCAAGCAGCTGCTTGTCACAGAGGTCTGACAGGAGCCTGTCAGTTTACATGCCATTGTAGACGATCTGAGAGGATGGAACACATTGCGATCTCTATATTGCATCTATTATCCGCAGCATTGAAAAATGTAACAATGCATCTGATAAATGTTATCCGATCATATTAAGTTACGTATATAATGCAAAACTGCCACGAAAGACGGCCACTTTCTGTAAAGCATTAAAACATTCTTAATATATTTTCCGCTGCACTGAAAAAGGTAAAAATTCATCTGATAAAAGTTTTGGGATCGTATTAAGATAACTATATTAAGAAAAGGGCCACGAAACAGTACCACTTTCTGTAATGCATTTAAAAAAGTTCAATCTATTTTCCGATGCATTGAGAAATGTAACAATGCATCTGATAAATATTATCCGATTATATTAAGTTACGTATATATTGCCAAACGGCCAAGAAACACGACCACTTTCTGTAAAGCATTAAAACATTCTTAATCTATTATCCGCTGCATTGAGAAATGTAACGAGGCATCTGATAAAGGTTACGGGATCGTATTAAGATACCTATATATTGCAAAACAGCCACGAAAGGAAGTCACTTTCTGAAAAGCATTAAAACTTTCAAAATCTATTATTCGATGCATCGAAAAGTGTAACGATGCATCTGATAAAGGTTACGGGATCGTATTAAGATACCTATACATTGCAAAACGGCCACGAAACACTGCCACATTCTGTAAGGTATTAGAACAATCTCATTCTATAAAGGTTATTAGATCGTATTAAGATACCTATATATTGCAAAACGGCCACGAAACACGGCCACTTTCTGTAATGCAATAAAAAAATCTCAGTCTATTATCCGATGCATTTAAAAATGTAACGAGGCCTCTTATAAAGGTTATTGGATCGTATCAAGATACCTATATATTGCAAAACGGCTCCGAAACACGGCCACTTTCTGTAATGCAATAAAAAAATTCTCAATCTATTATCCGATGCATTTAAAAATATAACGAGGCATCTTATAAAAGTTATTGGATCGCATTAAGATACCTATATATTGCAGAACGGCCACGAAACACGGCTACTTTCTGTAATGCAATAAAAAAACTCTCAATCTATTTATCCGATGCATTTAAAAATGTAACGAGGCCTCTTATAAAGGTTACTGGATCATATTAAGATACCTATATGTTGCAAAACGGCCACGAAACACGGCCACTTTCTGTAATGCAATAAAAAAAACCTCTCAATCTATTATTTGATGCATTTAAAAATGTAACGAGGCCTCTTATAAAGGTTATTGGATCGTATTAAGATACCTATATATTGCAAAACGGCCACGAAACACGGCCACTTTCTGTAGTGCAATAAAAAAAACTCGATCTATAATCCGATGCATTTAAAAATGTAACGAGGCCTCTTATAAAGGTTATTGGATCGTATTAAGATACCTATACATTGCAACACGGCAACGAAACACGGCCACTTTCTGTAATGCAATAAAAAAAAAATCTCAATCTATTATCCGATGCATTTAAAAATCTAACGAGGCCTCTTTTAAAGGTTATTGGATCGTATTAAGATACCTATATATTGCAACACGGCCACTTTCTGTAGTGCAATAAAAAAACACTCTCAATCTGTTATCCGATGCATTTAAAAATGTAACGATGCCTCCTATAAAGGTTATTGGATCGTATTAAGATACCTATACATTGCAAAACGGCAACGAAACCCGGCCACTTTCTGTAATGCAATAAAAAACTCTCAATCTATTATCCGATGCATTTAAAAATGTAACGAGGCCTCTTATAAAGGTTACTGGATCGTATTGAGATACCTATACATTGCAAAACGGCCACGAAACACGGCCACTTTCTGTAATGCAATAAAAATCTCTTAATCTATTATCCGATGCATTTTAAAATGTAACGAGGCCTCTTATAAAGGATATTGGATCGTATTAAGATACCTATATATTGCAAAACGACCACGAAACACGGCCACTTTTTGTAATGCAATAAAAAAAACTCTCAATCTATTATTCGATGCATTTAAAAATGTAACGATGCCTCTTATAAATGTTATTGGATCGTATTAAGAAACCTATATATTGCAAAACGGCCACGAAACACGGCCACTTTCTGTAATGCAATAAAAAAAAAACTCTCAATCTATTATTCGATGCATTTAAAAAATATAACGAGGCCTCTTATAAAGTTATTGAATCGTAATGAGATACCTATATAATGCAAAACGGCCACGAAACACGGCCACTTTCTGTAATGCAATAAAAAAATACTCTCAATCTATTATCCGATGCATTTAAAAATGTAACGATGCCTCCTATAAAGGCTATTGGATCGTATTAAGATACCTATATATTGCAAAACGGCCCTGAAAAACGGCCACTTTCTGTAATGCAATAAAAAAAAACTCTCAATCTATTATCCGATGCATTTAAAAATGCAACGATGCCTCTTATAAAGGTTATTGAATCGTATTAAGATACCTATATATTGCAAAACGTCCACGAAACACGGCCACTTTCTGTATTGCAATAAAAAACACTCTCAATCTATTATCCGATGCATTTAAAAATGTAACGAGGCCTCTTATACAGGTTATGTGATCGTATTAGGATACCTATATATTGCAAAACGGCCACTTTCTGTAATATATTTTTTCTGTACATATTATAAGGTTATAACCACTTTCTGTATATATAGCCACTTTCTGTATATATTATAAGGTATAGCTACTTTCTGTATATATTATAAGGGTTATAGCCACTGTCTTTATATATTATAAGGTTATGGGATCGTATTCAGACACCTATATATTGCAAAACGTAATGTTAATATTTTTACCGTGCTAAATTACGAATTTGTGATACAAAAACTTTGAAAATGGGGATATAATAACGCGTTTTATTAGACTACCATATTGCGTCTTTTCAACAGTATTAAAATATTCAATATATAATTAATATCTAGTGTCAACGTATCATAGCTACTTCTACTTATAGTAGGGTTCACAGGTTCCAGTTCCAGCTACGCCAGGTTTGAAATTTATCTCAGCAAAACTCCCCGCCCTGCCCTGGGTCAATATGGGGTCACAGATGGGCTTGGGATGACTGCCGTTCGCGGAATGGGACTTTAATCTGCGGTCCCATGCATACCAGAGGGGCTACTCTGTGCACATTAAATAACACGCTGGATGGCCTTGACCGAACTACCATCTGTTTCCCAACAGATGTTCCGTCCCGTCCTCCAACCTACTCTGAGCCTCTGAGGTCCTTGTCAATTGGACATTTAGCTTATGGTGTGCAAAAAAAGTTCCGTTCAGGGATAAAACAACCCAACGTTAAAGAACACGCTGGATGGCCTTGACAGGACGCTACTATCTGTCTCCCAACACCTGTTCCAGTGGGTCCCTTCCCCCAACCTTCTCTGAGTCTTCGGGGTCCTTGTGACCCGGCCATTTAGCCCATTGTGTGCAAAAAAAAGGCAGCTCAGAAGTAAAACAATCCAACATCAAAGAACACGCTGGATGGCCTTGACGGGAGGCTACCATCTGTCTCCCAACAGTTGTTCCAGTGGGTCCCCTCCCCCAACCTTCTCTGAGCTTTCGGGGTCCTTGTGACCTGGCCATTTAGCCCATGGTGAGAAAAAAAGTGCCGCTCAGAGGTAAAACAATCCAACGTTAAAGAATACGCTGAATGGCCTTGATGGAAGGCTGCCATCTGTCTCCCAACAGCTGTTCCAGTGGGTCCCCTCCCGCAACATTCTCTGAGACTTCGGGTCCCTGTGACCTGACCATTTGGCCCATGGTGTGCAAAAAAGTGCCGCTCAGAGGTAAAAGAATCCAACGTTAAAGAACACGCTGGATGGCCTTGACGGGAGGCTACCAGCAGTTTCCCAACAGCTGTTCCAGTGGGTCCCCTCCCCCAACCTTCTCTGAGCCTTCGGGGTTCTTGTGACCTGGTCATTTAGCGCACTGTGTGCAAAAAAAGTGCAGCTCAAATGTAAAAGAATCCAACATCAAAGAACACGCTTGATGGCCTTGACGGGAGGCTACGATGTCTTCCAACAGCTGTTCCAGTGGGTACCCCAAACTTCTCTGAGCAACCTTCGTTGACACGAAGGTTGTCAGATCACTAATTTTTAAAAAGAAATCGTTGCCAGATGTTTTTTCCGTATTCTGTAATCGACCATAAAAAATAAAAAAATAAATACCTCCTCAAGCAGCTGCTTGCCACAGAGGTCTGACAGGAGCCTGTCAGTTTATATGCCACAGTAGAAGGTCTGAGAGGATGGCAGGACCTCAGCAGAAAAACGACAAGTGTTCGGATATTTTTTTTCAGCGACTGTATTCGTGGAATTCTCACGAATGACCCCATGGGTAATGCACCTCTTGTTTGATATTAATCTAGTAGCTGAGATCCCGGTATGACGCGGATTAAGAAATATAACAAAAAGAAAGCATATTATCGAGAAGCTATTCCTGTACTTACGTATTGCGGAATAGGCAGGGATGACCTCTGAACTGAGCCACCTGGTGTACGAAGTGTCAGCACAAAGTCCTCCGTAACAGAGAGTGGGAAAAGTTACATCCGAAAGGTCAAGTGCCCGCGGTGGGCTGGCGTGATGATGTTTCACCTCTGGCAACTCTAAGATGTCCCTGACACTGAAGCTGCTCGGCTTGGATGCCGATCCGGGACTCACTGACATCGTGACCCGCGGCGTCGACCTCACATCCCCAGGACAGAGCACGGCAACCCGGTGCGACACAAAAGCACGCCGTCACTCTTCGGCAGCGTCGCCGGGCTCCGCGCCGCGTGTCTCGCCGACGACGAATACGTCACTGAGCCGACGCTCAGCGCAGGGGTGGGGCCGCACGTGGCCTTCTGGAGACGGGGAGCATTCCGCGAGGTTCGCATCTCACCACGGATTGGTGATCTGCGGACTTCTATGGAAAGGATTCTGGGTGGAGCTTATTGGCGGGGATGCTGATGGCGGCAGAGGGATTAGCGGATGCGGGAGATGAAAGATGATGCATGTGATAATGGGAGAGGATGAGGAGGTTGGGTTGTTTTACCTCTGAGCGGCACTTTTTTGCACACCATGGTCTAAATGGCCAGGTCACAATGAACCCGAAGGTTCAGAGAAGGTTGGGGGAGGGGACCCACTGGAACAGCTGTTGGGAAACAGATGGTAGCCTCCCGTCAAGGCCATCAAGCGTGTTCTTTAACGTTGGGTTGTTTTACCTCTGAGCGACACTTTTTTGCACACCATGGGCTAAATGGCCTGGTCACAAGTACCCCGAAGGCTCAGAGAAGGTTGGGGGAGGGGACCCACTGGAACAGCTGTTGGGAGACAGATAGTAGCCTCCCGTCAAAGCCATCCAGCGTGTTCTTTAAAGTTGGATTGTTTTACCTCTGAACGGCACTCTTTTGCACACCATGAGCTAAATGGCCAAGTCACATGGACACCAAAGGCTCAGAGAAGGTTGGGAGAGGGGACCCACTGGAACAGCTCTTGGGAGACAGATAGTAGCCTCCCGTCAAAGCCATCCAGCGTGTTCTTTAAAGTTGGATTGTTTTACCTCTGAACGGCACTCTTTTGCACACCATGAGCTAAATGGCCAGGTCACATGGACCTCGAAGGCTCAGAGAAGGTTGGGAGAGGGGACCCACTGGAACAGCTGTTGGGAGACAGATAGTAGCCTCCCGTCAAAGCCATCCAGCGTGTTCTTTAACGTTGGATTGTTTTACCTCTGAACGGCACTCTTTTGCACACCATGAGCTAAATGACCAGGTCACAATGAACCCGAAGGCTCAGAGAAGGTTGGGGGAGGGGACCCACTGGAACAGCTGTTGGGAGACAGATAGTAGCCTCCCGTCAAAGCCATCCAGCGTGTTCTTTAACGTTGGATTGTTTTACCTCTGAACGGCACTCTTTTGCACACCATGAGCTAAATGGCCAGGTCACATGGACCCCGAAGGCTCAGAGAAGGTTGGGAGAGGGGACCCACTGGAACAGCTGTTGGGAGACAGATAGTAGCCTCCCGTCAAAGCCATCCATCGTGTTCTTTAAAGTTGGATTGTTTTACCTCTGAGCGGCACTTTTTTGCACACCATGGGTAAATGTTTTTAACGTGCACAGGGTATATCTCTCCCGCCCACAGAAACACGGCTTCACACCCCATTCGTCAGACAGCGGTCTTTCCAAGTCCACGAGAGCTCCTTACTGACCATGGTCAGGGCTGGCAGTTTCAATATTGATCAGGTCTTGTCTATTGTCGTAGTTGATATTATTCACCATTGCAGTGGCCGTGCTCCTTGACTGCTGAGGAAATTCATCAGAGTTCAAGACCCGGATGAGGCGCGTGCGTTTTTTTTCCACCATGCATCGTTTCATATGTAAGCACAGTCGGTCAACAAAGTATCGGAACAATATGGTTGATGAGAGAATTCAGAAAAAAATATCTTGCAACGATTTTTTTTAGAAATTAGTGATCTTGCAACCTTTGTGTACCGATAAACCAAGGTTGCCAGATCACTAATTTCTAAAAAAAAAAACGTTGGCACATATTTTTTCTGAATTCTGTAATTCTCTGTTACGTAACACGAAGGTTGCCCGATCATTAATTTCTAAAAAAAAAAATTTCGTTGCCAGATATTTTTTTCTGAATTCTGTAATCGACCATAGTGTTCGGATATTTGTTTCAGCGACTGTACATTCGTGTGTCATTTTCTGTTCGGTAATTTTTAGACGAATACGATTCGGACTCCATTTCTCAAGTTTTTTAAATCTGGAATGAATTTCCCACAAGCCAGTGCTGCTGAAGAGACTGTTGCGTCATTCCACTCGAAGACCTGCATTCATTTAGGCGGTTTTTACGTCATCCAACAAAGCTGATTGCACAGGTCAATGCATCCATCAAAAATTGGAAAAATAGATCATACTAGATATCGAACCAGCTGATGGTTAATAAGCTATAAAAATCATCTGGTAAGAGATCGTGGATTCCTCCTCATCCCCTGTCTCGTAATCTGCAGTTCCCAGGTTCGAGTCCCAGCTGGGTCAGCGTTGAGATTTATCTCCACAAAATTTCCCGCCCTGCCCACGGTCAGTAGGGGACACCGATGGGCTTGGAAAGGCCGCCGTCCGTCGGTTGGTACGTTAAGCCGTGGCCCCGTGTGCAGGAGAACCATACCCTGTGCACGTTAAAGAGCACGCTGGATGGCATTGACGGGAGGCTACCATCTGTCTCCCAACAGCTGTTCCAATGGGTCCCCTCCCCCAACCTTCTCTGAACATTCGGGGTCCATGTGACCTGGCCATTTAGCCCATGGTGTGCAAAAAAGTGCCGCTCAGAGGTAAAACAACCCAACGTTAAAGAACACGCTGGATGGCATTGATGGGAGGTTACCATCTGTCTCCCAACAGCTTTTTCAGTTGGTCCCCTCTCCCAACCTTCTCTGAGCCTTCGGGGTCCATGTGACCTGGCCATTTAGCTCATGGTGTGCAAAAGAGTGCCGTTCAAAGGTAAAACAATCCAACGTTAAAGAACACGCTGGATGGCTTTGACGGGAGGCTACAATCTGTCTCAAAACAGCTGTTCCAGTGGGTCCCCTCCCCCAACTTTCTCTGAGACTTCAGGGTCCTTGTGACCTGGCCATTTAGCCCATGGTGTGCAAAAAAGTGACGCTCAGAGGTAAAACAATCCAACGTTAAAGAACACGCTGGATGGCCTTGACGGGAGGCTACCATCTGTCTCCCAACAGCTGTTCCAGTGGGTCCCCTCTCCCAACCTTCTCTGAGCCTTCGGGGTCCATGTGACCTGGCCATTTAGCTCATGGGGTACAAAAGAGTGCCGTTCAGAGGTAAAACAATCCAACGTTAAAGAACACGCTGGATGGCTTTGACGGGAGGCTACAATCTGTCTCAAAACAGCTGTTCCAGTGGGTCCCCTCCCCCAACTTTCTCTGAGCATTCGGGGTCCATGTGACCTGGCCATTTAGTCCATTGTGTGCAAAAAAGTGCCGCTCAGAGGTAAAACAATATGTTTTACAAGTTGAATCATGATATTGACGAATATTGTTTTTGTGTGCCGTGATTTTCCACAACTAAACAAAGAAATTCAGTTTCATTGGATTACTCTTTTATGCAAAACGTGTACAGTCGCTGAAAAAAATATCCGAACACTATGGTTGATTATAGAATCCTGAAAAAATATCAGGAAACGATTTTTTAAGAAATTAGTGATCTGACAACCTTCGTGTACAGTGGATCAAAAGAAATCGAAACACTATGGTTGATTAGAGAATCCAGAAAAAATATCAGGAAACGATTTTTTAAGAAATTAGTGATCTGACAACCTTCGTGTACAGTGGATCAAAAGAAATCGAAACACTATGGTTGATTAGAGAATCCAGAAAAAATATCAGGAAACGTTTTTTTAAGAAATTAGTGATCTGACAACCTTCGTGTACAGTGGATCAAAAGAAATCGAAACACTATGGTTGATTAGAGAATCCAGAAAAAATATCAGGAAACGATTTTTTCGGAAATTAGTGATCTGACAACCTTCGTGTACAGTCGCTCAAAAAATTATCCGAACACTATGGTTGATTGGAGAATTCTGAAAAAATATCAGGAAACGATTTTTTTAAGAAATTAGTGATCTGACAACCTTCGTGTACAGTCGCTCACAAAAATATCCGTACACTATGGTTGATTAGAGAATTCTGAAAAAATATCAGGAAACGATTTTTTTAAGAAATTAGTGATCTGACAACCTTCGTGTACAGTGGATCAAAAGAAATCGAAACACTATGGTTGATTAGAGAATCCAGAAAAAATATCAGGAAACGTTTTTTTAAGAAATTAGTACAGTCGCTCAAAAAAAAATATCGGAACACTATGGTTGATTAGAGAATCCAGAAAATATATCAGGAAACGATTTTTTAAGAAATTAGTGATCTGACAACCTTCATGTACAGTCACTCAAAAAAAAATCCGAACACTATGGTTGATTTCAGAGAATCCTGAAAAAAATATCAGGAAACGATTTTTTCGGAAATTAGTGATCTGACAACCTTCGTGTACAGTCGCTCAAAAAAAAATCGGAACACTATGGTTGATTAGAGAATCCTGAAAAAAATATCAGGAAACGATTTTTTCAAGAAATTAGTGATCTGACAACTTTCGTGAACAGTCGCTGAAAAAATATCCGAACACTATGGTTGATTAGAGAATCCAGAAAAAATATCAAGAAACGATATTTTAAGAAATTAGTGATCTGAAAACCTTCGTGAGAGTCACTCAAAAAATATCCGAACACTATGGTTGATTAGAGAATCCTGAAAAAATATCAGGAAACGGTTTTTTAAAGAAATTAATGATCTGACAACCTTCGTGTACAGTCGCTCAAAAAAAATATCGGAACACTATGGTTGATTAGAGAATCCTGAAAAAATATCAGGAAACGATTTTTTAAGAAATTAGTGATCTGACAACCTTCGTATAAGGTCGCTCAAAAAAAATATCGGAACACTATGGTTGATTAGAGAATCCAGAAAAAGTATCAGGAAACAATTTTTTTAAGAAATTAGTGATCTGACAACCTTCGTCTACAGTCGCTCAAAAAATATCCGAACACTATGGTTGATTACAGAATCCTGAAAAAAATATCGGGAAACGATTTTTTAAGAAATTAGTGATCTGACAACCTTCGTGTACAGTCACTCAAAAAAAAAAAAAAAATCCGAACACTATGGTTGATTAGAGAATCCTGAAAAAATATCAGGAAACGATTTTTTCAGAAATTAGTGATCTGACAAACTTCGTGTACAGTCGCTCAAAAAAAATCGGAACACTATGGTTGATTAGAGAATCCTGAAAAAATATCAGGAAACGATATTTAACAAATTTGTGATGTTACCTCCTTCGTGTACAGTCGCTCAAAAAATATCCGAACACTATGGTTCATTAGGGAATCCTGAAAAAATATCAGTAAACGATTTTTTAAGAATTATTGATCTGACAAGCTTCGTGAGCAGTCGCTCAAAAAATATCCGAACACTATGGTTGATTAGGGAATCCTGAAAAAAATATCAGTAAACGATTTTTTAAGAAACTATTGATCTGACAACCTTCGTGAACAGTCGCTCAAAAAAATATCCGAACACTATGGTTGATTAGAGAATCCTGAAAAAATAGCAGGAAATGATTTTTTTAAGAAATTAGTGATCTGAGGACCTTCGTGTAGAGTCGCTCAAAAAATATCTGAACACTATGGTTCATTAGAGAATCCAGAAAAATATCAGCAAACGATTTTTTAAGAAATTAGTAATCTGACAGCCTTCGTATACAGTCGCTCAAAAAATATCGGAACACTATGGTTGATTAGAGAATCTAGAAAAAATATCAGGAAACCGTTTTTTAATAAATTAGTGATCTGACAACCTTCATGTACAGTCGCTCAAAAAAAATATCGGAACACTATGGTCAATTATAGAATTCAGAAAAAATATCTGGCTAATTTTTTTTAGAAATTAGTGATCTGGCAACCTTCGTGTACACTCTCTCAAAAAAAGCATCCGAACACTATTGTTGATTACAGTATTCAGAAAATATATCTGGCAACGATTTTTTTTTTTTTAGAGATTAGTGATCTGACAACCTTCGTATTGTCATTAATATATTTGTTAAAAGCCAGATCACTAATTTCTAAAAAAAAATCGTTACAAAATATTTTTTTCTGAAATCTCTACTCAACCGTAATGTTCAGATATTTTTTGAGCGACTGTACACGAAGGTTGCCAGATCGCTAACTTCTAAAAAAAATCGTTGCCAGATATTGTTTTCTGAATTCTGTAATCAATCATAGTGTCCGGATACTTATTTGAGGGCCTGTACACGAAGGTTGCCAGATCGCTAATTTCTAAAAAAATCGTTGCCAGATATTTTTACTGAATACTGTAATCAACCATAATGTTCGGGGATTTTTTTGAGCGACTGTACACGAAAATTGCCAGATCGGTAATTTCTAAAAAAAAAAAAAATTTCTTAGTGATGCGGTTCCTTTTTTTTTTCGTTAAAATAAGTTTGATTTCTTCATCGTCCTTTTTATTTACAAACGATAAAAATAAATAAAAAAATAAATACCCCCTCAAGCAGCTGCTTGCCACAGAGGTCTAACAGGAGCCTGTCAGTTTATATGCCATAGTAGAAGATCTGAGAGGATGGCAGGACCTCAGCAGAAAAACAACACGAACATCCATGCCTTACCGGGGCTCGAACCCAGGTCCCGTAGATCAGAAACCAAGCGCGCTAACCACATGAGTAAATTCTGTTTTCCTGAAACATTTTTTTAAAGAATTTCACCTAAAAAAGAAACAACTCTAGGATGATGATACTGTTTAGTCCTACGGTTGTTATGGCAACTCGCACGAGCGGTCAGTGTTCGCGATGACTACTACTTCCGAAAGTCGCGGTAATGTGTCCACAAATGTTGCCCTCGCGCACACAGCGTCCATCCTGGTGCGGCATGGACGCCAGCAGTGCCAAAGGCGTCCGAGTCTTCCTAATTGGCTCAGCGATGTTTGAGGTGACAGTTAAGGGAGGCAGGGCGTGACGTCCGCCCGCAAACGGCCCCCTGGGGTTCAGGGACCAGCAGCTGGGACCGGAGAAAGGTTTAGTCAGTTTTCTCTTTATGGAGATTCACTGCGCATGCCCCGTCAAGCAGGAATATCTCCTATGGGACCGAGGAGGATGGGGAGGATGGAAAAGTGGATAACGGAGAGTTGCCATGGACAACGCACGAGGTTGGGTTAGGTTTTACCTTTGAGCGGCACTTTTTTTGCACACCATCGGCTAAATGGCCAGGTCACAAGGACCCTGAACGCTCAGAGAAGGTTGGGGGAGGAGACAAACTGGAACAGCTGTTGGGAGGCAGATGGTAGCCTCCCGTCAAGGCCATCCAGCGTGTTCTTTAATGTTGAATTGTTTTACCTCTGAGTGGCACTTTTTTGCACACCATGGACTAAATGGCCAGGTCACAAGGACCCCGAATGCTCAGAGAAGGTTGGAGGAGGAGACCCACTGGAACACCTGTTGGGAGACAGATGGTAGCCTCCCGTCAAGACCATCCAGCGTGTTCTTTAACGTGCACAGGGTATGGCTCTCCCACTCACGGGGCCACGGCTTAACGTCCTATCCGACGGACGGCGGCCTTTCCAAGCCCATCGGTGTCCCCTACTAACCGTGGGCAGGGCGGAGAAATTTTCCGGAGATAAATGTCAACGCTGACCCAACTGGGACTCGAACCTGGGAACTACACATTACGAGCCTGGCGCGCTATCAACTGAGCCACCCCCGCCCCGCCGTTCACACTGACTTGCTACAATTCAGACGATATTCAAAAATATTGGAATTATTTTTGGAGCGAAAATCTAGGTGTGAACCTGACAGGCATTATTTTTCTCATTTCGCAAAATTTAATTTTCGAGTTGTGAAATTTTCGATTTTAACCCCCCCAACTACAGTCCATCGCTACGCCCTTCTCTGTGATCTTCCAATTAGCAGTCACTGATGTAATATTAGGGGTCGTTGACTTCCTGATTGGCTGTCGGCAGTGCACCAAGTTTGAAATCTGCATTTCTCAATACCCTTCACTACTATGGGTCAGTAGGGGACACAGATGCTCTCGGAAAGGATACCGTCCATCAGATGGGACATTAAGAGGTGGGACAGTGTGCGGGACAACACACTGGATAGCGTTGATACCATCTGTCTCCCAACACATAGATACCATCTGTCTCCCAACAGCTGAGCAGTAAGTCCCCTGTACTTTATCTGAGTCCTCAGGGTCCTTGTGACCTGGCCGTTTAGCCCATGGTGTGCAAAAAAGTGACGCTTAGAGGTAAAACAATCCAACGTTAAAGAACACGCTGGATGGCCTTGACGGGAGGTTACCATTTGTCTCTCAACAGCTGTTCCAGTGGGTCCCCTCCCCCAACCTTCTCTTAAACTTTGGGGTCTTTGTGACCTGGTCATTTAGCCCATGGTGTGCAAAAAAAGTGCCGCTCAGAGGTAAAACAATCCAATGTTAACGAACACGCTGAATGGCCTTGACGGGAGGTTACCATCTGTCTCTCAACAGCTGTTCCAGTGGGCCCCCTCCCTCAATCTACTCTTAACCTTTGGGGACCTTGTGACCTGGTCATTTAGCCCATGGTGTGCAAAAAAGTGACGCTTAGAGGTAAAACAACCCAACGTTAAAGAACACGCTGAATGGCCTTGACGGGAGGTTACCATCTGTCTCTCAACAGCTGTTCCAGTGGGTCCCCTCCCCCAACCTTCTCTTAACCTTTGGGGTCCTTGTGACCTGGTCATTTAGCCCATGGTGTGCAAAAAAGTGCCGCTCAGAGGTGAAACAATCCAACGTTAACGAACACGCTGGATGGCCTTGACGGGAGGTTACCATCTGTCTCTCAACAGCTGTTCCAGTGGGTCCCCTCCCCCAATCTTCTCTTAACTTTTGGGGTCCTTGTGACCTGGCCATTTATCCCATGGTGTGCAAAAAAGTGCCGCTCAGAGGTGAAACAATCCAACGTTAACGAACACGCTGGATGGCCTTGACGGGAGGCTACCATCTGTCTCCCAACAACTGTTCCAGTGGGTCCCCTTCGCCAACCTTCTATGAGCCTTCGGGGTCCTTGTGACCTGGCCATTTAGCCCATGGTGTGCAAAAAAGTGCCGCTTAGAGGTAAAACAATCCAACGTTAAAGAACACGCTGGATGGCTTTGACGGGAGACTACCATGTGTCTCCCAACAGATGTTCCAGTGGGTCCCCTCCCCCAACCTTCTCTGAGCCTTCGGGGTCCACATGACCTTGCCATTTAGCCCATTGTATGCAAAAAAGCGCCACTCAGAGGTAAAACAATCCAACCTTTTTAAGATTGCAGCTGATAGTTTCAATAATCATTTGATTAATAATTTCAAAGCGCTAACACCGCCCCGTCCAAAATCAGATGTAAGTCCTTTAAAATTCCTCCGAATAATATTTTTTTTCTGGTCACGTGATTCGTCCGTTTCAGGTGCGTCTTCCGTTTGGCGAGTAGGTCGCCTATTGTGTCATTCCGCGAGCAGTCCAAATGCTTTCCGATTGTCCGTGTCCGTCCCCCACGTGGTCCGATGAATTTTGGCAACATCACAAAAGGAAGAGGCTACAATGTTGACAGTTGAATCGAACCTCCACGAGCGCTCGCTGATAGTCCGTTTCCTGTTGACGTTCACGCGACGCATTGACATCGCGATGACGACTTCTGTCACGTCACCAGCATCCTTCAAGATTACGCTGTCGTCGCTTTCTGAAATATCCCTACTCCGCTGATTTTTTCCCTCCCCTGCACAACGTACAATGCGATTCTCGTCCCTACATTATCTGCCAAACGAAACGCGATGATTTGGGGGGGGGGTCTGTCTGCCCGCCCCCCAACCCTCGGCAGCAGATTGCTTCCACTTCAGCGATCAACAAACCTCCTACTAAACTGCCGATGATGTCAATCTCCCCATCCAGCATCATCCGCCTACAGCATCCGCCTCCCACCAACACAATTTCTGAGGGGAATTCTCCTTTGACAAAAAATATCTCTTAGCCTTGTTGTGCTTCACAAGAGAACGAAAAAAACATTTTCTTCCGATAAACATCCTCCGAAAAGATAATTCCGCGAACGCTAAAAAATTTGTGGTGAGATATGAGACGAAAAATCAGATGTTTTAATTTCGTTCCTGATAGAGTCGCTCAAAAAAGTATCCCAACACTATGGTTGATTACAGAATTCAGAAAAAATATCTGGAGCGTGTACAGCAACTGTTCACGCTCCAGTTACCGTTCACAGCAAACTGGAGCGTGTGCAGTTACTGTACACGCTCCAGTTTGCTGTGAACGGTAACTGCACACGCTCAATATTTCTGTGAGTGAGCCCACACGATCCAGGTTTAGAAATTAGCGATCTGGCAACCTTCGTGTCAAAAAAAGTATCCGAACACTATGGTTGATTACGTAATTCAGAAAAAATATCTGGCAACGATTTTTTTTAGAAATTAGTGATCTGGCATCCTTCGTGTACTGTACGCGAGGTATGTATGTACAGTCGCTCAAAAAAGTATCCGAACACTATGGTTGATCACAGAATTCAGAAAAAATATCTGGAGCGTGTACAGCAACTGTACACTCTCCAGTTACCGTTCACAGCAAACTGGAGCGTGTGCAGTTACTGCACACGCTTAATATTTCTGTGAGTGGGCCCACACGATCCAGGTTTACAAAATAACGATCTGGCAACCTTCGTCTCAAAAAAAAAGTATCCAAACACTATGGTTGATTAGAGAATTCTGAAAAAATATCTGGAGCGTGTTCAGCAACTGTACACGCTCCAGTTACCGTTCACAGCAAACTGGAGCGTGTGCAATTTGCTGCGAACGGTAACTGCACACGCTCAATATTTCTGTGAGTGGGCCCACACGAACCAGGTTTAGAAATTAGCGATCTGGCAACCTTCGTGTCAAAAAAAAGTATCCGAACACTATGGTTGATTACAGAATTCAGAAAAAAAATATATGGCGACGATTTTTTTCAGAAATTGGTGATCTGGCAACTTTCTCGCTTAAAAAAGTATCCAAACACTGTTTTTTGATTACAGAATTCAGGAAAAAATATCTGGCAAATATTTTTTTTTTTAAATTAGTGATCTGGCCACCTATATGTTACGGTACCCCAAGATTGTCAGATCATTAATTTCTAAAAAAACCGTTGCCAGATATTTTTTCTGAATTCCGTAATCAAAAAACAGTTTTCGGATACTTTTTTGAGCGATTGTACTTTTACTTCCTGAAATAAATTAAAATTTTAACTTTAATTAAAAAAATAAAAGTAACAAAATCTAGTATTCGTTGAAATGTCTTTTTTATATGTGGACAATTAAAGAATTGAAACGTTGAAATACAGTCGCTCAAAAAAATATGCGAACACTATGGTTAATTGCAGAATTCAGAAAAAATATCTGGCAAGTACTCTTTTAGAAATTAGTGATTTGACAACCTTCGTACACGATCACTAATTCCTAAAAAAAAATCGTTACCAGATGTTTTTTGAATTCTGTAATCAACCATAGCTTTCGCATATTTTTATTTTGAGCGATTGAACACGAAAGTTGCCAGATCACTAATTTCTAAAACATTCCTTAGCAGATTTTTTCATTTATTCTGTAATTAACTATAATGTTCGGATACTTTTTTGAGCGGCTGTACAAGAAGCTTCCAAGATCATTAATTTCTAAAAGAATCGTTGCCAGATATTTTTTCTGAATCCTGTAACAACAGCTGTTCCAGTGGGTCCCCTCCCCCAACCATCTCTGAGCCTTCGGGGTCCTTGTGATCTGAAATTTTAGCCCATGGTGTGTAAAAAAGTGCCGCTCAAAGGTAAAACAGTCCAACGTTAAAGAACACGCTGGATGGCCTTCACGGGATGCTACCATCTGTCTCCCTACATCTGTTCCACTGAGTCCCCTTCCACAGTCATCTCTTACCCTCCGGGATCTTTGTAACCTAATAATTTAACCCATGGTGTGGAAAAAAGTGCTGCTCAGAGGTAAAACAATCCAACGTTAAAGAACACGCTGGATGGCCTTGACGGGAGGCTACCATCTGTCTCCCAACAGCTGTTCCCTTTGGTCCCCTCCCCCAACCTTCTCCGAGCCTTCGGGGTCCTTGTTACCTGGAGATTTAGATCATTGTACATAAGAAAAGTGCAGCTCAGAAATAAAACAATCCAACGTTAAAGAACACGCTGGATTTAAAAAAAAAAAAGAACACGCTGGAGGTTACCATCTGTCTCCCAACAGCTGTTCCAATTGGTCCCCTTCCACAGTCATCTCTTAGCCTCCGGTATCTTTGTAGCCTAACCATTTAGCCCATGGTGTGCAAAAAAGTGCCGCTCAGAGGTAAAACAATCCAACGTTAAAGAACACGCTGGATGGCCTTGACGGGAAGCTACCAACTGTCTCCCAACAGCTGTTCCAGTGGGTCCCCTCCCCCAACCTTCTCTGAGCCTTCGGGATCCTTGTGACCTGGCCATTTAGCCCATGGTGTGCAAAATACTGCCGTTCAGAGGTAAAACAATCCAACGTTAAAGAACACGCTGGATGACCTTGACGGGAAGCTACCATCTGTCTCCCAACAGGTGTTCCAGTGGGTCCCCTCCCCCAACCTTCTCTTAACCTTCGGGATCCTTGTGACCTGGCCATTTAGCCCATGGAGTGCAAAAAAGTTCTACCCAGAGTCATTCGTTGATATTTTTTCCTAACTTCACTTTTGACCCCAACGAGAAAGAGGTCACGGTGATCGCGGAAAGGTCACCGTTCATCGGATGTCACGTTGCGACGTGGTACGTCATGCATGAAAGCTATAATCCTTCTTGATATAATTTTTACTCCTTGGTTCTCTGTCCCATGGTATGCACAAAATGCGCTCACAATTAAAGCAATTCACCAATTATTTGAAAAAAATGTTTTTCGTTTAACATGAGTAATATAAGTTGTTGATAAAAAATGTTAATTTAAATTCAAAATGTTAATTTTGAATTTAAATATACATAATATAATGTAAATTTAAATTAAATTAACATTTTAAAGCAATAAAACTAAACAAAAAGCCTAAGCCCTCCTCACATTCCAACTACCTATGGAGAGAAAATGGTTAGTGGGATGTTTAAAGAAACTATGTTTATTGAGAGAGGGAATGCCGACAATATCAAACAGCCCCCTAATCGCAGACATGGGGCAAAGACCCGTTCCCACACCACTAAAGGCTGAAGCCATCTACACTGGAAGATTTCCTCCAATGTAGAATTTGACGATGCCAATAGAAGCAAAGAGTTCAGGTGCCTGCGATGACCTCTGCTCAAGATTATCCACCAGCTGATAAACATATCCTGTGAATCTATTCACTTGGGGCTGTCAACCCACAAACAGAAAACACAGCGGAAGATTTTCCCTCCACAGAAGCCCACAAGTGCAGCAAAATCAGGATCCATAATCAAGCTCAGAGCCATATATCTGTCCAGTCCAGTGGGTTTATATGGTCAGCACCAGGACCTTGTGTGGTTGACCACTCCTCAGCAGGATAGAAAAAAAAAGAAAAGTAGCCATAGTTGTCCAGATCAGTAGGCCACACTAATCTGGCAGTCCTCCCCTTCCGTTCACTTCCACAAGAGAGTATCTCTTTTGAAAGTTACTAACGGTCTGCACCACGAGAAGGCGGGGTCGGACATTAGGTGCTAGGCCTGGCCGGTTCTATGCATCATCACAGGGGATTGCTGCATAGCTCTCCTTCCAGTGACTACCTAGCTACCATTTACAGACCATAAACCTAAAATGGAAAATGAAAACAATAAACCTAAAATGGAAAATGAAAAACAATGAACCTGAAATGGAAAATGAAAACAATGAACCTGAAATGGAAAATGAAAACAATAAACCTGAAATGGAAAATGAAAACAATAAACCTAAAATGGAAAATGAAAACAATAAACCTAAAATGGAAAATGAAAACAATGAACCTGAAATGGAAAATGAAAACAATAAACCTAAAATGGAAAATGAAAACAATGAACCTAAAATGGAAAATGAAAACAATAAATATGAAATGGAAAATGAAAACAATAAACCTAAAATGGAAAATGAAAACAATAAACCTAAAATGGAAAATGAAAACAATAAACCTAAAATGGAAAATGAAAACAGTGAACCTGAAATGGAAAATGAAAACAATAAACCTAAAATGGAAAATGAAAACAATAAACCTGAAATGGAAAATGAAAACAATAAATCTAAAATGGAAAATGAAAACAATAAACCAAAAATGGAAAATGAAAACAATAAACCTAAAATGGAAAATGAAAACAATAAACCTAAAATGGAAAATGAAAACAATGAACCTGAAATGGAAAATGAAAACAATAAACCTAAAATGGAAAATGAAAACAATGAACCTAAAATGGAAAATGAAAACAATATACCTAAAATGGAAAATGAAAACAATGAACCTAAAATGGAAAATGAAAACAATAAATATGAAATGGAAAATGAAAACAATAAACCTAAAATGGAAAATGAAAACAATAAACCTAAAATGGAAAATGAAAACAATAAACCTAAAATGGAAAATGAAAACAGTGAACCTGAAATGGAAAATGAAAACAATAAACCTAAAATGGAAAATGAAAACAATAAACCTGAAATGGAAAATGAAAACAATAAATCTAAAATGGAAAATGAAAACAATAAACCAAAAATGGAAAATGAAAACAATACACTTGAAATGTAAAATGAAAACATTAAACCTAAAATGGAAAATGAAAACAATAAACCTCAAATGGAAAATGAAAACAGTGAACCTGAAATGGAAAATGAAAACAATAAACCTCAAATGGAAAATGAAAACAGTGAACCTGAAATGGAAAATGAAAACAATAAACCTAAAATGGAAAATGAAAACAATAAACCTGAAATGGAAAATGAAAACAATAAATCTATAATGTAAAATGAAAACATTAAACCAAAAATGGAAAATGAAAACAATACACTTGAAATGTAAAATGAAAACATTAAACCTAAAATGGAAAATGAAAACAATAAACCTCAAATGGAAAATGAAAACAAGAAACCTGAAATGGAAAATTTAAACAATAAACATGAAATGAAAAATGAAAACAATAAACCTAAAATGGAAAATGAAAACAATAAACCTAAAATGGGAAATGAAAAACAATGAACCTGAAATGGAAAATGAAAACAATAAACCTAAAATGGAAAATGAAAGCAATAAACCGGAAATGGAAAATGAAAACAATAAACCTAAAATGGAAAATGAAAACAATAAACCTAAAATGGGAAATGAAAAACAATGAACCTGAAATGGAAAATGAAAACAATAAACCTAAAATGGAAAATGAAAACAATAAACCTGAAATGGAAAATGAAACCAATAAATGGAAAATGGAAAATGAAAACAATAAACCTAAAATGGAAAATGAAAAACAATGAACCTGAAATGGAAAATGAAAACAATAAACCTAAAATGGAAAATGAAAACAATAAACCTGAAATAGAAAATGAAAACAATAAACCTGAAATAGAAAATGAAAACAATAAACCTAAAATTAAAAATGAAAACAATAAATCTAAAATGGAAAATGAAAACAATAAACCTAAAATGGAAAATGAAAACAATAAACCTAAAATGGAAAATGAAAACAGTGAACCTGAAATGGAAAATGAAAACAATAAACCTAAAATGGAAAATGAAAACAATAAACCTGAAATGGAAAATGAAAACAATAAATCTAAAATGGAAAATGAAAACAATAAACCTAAAATGGAAAATGAAAACAATAAACCAAAAATGGAAAATGAAAACAATACACTTGAAATGTAAAATGAAAACATTAAACCAAAAATGAAAAATGAAAACAATACACTTGAAATGTAAAATGAAAACATTAAACCTAAAATGGAAAATGAAAACAATAAACCTCAAATGGAAAATGAAAACAAGAAACCTGAAATGGAAAATTTAAACAATAAACATGAAATGAAAAATGAAAACATTAAACCTAAAATGGAAAATCAAAACAATAAACCTGAAATGGAAAATGAAAACAATAAACCTGAAATGAAAAATGAAAACAATAAACCTAAAATGGAAAATGAAAACAATAAACCTGAAATGGAAAATGAAAACAATAAACCTAAAATGGAAAATGAAAACAATAAACCTAAAATGGAAAATGAAAACAATACACTTGAAATGTAAAATGAAAACATTAAACCTGAAATGGAAAATGAAAACAATAAACCTAAAATGGAAAATGAAATCAATAAACATGAAATGAAAAATGAAAACAATAAACCTAAAATGGAAAATGAAAACAATAAACCTAAAATGGAAAATGAAAACAACAAACCTGAAATGGAAAATGAAAACAACCTGCCTAACACATGTTCCTCAGGATTTGATTTCTGTGAAGAAATCCTCTTTCGACAACACTTGATCATTTAAGTCGGGATACAATTCCAGAGTCGCGTGCCTCAGCAAATGGTGTCGACAAAGCTCGCGTGCCACGTGAACTGCAGAGGCGCGCTTTTCACGTGTCGTGTTCACTTGTGTTAAGCACTTCACGCGGAGTGCAATCAACAGAGAAAAAAATCACTTGTCTCTTGTTAGTCGTTTTGGTTGCGATGATTCGGTTTGTAACGATATATCGCTCTCAGCGTCGTTTATTTCATTGTTATCGTTTATGACTAAAATCTGCTGATTCCTTTTTTGTCAATAAATTCTGTCGCTAAATAGGGGACAAGCACAGAAACCTTGTGACGTCAGGTGCTCCACGCGCACTGGTTAGCATGTGGCTACACGTCATCCTCCAGACGTCATATTAGAGAGTCCTTAATGCTCTTGTCCTTAAAGCCATTTATCCTATTATTTAAAGTGCAACGGGAATATTTAAATTTTTTTATTCGAGGTTAAGCAAGATTCCTTTAATGCAATTAAGATATATAAGAATACACTGGATGGCTTTGACGGGTGGCTACCATCTGTCTCCCAACAGCTATTCCAGTGGGTCCCCTCCCCCAACCTTCTCTGAGCCTTCGGGGTCCTTGTGACCTGGCCATTTAGCCCATGGTGTGCAAAAAAGTGCCGCTCAGAGGTAAAACAATCCAACGTCAAAGAACACGCTGGATGGCCTTGACGGGAGGCTACCATCTGTCTCCCAACAGCTGTTCCAGTGGGTTCCCTCCCCAAACCTTCTCTGAGCCTTCGGGGTCCTTGTGACCTGGCCATTTAGCCCATGGTGTGCAAAAAAGTGCCGCTCAGAGGTAAAACAATCCAACGTTAAAGAACACGGTGGATGGCCTTGACGGGAGGCTACCATCTGTCTCCCAACAGCTGTTCCAGTGGGTCCCCTCCCCCAACCTTCTCTGAGCCTTCGGGGTCCTTGTGACCTGCCCATTTAGCCCATGGTGTGCAAAAAAGTGCCGCTCAGAGGTAAAACAATCCAACGTTAAAGAACACGGTGGATGGCCTTGACGGGAGGCTACCATCTGTCTCCCAACAGCTGTTCCAGTGGGTCCCCTCCCCCAACCTTCTCTGAGACTTCGGGGTCCTTGTGACCTGGCCATTTAGCCCATGGTGTGCAAAAAACTGCCGCTCAGAGGTAAAACAATCCAACGTTAAAGAACACGCTGGATGGCCTTGACGGGAGGTTACCATCTGTCTCCCAACAGCTGTTCCAGTGGGTCCCCTCCCCCAACTTTCTTTGAGCCTTCGGAGTCCTTGTGACCTGGCCATTTAGCCCATGGTGTGCAAAAAAGTGCTGCTCAGAGGTAAAACAATCCAACGTTAAAGAACACGCTGGATGGCCTTGACGGGAGGCTACCATCTGTCTCCCAACAGCTGTTCCAGTGGGTCCCCTCCCCCAACCTTCTCTGAGCCTTCGGGGTCCTTGTGACCTGGCCATTTAGCCCATGGTGTGCAAAAAAGTGCCGCTCAGAGGTAAAAAAAATCCAACGTTAAAGAACACGGTGGATGGCCTTGACGGCAGGCTACCATCTGTCTCCCAACAGCTGTTCCAGTGGGTCCCCTCCCCCAACCTTCTCTGAGCCTTCGGGGTCCTTGTGACCTGGCCATTTAGCCCATGGTGTGCAAAAAAGTGCCGCTCAGAGGTAAAACAATCCAACGTTAAAGAACACGCTGGATGGCCTTGACGGGAGGTTACCATCTGTTTCCCAACAGCTGTTCCAGTGGGTCCCCTCCCCCAACCTTCTCTGAGCCTTCGGAGTCCTTGTGACCTGGCCATTTAGCCCATGGTGTGCAAAAAAGTTCCGCTCAGAGGTAAAACAATCCAACGTTAAAGAACACGCTGGATGGCCTTCACGGGAGGCTACCATCTGTCTCCCAACAGCTGTTCCAGTGGGTCCCCTCCCCCAACATTCTCTGAGCCTTCGGGGTCCTTGTGACCTGGCCATTTAGCCCATGGTGTGCAAAAAAGTGCCACTCAGAGGTAAAACAATCCAACGTTAAAGAACACGGTGGATGGCCTTGACGGGAGGCTACCATCTGTCTCCCAACAGCTGTTCCAGTGGGTCCCCTCCCCCAACCTTCTCTGAGCCTTCGGGGTCCTTGTGACCTGGCCATTTAGCCCATGGTGTGCAAAAAAGTGCCGCTCAGAGGTAAAACAATCCAACGTTAAAGAACACGGTGGATGGCCTTGACGGGAGGCTACCATCTGTCTCCCAACAGCTGTTCCAGTGGGTCCCCTCCCCCAACCTTCTCTGAGCCTTCCGGGTCCTTGTGACCTGGCCATTTAGCCCGTGGTGTGCAAAAAAGTGCCGCTCAGAGGTAAAACAATCCAACGTTAAAGAACACGCTGGATGGCCTTGACGGGAGGTTACCATCTGTCTCCCAACAGCTGTTCCAGTGGGTCCCCTCCCCCAACCTTCTCTGAGCCTTCGGAGTCCTTGTGACCTGGCCATTTAGCCCATGGTGTGCAAAAAAGTGCCGCTCAGAGGTAAAACAATCCAACGTTAAAGAACACGCTGGATGGCCTTGACGGGGGGCTACCATCTGTCTCCCAACAGCTGTTCCAGTGGGTCCCCTCCCCCAACCTTCTCTGAGCCTTCGGGGTCCTTGTGACCTGGCCATTTAGCCCATGGTGTGCAAAAAAGTGCCGCTCAGAGGTAAAACAATCCAACGTTAAAGAACACGCTTGATGGCCTTGACGGGAGGCTACCATCTGTCTCCCAACAGCTGTTCCACTGGGTCCCCTCCCCCAACCTTCTCTGAGCCTTCGGGGTCCTTGTGACCTGGCCATTTAGCCCATGGTGTGCAAAAAAGTGCCGCTCAGAGGTAAAACAATCCAACGTTAAAGAACACGCTGAATGGCCTTGACGGGAGGCTACCATCTGTCTCCCAACAGCTGTTCCAATGGGTCCCCTCCCCCAACCTTCTCTGAGCCTTCGGGGTCCTTGTGACCTGGCCATTTAGCCCTTGGTGTGCAAAAAAGTGCCGCTCAGAGGTAAAACAATCCAACGTTAAAGAACACGCTTGATGGCCTTGACGGGAGGCTACCATCTGTCTCCCAACAGCTGTTCCACTGGGTCCCCTCCCCCAACCTTCTCTGAGCCTTCGGGGTCCTTGTGACCTGGCCATTTAGCCCAAGGTGTGCAAAAAAGTGCCGCTCAGAGGTAAAACAATCCAACATTAATGAACACGCTGGATGGCCTTGACGGGAGGCTACCATTTGTCTCCCAACAGCTGTTCCAGTGGGTCCCCTCCCCCAACCTTCTCTGAGCCTTCGGGGTCCTTGTGACCTGGCCATTTAGCCCTTGGTGTGCAAAAAAGTGCCGCTCAGAGGTAAAACAATCCAACATTAATGAACACGCTGGATGGCCTTGACGGGAGGCTACCATCTGTCTCCCAACAGCTGTTCCAGTGGGTCCCCTCCCCCAACAATCTCTGAGCCTTCGGGGTCCTTGTGACCTGGCCATTTAGCCCATGGTGTGCAAAAAAGTGCCGCTCAGAGGTAAAACAATCCAACATTAATGAACACGCTGGATGGCCTTGACGGGAGGCTACCATCTGTCTCCCAACAGCTGTTCCAGTGGGTCCCCTCCCCCAACCTTCTCTGAGCCTTCGGGGTCCTTGTGACCTGGCCATTTAGCCCATGGTGTGCAAAAAAGTGCCGCTCAGAGGTAAAACAATCCAACGTTAAAGAACACGCTGGATGGCCTTGACGGGAGGCTACCATCTGTCTCCCAACAGCTGTTCCAGTGGGTCCCCTCCCCCAACCTTCTCTGAACCTTCGGGGTCCTTGTGACCTGGTCATTTAGCCCATTGTGTGCAAAAAAGTGCCGCTCAGAGGTAAAACAATCGAACATTAATGAACACGCTGGATGGCCTTGACGGGAGGCTACCATCTGTCTCCCAACAGCTGTTCCAGTGGGTCCCCTCCAACAACATTCTCTGAACCTTCGGGGTCCTTGTGACCTGGTCATTTAGCCCATTGTGTGCAAAAAAGTGCCGCTCAGAGGTAAAACAATCCAACATTAATGAACACGCTGGATGGCCTTGACGGGAGGCTACCATCTGTCTCCCAACAGCTGTTCCAGTGGGTCCCCTCCAACAACATTCTCTGAACCTTCGGGGTCCTTGTGACCTGGTCATTTAGCCCATTGTGTGCAAAAAAGTGCCGCTCAGAGGTAAAACAATCCAACATTAATGAACACGCTGGATGGCCTTGACGGGAGGCTACCATCTGTCTCCCAACAGCTGTTCCAGTGGGTCCCCTCCAACAACATTCTCTGAACCTTCGGGGTCCTTGTGACCTGGTCATTTAGCCCATTGTGTGCAAAAAAGTGCCGCTCAGAGGTAACACAATCCAACATTAATGAACACGCTGGATGGCCTTGACGGGAGGCTACAATCTGTCTCCCAACAGCTGTTCCAGTGGGTTCCCTCCCCCAACCTTCTCTGAGACTTCGGGGTCCTTGTGACCTGACCATTTAGCCCATGGTGTGCAAAAAGTGCCGCTCAGAGGTAAAACAATCCAACATTAATGAACACGCTGGATGGCCTTGACGGGAGGCTACCATCTGTCTCCCAACAGCTGTTCCAGCGGGTCCCCTCCCCCAACCATCTCTGAGACTTCGGGGTCTTTGTGACCTGGTCATTTAGCCCATAGTGTACAAAAAATTACCGTTAAGAGGTAAAACAATCCAACGTTAAAGAACACGCTGAATGGCCTTGACGGGAGGCTACCATCTGTATCCCAACAGCTGTTCCAGTAGGTCCCTTCCCCACCATCTCTGAATCTACGAGGTCCTTGTGACCTGGCCATTTAGCCCATGGTATGCAAAAAAGTACCGCTCAGAGGTAAAACAATCCAACGTTAAAGAACACGCTGGATGGCCTTCACGGGAGGCTACCATCTGTTTCCCAACATCTGTTGCAATGGGTCCCCTCGCCCAACCTTCCCTGATCCTTCGGGGTCCTTGTGACCTGCTATTTAGCCCATTGTATGCAAAAAATTGCCGCTCAGAGGGAAAAAAATCCAACGTTAAAGAACACGCTATATGGCCTTGACGTGAGGCTACCATCTGTCTCCCAATAGCTGTTCCAGTGGGTCCCCTCCCCCAACCTTCTCTGAACCTTCGGGGTCCTTGTGACTGGCCATTTAGCCCAGGGTGTACAAAAAAGTGCCGCTCAAAAGTAAAACAATCCAGCGTTAAAGTACATGCTAGATGGCCTTGACGGGAGGCTACCATCTGTCTCCCAACAGCTTTTCCAGTGGGTCCCCTTCCCCAATCTTCTCTGAATCTAAGAGGTCCTTGTGACCTGGCCATTTATCCCATGGTGTGCAAAAAAGTGCCGCTCAGAAATAAAACAATCCAACGTTAAAGAACACGCTGTATGGCCTTGACGGGAGGCTGCCATCTGTCTCCCAACAGCTGTTCCAGTGGGGTTCTTTTCCCCAACCTTCTCTGAATTTACGGGGTCCTTGTGATCTGGCCATTTAGCCCATGGTGTGCAAAAAGTACCGCTCAGAGGTAAAGCAATCCAACGTTAAAGAACACGCTAGATGGCCTTGACGACAGGGTACCATCTGTCTCCCAACAGCTGTTCCAGTGGGTCCCCTGCCCCAGTGGGTCCCTTCTCCGAGCCTTCGGGGTCCTTGTGATCTGACCATTTAGCCCATTGTATGCAAAAAGGTGCCGCTCAGAGGTAAAACAATCCGACGTTAAAGAACACGCTGGATGGACACGATGGTAGGCTGCCATCTGTCTCCCAACAACTGTTCCAGTGGATCCCATCCCTCAACCTTCTCTGAGTCTTTGGAGTCCTTGTGACCCTGCCATTTATCCCATGGTGTGCAAAAAAAGTGCCGCTCAGAGGTAAAACAACCGGACGTTAAAGAACACGCTGGATGGACACGATGGTAGGCTGCCATCTGTCTCCCAACAACTGTTCCAGTGGATCCCATCCCTCAACCTTCTCTGAGTCTTTGGAGTCCTTGTGACCCTGCCATTTATCCCATGGTGTGCAAAAAAAGTGCCGCTCAGAGGTAAAACAACCGGACGTTAAAGAACACGCTGGATGGCTTTGACGGGAGGCTACCATCTGTCTCCCAACAGCTATTCCAGTGGGTCCCTTCCCCCAACCTTCTCTGAGCCTTCGGTGTCCTTGTGACCTGGCCATTTAGCCCATTGTATGCAAAAAAGGGCCGCTCAGAGGGAAAACAATCCAACGTTAAAGAACACGCTGTATGGCCACGATGGGAGGCTACCATCTGTCTCCCAACAGGTGTTCCAGTGGGTCCCCTTCCCCAACCTTCTCTGAATCTACGGGGTCCATGTGACCTGGCCATTTAGCCAATGGTGTACAAAAAAGTGCCGCTCATATGTAAAACATTCCAACGTTAAAGAACACGCTGGATGGCCTTGACGGGAGGCTACCATCTGTCTCACAACAGCTGTTCCAGTGGGTCCCCTTCCCCAACATTCTCTGAATCTATGGGGTCCATGGGACCTGGCCATTTAGCCCATGGTGTGCAAAAAAGTGCCGTTCAGAAGTAAAACAATCCAAGGTTAAAGAACACGCTAGATGGCCTTGACGGCAGGCTACCATCTGTCTCCCAACAGCTTTTCCAGTGGGTCCCCTTCCCCAACCTTCTCTGAATCTAAGAGGTCCTTGTGGCCTGGCCATTTATCCCATGGTGTGCAAAATAGTGCCGCTCAGAAATAAAGCAATCCAACGTTAAAGAACACGCTGTATGGCCTTGACGGGAGGCTACCATCTGTCTCCCAACAGCTGTTCCAGTGGGTTCTATTCCCCAACCTTCTCTGAATTTACGGGGTCCTTGTGACCTGGCCATTTAGCCTGCGGTGTGCAAAAAAGTACCGCTCACAGGTAAAACAATCCAATGTTAAAGAACACGCTGGATGGCCTTGACGGGAGGCTACCATCTGTCTCCCAACAGCTGTTCCTGTGGGTCCCCTCCCCCAACCTTCTCTGAGCCTTCGGGGTCCTTGTGATCTGGCCATTTAGCCCATTGTATACAAAAAGGTGCCGTTCAGAGGTAAAACAATCCTACGTTAAAGAACACGCTGTATGGCCATGACGAGAGGCTACCATCTGTCTCCCAACAGGTGTTCCAGTGGGTCCCCTTCCCCAACCTTCTCTGAATCTAAGGGGTCCATGTGACCTGGCCATTTAGCCCATGGTGTGCAAAAAATTGCCGCTCATTGTAAAACATTCCAACGTTAAAGAACACGCTGGATGGCCTTGACGGGAGGCTTACCATCTGTCTCCCAACAGCTGTTCCAGTATGTCCCCTCCCCCAACCTTCTCTGAGAATTAGGGTTCCTTGTGACCTGGCTGTTCAGACCATTGTGCACAAGAAAAGTGCCGCTCAGAGGTAAAACTATCCAACATTAAAGAACACACTGGATGGCTTTGACGGGAGGCTACCATCTGTCTCCCAACAGCTGTTCCAGTGGGTCCGTTCCCCCAACCTTCTCTGAGCCTTCGGGGTCCTTGTGACCTGGCTATTTAGCCCATTGTATGCAAAAAGGGGCCGCTCAGAAGTAAAACAATCCAACGTTAAAGAACACGCTGTATGGCCACGACTGGAGGCTACCATCTGTCTCCCAACAGGTGTTCCAGTGGGTCCCCTTCCCCAACCTTCTCTGAATCTACGGGGTCCATGTGACCTGGCCATTTAGCCCATGGTGTGCAAAAAAGTGCCGCTCATTGTAAAACATTCCAACGTTAAAGAACACGCTGCATGGCCTTGACGGGAGGCTACCATCTGTCTTCCAACAGCTGTTCCAGTATGTCCCCTCCCCCAACCTTCTCTGAGAATTAGGGTTCCTTGTGACCTGGCTGTTCAGACCATTGTGCACAAGAAAAGTGCCGCTCAGAGGTAAAACTATCCAACATTAAAGAACACACTGGATGGCTTTGACGGGAGGCTACCATCTGTCTCCCAACAGCTGTTCCAGTGGGCTTCCTCCCCCAACCTTCTCTGAGCCTTCGGGGTCCTTGTGACCTGTCTATTTAGCCCATTGTATGCAAAAAGGGGCCGCTCAGAGGTAAAACAATCTAACGTTAAAGAACACGCTGTATGGCCACGATGGGAGGCTACCATCTGTCTCCCAACAGGTGTTCCAGTGGATCCCCTTCCCCAACCTTCTCTGAATCTACGGGGTCCATGTGACCTGGCCATTTAGCCCGTGGTGTGCAAAAAAGTGCCGCTCATATGTAAAACATTCCAACGTTAAAGAACACGCTGGATGGCCTTGACGGGAGGCTAACATCTGTCTCACAACAGCTGTTCCAGTGGGTCCCCTTCCCCAACATTCTCTGAATCTAAGTGGTCCTTGTGAGCTGGCCATTTAGCCCGTGGTGTGCAAAAATGTACCGCTCAGAGGTAAAACAATCCAATGTTAAAGAACACGCTAGATGGCCTTGACGACAGGGTACCATCTGTCTCCCAACAGCTGTTCCAGTGGGTCCCCTCCCCCAACCTTTTCTGAGCCTTCGGGGTCCTTGTGATCTGACCATTTAGCCCATTGTATGCAAAAAGGTGCCGCTCAGAGGTAAAACAATCCGACGTCAAAGAACACGCTGGATGGACACGATGGTAGGCTGCCATCTGTCTCCCAACAACTGTTCCAGTGGATCCCCTCCCTCAACCTTCTCTGAGTCTTTGGAGTCCTTGTGACCCTGCAATTTAGCCCATGGTGTGCGAAAGAGTTGCCTCTCAGAGGTAAAACAATCGGACGTTAAAGAACACGCTGGATGGCCTTGACGGGAGGCTACCATCTGTCTCCCAACAGCTGTTCCAGTGGGTCCCTCCCCCAACCTTCTCTTACCCTTCGGGGTCCTTGTGACCTGGCCATTTAGCCCATGGTGTGCAAAAAATTGTCGCTCAGAGGTAAAATATTCCAATGTTAAAGAACACGCTGGATGGCCTTGACGGGAGGCTACCATCTGTCTCCCAACAGCTGTTCCAATGGGTCCCCTCCTCCAACCTTCTCTTAACCTTCGGGGTCCTTGTGACCTGGCCATTTAACCCGTGGTGTGCAAAAAAGTGCCGCTCAGAGGTAAAACAATCCAACGTTAAAGAACACGCTGGATGGCCTTGACGGGAGGCTACCATCTGTCTCCCAACAGCTGTTCCAGTGGCTTCCCTTCCCCAACCTTCTCTGAGCCTTTGGAGTCCTTGTGACTGGCCATTTAGCCCATGGTGTTCTGGAACCTCACCTTTTTCCAATTTAAATTAAAATTAAAAAATTGAAAAAAAAATAATTTTTTAAATTATTTACTACATCCTCATCAAGTCCACTAATCACCTTCTCAGAGTAAAAAAAAAGTAAAAAAATGTGTTCCAAATTCCGTCTCGATGGCTCACTGGTTATTGCGTTGGCATTGCAACTTTCGAGGTCCGGGTTCGACTCTCACGATGGTAGGCCCTTTTCGCTGTCTTAACCTCGATATTAATGCTCTGATTGGCAGAAAAATTTTCGGGAGATTCTTGTAGGTTTTGTATATCCTAAGGTGGTGAGCCAGGCAGCGATGAAATCGCTCACCACCAATATTACGTAGCTTAACAAAAAAGGAATTAGTTCTTAATAAAAGATACAGTCGCTTGATAAAGTACCCGAACGCTGTGGTTGATTACAGAATTCAGAAAAAATATCTGGCAAAGATTTTTCTTTTTAATTTTGTAACCAACCATACTGTTAGGATACTTTTTTGAGCGACTGTACACGAAAGTTACCAGATCGCTAATTTCTAAAAAAAATCGTTGCTGGATATTTTTTCTGAATTCGCTAATCAACCATAGTGTTCGGAGACTTTTGTCAGCGGTTGTACATTACACGAAGGTTGCGTGATGACTAGTTTCTAAAAAAAAATCGATGCCAGATAATTTTTCTGAATTATCTAATCAACCATAATGTTCGGATACTTTTTTTCAGCGACTGTACACGAATGTTGCCAGATCACTAATTTCTAAAAAAAAAAATCTTTGCCAGATATTTTTCTGAATTCTGTATTCAAACGTTGTGTTCGGATATTTTTTTGAGCGACTGTACACGAATGTTGCCAGATCACTAACTAAGATGGTAGAATCTCGTGTCTAATAACATAACAATATAATAACAATATAATAACACAACAATAATATCATAACAACAACAAGAACATAATAATAATAATAAACTGGGACTTAATACACCAGATATAACTGTAGTTGAAAATAGAGAAGTGTGGATAGTAGAGATTGCAATTCCAGGTGATGCCCGAATTGAGGATGATGAAGAAGAGAAAATGACTAAATATAGAGATTTAGCAATTGAAGTTATTAGACTGTGGGCTAAACCCACTTCTGTTGTCCCCGTTGTCACTGGGGCCATTGGCACCATCCCAAAAAATATTATAAACCATCTGAACAAGCTGCTCAGTTCAAGGACACTCACTATTCCCCACTCCATAGGGAACTCTTCGTTATAATTAAGAAATGTCTTATTAGGAGACAAATTTATTTCGGAATTATTTAGTTACAAGATTTTCTCATAGATGGCAGCACCAGGTGATATTCTTCAGCGAAGGTTTCGGAAATGTTTTGATTAGTTTGGATACAAGGTTTGATCATAGATGGCAGCACCAGGTGGCATTCTTCACCGGACGTTCATCATTTCAAGAAAATGGAGAATTTAGATTATAAAACGAATTTATCACGTGCAGGGAAAAAAAATCAGTTATTGGGAGATGAAAATAAGTGAAACATTTTTAGAAGCTATTTTAACCATTATCTACAATTAACAACCGACCAACCAGCGAATGTTCGGAAATCTTTCGATTAGATTTGTTGCATTCTTTTCTCATAGATGGCAGCACCAGGTTGTATTCTTCAGCGGATATCTGGCAAATATCTGAAAATATATATAGCAAAAATATCTGGTAACGCTTTTTTTAGAAATCAGTGATCTGGCAACCTTCGTGTACAGTCGCTCAAAAAAGTATCCGAACACTGTGGTTGATTACAGAATTCAGAAAAAATATTTGACAACGAATTTTTTAGAAATTAGTGATTTCCCAACCTTGATGTACAATCACTCAAAAAAGTATCCGAACACTATGGTTGATTAGATAATTCAGAAAAAATATCTGGCATCGATTTTTTTTTAGAAATTAGTGATCACGTAACCTTCGTGTAATGTACCACCGCTGAAAAAAGTATCTAAACACTATGGTTGATTAGAAAATTCAGAAAAAAATACCCAGGAACGAATTTTTTTTCCCAGAAATTAGTGATTTGGCAGCCTTCGTGTACAGTCGCTCAAAAAAGTATCCGAACAGTATGGTTGATTAGATAATTCAGGAAAAATATCTGGCATCGTTTTTTTTTTTTAGAAACTAGTGATCACGCAAACTTCGTGTAATGTACAACCGCTGAAAAAGGTATCCGAACACTATGGTTGATTAGAGAATTCAGAAAAAATATCCAGGAAAGTTTTTTTTTTAGAAATTAGTGATCTGGCAACATTCGTGTACAGTCGATCAAAAAAATATCCGAACACAACGTTTGAATACAGTTGGGTTGTTTTACCTCTGAGCGGCACTTTTTTGCACACCATGGGCTAAATGGCCAGGTCACATGGACCCCGAAGGCTCAAAGAAGGTTGGGGGAGGGGACTCACTGGAACAGCTGTTGGGAGACAGATGGTAGCCTCTCGTCAAGGCCATCCAGCGTGTTCTTTAACGTGCAGAGGGTATGGCTCTCCCGCACACGGGGCCACGGCTTAACCTGCCATCCGACGGACGGCGGCCTTTCCAAGCTCATCTGTGTCCCCTACTGACCGTGGGCAGGACGGGGAATTTTGCGGAGATTTTGAATACAGAATTCGGAAAAAATATCCAGCAACGATTTTTTTTTAGAAATTAGTGATTTGGCAACCTTCGTGTACAGTCGCTCAAAAAAAAAACGATTTTTTCTGAATTCTGTAATCAAACACAGCGTTCGATTACTTTATCAAGCGACTGTATCTTTTATTAAGAACTAATTCCTTTTTTGTTAAGCTACGTAATATTGGTGGTGAGCGATTTCTTCGCTGCCTGGCTCACCACCTTAGGATATACAAAACCTACAAGAGTCTCCCGAAATTTTTTCTGCCAATCAGAGCATTAATATCCAGGTTAAGACAGCGAAAAGGGTCTACCATCGTGAGAGTCGAACCCGGAACTCGAAAGTTGCAATGCCAACGCAATAACCAGTGAGCCATCAGACGGACCTTGGAACACATTTTTTTACTTTTTTTTTTACTCTGAGTAGGTGATTAGTGGACTTGATGAAGATGTAGTAAGTAATTTAAAAAAATTAATTTTTTTCAATTTTTTACTTTTAATTTAAATTGGAAAAAAGGTGGGGTTCCAGAATTGACTGAAAGTGTTCTTTCTGTCCTTTAGTATTTTGAGAAAAGATGTGAAGTTGTAGCTAAGTTTTTTTTTTTTCCTTTTTTATAGTAGTCTTTAAAAAAATTCCCGAAAAATGTGTTTTTGAAGCGATTAAAATTGCAAAGATTTTATATTATCATGTAAATAACATACAAAAATCGAATCTGATAAGAACGCTCCAACCAATATTACTGAATTCCATGCAATATCTGTTATCTGTGTAGAACCTATTTCAATTATCAGAGTTTATTTGTTTAATTAGTTATCAATAGTCGATAACACGTGAACTCTGGTAGTAGTAGTTAACAAATTAGACAACCTGATTCTCCAACAAGTTTGAATATTTCTTATAGTTAAAATATTATTACAGATCATTTGTGGGATAATAATTTTGTGATATTATAGTCCATGGTTTAAGAAGTGGATCCTTTTTTTTTTCTGTTGAGGTCCTGCCATCCTCAGAGACATTCTATTATGACGTATTAAACTGACAGACTCCTGTCAGACCTCTGTGGTTGAGGGTGTATTTCGTGTACAGTCGCTCAAAAAAGTATCCAAACACTATGGTTGATTACAGAATTCAGATAAAAATATCTGGAAACGATTTTTTTTAGAAATTAGTGATCTGGCAACCTTCGTGTCACGTGACACGAAGGTTGCCAGATCACTAATTTCTAAACCTGGATCGTGTGGGCCCACTCACAGAAATATTGAGCATGTGCAGTTACCGTTCACAGCAAACTGGAGCGTGTACAGTAACTGCACACGCTCCAGTTTGCTGTGAACGGTAACTGGAGCGTGTACAGTTGCTGTACACGCTCCAGATATTTTTTCTGAATTCTGTAATCACGTGACACGAAGGTTGTCAGATCACTAATTTCTAAAAAAAATCGTTACCAGATATTTTTTCTGAATTCTGTAATCAACCATAGTGTTCGGATACTTTTTTGAGCGACTGTACCGGTACTCGAAGGTTGTGAAATATATTGAAATTTTAAGTCCCTTTTTAAAATACTTGTTAGCGAATAATTAATAATCGAGTCTTAGATAACTATTAATGCTTAAAACTGAAGACGACTCATATTATCATGTGATTATAGTATAAGTGTAATTACATAATAACATTTCATTTAATTATAATTGGCTACAATCGAACACTGAGTTGTGAAGATTAAGGGTAAATTAAAAAAAATAATAGTTTTCACCATCCTACAAGCCGAATAAAAAATAGTTGTAAAATAAGTAGGAAGAGAAAAAAAACGGAAATGTTATAAAAAAAACCCGGAAATGTTAGAAATCGTAATTCCAATTAGTTTTTTAATATGTCTTCACCACATGAATTATAAATTCAAAAATTTCGCTTTCTAATAAAATACATTTATTTCTTAATTATTGTCAGAGTTCATAAAACAGACATTCTTCTGGTGGCAACATGAAATGAATTCGATACAAAGATGTGTTGTGAGTTGGGATGCGAGGGAAATCCCTTGATCCTGTCGCAGAGCATCTGAAGAGATGGCGGGAACATCTTGGGAAGAGATGACGGGAATATCTAGGGAAGAGATGGCGGGAACATCTAGGGAAGAGATGGCGGGAACATCTTGGGAAGAGATGGCGGAAACATCTTGGGAAGAGATGGCGGGAACGTCTAGGGAAGAGATGGCGGGAACATCTTGGGAAGAGATGGCGGGAACATCTAAGGAAGAGATGGCGGGAACATCTTGGGAAGAGATGGCGGGAACATCTTGGGAAGAGATGGCGGGAACGTCTAGGGAAGAGATGGCGGGAACATCTTGGGAAGAGATGGCGGGAACATCTAAGGAAGAGATGGCGGGAACATCTTGGGAAGAGATGGCGGGAACATCTTGGGAAGAGATGGCGGAACATCTTGGGAAGAGATGGCGGGAATATCTAGGGAAGAGATGGCGGGAACATCTAGGGAAGAGATGGCGGAAACATCTTGGGAAGAGATGGCGGGAACGTCTAGGGAAGAGATGGCGGGAACATCTTGGGAAGAGATGGCGGGAACATCTAAGGAAGAGATGGCAGGAACATCTTGGGAAGAGATGGCGGGAACATCTTGGGAAGAGATGGCGGAACATCTTGGGAAGAGATGGCGGGAACATCTAGGGAAGAGATGGTGGGAACGTCTTGGGAAGAGATGGCGGGAACATCTAGGGAAAACATGACGGGAACATCTTGGGAAGAGATGGCGGGAACATCTAGGGAAGACATGGCGGGAACATCTTGGGAAGAGATGGCGGGAACATCTTGGGAAGAGATGGCGGGAACATCTTGGGAAGAGATGGCTGGAACGTCTAGGGAAGAGATGGCGGGAACATCTAAGGAAGAGATGGCGGGAACATCTAGGGAAGAGATGGCGGGAACATCTTGGGAAGAGATGGCGGGAACATCTTGGGAAGAGACGGCGGGAACATCTTGGGAAGAGATGGCGGGAACATCTAGGGAAGAGATGGTGGGAACATCTTGGGAAGAGATGGCGGGAACATCTTGGGAAGAGATGGCGGGAACATCTTGGGAAGAGATCTCGTGCAGCAATGAGGATAATAATTGGGCGTTGCGTAAGGATGCGAGTCGACTGGCCCCTGCAGGAGGAGAGAGTTGGCCTGATTCTCGCGCCTCTCGCGAGCACGGCGGTTCTGGAACCAGATTTTCACCTGGAAGAGATTTCAAAAAACAGATTCGATTTATTGATATTTGATTTTTATGAGATATTTCTCAGAAATCATTCGGAAGGAATAAAATTTAAAAAATCTATTGCATTTCAAATGTTTGATTAAAGAAAATTTAAAAGCTTGACTGATTATCGGACGGTGTAAAATGAATAGGGATTTAAAAAACCGTTTTATCCAGAGTCGGATTATCGAGAACAGATCGAAATATCAGCTATTCCAGTTTCCTGTGTGCGTTCCTTTGATTTATTTAAAAACACAACTTGAATAATACCAAGTGGGAATATATATTGACCAAATTACCGTATCTCCTAATTTTCAACACACATCACATTTAAATTGTTTTGTGCATTTTAAAGAGGGTTCAAAGTTGAAACATAAATAAATAAATAAATAAATAAATAAATCCCCCCTCAAGCAGCTGCTTGCCACAGAGGTCTGACAGGAGCCTGTCCGCTTATATGCCAAAATAGAAGATCTGAGAGGATGGCAGGACCTCAGCATAAGACCCTCCAAAATTCCATTTTCACAATGTGATTATGGAATACACAGGATAAGTGAGATGTTTCAGTTTCCTGAATGTTTTTTAATCTCGTTTTCAAAAGAAAATGAGATAACGTTTTCGCTTGCTGTTATCACAAAGTTTCCATTGCTAACAATGAAATGACCCCTTCGACCCAGAGGGGGTGGGAAAAAAAGAAACCAAAAAAAGAAAAAAATACCATAAAAGAAAATTTCTTTTTTGGGGTTAGATAAGAATTCATGAAATATTATAATTCACTTTTCAAATTTATCCAAAAATAGAGTTGCGCCGTCTAACGGTGGAAAAATTTGAAAATTCCGAAATTTCAAACAAATATTGCAAACGACGTATTTAAGCTAGAAATTTAAAATTTTGGTTGGGTTGTTGGGTTGTTTTACCTCTGAGCGGCACTTTTTTTTCCACACCATGGGCTAAATGGCCAGGTCACAAGGACCCCAAAGGTTAAGAATAGGTTGGGGGAGGGGACCCACTGGAACAGCTGTTGGGAGACAGATGGTATCCTCCCGTTAAAGCCATCCAGCGTGTTCTTGACGGGAGGCTACCATCTCTCTCCCAACAGCTGTTCCAGTGGGTCCCCTCCCCCAATCTTCTCTAAGACTTAGGGGTCCATGTGACCTGGTAATTTAGCCCATGGTGTGCAAAAATGTTCAGCTCAGAGGTAAAACAATCCAACGTTAAAGAACAGGCTGCATGGCCTAGACGGGTGGCTACCATCTGTTTCCCATAGTTGTTCCAGTGGGTCCCCTCCCCCAACCTTCTATTAACCTTCGGGGTCTTTGTGACCTGGCCATTTAGCCCATGGTGTGCAAAAAAGTGCCACTCAGAGGTGAAAGAATCCAACGTTAAAGAAAACGCTGGATGGCTTGACGGCAGGCTACCATCTGTCTCCCAAAAGCTATTCCAGTGGATCCCCTCCCCCAACTTTCTCTTAACCTTCGGCGTCCTTCTGACCTGGCCATTTAGCCCAAGGTATGCAAAAAAGTGCTGCTCAGAGGTAAAAAAATTCAACTTTAAAGAACACGCTGGATGGCTTTGACGGGAGGCTACCATCTGTCTCCCAACAGCTGTTCCAGTGGGTCCCCTCCCCGAACTTTCTCTGAGCCTTCGGGGTTCACAAGACCAGGCCATTTATCCCATGGTGTGCAAAAAAGTGCTCCTCAGAGGTAAAACAATAGAAAGTAAAAAAAACACGCTGAATGGACTTGACGGGAGGCTACCATCTGTCTCCCAACAGCTGGTTCACCGGGTCCCATCCCCCAACCTTCTCCTAAATTTCGGGGTCCTTGTGACCTGGCCATTTATCCCACGATGTGCAAAAAAGTGCTGCTCAGAGGTAAAACAATAGAAAGTTACAAAACACGCTGGATGGCCTTGACGGGAGGCTACCATCTGTCTTCCAACAGCTGTTCCAGTGGGTCCCCTCCCCCAACCTTCTCTTAACCTTCCGGGTCCTTGTACCTGGCCATTTATCCCATGGTGTGCAAAAAATTGCTGCTCAGAGGTAAAAGAAACCAACGTTAAAGAACACGCTGGATGGCCTTAACGGGAGGCTACCATCTGTCTCCCAACAGCTATTCCAGTGGGTCCCCTCCCCCAACCTTCTCTTAATTTCCGGGGTCCTTGTGACCTGGCCATTTATCCCATGGTCTGCAAAAAAATGCTGCTCAGAGGTAAAACAATAGAAAGTTAAAAAACACGCTGGATGGCCTTGACGGGAGGCTACCATCTGTCTCCCAACAGCTGTTCCAGTGGGTCCCCTCCCCCAACCTTCTCTTAACCTCCGGGGTCCTTGTGACCTGGCCATTTATCCCATGGTGTGCAAAAAATTGCTGCTCAGAGGTAAAAAAATCCAACTTTAAAGAACACACTGGATGGCCTTAACGGGAGGCTACCATCTGTCTCCCAAAAGCTATTCCAGTGGGTCCCCTCCCCCAACCTTCTCTTAACCTTCGGGGTCCTTGTGACCTGGCCATTTATCCCATGGAGGGAAAAAAAGTGGTGCTCAGAGGTAAAACAATCCAACGTTAAAGAACACGCTAGATGGCCTTGACGGGAGGCTACCATCTGTCTCCCAACAGCTGTTCCAGTGGGTCCCCTCCCCCAACCTTCTCTTAACCTTCGGGGTCCTTGTGACCTGGCCATTTATCCCATGGAGGGAAAAAAAGTGGTGCTCAGAGATAAAACAATCCAACGTTAAAGAACACGCTCGATGGCCTTGACGGGAGGCTACCATCTGTCTCCCAACAGCTATTCCAGTGGGTCCCCTCCCCCAACCTTCTCTTAACCTTCGGGGTCCTTGTGACCTGGCCATTTATCCCATGGAGGGAAAAAAAGTGGTGCTCAGAGGTAAAACAATCCAACGTTAAAGAACACGCTAGATGGCCTTGACGGGAGGCTACCATCTGTCTCCCAACAGCTGTTCCAGTGGGTCCCCTCCCCCAACCTTCTCTTAACCTTCGGGGTCCTTGTGACCTGGCCATTTATCCCATGGAGGGAAAAAAAGTGGTGCTCAGAGATAAAACAATCCAACGTTAAAGAACACGCTCGATGGCCTTGACGGGAGGCTACCATCTGTCTCCCAACAGCTGTTCCAGTGGGTCCCCTCTCCGAACTTTCTCTGAGCCTTCGGGGTCCACATGACCCGGCCATTTATCCCATGGTGGGCAAAAGAGTGCTGCTCAGAGGTAAAAAAATAGAAAGTTAAAAAAACACGCTGGATGGCCTTGACGGGAGGCTACCATCTGTCTCCCAACAGCTATTCGTGTGGGTCCTCTCCCCCAACCTTCGCTTAACCTTCAGGGTCTTTGTTACCTGGCAATTTATCCCATGGTGTGCAAAAAAGTGCTGCTCAGAGGTAAAAAAATCCAACGTCAAAGAATACGCTGGATGGCCTTCACTGGAGGTTACAATCTGTCTCCCAACAGCTCCCCTCCCCCAACCTTCTCTTAACCTTCGGGGTTCTTGTGACCTGGCCATTAATCCCATGGTGTGCAAAAAATTGCTGCTCAGAGGTAAAACAATAGACAGCTAAAACACACGCTGGATGGTCTTGACGGGAGGCTGCCATCTGTCTCCCAACAGCTGTTTCAGTGGGTCTCCTCCCACAACCTTCTCTGAGCCTTCGGGGTCCTTGTGACCTGGCCATTTAGCCCATGGTGTACAAAAAAGTGCCGTTCAGAGGTAAAGCAATAGAAAGTTAAAAAACACGCTGGATGGCCTTGACGGGAGGCTACCATCTGTCTCCCAACAGGTGTTCCAGTGGGTCCCCTCCCACAACCTTCTCTTAGCCTTCCGGGTCCTTGTGACCTGGTTATTTAACCCATGGTGTGCAAAAAAGTGCTGCTCAGAGGTAAAAAAATCCAACGTCAAAGAACACGCTGGATGGCCTTGACGGGAGGCTACCATCTGTCTCCCAACAGCTTTTTCAGTGGGTCCCCTCCCCCAACCTTCTCTTAATCTTCGGGGTCCTTGTGACCTGGCCATTTATCCCATGATGTGCAAAAAAGTGCCGCTCAGAGGTAAAACAATCCAAAGATAAAGAACAAGCTGGATGGCCTTGACGGGAGGCTGCCATCTGTCTCCCACAGTTGTTCCAGTGTGTTCCCCTCCCACAACCTTCTCCTAACCTTGGGGTCCTTGCGACCTGGCCATTTATCCCATGGTGTGCAAAAAAGTGCTTCTCATAGGTAAAACAATCCAACGTTAAAGAACACGCTGGATGGCATTGACGTGAGGCTACCATCTGTCTCCCAACAGCTATTCCATTAGGTCCCCTTCCCCGACGTTCTCTTAACCTTCGGGGTCCTTGTGACGTGGCCATTTAGCCCATGGTGTACAAAAAAGTGCCGCTCAGATGTAAAACAATAGAAAGATAAAAAACACGCTGGATGGCCTTGACGGGAGGCAACCATCTGTCTCCCATCAGCTATTCCAGTGGGTCCCCTCCCCCAATCTTCTCTTAACCTTCGAGGTCCTTGTGACCTGGCCATTTATCCCATGGTCTGCAAATAAGTGCTGCTCAGAGGTAAAACAATAGAAAGTTAAAAAACACGCTGGATGGCCTTGACGGGAGGCTACCATCTGTCTCCCAATAGCTGTTCCAGTGGGTCCCCTCCCCCAACCTTCTCTTAACTTTCGGGGTCCTTGTGACCTGGCCATTTATCCCATGGTGTGCAAAAAAGTGCTTTTCATAGGTAAAACAATCCAACGTTAAAGAACACGCTGGATGGCATTGACGTGAGGCTACAATCTGTCTCCCAACACCTATTCCAGTAGGTCCCCTTCCCAGACATTCTCTTAACCTTCGGGGTCCTTGTGACCTGGCCATTTAGCCCATGGTGTACAAAAAAGTGCCGCTCAGATGTAAAACAATAGAAAGTTAAAAAACACACTGGATGGCCTTGACGGGAGGCTACCATCTGTCTCCCAACAGCTATTCCAGTGGGTCCCCTCCCCCAATCTTCTCTTAACCTTTGGGGTCCTTGTGACCTGGCCATTTAGCCCATGGTGTACAAAAAAGTGCCGCTCAGAGGAAAAACATTAGAAAGTTAAAAAACACGCTGGATGGCCTTGACGGGAGGCTACCCTCTGTCTCCCACCAGCTATTCCAGTGGGTCCCCTCCCCCAACCTTCTCTTAACCTTTGGGGTCGTTGTGACCTGGCCATTTATCCCATAGAGGGAAAAAAAGTGGTTCTCAGAGGTAAAACAATCCAACTTTAAAGAACACGCAGGTTGGCCTTGACATGAGGCTACCATCTGTCTCCCAACAACTGTTCGAGTGGGTCCCTTCCCCCAACATTCCCTGAGTATTCGGGGTCCTTGTGACCTGGCCATTTAGCCCATTGTGTGGAAAAAAAACTGCCGATGTGTGGTAAAAGAATCCAACGTTAAAGAACACGCTGGATAGCCTTGACGGGAGGCTACCATCTGTCTCCCTACAGCTGTTCCAGTTGGTCCCCCCCCCCAACCTTCTCTTAACCTTCGGGGTCCTTGTGACCTGGTCATTTAGCACATAGTGTACAAAAAAGTACCGTTAAGAGGTAAAACAATCCAACGTTAAAGAACACGCTGGATGGCCTTGACGGAAGGCTACCATCTGTTTAGCAACAGCTCTTCCAGTGGGTACCCTTCCCCAACCTTCTCTGAATATACTAGGTCCTTGTGACCTGGCAATTTATCCCATGGTGTACAAAAAAGTACCGTTAAGAGGTAAAACAATCCAACGTTAGAGAACACGCTGGATGGCCTTGATGGGACGCTACCATCTGTTTCCCAACAGCTGTTCCAGTGGGTCCCCTCCCCCAACATTCTCTGAAGCTTCGGGGTCCTTGTGACCTGGAGGTCACAAAGACCCCGAAGTTTACCTCAGAGGTAAAACTGGTTAAACCCCCATCCAGTTTACCTCAAAGATAAAACTGGATGGATTTGACGGGAGGCTACCATCTGTTTCCCAACAGTTCTTCCAGTGGGTCCCCTTCCCCAACCTTCTGTGAATCTAAGAGGTCCTTGTGACCTGGCCATTTATCCCATGGTGTGCAAAAAAGTGCCGCTCAGAAGTAAAATAATTCAACGCTAATGATCACGCTGGATGGCCTTGACGGGAGGCTACCATCTGTCTCCCAACAGCTGTTCCAGTGGGTTCTCTTCCCCAACCTTCTCTGAACCTACGGGGTCCTTGTGACCTGGTAATTTAGCCCATGGTGTGCAAAAAGTACCGCTCAGAGGTAAAACAATGCAACATTAAAGAACACGCTGGATGGCCTTGACGGGAGGCTACCCTCTGTCTCCCAACAGCTGTTCCAGTGGGTCTCCTCCCCCAACCTTCTCTGAATCTACGGAGTCCATGTGACCTGGCCATTTAGCCCATGGTGTGCAAAAAATCGCTGTTCAGAAGTAAAACAATCCAAGGTTAAACAACACGCTGGATGGCCTTGACGGCAGGCTACCATCTGTCTCCCAACAGCTTTTCCAGTGGGTCCTATCCCCAAAACCTTCTCTGAGCCTTTGGAAACCTTGTGACCTGGCAATTTAGTCCATGGTGTGCAAAAAAGTGCCGCTCAGAGGTAAAACAATCGGATGTTAAAAAACACGCTCGATAGCCTTGACGGGACTCTACCATCTGTTTCCCAACAGCTCTTCCAGTGGGTCCCCAAACTTCTCTGAATCTAAGAGGTCCTTGTGACCTGGCCATTTATCCCATGGTGTACAAAAAAGTGCAGCTCAGAGGTAAAACAATACAACGTTAAAGAACACGCTGGATGGCCTTGACGGGAGGCTACCCTCTGTCTCCCAACAGATGTTGCAGCGGGTCCCCTCCCCCAACCTTCCCTGAGACTTCGGGGTCCTTGTGACCTGGCTATTTAGCCCATTGAATGCAAAAAAGTGCCGCTCAGATGTGAAACATTCCAACGTTAAAGAACACGCTGGATGGCCTTGACTGGAGGATACCATCTGTCTCACAACACCTGTTCCAGTGGGTCCCCTTTCCCCAACATTCTCTGAATCTATGGGGTCTATGTGACCTGGCCACTTAGCCCATGTTGTGCAAAAAAGTGCCGTTCAGAAGTAAAACAATTAATTTTAAAGAACACGCTGGATGGCCTTGACGGCAGGCTACCATCTGTCTCCCAACAGCTTTTCCAGTGGGTCCTATCCCCCAACCTTCTCTGAGTCTTTGGGAACCTTCTGACCTGGCAATATAGTCCATGGTGTGCAAAAAACTGCCGCTCAGAGGTAAAACAATCGGACGTTAAAGAACACGATGGATGGCCTTGACGGGACGCTACCATCTGTTTCCCAACAGCTCTTCCAACGGGTCCCCTTCCCCAACCTTCTCTGAATCTAAGAGGTCCTTGTGACCTGGCCATTTATCCCATGGTGTGCAAAAAAGTGCCGCTCAGAAGTAAAATAATCCAACATTAAAGAACACGCTGGATGGCCTTGACGGCAGGGTACCATCTGTCTCCCACAGTTGTTCCAGTTTGTCCCCTCCTCCAACATTCTCTGAACCTTCGGGGTCCTTGTGACCTGGCCATTTATCCCATGGTGTGCAAAAAAGTGCCGCTCAGAGGTAAAACAATCGGACATTAAAGAACACGATGGATGGCTTTGACGGGACGCTACCATCTGTCTCCCAACAGCTGTTCCAGTGGGTTCCCTTCCCCAACCTTCTCTGAATATACGGGGTTCTTGTGTCCTCGCCATTTAGCCCATTGTGTGCAAAAAATTGCCGCTCAGAATCAAAACAATCCAACGTTAAAGAACACGCTGGATGGCCTTGACGAGAGGCTACCATCGGTCTCCCAACAGCTGTTCCAACAGGTCCCCTCCCCCAACCATCTCTTAGTCTTCGGGGTCCTTGTGACCTTGTCATTTAGCCCATACTGTACAAAAAAGTACCTTAAAGAGGTAAAACAATCCAACGTTAGAGAACACGCTGGATGGTCTTGACGGGAGGCCACCATCTGTCTCCCAGCAACTGTTCCAGTAGGTCCCCTTCCCCAAACTTCTCTGAATCTACGGGGTCCTTGTGACCTGGCCATATAGCCCATGGTGTGCAAAAAAGTACCGCTCAGAGGTAAAACAATCCAGCGTTAAAGGACACGCTAGATGGCCTTGACGGGAGGCTACCATCTGTCTCCCAACAGCTGTTCCAGTGGGTCCCCTCCCCCAACATGCTCTTAACTTTCGGGGTCCTTGTGACCTGGCCATTTATCCCATGTTGTGCAAAAAATTACTGCTCAGAGGTAAATTAATCCAACGATAAAGAATACGCTGGATGGCCTTGACAGGAGGCTACCACCTGGCTCCGAACAGCTATTCCAGTGCGTCCATTCCCCCAATCTTCTCTGAGCCTTCGGGGTCTTTGTCACCTGGCCATTTATCCCATGGTGTGCAAAAAAGTGCTGCTCACAGGTAAAACCAGAGAACGATAAAAAACACGCTGGATGGCCTTGACGGGAGGCTACCATCTGTCTCCTAACAGCTGTTCCAGTGGGTCCCCTACCCCAACCTTCTTCTAACCTTCGGTGTCCTTGTGACCTTTCCATTTATCCCATGGTGTGCAAAAAATTGGTGCTCAGAGATAAAACAATCCAACGTTAAAGAACACGCTGGATGGCCTTGATGGGATGCTACCATCTGTCTCCCAACAGCTATTCCAGTGGGTCCCGTCCCCCAACCTTCTCTTAACCTTCGGGGTTGTTCTGACCTGGCTATTTATCTCATGGTGTGCAAAGAAGTGTTGCTCAGCGGTAAAATAATAGAAAGCTAAAAAACTCGCTGGATTGCCTTGACGGGAGGCTACCATCTGTGTCCTAACAGCTGTTCCATTGGGTCCACTCCCCCAACGTTCTCTTAACCTTCGGGGTCCTTCTGACATGGACATTTATCCCATGTTTTGCAAAAAATTACTGCTCAGAGGTAAATCAATCCAACGTTAAAGAACACGCTGGATGGCTTTGATGGGAGGCTAGCATCTGTCTCCAAACAGCTATTCCAGTGGGTCTCCTACCCCAACCTTCTCTTAACCTTCGGGGTCCTTGTGACCTCGCCATTCATCTGATGGTGTGCAAAAAAGTGCTGCTCAGAGGTAAAAAAATAGAGAGGTAAAAAACTCGCTGGATGGCCTTGACGGAAATCTACCATCTCTCTCCCAACAGCTATTCCAGTGGGTCCCCTCCCCCAACCTTCTCTTAACCTTCGGGGTCCTTGTGACCTGGCCATTTTTCTCATGGCGTGCAAAAAATTGCTGCTCAGAGGTAAAACAATAGAAAGTTAAAAAACAGGCTGGATGGCCTTGACGGGAGGCTACCATCTGTCTCCCAACAGCTGTTCCATTGGGTCCCCTCCCCCAACATTCTCTTAACCTTCGGGGTCCTTGTGACATGGACAGTTATCCCATGCTGTGCAAAAATTACTGCTCAGAGGTAAATCAATCCAACGATAAAGAACACGCTGGATGGCCTTGACGGGAGGCTACCATCTGTCTCCCAACAGCTATTCCAGTGGGTCCCCTCCCCCAACCTTCTCTTAACCTTCGGGGTCCTTGTGACCTGGCCATTTATCCCATGGTGTGCAAAAAAGTGCTGCTCACAGGTAAAACAATAGAAAGTTAAAAAACACGCTGGATGGCCTTGACGGGAGGCTACCATCTGTCTCCCAACAGCTCGTCCAGTGGGTCCCCTCCCCCAACACTCTCTTAACCTTCGGGGTTCTTGTGACCTGGCCATTTATCCCATGTTGTGCAAAAAATTACTGCTCAGAGGTAAATCAATCCAACGTTAAACAACACGCTGGATGGCCTTGACGGGAGGCTACCATCTGTCTCCGAACAGCTATTCCAATGGGTCCCCTCCCCAAACCTTCTCCTAACCTTCGGGGTCCTTGTGACCTGGCCATTTATCCCATGGTGTGCAAAAAAGTGCTGCTCAGATGTAAAACAATAGAAAGTTAAAAAACACGCTGGATGGCTTTGACGGGAGGCTACCATCTGTCTCCCAACAGCTTTTCCAGTGGGTCCCCTCCCCCAACCTTCTCTTAACCTTCGGGGTCCTTGTGACCTGGCCATTTATCTCATGGTGTGCAAAAAAGTACTGCTCAGAGGTAATACAATAGAAAGATAAAATACACGCTGGATGGCCTTGACGGGAGGCTACCATCTGTCTCCCAACAGCTGTTCCATTGGGTCCACTCCCCCAACATTCTCTTAAACTTCGGGGTCCTTGTGACATGGACATTTATCCCATGTTTTGCAAAAAATTACTGCTCAGAGGTAAATCAATCCAACGTTAAAGAACACGCTGGATGGCCTTGACGGGAGGCTACCATCTGTCTCCCAACAGCAATTCCAGTGGGTCCCCTCCCCCATCCTTCTCTGAACCTTCGGGGTCCTTGTGACCTGGCCATTTATCCCATGGTGTGCAAAAAAGTGCTGCTCAGATGTAAAACAATAGAAAGTTAAAAAACACGCTGGATGGCTTTGACGGGAGGCTACCATCTGTCTCCCAACAGCTTTTCCAGTGGGTCCCCTCCCCCAACCTTCTCTTAACCTTCGGGGTCCTTGTGACCTGGCCATTTATCCCATGGTATGCAAAAAAGTGCTGCTCAGAGGTAAAACAAGAGAAAGTTAAAAAACACGCTGGATGGCCTTGACGCGAGGATACCATCTGTCTCCCAACAGCTGTTGGATGGGGTCCCCTCCCCAAACATTCTCTTAACCTTCGGTGTCCTTGTGACATGGACATTTATCCCATGTTGTGCAAAAAAATACTGCTCAGAGGTAAATCAATTAAACGATAAAGAACACGCTGGATGGCCTTGACGGGAGGCTACCATCTGTCTCCCAACAGCTATTCCAGTGGGTCCCCTCCCCCAACCTTCTCTTAACTTTCGGGGTCCTTGTGACCTGGCCATTTATCCCATGGTGTGCAAAAAAGTGCTGCTCAGAGGTAAAATAATAGAAAGTTAAAAAACGCGCTGGATGGCTTTGACGGGAGGCTACCATCTGCCTCCCAACAGCTGTTCCAGTGGGTCCCCTCCCCCAACATGCTCGTAACCTTCGGGGTCCTTGTGACCTGGAGATTTATCCAATGTTGTGCAAAAAATTACTGCTCAGAGGTAAATTAATCCAACGGTTAAAGAACACGCTGGATGGCCTTGACGGGAAGCTACCATCTGTCTCCTAATATCTATTCCAGTGGGTCCCCTCCCCCAACCTTCTCTTAAACTTCTAGGTCCTCGTGACCTGGCCATTTATCACAAGTTGTGCAAAAAATTACTGCTCAGAGGTAAATTAATCCAACGTTAAAGAACACGCTGGATGGCCTTGACGGGAGGCTATCATCTGTCTCCCAACAGCTCTTCCAGTGGGTCCCCTCCCACAACCTTCTCTTAACCTTCGGGGTCCTGGTGACCTTGCCATTTATCCCATGGTGTGCAAAAAACTGCTACCATCTGTCTCCCAACAGCTCTTCCAGTGGGTCCCCTCCTCCAACCTTCTCGTAACTTTCGGGGTCCTTGTGACCTGGCCATCTATCCCATGGTGTACATAAAAGTGCTGCTCAGAGGTAAAATAATAGAAAGTTAAAAATCACGCTTGATGGCCTTGACGGGAGGCTACCATCTGCCTCCCAACAGCTGTTCCAGTGGGTCACCTCCCCCAACATGCTCTTAACCTTCGGGGTACTTGTGACCTGGCCATTTATCACAAGTTGTACAAAAAAATACTGCTCAGAGGTAAATTAATCCAACGTTAAAGAACACGCTGGATGGCCTTGACGGGAGGCTACCATATGTCTCCCAACAGCTGTTCCAGTGGGTCCCCTCCCCCAACCTTCTCTTAAACTTCGGGGTCCTTGTGACCTGGCCATTTATTCCATGGTGTGCAAAAAATTGCTGCTCATAGGTAAAACATAGAAAGTTATAAAACACGCTGGATGATCTTGACGGGAGGCTACCATCTATCTCCCAACAGCTGTTCCAGTGGGTCACCTCCCCCAACATGCTGTTAACCTTCGGGGTCCTTGTGACCTGGCCATTTATCACAAGTTGTGCAAAAAATTACCTCTCAGAGGTAAATTAATCCAACGTTAAAGAACACGCTGGATGGCCTTGACGGGAGGCTACCATCTGTCTCCCAACAGCTATTCCAGTGGGTCCCCTCCCCCAACCTTCTCTTAACCTTCGGGGTCCTTGTGACCTGGCCATTTATCCCATGGTGTGCAAAAAAGTGCAGTTCTAAGGTAAAACAATCCTACGTTAAAGAACACGCTGGATGGCCTTGACGGGAGGCTACCATCTGTCTCCCAACAGCTATTCCAGTGGGTCTCTTCCCCCAACCTTCTCTTAACCTTCGGTGTCCTTGTGACCTGGCCATTTATCCCATGGTGTGCAAAAAATTGCTGCTCATAGGTAAAACATAGAAAGTTAAAAAACACGCTGGATGGCCTTGACGGGAGGCTACCATCTGTCTCCCAACAGCTGTTCCAGTGGGTCACCTCCCCCAACATGCTCTTAACCTTCGGGGTCCTTGTGACCTGGCCATTTATCACAAGTTTTGCAAAAAATTACTGCTCAGAGGTAAATTAATCCAACGTTAAAGAACACGCTGGATGGCCTTGACGGGAGGCTACCATCTGTCTCCCAACAGCTATTCCAGTGGGTCTCCTCCCCCAACCTTCTCTTAACCTTCGGGGTCCTTGTGACCTGGCCATTTATCCCATGGTGTGCAAAAAATTGCTGCTCATAGGTAAAACATAGAAAGTTAAAAAACACGCTGGATAGCCTTGACGGGAGGCTACCATCTATCTCCCAACAGCTGTTCCAATGGGTCACCTCCCCCAACATGCTCGTAACCTTCGGGGTCCTTGTGACCTGGCCATTTATCCCATGTTGTGCCAAAAATTACTGCTCAGAGGTAAATTAATCCAACGTTAAAGAACACGCTGGATGGCCTTGACGGGAGGCTACCATCTGTCTCCCAACAGCTGTTCCAGTGGGTCCCCTCCCCCAAACTTCTCTTAACCTTCGGTGTCCTTGTGACCTTTCCATTTATCCCATGGTGTGCAAAGAAAGTGCTGCTCAGAGGTAAAACAATCCAACGTTAAAGAACACGCTGGATGGCCTTAACGGGAGGCTACCATCTGTCTCCCAAGAACTGTTCCGGTGGGATCCCTCCCCCAAACTTCTCTTAACCTTCGTGGTCCTTGTGACCTTTCCATTTATCCCATGGTGTGCAAAAATATGCCGCTCAGAATTAAAACAATCCAACGTTAAAGAACACGCTGGATGGCCTTGACGGGAGGCTACATTCTGTCTCCCACAGTTGTTCCAGTGGGTCCCTTCCCCAAATCTTCTCTTAACCTTGGGGTCCTTGTGACCTAGCCATTTATCCAATGGTGTACAAAAAAGGGCTGCTCAGAGGTAAAACAATAGAAAGGTAAAAAACACGCTGGATGGCCTTGACGGGAGGCTACCATCTGTCTCCCAACAGCTGTTCCAGTGGGTCCCCTCCACCAACATGCTCGTAACCTTCGGGATCCTTGTGACCTGGCCATTTAGCCCGTGGTTTACAAAAAATTTCCACTCAGAGGTAAAACAATAGAAAGTTAAAAACTTACTGGATGGCCTTGACGGGAGGCTGCCATGTGTCTCCCAAGAGCTATTCCAGTGGGTCCCTTCCCCCAACATGCTCTTAACCTTCGGGGTCCTTGTGACCTGGCCATTTATCCCATGTTGTGAAAAAAATTACTGCTCAGAGGTAAATTAATCCAACGTTAAAGAACACGCTGGATGGCCTTGACGGGAGGCTACCATCAGTCTCCCAACAGCTATTCCAGTGGGTCCCCTCCCACGAACTTCTCTTAACCTTCGGGGTCATTGTGACCTGGCCATTTATCCCAATGTGTGCAAAAAAGTGCGGCTCAGATGTAAAACAATAGAAAGTTAAAAAACACGCTGGATGGCCTTGACGGGAGGCTGCCATGTGTCTCCCAAGAGCTATTCCAGTGCGTCCCCTCCCCCAACCTTCTTTTAACCTTCGGGGTCCTTGTGACCTGGCCATTTATCCCAATGTGTGCAAAAAGTGCTGCTCAGAGGTAAAACAATAGAAAGTTAAAAAACACACTGGATCGCCTTGACGGGAGGCTACCATCTGTCTCCCAACAGCTGTTCCAGTGGGTCCCCTCTTCCAACACTCTCTTAAACTTCGGGTTCCTTGTGACCTGGCCATTTATCCCATGGTGTGCAAAAAAGTGCTGCTCAGAGGTAAAACAATCCAACGTTAAAGAACACGCTGGATGGCCTTAACGGGAGGCTACCATCTGTCTCCTAAGAACTGTTCCAGTGGGATCCCTCCCCCAAACTTCTCTTAATCTTCGGGGTCCTTGTGACCTGGCCATTTATCCCATGATGTGCAAAAAAGGGCTGCTCAGAGGTAAAACAATAGAAAGTTAAAAAACACACTGGATGGCCTTGACGGGAGGCTACCATCTGTCTCCCAAGAGCTATTCCAGTGCGTCCCCTCCCCCAACCTTCTCTTAACATTCGGTATCCTTGTGACCTGGCCATTTAGCAAAAGGTGTGCAAAAATGTGCCGCTCAGAATTAAAACAATCCAACGTTAAAGAACACGCTGGATGGCCTTGACGGGAGGCTACCATCTGTCTCCCACGTTGTTCCAGTGGGTCCCTTCCCCAAATCTTCTCTTAACCTTGGGGTCCTTGTGACCTGGCCATTTATCCAATGGTGTGCAAAAAAGGGCTGCTCAGAGGTAAAACAATAGAAAGGTAAAAAACACGCTGGATGGCCTTGACGGGAGGCTACCATCTGGCTCCCAACAGCTATTCCAGTGGGTCCGCTCCCCCAACCTTCTCTGAGCCTTCGGGGTCCTTGTGACCTGGCCATTTAGCCCATATTGTGCAAAAAAGTGCTGCTCAGAGGTAAAACAATAGAAAGTTAAAAACTCACTGGATGGCCTTGACGGGAGGCTACCATCTGTCTCCCAACAGCTATTCCAGTGGGTCCCCTCCCACAAAATTCTTTTAACCTTCGGGGTCCTTGTGACCTGGCCATTTATCCCATGGTGTGCAAAAAATTGCTGCTCAGAGGTAAATCAATCCAACGTTAAAGAACACGCTGGATGGCCTTGACGGGAGAATACCATCTGTCTCCCAACAGCTATTCCAGTGGGTCCCCTCCCCCAAACTTCTCTTAACCTTGGGGTCGTTGTGACCTGGCCATTTATCCCATGGTGTGCAAAAAAGTGCCGCTCAGAAGTAGAACAATCCAACGTTAAAGAACACGCTGGATGGCCTTGACGGGAGGCTACCATCTGTCTCCCAACAGCTATTCCAGAGGGTCCCCTCCCCCAACCTTCTCTTAACCTTGGGGTCGTTGTGACCTGGCCATTTATCCCATGGTGTGCAAAAAAGTGCCGCTCAGAGGTAAAACAATCCAACTTTAAAGAACACGCTGGATGGCCTTGACGGAAGGCTACAATCAGTCTCCCAACCGCTGTTCCAGTGGGTCCACTCCCCCAACTTCTCTGAGCATTCGGGGTCCTTGTGACCTGACCATTTAGCCCATGGTGTGCAAAAAATTGCCGCTCAGAGGTAAAACAATCCAACTTTAAAGAACACGCTGGTTGGCCTTGACATGAGGCTACCATCTGTCTCCCAACAACTGTTCCAGTGGGTCCCCTCCCCAACCTTCCCTGAGCTTTCGGGGTCTTTTGACCTGGCCATTTAGCCCATTGTGTGGAAAAAAAAGTGCCGCTGTGAGGTAAAAGAATCCAACGTTAAGGAACAGGCTGGATGGCCTTGACGGGAGGCTACCATCTGTCTTATAACAATTGTTCCAGTGGGTCCTCTCTCCTACCTTCTCTGAGTCTTCGGGGTCCTTGTGACCTGGCCATTTAGCCCACGGTGTGCAAAAAAAGTGCCGCTCAGAGGTAAAACAATCCAACGTTAAAGAACACGCTGGATGGCCTTGACGGGAGGCTACCATCTGTCTCCCTACAGCTGTTCCAGTGGGTTCCCCCCCCCCCAACCTTCTCTTAACCTTCGGGGTCCTTGTGACCTGGCCATTTAGCCCATTGTGTGCAAAAAAGTCCCACTCGGAAATAAAACAACCCAACCTATTACCTCAAAGCCCGATTTCTTTGAAAAAATTTTCAGAATTAAATTTCTAATTTTTACAATTTTTTTTTCCATGTTTACCCCGATGGGAAGCAAACAACCGTCGGCAATCGTCTCACGAGGCCCAACACAACGACCTCGTGTCTCTCCTCCGAATCCCTCGCCAACTAAAACGATCCATTTACGGAAATGTTGCCTAACATTGTCCCCAGGTGGTCCTCAGTCCTCCCGATGACTTCGCTGCAAACACAAAATCTCCCACGGCGTTCGAAACAAAAGTCCTCCCTGCCAGATGGCAGCACAGGTAAGGTCAGAGTGCCCCCATCGCACAAAAGCATCATCGGACGCTCGGTGTGGCCCTATTCTCGGCCATTCAAGCGAAAAGATCCCGATTACGGCCGATTATTCGCGACCGGTGTGCTGCAGATATTCGCCTCATGTTCGGCATTCGGTTCACTTCATAATGGAGTAATATGGTGGGTTCACTTCATAATGGAGTAATATGGCGACTCAATCCGAAAATCTCTCTAATCAAGGGAAGTGCATTGGGATGAATGAAAACCTAGCTGCCAGAGCGGAATGCTGGGAAGGTGACGCTGGGTGACGTTGCCGAGCAAAAAAATGGAAGTGGGGTTGGCTGTTGATGTTTTTGCTGCAAGAGTAAGACGTTCGTCACTTCTTCTATGGTGACTGCAACGCAATCGAAGGACGAATAAAGGTCAGTAGGTAACAGGATCATCGTAACAACGACTTTTAGCTATGAACCAATCAAAACCGTTTATTAGCTGTAGTATGGCAATAACAATATTAAAATCAAACTTTAAAAGAACCATATGATATAGGGTTGGGTTGTTTTACCTCTGAGCGGCACTTTTTTGCACACCATGGGCTAAATGGCCAGGTCACAAGGACCCCGAAGGCTCACAGAAGGTTGAGGGAGGGGACCCACTGGAACAGCTGTAGGGAGACAGATGGTAGCCTCCCGTCAAGGCCATCCAGCGTGTTCTTTAACGTTGGATTGTTTTACCTCTGAGCGGCACTTTTTTGCACACCATGGACTAATTAGCCTGGTCACAAGGATCCCGAAGACTCAGAGAAGGTTGAGGGAGGGGACCCACTGGAACAGCTGTTGGGTGACAGATGGTAGTCTCCCGTCAAGGCCATCCAGCGTGTTCTTTAACGTTGGATTGTTTTACCTCTGAGCGGCACTTTTTTGCACACCATGGACTAATTAGCCTGGTCACAAGGATCCCGAAGACTCAGAGAAGGTTAGGGGAGGGGACCCACTGGAACAGCTGTTGGGAGAGAGATGGTAGTCTCCCGTCAAGGCCATCCAGCGATTTCTTTAACGTTGGATTGTTTTACCTCTGAGCGGCACTTTTTTGCACACCATGGGCTAAATGGCCAGGTCACAAGGATCCCGAAGGCTCAGAGAAGGTTGGGGAAGGGGACCCACTGGAAGAGCTGTTGGGAGACAGATGGTAGCCTCCGGTCAAGGCCATCCAGCGTGTTCTTTAAAGCTGTAATGTTTTACTTCTGAGCGGCAATTTTTTGCACACCATGGGTTAAATAGCCAGGTCACAAGGATCCCGAAGGCTCAGAGAAGGTTGGGGAAGGGGACCCACTGGAACAGCTGTTGGGAGACATATGGTAGCCTCCCGTCAAAGCCATCCAGCGTGTCCTTTAAAGCTGGATTGTTTTAATTCTGAGCGGAAATTTTTTGCACACCATGGGCTAAATGGCCAGGTCACAAGGATCCCGAAGGCTCAGAGAAGGTTGGGGGAGGGGACCCACTGGAACAGCTGTTGGGAGACAGATGGTAGCCTCCCGTCAAGGCCATCCAGCGTGTTCTTTAACGTTGGATTGTTTTACCTATGAGCGGCACTTTTTTGCACACCATGGGCTAAATGGGCAGGTCACAAGGACCCCGAAGGCTCACAGAATGTTGAGGGAGGGGACTCACTAAACAGCTGTTGGGAGACAGATGGTAGCCTCCCGTCAAGGCCATCCAACGTGTTCTTTAAAGTTGGATTGTTTTACCTCTGAGCGGCACTTTTTTGTACACCATGGGCTAAATGGCCTGGTCACTAGGATCCCGAAGGCTCAGAGAAGGTTGAGGGAGGGGACCCACTGGAACAGCTGTTGCGAGACAGATGGTAGCCTCCCGTCAAGGCCATCCAGCGTGTTCTTTTAAGCTGGATTGTTTTACCTCTGAGCGGCACATTTTTGCACACCATGGGCTAAATGGCCAGGTCACTAGGATCCCGAAGGCTCAGAGATGGTTGGGGGAGGGGACCCACTGGAACAGCTGTTGGGAGACAGATGGTAGGCTCCCGTCGAAGCCATCCAGGGTGTTCTTTAAAGTTGGATTGTTTTACCTCTGAGCGGCACTTTCTTGCACACCATGGGCTAAATGGCCAGGTCACAAGGATCCCGAAAGCTCAGAGAATGTTGGGGGAGGAGACCCACTGGAACAGCTGTTGGAGACAGATGGTAGCCTCCCGTCAAGGCCATCCAGCGTGTTCTTTTAAGCTGGATTGTTTTACCTCTGAGCGGCACATTTTTGCACACCATGGGCTAAATGGCCAGGTCACTAGGATCCCGAAGGCTCAGAGATGGTTGGGGGAGGGGACCCACTGGAACAGCTGTTGGGAGACAGATGGTAGACTCCCGTCAAGGCCATCCAGCGTGTTCTTTAAAGTTGGATTGTTTTACCTCTGAGCGGCATTTTCTTGCACACCATGGGCTAAATGGCCAGGTCACAAGGATCCCGAAAGCTCAGAGAATGTTGGGGGAGGAGACCCACTGGAACAGCTGTTGGAGACAGATGGTAGCCTCCCGTCAAGGCCATCCAGCGTGTTCTTTTAAGCTGGATTGTTTTACCTCTGAGCGGCACATTTTTGCACACCATGGGCTAAATGGCCAGGTCACTAGGATCCCGAAGGCTCAGAGATGGTTGGGGGAGGGGACCCACTGGAACAGCTGTTGGGAGACAGATGGTAGACTCCCGTCAAGGCCATCCAGCGTGTTCTTTAAAGCTGGATTATTTTACCTCTGAGCGTCACTTTTTTGCACACCATGGGCTAAATGACCAGGTCACAAGGATCCCGAAGGCTCAGAAAAGTTTGTGGGAGGGGACCCACTGGAACAGCTGTTGGGAGACCGATGGTAGTCTCCCGTCAAGGCCATCCAGCGTGTTCTTTAAAGTTGGATTGTTTTACCTCTGAGCGGCATTTTCTTGCACACCATGGGCTAAATGGCCAGGTCACAAGGATCCCGAAGGCTCAGAGAATGTTGGGGGAGGGGACCCAATGGAACAGCTGTTGGAGACAGATGGTAGCCTCCCCTCAAGGCCATCCAGCGTGTTCTTTAAAGTTGGATTGTTTCACCTCTGAGCGGCACTTTTTTTGCACACAATGGGATAAATGACCAGGTCACAAGGATCCCGAAGGCTCAGAGAAGGTTGGGGGAGGGGACCCACTGGAGCAGCTGTTGGGAGACTGATGGTAGCCTACCGTCAAGGCCATCCAGCGTGTTCTTTAACGTTGGATAATTGTACCTCTGAGCGGCACTTTTTTCCACACCATGGGCTAAATGGCTAGGTCACAACAGCGTTTTCTTTAACGTTGGATAGTTTTACCTCTGAGCGGCACTTTTTTCCACACCATGGGCTAAATGGCTAGGTCACAAGGACCCCAAAGTTTAAGAGAACGTTGGGGGAGGTGACCCACTGGAACAGCTGTTGGGAGACAGATGGTAGCCTCCCGTCATTTTAAATTACCACAACACCCATTTTACAAAAAATTTAAATTTTGACCTTACTTTAAAATTTTAAGAAATGGAACATCACTTCTGAATTTTTTTGAACCCTTTTCTGGAAATCTATTAAAATGAGAGATTACGGAAATCATTGCAGATTGGAATTAATCCAAACCAAATATTATTTTGGAAACCACGAATTGGATTTTTGATCACTTTAAAAAATCAATAAATCCTAATTTTTGAGGACTCTAGAAGAGAAATCGAAATTCTTACAAAAACTATTCCTCTTTTGCGAATATAATTACTATAAATAATAAAAATATAAATACCCCCTCAAGCAGCTGCTTGCCACAGAGGTCTGACAGGAGCCTGTCAGTTTATATGCCACAGTAGGAGATCTGAGAGGATGGCAGGACCTCAGCAGAAAAACGACACACACATCCATGCCTAATCCGGGGCTCGAACCCAGGTCCCTTAGATCAGTAGCCAAGCGTGCTAAATACTCGGCCACGGGACGGCTATAATTACTATACCTCACAAATATTAAAACTAAACACAGATAAATTACAATTAAAAAAGTAATCATTTAACTATACATTGGATACCAAGTCACGTAGCGATTCCCGGAAACCACTTTGTTAACCCACTGGCCGAAAAGGAACACTTAGATGAATCTTATTAATGACAACTTTGATTTTTTCACAAATGTTGAACTTGAATTGAAAAAGCTTGAATTCAAACTTACTGAAAAATATTTTAAACTGTAAAAAATTTACCAGTCAGACGAAAACAAACAAAAATTATTTTTCGACTTAAAACGAACACACCATTGTTAACTCAATTAAAATATAAATTCCCAGAATCAATTTATCATGCCCTATTAAATTGCAAACTTTACAATCAACAAATACAAAAAAAAAATTACAATAAAAAAATAACAAAAAAAATTAAAATTACAATTAAAATATTAATAAACCCCAATACCTTCTGCTGTGGAGGGTCCCCAAAACCTACTCTTGTGGAGGGCCCCAATACCTTCTGCTGTGGAGGGTTCCAAAATTTCCTACCGTGGAGGACTCCAAAACCTATCGCTGGTGGAGGGCCTCTTAAACCTTCTACCGTGGAGAGCCCCCAAAACCTATTGCTGGTGGAGGGCCTCTTAAAACTTCTACCGTTGAGAGCCCCCAAAACCTATTGCTGGTGGAGGGCCTCTTAAAACTTCTACCGTTGAGAGCCCCCAAAACCTATTGCTGGTGGAGGGCCTCTTAAACCTTCTACCGTGGAGTGCCTCCAAAAACTATTGCTGTTGGAGCGCCTCTTAAACCTTCTACCGTGGAGGGCACCCAAAACCTACGCTTTTGGAGGGCTCCAAAACATCCTACCGTGGAGGGCCCCAAAACCTACAGCCGTGGAGGGTTCCAAAACTTCCTACTGTGGAGGGCCCCTAAACCTACTGCTGTGGAGGGTTCCAAAACTTCCTACTGTGGAGGGCCCCTAAACCTACTGCTGTGGAGAGCCCCCAAAACCTACTGCCGTGGAGGGCCCCCAATACCTTCTGCTCTGAAGGGCTCCCAAAACCTACTCTTGTGCAGGGTTCCTAAACTTCGTACCATGGAGGGCCCTTAAACCTAGTGCTGTGGAGAGCCCCCAAAACCTACTACTGTGGAGGGCTCCCAAAACCTACTGATGTGGCGGCCCAAAAACCTTATGTTGTGGAGGGCCCCCAAAACGTACTGGTGTGCAGGGCCCCCAAAACCTACTGGTGTGGAGGGCCCCAAAAACCTTATGTCATGGGGAGCCCCCAAAACCTACTGCCGTGGAGGGTTCCAAAACTTCCTACTGTGGAGGGCTCCTAAACCTACTGCTGTGGAGAGCCCCCAAAACTTACTATCATGGAGGGCCCCAAAACCTACTATCATGGAGGGCCCCATAACCTACTGCCGAGGAGGGTTCCAAAACTTCCTACTGTGGAGGGCCCCTAAACCTACTGCTGTGGAGAGCCCCCAAAACCAACTATCATGGAGGGCCCCAAAACCTACTCCCGTGGAGGGTTCCAAAACTTCCTACTGTGGAGGGCCTCTAAACCTACTGCTGTGGAGAGCTCCCAAAACTTACTATCATGGAGGGCCCCAAAACCTACTATCATGGAGGGCCCCATAACCTACTGCCGAGGAGGGTTCCAAAACTTCCTACTGTGGAGGGCCCCTAAACCTACTGCTGTGGAGAGCCCCCAAAACCTACTATAATGGAGGGCCCCTAAACCTACTGCTGTGGAGAGCCCCCAAAACCTACTGCCGTGGAGGGTTCCAAAACTTCCTACTGTGGAGGGCCCCTAAACCTACTGCTGTGGAGAGCCCCCAAAATCTACTATAATTGAGGGCCCCAAAACCTAGTGCCGTGGAGGGTTCCAAAACTTCCTACTATGGAGGGCCCCTAAACCTACTGCTGTGGAGAGCCCTCAAAGCCTACTATAATGGAGGGCCCCAAAACCTACTGCCGTGGAGGGTTCCAAAACTTCCTACTGTGGAGGGCCCCTAAACCTACTGCCGTGGAGAGCCCCCAAAACCTACTATCATGGAGGGCCCCAAAACCTACTGCCGTGGAGGGTTCCAAAACATCCTACTGTGGAGGGCCCCTAAACCTACTGCTGTGGAGAGCCCCCGAAACCTACTGTAATGGAGGGCCCCAAAACCTACTGCCGTAGAGGGTTCCAAAACTTCCTACTGTGGAGGGCCCCTAAACCTACTGCTGTGGAGAGCCCCCAAAATCTATTATAATGGAGGGCCCCAAAACCTAGTGCCGTGGAGGGTTCCAAAACTTCTTACTGTGGAGGGCCCCTAAACCTACTGTTGTGGAGAGCCCCCAAAACCTACTATAATGCAGGGCCCCAAAACCTACTGCCGTGGAGGGTTCCAAAACTTCCTACTGTAGAGGGCCCCTAAACCTACTGCTGTGGAGAGCCCCCAAAACCTACTATAATGGAGGGCCCCAAAATCTACTATAATGGAGAGCCCCCAAAACCTACTGCCGTGGAGGGTTCCAAAACTTCCTACTGTGGAGGGCCCCTAAACCTACTGCTGTGGAGAGCCCCCAAAACCTACTATAATGGAGGGCCCCAAAACCTAGTGCCGTGGAGGGTTCCAAAACTTCCTACTGTGGAGGGCCCCTAAACCTACTGCCGTGGAGGGTTCCAAAACATCCTACTGTGGAGGGCCCCTAAACCTACTGCTGTGGAGAGCCCCCAAAACCTACTGTAATGGAGGGCCCCAAAACCTACTGCCGTAGAGGGTTCCAAAACTTCCTACTGTGGAGGGCCCCAAAACCTACTGCTGTGGAGAGCCCCCAAAATCTATTATAATGGAGGGCCCCAAAACCTAGTGCCGTGGAGGGTTCCAAAACTTCCTACTGTGGAGGGCCCCTAAACCTACTGTTGTGGAGAGCCCCCAAAACCTACTATAATGCAGGGCCCCAAAACCTACTGCCGTGGAGGGCAAAACTTCCTACTGTGGAGGGCCCCTAAACCTACTGCTGTGGAGAGCCCCCAAAACCTACTATAATGGAGGGCCCCAAAACCTACTGCCGTGGAGGGTTCCAAAACTTCCTACTGTGGAGGGCCCCTAAACCTACTGCTGTGGAGAGCCCCCAAAACTTACTATCATGGAGGGACCCAAAACCTAGTGCCGTGGAGGGTTCCAAAACTTCCTACTGTGGAGGGCCCCTAAACCTACTGCTGTGGAGAGCCCCCAAAACTTACTATCATGGAGATCCCGAAAACCTAGTGCCGTGGAGGGTTCCAAAACTTCCTACTGTGGACCGCCCCTAAACCTACTGCTGTGGAGAGTCCCCAAAACCTATTATTATGGAGGGCCCCAAAACCTACTGCCGTGGAGGGTTCCAAAACTTAATACTGTGGAGGGCCCCTAAACCTACTGCTGTGGAGAGCCCCCAAAACCTACTATAATGGAGGGCCCCATAACCTAGTGCCGTGGAGGGTTCCAAAACTTCCTACTGTGGAGGGCCCCTAAACCTACTGCTGTGGAGAGCCCCCAAAACCAACTGCCGTGGAGGATTCCAAAACTTCCTACTGTGGAGGGCCCCTAAACCTACTGCTGTGGAGAGCCCCCAAAATCTACTATAATGGAGGGCCCAAAAATCTAGTGCTGTGGAGGGTTCCAAAACTTCCTACTGTGGAGGGCCCCTAAACCTACTGCTGTGAAGAGCCCCCAAAACCTACTATAATGGAGGGCCCCAAAACCTACTGCCGTGGAGAGTTCCAAAACTTCCTACTGTGGAGAGCCCCTAAACCTACTGCTCTGGAGAACCCCCAAAACCTAGTGCTGTGGAGGGTTCCAAAACTTATTACTGTAGAGGGCCCCTAAACCTACTGCTGTGGAGAGCCCCCAAAACCTACTATAATGGAGGGCCCCAAAACCTACTGCCGTGGAGGGTTCCAAAACTTCCTACTGTGGAGGGCCCCTAAGCGTACTGCTGTGGAGAGCCCCCAAAATTTACTATCATGGAGGACCCCAAAACCTAGTGCCGTGGAGGGTTCCAAAACTTCCTACTGTGGAGGGCTCCTAAACCTACTGCTGTGGAGAGCCCCCAAAACTTACTATCATGGAGGGTCCCAAAACCTACTGCCGTGGAGGGTTCCAAAACTTCCTACTGTGGAGGGCCCCTAAAACTACTGCTGTGGAGAGCCCCCAAAACCTACTATAATGGAGGGCCCCAAAACCTACTGCCGTGGAGGGTTCCAAAACTTCCTACTGTGGAGGGCCCCTAAACCTACTGCTGTGGAGAGCCCCTAAAACCTACTATAATGGAGGGCCCCAAAACCTAGTGCCGTGGAGGGTTCCAAAACTTCCTACTGTGGAGGGCCCTTAAACCTACTGCTGTGGAGAGCCCCAAAACCTACTATAATGGAGGGCCCCAAAACCTAGTGTCGTGGAAGGATCCAAAACTTCCTACTGTGGAGGGCCCCTAAACCTACTGCTGTGGAGAACCCCCAAAACCTACTATAATGGAGGGCCCCAAAACCTAGTGCCGTGGAGGGTTCCAAAACTTCCTACTGTAGAGGGCCCCTAAACCTACTGCTGTGGAGATCCCCCAAAACCTACTATAATGGAGGGCTCCAAAACCAAGGCCGTGGAAGGATCCAAAACTTCCTACTGTGGAGGGCCCCTAAACCTACTGCTGTGGAGAGCCCCCAAAACCTAGTGCCGTGGAGGGTTCCAAAACTTCCTACTGTGGAGGGCCCCTAAACCTACTGCTGTGGAGAGCCCCCAAAACCTACCATAATGGAGGGCCCCAAAACCTAGTGCCGTGGAGGGTTCCAAAACTTCCTACTGTGGAGGGCCCCTAAACCTACTGCTGTGGAGAGCCCCCAAAACCTACTATAATGGAGGGCCCCAAAACCTAGTGCCGTGGAGGGTTCCAAAACTTCCTACTGTGGAGGGCCCCTAAACCTACTGCTGTGGAGAGCCCCCAAAACCTACTATCATGGAGGGCCCCAAAACCTGCTGCCGTGGAGGGTTCCAAAACTTCCTACTGTGGAGGGCCCGTAAACCTACTGCTGTGGAGAGCCCCCAAAACCTACTGCCGTGGAGGGCCCCCAATACCTTCTGCTGTGAAAAGCTCCCAAAACCTACTCTTGTGGAGGGTTCCAAAACTTCGTACCATGGAGGGCCCGTAAACCTAGTGCTGTGGAGAGCCTCCAAAACCTACTGATGTGGCGGCCCAAAAACCTTATGTTGTGGAGGGCCCCCAAAACGTACTGGTGTGCAGGGCCCCCAAAACCTACTGGTGTGGAGGGCCCCAAAAACCTTATGTTGTATAGGGGCCCCAAAACTTACTGGTGTGCAGGGCCCCCAAAACCTACTGGTGTGGAGGGCCCCCCAAAACCTTATATTGTGGAGGGTCCCCAAATCCTACAGGTGTGGAGGGCTCCCAAAACGTACTGGTGTGGAGGGCCCCCAAAACGTACTGGTGTGCAGGGCCCCTTAAACCTACTGCTGTGGAGAGCTCCCAAAACCTACTACCATGGAGGGCCCCAAAAACCTACTAATGTGGCGGGCCCCAAAAACCTTATGTTTTGGAGGGCCCCAAAAACCTTCTGGTGTGGAGGGGCCCCTTTGATTCCTAGCTCCAATAACCTACGAAATTTTGCATTGAGAGAAATTGATGGAATTGTTTTGGAGAGAATATGTTAATGACGTCATACCCGGGTATCCGTTAAGCTGAGGAGATGCGACAGTTGCGCCACCTCGATGCTACTCAGGTACCTCGTCTGCCGGAATTTCTCTTCCAAGATGGCCACTTGACCCCCTGAGAAAGGAATCCGGGGATTTCGACCCGCCTCACGACCTCGTTTGGATTCTTTTCCACCTGAAATATCAAAAGAGGATTTCTGAGATAATGTCAATGTTCAAAGCACAGTTAACAATTGCTTGATTTCGAAAAGAATGCTGGGAAGTCGAAATTTATAATGGTAAGTCGAAATTTATAATGGGGGAGTTTTATTCATAATCAGATTGGCGTCTAATAAAATAATCTTTTTGTCTCTTCGTCTCAAGAATCGGATTGCCAATTTAGGAACAGATTTGTTCTACTAAGTGCTCTTTGAAGATCCCTGCAGGTGACGTCACTGAGGATTAAGTTGGAATTATTAATTATATTGGTCATTAATTTTGTGCTTATTGGAAATGAGATAATGGATATTCTACTGGAGATAATGGATTTGTTAACTGGAGATAATGCATATGATACTGGAGATAATGGATATGCTAACTGGAGATAATAGATTTGCTAACTGGAGATAATGGACATTCTACTGGAGATAATGGATACGCTAACTGGAGATAATAGATTTGCTAACTGGAGATAATGGACATGAACGGGAGGTAGTGAATATGCTACTGGAGATAATGGATTTGCTAACCGGAGATAATGGATATGCTAAGTGGAGATAACGGATTTGCTAATTGGAATAATGGGGTTTGCTAACTGGAGATAATGGATATGCTAAGTGGAGATAACGGATTTGATAATTGGAATAATGGGGTTTGCTAACTGGAGATAATGGATATGCTAAGTGGAAATAATGAATTTTCTAACTGGAGATAATGGATATGCTGCTGGATATAATGGATTTGCTAACAGGACATAATGGTTATGCTTCTGGAGATAATGGATTTTCTAAATGGAGATAATGGACATGCTACTGGAGATAATGGATTTGCTAACTGGAGATAATGGATATGCTAAGTGGAGCTAATGGATATCCTAACTGGAGATAATGGGGTTTGCTAACTGGAGATAATGGATATGGTACTGGAGATGTTGGATATGCTACTGGAGGTAACTGATTTGCTAACTTGAGATAATGGATATGCTAAGTGGAGATAAAGGATTTGCTAGTGGAGATAATGGATATGCTACTGGAGGTAACTGATTTGCTAACTTGAGATAATGGATATGCTAGGTGGAGATAAAGGGTTTGCTAGTGGAGATAATGGATTTGCTACTGGAGACAATGAATATGCCACTGGAGATAATGGATTTACTAACTGGAGACAATCGATATGCTGCTGGATATAACGGATTTATTAACTGGAGATATTGGATATGCTAATTGGAGATATTGGATATGCTAATTGGAGATAATGGATTTGCTAACTGGAGATAATGGATATGCTGCTGGAGATAAGGAATTTGCTAATTGTAGATAATGGCTATTCTGCTGAAGATGATGGATATGCCACTGGATATAATGGACATGCTTCTGGTGATAATGGATATTCTGATGGAGATAAAGAATTTGCCTACTGGAGATAATGGATTTGCTAACTGGAGATAATACATATGCTACTGCAGATAATGGATTTGCAAACTAGAGATAATGGATGTGCTAACTGGAGATAATACATATGCTACTGCAGATAATGGATTTGCAAACTAGAGATAATGGATTTGATAACTAGAGATAATACATATGGTACTGCAGATAATGGATTTGCAAACTAGAGATAATGGATTTGCTAACTAGAGATAATACATATGCTACTGCAGATAATGGATTTGCAAACTAGAGATAATGGATTTGCTAACTAGAGATAATACATATGCTACTGCAGATAATGGATTTGCAAACTAGAGATAATGGATTTGCTAACTGGAGATAATACATATGGTACTGCAGATAATGGATTTGCAAACTAGAGATAATGGATTTGCTAACTAGAGATAATACATATGCTACTGCAGATAATGGATTTGCAAACTAGAGATAATGGATGTGCTCACTTGCTATAATGGATATGCTACTGGAGATAACGGATTTGCTAACTGGAGATAATACATATGCTACTGCAGATAATGGATTTGCAAACTAGAGATAATGGATTTGCTAACTGGAGATAATACATATGCTACTGCAGATAATGGATTTGCAAACTAGAGATAATGGATTTGCTAACTGGAGATAATACATATGCTACTGCAGATAATGGATTTGCAAACTAGAGATAATGGATGTGCTCACTTGAGATAATGGATATGCTACTGGAGATAATGGATTTGATAAGTGGAGATAATGGATATGCTAAGTGGAGATAATGGATTTCCTAACTGGAAATAATGGATATGCTAATGGAGATAATCGATTTGCTAACTGGAGATAATGGATATGCTAATTGGAGATAACGGATATGCTACTGGAGATAGTGGATTTGCAAACTAGAGATAATGAATGTGCTCACTTGAGATAATGGATATGGTACTGGAGATAATGGATTTGGTAAGTGGAGATAATGGATGTGCTCAGTGGAGATAATGGATGTGCTAAGTGAAGATAATGGATTTCCTAACTGGAAATAATGGATATCCTACTGGAGATAATGGATTTGCTAACTGGAGATAATGGATATGCTACCTTGAGATAATGGATTTCCTAACTGGAAATAATGGATATGCTACTGTAAAAAATGGATTTTCTAACTGGAGATAACGGATATGCTAATTGGAGATAATGGATTTCCTAACTGGAGATAATGGATTTGCAAACTACAGATAAAGGATATGCTAATTGGAGATATCGGATATTCTACTTGAGATAATGGATTTGGTAAGGATCGTGTGGGCCCACTCACAGAAATATTGAGCGTGTGCCGATACCATTCACAATAAACTGTAGCGTGTACAGTAACTGCACACGCTCCAGTTTGTTGTGAACGGTAACTGGAGCGTGTACAGTTGCTGTACACGCTCCAGATATTTTTCCTGAATTCTGTAATCAACCATAGTGTTCTAATACTTTTTTTGACACGAAGGTTGCCAGATCACTAATTTCTAAACCTGGATCGTGTGGGCCCACTCACAGAAATATTGAGCGTGTGCAGATACCGTTCATAGTAAACTGTAGCGTGTACAGTAACTGCACACGCTCCAGTTTGCTGTGAACGGTAACTGGAGCGTGTACAGTTGCTGTACACGCTCCAGATATTTTTTCTGAATTCCGTAATCGACCATAGTGTTCGGATACTTTTTTTTGACACGAAGGTTGCCAGATCGCTAATTTCTAAACCTGGATCGTGTGGGCCAACTCACAGAAATATTGAGCGTGTGCAGTTACCGTTCATATCAAACTGGATCGTGTGCAGTTAGTGCACACGCTCCAGTTTGCTGTGAACGATAACTGGAGCGTGTACAGTTGCTGTACACGCTCCAGATATTTTTCCTGAATTCTGTAATCAACCATAGTGTTCGGATACTTTTTTTTGACACGAAGGTTGCCAGATCGCTAATTTCTAAACCTGGATCATGTGGGCCAACTCACAGAAATATTGAGCGTGTGCAGATACCGTTCACAGTAAACTGTAGCGTGTACAGTAACTGCACACGCTCCAGTTTACTGTGAACGGTAACTGGAGCGTGTACAGTTGCTGTACACGCTCCAGATATTTTTTCTGAATTCCGTAATCGACCATAGTGTTCGGATACTTTTTTTTGACACGAAGGTTGCCAGATCGCTAATTTCTAAACCTGGATCGTGTGGGCCAACTCACAGAAATATTGAGCGTGTGCAGTTACCGTTCATATCAAACTGGATCGTGTGCAGTTAGTGCACACGCTCCAGTTTGCTGTGAATGATAACTGGAGCGTGTACAGTTGCTGTACTAGCTCCAGATATTTTTTCTGAATTCTGTAATCAACCATAGTGTTTGGATACGTTTTTGAGCGACTGTACCAATAATCTTCATCAACTCCTTCGAATGCAGATGTACCAAAGTAAGTCCGTCCTCCCTTCAGAGACATCTGGACCAGATACGCATCAGCATTTATCTGTTTCAACACTCAGAGTGTTGAATTCGTCTCCCTTGAAAGAAAAACGTGATACTCACGTGCCAGCCTCGGGGGTCTATAGCGATCACACAGCAACCAGGAAAAATCATCAGCTGATCCTGATGAAGCGTTCCGATGATCGGGAACATTCATTGGATGATGGGAACAGTTGCTCGCTTCCCTGTAACACTCCGTCCGACAAAGTTCAAATCTTTCTCTTGAGGATGACGACGACGCTGTCTGCCGTGATGATCCGAGGATGTTGTCGATGGAGAAACTTGACGATTTCGACTTCTTCGGAGCCAGAGGAAGAACGTGCTCTACACTGTGATCCATCTCTGTGGGATGAAGATGCTGACTGAGCTCCATCCTCCTGCTGCAGAATTCTCCCCCGACAGGTGAGGTCCGCCACGTGCACACCTACTCATTTCCCCGAAGTTCATCCGACTGACAAGCAGGGGTTGGGGGGGGGGGGACAATCTGTTATGACGTCACAACACCGAGGACGTTGTATGGGAGATGAATGATCAGTTGAGCGTGCATTACGAACCTCCTCGTGGCTTCTTCCTTGGGGTCCGTGTGCGCGGAGTCGGGTGGGGAGGGGGGGACGTGAATGTAAGAAGGGGGAGGGAACGATGAAGTCAGCCAATCAACTGTCAGTGTAATTTATAGATCAACATGACGTCTTAATGAAGCCAACCCAACAGCTTCTGGATTTCTCTGACAGAAAAAAATGTTTCTTAGATGGATTAGAGATTTTCTTATCTCTTGTTTCATGTGATTCGAACTAGGGCTACTATTATTCTCCCTTTATCAGTGTTCAAAATATTCAGAATAATATTTCAGTGATGATAATAGCAGGATTTACATTTCCAGTAACCATTAACTTTTCCGTCGGTGATTTCGTTTTTCACTAATTTTAAAATGAAAAAATTTCTATCACTCGATTTCTTTTTTTTTTTTTGCAGCCATAAATGGGGAGGAAAATGTAACGGAAATTGGAAAAGATTTTAATTTAAAAAAAAATATATCTTTTTGAAAACTTTTATGTAATAACATATTTTAAAAAATTAACGCGATATATTTAAAATATTTAAAAAGTTTACCTACTATATTAATTTACGTAAATGTCCCGTGGCCGAGTGGTTAGCGCGCTTGGTTACTGATCTACGGGACCTGGGTTCGAGCCCCGGGTAAGGCATGGCTGTACGTGTCGTTTTTCTGCTGAGGTCCTGCCATCCTGTCAGACCTTCTACTCTGGCATATAAACTGACAGGCTCCTGTCAGACCTCTGTGGCAAGCAGCTGCTTGAGGGGGTAATACATTAAAATATATTTCAATATTTTAAAATATTTTTAAAAATATCGAGTATATAGGAATACTCTATAATACTCTGTAAATAATATAAAGTGTTATAGAGTAATATACAGTGTTAATCGGGGTGACGTTCTTCAAAATCGCTACTAATGACTAACAATCTATATTACCCTATAAAAATATAGAGTATTATAGAATAATATAGAGTGTTAGTAGGTGCCACGTTCCTCAAAATCGCTACTAATGACTAACACTCCATATTACTCTATAAAATACAGATTTTTGTAGAGTAATATACAGTGTTAGTCGGGTCACGTTCTTCAAAATCGCTACTAGTAACTAACACTCTACATAGAGTATTATAGAGTAATATAGAGTGTTAGTAGGGGCCACGTTCCTCAAAATCGCTACTAATAACTAACACTCTACATAGAGTTTAATATAGAGTAATATAGAGTGTTAGTAGGTGCTACGTTCCTCAAAATCGCTACTAATGACTAACACTCCATATTACTCTATAAAATACAGATTTTTGTAGAGTAATATACAGTGTTAGTCGGGTCACGTTCTTCAAAATCGCTACTAGTAACTAACACTCTACATAGAGTATTATAGAGTAATATAGAGTGTTAGTAGGGGCCACGTTCCTCAAAATCGCTACTAATAACTAACACTCTACATAGAGTATTATAGAGTAATATAGAGTGTTAGTAGGTGCCACGTTCTTCAAAATCGCTACTAATAACTAACACTCTACATAGAGTTTAATATAGAGTAATATAGAGTGTTAGTAGGTGCTACGTTCCTCAAAATCGCTACTAATGACTAACACTCCATATTACTCTATAAAATATAGAGTGTTATAGAGTAATAATATACAGTGTTAGTCGGGGTCACGTTCTTCAAAATCGCTACTAATGACTAACAATCCATATTACTCTATAAAATATAGTGTTATAGAGTAATATTCAGTGTTAGTCGGGGTCACGTTCTTCAAAATCGCTACTAATAACTAACACTCTACATAGAGTATTATAGAGCAATATAGAATGTTAGTAGGGGCCACGTTCCTCAAAATCGCTACTAATGACTAACACTCCATATTACTCTATAAAATACAGAGTTTTATAGAGTAATATACAGTGTTAATCGGGGTCACGTCCGTCAAAATCACTACTAATGACTATGATTCTATATTACTCTATGAAATGATGTAGAATTATAGAGTAAAATAGGAACATTTTATACTGACTGATAGCACATTGTGGTTTTATGTGATTAGTGAATGAATTTTTATGATTTATGAAATTTTGTTGCCTTAGTTAATAAATCAGTTCATTTATTGTTTGTTTACTTATTTGGAATTCACGTTCCGTTGCCAAATATCCAAATCGAATTGAAAATTTGTTAAAAATACTTTTATTGATACTTTCTCTTCTTGACTACGTGTGAGTTGGGTTGGATTGTTTTACCTCCGAACGGCACTTTTTTGCACACCACGGACTAAATGGCCAGGTCACAAGTACCCCGAAGGCTCAGAGAAGGATGGGGGAGGGGACCCACTGGAACAGCTGTTGGGAGACAGATGGTAGTCTCCCGTCAAGGCCATACAGCGTGTTCTTTAACGCTGGATTGTTTTACCTCTGAGCGGCACTTTTTTGCACACCATGGGCTAAATAGCCAGGTCACAAGGATCCCGAAGACTCAGAGAAGGTTGGGGGAGGGGACCCAAAACCTACTGCCGTGGAGGGCCCCCAATACCTTCTGCTGTGAAGGGCTCCCAAAACCTACTCTTGTGCAGGGTTCCTAAACTTCGTACCATGGAGGGCCCTTAAACCTAGTGCTGTGGAGAGCCCCCAAAACCTACTACTGTGGAGGGCTCCCAAAACCTACTGATGTGGCGGCCCAAAAACCTTATGTTGTGGAGGGCCCCCAAAACGTACTGGTGTGCAGGGCCCCCAAAACCTACTGGTGTGGAGGGCCCCAAAAACCTTATGTCATGGGGAGCCCCCAAAACCTACTGCCGTGGAGGGTTCCAAAACTTCCTACTGTGGAGGGCTCCTAAACCGACTGCTGTGGAGAGCCCCCAAAACTTACTATCATGGAGGGCCCCAAAACCTACTATCATGGAGGGCCCCATAACCTACTGCCGAGGAGGGTTCCAAAACTTCCTACTGTGGAGGGCCCCTAAACCTACTGCTGTGGAGAGCCCCCAAAACCAACTATCATGGAGGGCCCCAAAACCTACTCCCGTGGAGGGTTCCAAAACTTCCTACTGTGGAGGGCCTCTAAACCTACTGCTGTGGAGAGCTCCCAAAACTTACTATCATGGAGGGCCCCAAAACCTACTATCATGGAGGGCCCCATAACCTACTGCCGAGGAGGGTTCCAAAACTTCCTACTGTGGAGGGCCCCTAAACCTACTGCTGTGGAGAGCCCCCAAAACCTACTATAATGGAGGGCCCCTAAACCTACTGCTGTGGAGAGCCCCCAAAACCTATTATAATGGAGGGCCCCAAAACCTACTGCCGTGGAGGGTTCCAAAACTTCCTACTGTGGAGGGCCCCTAAACCTACTGCTGTGGAGAGCCCCCAAAATCTACTATAATTGAGGGCCCCAAAACCTAGTGCCGTGGAGGGTTCCAAAACTTCCTACTATGGAGGGCCCCTAAACCTACTGCTGTGGAGAGCCCTCAAAGCCTACTATAATGGAGGGCCCCAAAACCTACTGCCGTGGAGGGTTCCAAAACTTCCTACTGTGGAGGGCCCCTAAACCTACTGCCGTGGAGAGCCCCCAAAACCTACTATCATGGAGGGCCCCAAAACCTACTGCCGTGGAGGGTTCCAAAACATCCTACTGTGGAGGGCCCCTAAACCTACTGCTGTGGAGAGCCCCCGAAACCTACTGTAATGGAGGGCCCCAAAACCTACTGCCGTAGAGGGTTCCAAAACTTCCTACTGTGGAGGGCCCCTAAACCTACTGCTGTGGAGAGCCCCCAAAATCTATTATAATGGAGGGCCCCAAAACCTAGTGCCGTGGAGGGTTCCAAAACTTCTTACTGTGGAGGGCCCCTAAACCTACTGTTGTGGAGAGCCCCCAAAACCTACTATAATGCAGGGCCCCAAAACCTACTGCCGTGGAGGGTTCCAAAACTTCCTACTGTAGAGGGCCCCTAAACCTACTGCTGTGGAGAGCCCCCAAAACCTACTATAATGGAGGGCCCCAAAATCTACTATAATGGAGAGCCCCCAAAACCTACTGCCGTGGAGGGTTCCAAAACTTCCTACTGTGGAGGGCCCCTAAACCTACTGCTGTGGAGAGCCCCCAAAACCTACTATAATGGAGGGCCCCAAAACCTAGTGCCGTGGAGGGTTCCAAAACTTCCTACTGTGGAGGGCCCCTAAACCTACTGCCGTGGAGGGTTCCAAAACATCCTACTGTGGAGGGCCCCTAAACCTACTGCTGTGGAGAGCCCCCAAAACCTACTGTAATGGAGGGCCCCAAAACCTACTGCCGTAGAGGGTTCCAAAACTTCCTACTGTGGAGGGCCCCAAAACCTACTGCTGTGGAGAGCCCCCAAAATCTATTATAATGGAGGGCCCCAAAACCTAGTGCCGTGGAGGGTTCCAAAACTTCCTACTGTGGAGGGCCCCTAAACCTACTGTTGTGGAGAGCCCCCAAAACCTACTATAATGCAGGGCCCCAAAACCTACTGCCGTGGAGGGCAAAACTTCCTACTGTGGAGGGCCCCTAAACCTACTGCTGTGGAGAGCCCCCAAAACCTACTATAATGGAGGGCCCCAAAACCTACTGCCGTGGAGGGTTCCAAAACTTCCTACTGTGGAGGGCCCCTAAACCTACTGCTGTGGAGAGCCCCCAAAACTTACTATCATGGAGGGACCCAAAACCTAGTGCCGTGGAGGGTTCCAAAACTTCCTACTGTGGAGGGCCCCTAAACCTACTGCTGTGGAGAGCCCCCAAAACTTACTATCATGGAGATCCCGAAAACCTAGTGCCGTGGAGGGTTCCAAAACTTCCTACTGTGGACCGCCCCTAAACCTACTGCTGTGGAGAGTCCCCAAAACCTATTATTGTGGAGGGCCCCAAAACCTACTGCCGTGGAGGGTTCCAAAACTTAATACTGTGGAGGGCCCCTAAACCTACTGCTGTGGAGAGCCCCCAAAACCTACTATAATGGAGGGCCCCATAACCTAGTGCCGTGGAGGGTTCCAAAACTTCCTACTGTGGAGGGCCCCTAAACCTACTGCTGTGGAGAGCCCCCAAAACCAACTGCCGTGGAGGATTCCAAAACTTCCTACTGTGGAGGGCCCCTAAACCTACTGCTGTGGAGAGCCCCCAAAATCTACTATAATGGAGGGCCCAAAAATCTAGTGCTGTGGAGGGTTCCAAAACTTCCTACTGTGGAGGGCCCCTAAACCTACTGCTGTGAAGAGCCCCCAAAACCTACTATAATGGAGGGCCCCAAAACCTAGTGCCGTGGAGAGTTCCAAAACTTCCTACTGTGGAGAGCCCCTAAACCTACTGCTCTGGAGAACCCCCAAAACCTAGTGCTGTGGAGGGTTCCAAAACTTATTACTGTAGAGGGCCCCTAAACCTACTGCTGTGGAGAGCCCCCAAAACCTACTATAATGGAGGGCCCCAAAACCTACTGCCGTGGAGGGTTCCAAAACTTCCTACTGTGGAGGGCCCCTAAACGTACTGCTGTGGAGAGCCCCCAAAATTTACTATCATGGAGGACCCCAAAACCTAGTGCCGTGGAGGGTTCCAAAACTTCCTACTGTGGAGGGCTCCTAAACCTACTGCTGTGGAGAGCCCCCAAAACTTACTATCATGGAGGGTCCCAAAACCTACTGCCGTGGAGGGTTCCAAAACTTCCTACTGTGGAGGGCCCCTAAAACTACTGCTGTGGAGAGCCCCCAAAACCTACTATAATGGAGGGCCCCAAAACCTACTGCCGTGGAGGGTTCCAAAACTTCCTACTGTGGAGGGCCCCTAAACCTACTGCTGTGGAGAGCCCCTAAAACCTACTATAATGGAGGGCCCCAAAACCTAGTGCCGTGGAGGGTTCCAAAACTTCCTACTGTGGAGGGCCCTTAAACCTACTGCTGTGGAGAGCCCCAAAACCTACTATAATGGAGGGCCCCAAAACCTAGTGTCGTGGAAGGATCCAAAACTTCCTACTGTGGAGGGCCCCTAAACCTACTGCTGTGGAGAACCCCCAAAACCTACTATAATGGAGGGCCCCAAAACCTAGTGCCGTGGAGGGTTCCAAAACTTCCTACTGTAGAGGGCCCCTAAACCTACTGCTGTGGAGATCCCCCAAAACCTACTATAATGGAGGGCTCCAAAACCAAGGCCGTGGAAGGATCCAAAACTTCCTACTGTGGAGGGCCCCTAAACCTACTGCTGTGGAGAGCCCCCAAAACCTAGTGCCGTGGAGGGTTCCAAAACTTCCTACTGTGGAGGGCCCCTAAACCTACTGCTGTGGAGAGCCCCCAAAACCTACCATAATGGAGGGCCCCAAAACCTAGTGCCGTGGAGGGTTCCAAAACTTCCTACTGTGGAGGGCCCCTAAACCTACTGCTGTGGAGAGCCCCCAAAACCTACTATAATGGAGGGCCCCAAAACCTAGTGCCGTGGAGGGTTCCAAAACTTCCTACTGTGGAGGGCCCCTAAACCTACTGCTGTGGAGAGCCCCCAAAACCTACTATCATGGAGGGCCCCAAAACCTGCTGCCGTGGAGGGTTCCAAAACTTCCTACTGTGGAGGGCCCGTAAACCTACTGCTGTGGAGAGCCCCCAAAACCTACTGCCGTGGAGGGCCCCCAATACCTTCTGCTGTGAAAAGCTCCCAAAACCTACTCTTGTGGAGGGTTCCAAAACTTCGTACCATGGAGGGCCCGTAAACCTAGTGCTGTGGAGAGCCTCCAAAACCTACTGATGTGGCGGCCCAAAAACCTTATGTTGTGGAGGGCCCCCAAAACGTACTGGTGTGCCGGGCCCCCAAAACCTACTGGTGTGGAGGGCCCCAAAAACCTTATGTTGTATAGGGGCCCCAAAACTTACTGGTGTGCAGGGCCCCCAAAACCTACTGGTGTGGAGGGCCCCCCAAAACCTTATATTGTGGAGGGTCCCCAAATCCTACAGGTGTGGAGGGCTCCCAAAACGTACTGGTGTGGAGGGCCCCCAAAACCTACTGGTGTGCAGGGCCCCTTAAACCTACTGCTGTGGAGAGCTCCCAAAACCTACTACCATGGAGGGCCCCAAAAACCTACTAATGTGGCGGGCCCCAAAAACCTTATGTTTTGGAGGGCCCCCAAAACCTTCTGGTGTGGAGGGGCCCCCTTGATTCCTAGCTCCAATAACCTACGAAATTTTGCATTGAGAGAAATTGATGGAATTGTTTTGGAGAGAATATGTTAATGACGTCATACCCGGGTATCCGTTAAGCTGAGGAGATGCGACAGTTGCGCCACCTCGATGCTACTCAGGTACCTCGTCTGCCGGAATTTCTCTTCCAAGATGGCCACTTGACCCCCTGAGAAAGGAATCCGGGGATTTCGACCCGCCTCACGACCTCGTCTGGATTCTTTTCCACCTGAAATATCAAAAGAGGATTTCTGAGATAATGTCAATGTTCAAAGCACAGTTAACAATTGCTTGATTTCGAAAAGAATGCTGGGAAGTCGAAATTTATAATGGTAAGTCGAAATTTATAATGGGGGAGTTTTATTCATAATCAGATTGGCGTCTAATAAAATAATCTTTTTGTCTCTTCGTCTCAAGAATCGGATTGCCAATTTAGGAACAGATTTGTTCTACGAAGTGCTCTTTGAAGATCCCTGCAGGTGACGTCACTCTGGATTAAGTTGTAATTATTAATTATATTGGTCATTAATTTTGTGCTTATTGGAAATGAGATAATGGATATTCTACTGGAGATAATGGATTTGTTAACTGGAGATAATGCATATGATACTGGAGATAATGGATATGCTAACTGGAGATAATAGATTTGCTAACTGGAGATAATGGACATTCTACTGGAGATAATGGATACGCTAACTGGAGATAATAGATTTGCTAACTGGAGATAATGGACATGAACGGGAGGTAGTGAATATGCTACTGGAGATAATGGATTTGCTAACCGGAGATAATGGATATGCTAAGTGGAGATAACGGATTTGCTAATTGGAATAATGGGGTTTGCTAACTGGAGATAATGGATATGCTAAGTGGAGATAACGGATTTGATAATTGGAATAATGGGGTTTGCTAACTGGAGATAATGGATATGCTAAGTGGAAATAATGAATTTTCTAACTGGAGATAATGGATATGCTGCTGGATATAATGGATTTGCTAACAGGACATAATGGTTATGCTTCTGGAGATAATGGATTTTCTAAATGGAGATAATGGACATGCTACTGGAGATAATGGATTTGCTAACTGGAGATAATGGATATGCTAAGTGGAGCTAATGGATATCCTAACTGGAGATAATGGGGTTTGCTAACTGGAGATAATGGATATGGTACTGGAGATGTTGGATATGCTACTGGAGGTAACTGATTTGCTAACTTGAGATAATGGATATGCTAAGTGGAGATAAAGGATTTGCTAGTGGAGATAATGGATATGCTACTGGAGGTAACTGATTTGCTAACTTGAGATAATGGATATGCTAGGTGGAGATAAAGGGTTTGCTAGTGGAGATAATGGATTTGCTACTGGAGACAATGAATATGCCACTGGAGATAATGGATTTACTAACTGGAGACAATCGATATGCTGCTGGATATAACGGATTTATTAACTGGAGATATTGGATATGCTAATTGGAGATATTGGATATGCTAATTGGAGATAATGGATTTGCTAACTGGAGATAATGGATATGCTGCTGGAGATAAGGAATTTGCTAATTGTAGATAATGGCTATTCTGCTGAAGATGATGGATATGCCACTGGATATAATGGACATGCTTCTGGTGATAATGGATATTCTGATGGAGATAAAGAATTTGCCTACTGGAGATAATGGATTTGCTAACTGGAGATAATACATATGCTACTGCAGATAATGGATTTGCAAACTAGAGATAATGGATGTGCTAACTGGAGATAATACATATGCTACTGCAGATAATGGATTTGCAAACTAGAGATAATGGATTTGATAACTAGAGATAATACATATGGTACTGCAGATAATGGATTTGCAAACTAGAGATAATGGATTTGCTAACTAGAGATAATACATATGCTACTGCAGATAATGGATTTGCAAACTAGAGATAATGGATTTGCTAACTAGAGATAATACATATGCTACTGCAGATAATGGATTTGCAAACTAGAGATAATGGATTTGCTAACTGGAGATAATACATATGGTACTGCAGATAATGGATTTGCAAACTAGAGATAATGGATTTGCTAACTAGAGATAATACATATGCTACTGCAGATAATGGATTTGCAAACTAGAGATAATGGATGTGCTCACTTGCTATAATGGATATGCTACTGGAGATAACGGATTTGCTAACTGGAGATAATACATATGCTACTGCAGATAATGGATTTGCAAACTAGAGATAATGGATTTGCTAACTGGAGATAATACATATGCTACTGCAGATAATGGATTTGCAAACTAGAGATAATGGATTTGCTAACTAGAGATAATACATATGCTACTGCAGATAATGGATTTGCAAACTAGAGATAATGAATGTGCTCACTTGAGATAATGGATATGCTACTGGAGATCATGGATTTGGTAAGTGGAGATAATGGATATGCTCAGTGGAGATAATGGATGTGCTAAGTGAAGATAATGGATTTCCTAACTGGAAATAATGGATATCCTACTGGAGATAATGGATTTGCTACCTTGAGATAATGGATTTTCTAACTGGAAATAATGGATATGCTACTGTAGAAAATGGATTTTCTAACTGGAGATAACGGATATGCTAATTGGAGATAATGGATTTCCTAACTGGAGATAATGGATTTGCAAACTACAGATAAAGGATATGCTAATTGGAGATATCGGATATTCTACTTGAGATAATTGATTTGGTAAGGATCGTGTGGGCCCACTCACAGAAATATTGAGCGTGTGCCGATACCGTTCACAACAAACTGGAGCGTATACAGTAACTGCACACGCTCCAGTTTGTTGTGAACGGTAACTGGAGCGTGTACAGTTGCTGTACACGCTCCAGATATTTTTTCTGAATTCCGTAATCGACCATAGTGTTCGGATACTTTTTTTTGACACGAAGGTTGCCAGATCGCTAATTTCTAAACCTGGATCGTGTGGGCCAACTCACAGAAATATTGAGCGTGTGCAGTTACCGTTCATATCAAACTGGATCGTGTGCAGTTAGTGCACACGCTCCAGTTTGCTGTGAACGATAACTGGAGCGTGTACAGTTGCTGTACACGCTCCAGATATTTTTTCTGAATTCTGTAATCAACCATAGTGTTTGGATACGTTTTTGAGCGACTGTACCAATAATCTTCATCAACTCCTTCGAATGCAGATGTACCAAAGTAAGTCCGTCCTCCCTTCAGAGACATCTGGACCAGATCCGCATCTGCATTTATCTGTTTCAACACTCAGAGTGTTGAATTCGTCTCCCTTGAAAGAAAAACGTGATACTCACGTGCCAGCCTCGGGGGTCTATAGCGATCACACAGCAACCAGGAAAAATCATCAGCTGATCCTGATGAAGCGTTCCGATGATCGGGAACATTCATTGGATGATGGGAACAGTTGCTCGCTTCCCTGTAACACTCCGTCCGACAAAGTTCAAATCTTTCTCTTGAGGATGACGACGACGCTGTCTGCCGTGATGATCCGAGGATGTTGTCGATGGAGAAACTTGACGATTTCGACTTCTTCGGAGCCAGAGGAAGAACGTGCTCTACACTGTGATCCATCTCTGTGGGATGAAGATGCTGACTGAGCTCCATCCTCCTGCTGGCAGAATTCTCCCCCGACAGGTGAGGTCCGCCACGTGCACACCTACTCATTTCCCCGAAGTTCATCCGACTGACAAGCAGGGGTTGGGGGGGGGGGACAATCTGTTATGACGTCACAACACCGAGGACGTTGTATGGGAGATGAATGATCAGTTGAGCGTGCATTACGAACCTCCTCGTGGCTTCTTCCTTGGGGTCCGTGTGCGCGGAGTCGGGTGGGGAGGGGGGAGGTGTATGTAAGAAGGGGGAGGGAACGATGATGTCAGCCAATCAACTGTCAGTGTAATTTATAGATCAATATGACGTCTTAATGAAGCCAACAGCTTCTAGATTTCTCTGACAGAAAAAAATGTTCCTTAGATGGATTAGAGATTTTCTTATCTCTTGTTTCATGTGATTCGAACTAGAGCTACTATTATTCTCCCTTTATCAGTGTTCAAAATATTCAGAATAATATTTCAGTGATGATAATAGCAGGATTTGCATTTCCAGTAACCATCAACTTTTCCGTCGGTGATTTCGTTTTTCACTAATTTTCAATGAAAAAATTTCTATCACTCGATTTCTTTTTTTTTTTTGCAGCCATAAATGGGGAGGAAAATGTAACGGAAATTGGAAAAGATTTTAATTTAAAAAAAAATATATCTTTTTGAAAACTTTTATGTAATAACATATTTTAAAAAATTAACGCGATATATTTAAAATATTTAAAAAGTTTACCTACTATATTAATTTACGTAAATGTCCCGTGGCCGAGTGGTTAGCGCGCTTGGTTACTGATCTACGGGACCTGGGTTCGAGCCCCGGGTAAGGCATGGCTGTACGTGTCGTTTTTCTGCTGAGGTCCTGCCATCCTGTCAGACCTTCTACTCTGGCATATAAACTGACAGGCTCCTGTCAGACCTCTGTGGCAAGCAGCTGCTTGAGGGGGTAATACATTAAAATATATTTCAATATTTTAAAATATTTTTAAAAATATCGAGTATATAGGAATACTCTATAATACTCTGTAAATAATATAAAGTGTTATAGAGTAATATACAGTGTTAATCGGGGTGACGTTCTTCAAAATCGCTACTAATGACTAACAATCTATATTACCCTATAAAAATATAGAGTATTATAGAATAATATAGAGTGTTAGTAGGTGCTACGTTCCTCAAAATCGCTACTAATGACTAACACTCCATATTACTCTATAAAATACAGATTTTTGTAGAGTAATATACAGTGTTAGTCGGGTCACGTTCTTCAAAATCGCTACTAGTAACTAACACTCTACATAGAGTATTATAGAGTAATATAGAGTGTTAGTAGGGGCCACGTTCCTCAAAATCGCTACTAATAACTAACACTCTACATAGAGTATTATAGAGTAATATAGAGTGTTAGTAGGTGCCACGTTCTTCAAAATCGCTACTAATAACTAACACTCTACATAGAGTTTAATATAGAGTAATATAGAGTGTTAGTAGGTGCTACGTTCCTCAAAATCGCTACTAATGACTAACACTCCATATTACTCTATAAAATATAGAGTGTTATAGAGTAATAATATACAGTGTTAGTCGGGGTCACGTTCTTCAAAATCGCTACTAATAACTAACACTCTACATAGAGTATTATAGAGTGATATACAGTGTTAGTAGGGGCCACGTTCCTCAAAATCGCTACTAATGACTAACAATCCATATTACTCTATAAAATATAGTGTTATAGAGTAATATACAGTGTTAGTCGGGGTCACGTCCGTCAAAATCACTACTAATGACTAACACTCTACATAGAGTATTATACAGTGATATAGAGTGTTAGTAGGTGCCACGTTCCTCAAAATCGCTACTAATGACTAACACTCCATATTAATCTATAAAATATAGAGTGTTATAGAGTAATATACAGCGTTAATCGGGGTCACATCCGTCAAAATCACTACTAATGAATATGATTCTATATTACTCTATGAAATGATATAGAATTATAGAGTAATATAGGAACATTTTATACTGACTGATAGCAAATTGTGGTTTTATGTGATTAGTGAATGAATTTTTATGATTTATGCAATTTTGTTGCCTTAGTTAATAAATCAGTTCATTTATAGTTTGTTTATTTATTTGGAATTCACGTTCCGTTACCAAATATCCAAATCGAATTGAAAATTTGTTAAAAATACTTTTATTGATACTTTCTCTTCTTGACTACGTGTGAGTTGGGTTGGATTGTTTTACCTCCCAACGGCACTTTTTTTGCACACCACGGACTAAATGGCCAGGTCACAAGGATCCCGAAGGCTCAGAGAAGGTTGGGGGAGGGGACCCACTGGAACAGCTGTTGGGAGACAGATGGTAGCCTCCCGTCAAGGCCATCCAGCGTGTTCTTTAACGCTGGATTATTTTTCCTCTGAGCGGCACTTTTTTGCACACCATGGACTAAATAGCCAGGTCACATGGATCCCGAAGACTCAGAGAAGGTTGGGGGAGGGGACCCACTGGAACAGCTGTTGGGAGACAGATGGTAGCCTCCCGTCAAGGCCATCCAGCGTGTTCTTTAACGCTGGATTATTTTTCCTCTGAGCGGCACTTTTTTGCACACCATGGACTAAATAGCCAGGTCACATGGATCCCGAAGACTCAGAGAAGGTTGGGGGAGGGGACCCACTGGAACAGCTGTTGGGAGACAGATGGTAGCCTCTTTAATATGATCTATTGGCTTAATAATAAATCTATTGGCTTTAGTATGATCTATAGTCTCCCGTCAAGGCCATCCAGCGTGTTCTTTAACGAGCACAGGGTATGGCTCTCCCGCACACGGAGCCACGGCTTAACGTCCCATCCGACGGACGGCGGCCTTTCCAAGCCCATCGGTGTCCTCTACTGACCGTGGGCAGGGCGGGGAAATTTTGCGGAGATAAATCTCAACGTTGACCCATCTGGGACTCGAACCTGGGAACTACAGATTACGAGCCTGGCGCGCTACCGACTGAGCCACCCCCGCCCCACAAAACCCAATATTGAAAAAAAAAAAAAAAAAAAAAAATACCTCTTTCAGGTTCGTATTAAAATGCCTTTTTTGAAAATCATGGTCACCTGTAAAATTACTTCATTTAATTTTTATTTTAAAAATAGTTTTAGTTCATATATATTGTTTCATATTTCAGTTGATTTTTCAGTTCAAAATATTTTTATATTCGTTTTTAAATAATAAAGAACAAACAACAAACATCATTTCTTTTAATAAACATATTTATTTAAATTCGGTATCAAAATACAAACCACAACAATTTCTCAACGTCAGTATCATATACATAGAATTGAGTACTCTGTATGTAAAAATAAACATTGCATATTTTCGAAATTCGGAAATTCACTGTGATTCAAATTTTTGGTTCAATCATACAAACAAATTATTTTCTGTTTTAGAACATGATTAAGCCAACATCAAAATAGAGCACATATGTGATACATAGGAAATATCTGAATAGTAAAACAAATTAACCCACATACTAAGGAGTGGGGGTGGCTCAGACGGTAGCGCGCCAGGATCGTAATCTATAGTTCACAGGTTCGACTCCCAACAGGTTCGAGTCCCTGCTGGGTCAGCGTTGAGATTTATCTCCGCAAAATTCCCCGCCCTGCCACGGTCAGTAGGGGACACCGATGGGCTTGAAATACGCCGCCGTCCGTCGGATGGGACGTTAAGCCGTGGCCCGTATGCGGGAGAGAGCAATACCCTGTGCCCGTTAAAGAACACGCTGGATGACTTTCACGGGAGGCTATCATCTGTCTCCCAACAGCTGTTTCAGTGGGTCCCCTCCCCCAACCATCTCTGAGCCTTCGGGGTCTTTGTGACCTGGCGATTTAGCTTATGGTGTGCAGAAAAGTTCCGCTCAGAAGTAAAACATCCAAATTTAAAGAACGCGCTGAATGGCCTTGATGGAAGGCTACCATCTGTCTCCCAACAGCTGTTCCAGTGGGTCCCCTCCTCCAACATTCTCTGAACCTCGGGTTCCTTGTGTCCTGGTCATTTAGTCCATTGCGTTAAAAAAGTGCCACTCAGAGGTAAAACAATACAACGTTAAAGAACACGCTGGATGGCCTTGACGGGAGCCAACCATCTGTCTCCAACAGCTGTTCCAGTGGATCCCCTCCACCAACCCTTCTCTGAGTCATCGGGGTCCTTGTGACCTGGCCATTTAGCCCATTGTGCACAAAAAAGTGCCGCTCAGAGGTAAAACAATCCAACGTTAAAGAACACGCTGGATGGCTTTGACGGGAGGCTAACATCTGTCTCCCACAGCTGTTCCAGTGGGTCACCTGCCCCAATACTTTCTTAAATTTCGGGGTCCTTGTGACCTGGCCATTTAGCCCATGTGTGCAAAACAGTGCCGCTGAGAGGTAAAACTATCCAACGCTAAAGAACACGCTGGATGGCCTTCACGGGAGGCTGACGGCTGTCTCCAACAGTTGTTCCAGTGTGTCCCCTCCCCCAATATTTTCTTAACCTTCGGAGTCCTTGTGACCTGGCCATTTAGCCCATGGTGTGCAAAACAGTGCCTCTGAGAGGTAAAACAATCCAACGTTAAAGAACACGCTGGATGGCCTTCACGGGCGGCTAACGTATGTCTCCCACAGTTGTTCCAGTGGGTCCCCTCCCCCAATATTTTCTTAACCTTCGGGGTCCTTGTGACCTGGCCATTCAGCCCATGGTGTGCAAAACAGTGCCGCTGAGAGGTAAAACAATCCAACGTTAAAGAACACGCTGGATGGCCTACACGAGAGGCTAACATCTGTCTCCCACAGTTGTTCCAGTGGGTCCCCTCCCCCAATATTTTCTTAACCTTCGGGGTCCTTGTGACCTGGCGATTTAGCCCATGGTGTGCAAAACAGTGCCGCTGAGAGGTAAAACAATCCAACGTTAAAGAACACGCTGGATGGCCTTCACGGGCGGCTAACGTATGTCTCCCACAGTTGTTCCAGTGGGTCCCCTCCCCCAATATTTTCTTAACCTTCGGGGTCCTTGTGACCTGGCCATTCAGCCCATGGTGTGCAAAACAGTGCCGCTGAGAGGTAAAACAATCCAACGTTAAAGAACACGCTGAATGGCCTACATGGGAGGCTAACATCTGTGTCCCACAGTTGTTCCAGTGGGTCCCCTCCCCCAATATTTTCTTAATCTTCGGGGTCCTTGTGACCTGGCCATTTAGCCCATGGTGTGCAAAACAGTGCCGCTGAGAGGTAAAACAAACCAATGTTAAAGAACACGCTGGATGGCCTTCACGGGAGACTAACATCTGTCTCCCACAGTTGTTCCAGTGGGTCCCCTCCCCCAATATTTTCTTAATCTTCGGGGTCCTTGTGACCTGGCCATTTAGCCCATGGTGTGCAAAACAGTGTCGCTGAGAGGTAAAACAATCCAACGTTAAAGAACACGCTGAATGGCCTACATGGGAGGCTAACATCTGTGTCCCACAGTTGTTCCAGTGGGTCCCATCCCCCAATATTTTCTTAACCTTCGGGGTCCTTGTGACCTGGCCATTCAGCCCATGGTGTGCAAAACAGTGCCGCTGAGAGGTAAAACAATCCAACGTTAAAGAACACGCTGGATGGCCTACACGAGAGGCTAACATCTGTCTCCCACAGTTGTTCCAGTGGGTCCCCTCCCCCAATATTTTCTTAACCTTCGGGGTCCTTGTGACCTGGCGATTTAGCCCATGGTGTGCAAAACAGTGCCGCTGAGAGGTAAAACAATCCAACGTTAAAGAACACGCTGGATGGCCTTCACGGGCGGCTAACGTATGTCTCCCACAGTTGTTCCAGTGGGTCCCCTCCCCCAATATTTTCTTAACCTTCGGGGTCCTTGTGACCTGGCCATTCAGCCCATGGTGTGCAAAACAGTGCCGCTGAGAGGTAAAACAATCCAACGTTAAAGAACACGCTGAATGGCCTACATGGGAGGCTAACATCTGTGTCCCACAGTTGTTCCAGTGGGTCCCCTCCCCCAATATTTTCTTAATCTTCGGGGTCCTTGTGACCTGGCCATTTAGCCCATGGTGTGCAAAACAGTGCCGCTGAGAGGTAAAACAAACCAATGTTAAAGAACACGCTGGATGGCCTTCACGGGAGACTAACATCTGTCTCCCACAGTTGTTCCAGTGGGTCCCCTCCCCCAATATTTTCTTAATCTTCGGGGTCCTTGTGACCTGGCCATTTAGCCCATGGTGTGCAAAACAGTGTCGCTGAGAGGTATAACAATCCAACGTTAAAGAACACGCTGGATGGCCTACACCAGAGGCTAACATCTGTCTCCCACAGTTGTTCCAGTGGGTCCCCTCCCCCAATATTTTCTTAACCTTCGGGGTCCTTGTGACCTGGCCATCTATCCCATGGTGTGCAAAACAGTGCCGCTGAGAGGTAAAACAATACAACGTTAAAGAACACGCTAGATGGCCTTCACGAGAGGCTAACATCTGTCTCCCACAGTTGTTCCAGTGGGTCCCCTCCCCCAATATTTTCTTTACATTCGGGGTCCTTGTGACCTGGCCATTTTGCCCATGGTGTGCGAAACTGTGCCGCTGAGAGGTAAAACAATTCAATGTTAAAGAACACGCTAGATGGCCTTCACGGGAGGCTAACATCTGTCTCTCACAGTTGTTCCAGTGGGTCCCCTCCCCCAATATTTTCTTAACCTTCGGGGTCCTTGTGATCTGACCATTTAGCCCATGGTGTTGCTAAACAGTGCCGCTGAGAGGTAAAACAATCCAACGTTAAAGAACACGCTGGATGGCCTTCACGGGAGACTAACATCTGTCTCCCACAGTTGTTCCAGTGGGTCCCCTCCCCCAATATTTTCTTAAACTTCGGGGTCCTTGTGACCTGGTCATTTAGCCCATGGTGTGCAAAACAGTGTCGCTGAGAGGTAAAACAATCGAACGTTAAAGAACACGCTGGATGGCCTTCACGGGAGGCTAACATCTGTCTCCCACAGTTGTTCCAGTGTGTCCCCTCCCCCAATATTTTCTTAACCTTCGGGGTCCTTGTGACCTGGTCATTTAGCCCATGGTGTGCAAAACAGTGCCGCTGAGAGGTAAAACAATCGAACGTTAAAGAACACGCTGAACGGCCTTGACGGGAGGCTAACATCTGTCTCCCACAGTTGTTCCAGTGTGTCCCCTACCCCAATAATTTCTTAACCTTCGGGGTCGTTGTGACCTGGCCATTTAGCCCTTGGTGTGCTAAACAGTGCCGCTGAGATGTAAAACAATCCAACGTTAAAGAACACGCTGGATGGCCTACACGAGAGGCTAACATCTGTCTCCCACAGTTGTTCCCGTGGGTCCCCTCCCCCAATTTTTTTTTAACCTTCGGGGTCCTTGTGACCTGGCCATTTAGCCCATGGTGTCCAAAACAGTGCCGCTGTTAGGTAAAACAATCCAACGTTAAAGAACACGCTGGATGGCCTACACGCGGGGCTAACATCTTTCTCCCACAATTGTTCTAGTGGGTCCCCTCCCCCAATATTTTCTTAACCATAGGGGTCCTTGTAACCTGGCCATTTAGCCCATGGTGTGCAAAACAGTGCCTCTGTGAGGTAAAACAATCCAACGTTAAAGAACACGCTGGATGGCCTTCACGGGAGGCTAATATCTGTCTCCCACAGTTGTTCCAGTGGGTCCCCTCCCCCAATATTTTCTTAATCTTCGGGGTCCTTGTGACCTGGCCATTTAGCCCATGGTGTGCAAAACAGTGCCGCTGAGAGGTAAAACAAACCAATGTTAAAGAACACGCTGGATGGCCTTCACGGGAGGCTAACATCTGTGTCCCACAGTTGTTCCAGTGGGTCCCCTCCCCCAATATTTTCTTAATCTTCGGGGTCCTTGTGACCTGGCCATTTAGCCAATGGTGTGCAAAAGAGTGCCACTGAGAGGTAAAACAATCCAACGTTAAAGAACACGCTGGATGGCCTTCACGGGAGACTAACATCTGTCTCCCACAGTTGTTCCAGTGGGTCCCCTCCCCCAATATTTTCTTAAACTTCGGGGTCCTTGTGACCTGGCCATCTAGCCCATGGTGTGCAAAACAGTGCCGCTGAGAGGTAAAACAATCCAACGTTAAAGAACACGCTGGATGGCCTACACGAGAGGCTAACATCTGTCTCCCACAGTTGTTCCAGTGGGTCCCCTCCCCCAATATTTCCTTAACCTTCGTGGTCCTTGTGACCTGGCCATTTAGCCCATGGTGTGCAAAAGACTGCCGCTGAGAGGTAAAACAATCCAACGTTAAAGAACACGCTGGATGGCCTTCACGGGAGGCTAACATCTGTCTCTCACAGTTGTTCCAGTGGGTCCCCTCCCCCAATATTTTCTTAACCTTCGGGGTCCTTGTGACCTGGCCATTTAGCCCATGGTGTGCAAAACAGTGCCGCTGAGAGGTAAAACAATCCAACGTTAACGAACACGCTGGATGGCCTTCACGGGAGGCTAACATCTGTCTCCCACAGTTGTTCCATTGGGTCCCCTCCCCCAATATTTTCTTAACCTTCGGGGTCCTTGTGACCTGGCCATTTAGCCTATGGTGTGCAAAACAGTGCCGCTGAGAGGTAAAACAATCCAACGTTAAAGAACACGCTGGATGGCCTACACGAGAGGGTAACATCTGTCTCCTACAATTGTTCCAGTGGGTCCCCTCCCCCAGTGCCGCAGTTTCTTAACCTTCGGGGTCCTTGTGATCTGGCCATTTAGCCCATGGTGTGCAAAACAGTGCCGCTGAGAGGTAAAACAATCCAACGTTAAAGAACACGCTGGATGGCCTACACGAGAGGCTAACATCTGTCTCCCACAATTGTTCCAGTGGGTCCCCTGCCCCAGTGCCGCAGTTTCTTAACCTTCGGGGTCCTTGTGACCTGGCCATTTAGCCTATGGTGTGCAAAACAGTGCCGCTGAGAGGTAAAACAATCCAACGTTAAAGAACACGCTGGATGGCCTACACGAGAGGCTAACATCTGTCTCCCACAATTGTTCCAGTGGGTCCCCTCCCCCAGTGCCGCAGTTTCTTAACCTTCGGGGTCCTTGTGATCTGGCCATTTAGCCCATGGTGTGCAAAACAGTGCCGCTGAGAGGTAAAACAATCCAACGTTAAAGAACACGCTGGATGGCCTACACGAGAGGCTAACATCTGTCTCCCACAATTGTTCCAGTGGGTCCTCTCCCCCAGTGCCGCAGTTTCTTAACCTTCGGGGTCCTTCTGACCTGGACATTTAGCCCATGGTGTGCAAAACAGTGCCATTGAGAGGTAAAACAAGCCAACGTTAAAGAACACGCTGGATGGCCTACACGAGAGGGTAACATCTGTCTCCCACAATTGTTCCAGTGGGTCCCCTCCCCCAGTGCCGCAGTTTCTTAACCTTCGGGGTCCTTGTGATCTGGCCATTTAGCCCATGGTGTGCAAAACAGTGCCGCTGAGAGGTAAAACAATCCAACGTTAAAGAACACGCCGGATGGCCTACACGAGAGGCTAACATCTGTCTCCCACAATTGTTCCAGTGGGTCCCCTCCCCCAGTGCCGCAGTTTCTTAACCTTCGGGGTCCTTCTGACCTGGACATTTAGCCCATGGTGTGCAAAACAGTGCCGCTGAGAGGTAAAACAATCGAACGTTAAAGAACACGCTGGATGGCCTTCACGGGAGGCTAATATCTGTCTCCCATAGTTGTTCCAGTGGGTCCCTTCCCCCAATATATTCTTAACCTTCGGGGTCCTTGTGACCTGGCCATTTAGCCCATGGTGTGCAAAACAGTGCCGCTGAGAGGTAAAACAATCCAACGTTAAAGATCACGCTGGATGACTTTCACGGGAGGCTAACGTCTGTCTCCCACAGTTGTTCCAGTGGGTCCCCTCCCCCAATATTTTCTTAAACTTCGGGGTCCTTGTGACCTGGTCATTTAGCCCATGGTGTGCAAAACAGTGTCGCTGAGAGGTAAAACAATCGAACGTTAAAGAACACGCTGGATGGCCTTCACGGGAGGCTAACATCTGTCTCCCACAGTTGTTCCAGTGGGTCCCCTCCACCAATATTTTCTTAACCTTCGGGGTCCTTCTGACCTCGCCATTTAGCCCAAGGTGTGCAAAACAGTGCCGCTGAGAGGTAAAACAATCCAACGTTAAAGAACACGCTGGTTGGCCTTCACGGGAGGCTAATATCTGTCTCCCACAGTTGTTCCAGTGGGTCCCCTCCCCCAATATTTTCTTAACCTTCGGGATCCTTGTGACCTGGCCATTTAGCCCATGGTGTGCAAAACAGTGCCGCTGAGAGATAAAACAATCGAACGTTAAAGAACACGCTGGATGGCCTTCACGGGAGGCTAATATCTGTCTCCCATAGTTGTTCCAGTGGGTCCCTTCCCCCAATATATTCTTAACCTTCGGGGTCCTTGTGACCTGGCCATTTAGCCCATGGTGTGCAAAACAGTGCCGCTGAGAGGTAAAACAATCCAACGTTAAAGATCACGCTGGATGACCTTCACGGGAGGCTAACGTCTGTCTCCCACAGTTGTTCCAGTGGGTCCCCTCCCCCAATATTTTCTTAACCTTCGGGGTCCTTGTGACCTGGCCATTTAGCCCATGGTGTGCAAAACAGTGCCGCTCACAGGTAAAACAATCCAACGTTAAAGAACACGCTGAATGGCCTTCACGAGAGGCTAACATCTGTCTCCCACAGTTGTTCCTGTGGGTCCCCTCCCCCAATATTATCTTAACCTTCGGGGTTCTTGTGACCTGGCCATTTAGCCCATGGTGTGCAAAACAGTGCCGCTGAGAGGTAAAACAATCCAACGTTAAAGAACACGCTGGATGGGCTACACGAGAGGCTAACATCTGTCTCCCACAGTTGTTCCAGTTGGTCCCCTCCCCCAATATTTTCTTAACCTTAGTGGTCCTTGTGACCTGGCCATTTAGCCCATGATGTGCAAAACAGTGCCGCTGAGAGGTAAAACAATCCAACGTTAAAGAACACGCTGGATGGCCACGGGAGGCTAACATCTGACTCCCACAGTTGTTCCAGTGGGTCCCCTCCCCCAATATTTTCTTAACCTTCGGGATCCTTGTGACCTGGCCATTTAGCCCATGGTGTGCAAAAGAGTGTCGCTGAGAGGTAAAACAATCCAACGTTAAAGAACACGCTGGATGACCTACACGAGAGGCTAACATCAGTCTCCCACAGTTGTTCCAGTGGGTCCCCTTCCCCAATATTTTCTTAATCTTCGGGGTCCTTGTGACCTGGCCATTTAACCCATGGTGTGCAAAACAGTGTCGCTGAGAAGTAAAACAATCCAACGTTAAAGAACACGCTGAATGGCCTACACGGGAGGCTAACATCTGTCTCCCACAGTTGTTCCAGTGGGTCCCCTCCCCCAATATTTTCTTAACCTTCGGGATCCTTGTGACCTGGCCATTTAGCCCATGGTGTGCAAAAGAGTGTCGCTGAGAGGTAAAACAATCCAACGTTAAAGAACACGCTGGATGACCTACACGAGAGGCTAACATCAGTCTCCCACAGTGGTTCCAGTGGGTCCCCTTCCCCAATATTTTCTTAATCTTCGGGGTCCTTGTGACCTGGCCATTTAACCCATGGTGTGCAAAACAGTGTCGCTGAGAAGTAAAACAATCCAACGTTAAAGAACACGCTGAATGGCCTACACGGGAGGCTAACATCTGTCTCCCACAGTTGTTCCAGTGGGTCCCCTCCCCCAATATTTTCTTAACCTTCGGGATCCTTGTGACCTGGCCATTTAGCCCATGGTGTGCAAAAGAGTGTCGCTGAGAGGTAAAACAATCCAACGTTAAAGAACACGCTGGATGACCTACACGAGAGGCTAACATCAGTCTCCCACAGTTGTTCCAGTGGGTCCCCTTCCCCAATATTTTCTTAATCTTCGGGGTCCTTGTGACCTGGCCATTTAACCCATGGTGTGCAAAACAGTGTCGCTGAGAAGTAAAACAATCCAACGTTAAAGAACACGCTGAATGGCCTACACGGGAGGCTAACATCTGTCTCCCACAGTTGTTCCAGTGGGTCCCCTCCCCCAATATTTTCTTAACCTTCGGGATCCTTGTGACCTGGCCATTTAGCCCATGGTGTGCAAAAGAGTGTCGCTGAGAGGTAAAACAATCCAACGTTAAAGAACACGCTGGATGACCTACACGAGAGGCTAACATCAGTCTCCCACAGTGGTTCCAGTGGGTCCCCTTCCCCAATATTTTCTTAATCTTCGGGGTCCTTGTGACCTCGCAAATTTAACCCATGGTGTGCAAAACAGTGTCGCTGAGAAGTAAAACAATCCAACGTTAAAGAACACGCTGAATGGCCTACACGGGAGGCTAACATCTGTCTCCCACAGTTGTTCCAGTGGGTCCCCTCCCCCAATATTTTCTTAACCTTCGGGATCCTTGTGACCTGGCCATTTAGCCCATGGTGTGCAAAACAGTGCCGCTGAGAGGTAAAACAATCCAACTTTAAAGAACACGCTGGATGGCCTTCACGGGAGGCTAACATCTGTCTCCCACAGTTGTTCCAGTGTGTCCCCTCCCCCAATAATTTCTTAACCTTCGGGGTCCTTGTGACCTGGCCATTTAGCCTATGGTGTGCAAAACAGTGCCGCTGAAAGGTAAAACAATCCAACGTTAAAGAACACGCTGGATGGCCTTCACGGGAGGCTACCATCTGATTCCCAACAGCTCTTCCAGTGGGTCCCCTCCCTCAATATTTTCTTAACCTTCGGGGTCATTGTGACCTGGCCATTTAGCCCATGGTGTGTAAAACAGTGCCACTGAGAGGTAAAACAATCCAACGTTAAAGAACACGCTGGATGGCCTTCACGGGAGTCTAGCCGTACCCCTCGCAATTGTGTGTCATGTGCAAGAGATGTGGATTTGAGACGTACAGTCGCTCAAAAAAGTATCCGAACACTACGGTTGATTACAGAATTCAGAAAAATATATCTGGCAAAAATTATTTGTAGAAAATAGTGATCTGGCAACCTTCGTGTCACATGACACGAAGGTTGCGAAATGCAATTGCTGTACACGCTCCAGATATTTTTTCTGAATTCTGTAATCAACCGTATTGTTCGGATACTTTTTTGAGCGACTGTACAAGACGATCTCAGTTTTAGAAATTTGTTGAGAATGTGACAGGAGAGAGAGACAATACAAATTCAGACAACACTTGAAGCAAAGTCCATTTTTAGTGCCATTGACACTCGTAATTTTATTTTCAAACACACATATTATTTGTTTTAAAATCACAACATTTCAGAAGAAGTCGTCATCACTGAAGCATCATCATCATCCATCGCTCCACAGAGTATCCGCATCCTTTTCTTTCTGCACTTCATCCGAATCCCAAAACATGCTGCTTCGCCGTGATGTGGATCCCTCAGAGATGAAACTGCTGCACGAGTCGTGCCTCAATCTCCGACGATCATCATCATCAGAGTCCTCATCGAAGTTCCTCATCCTCTCCAATTTCGCCAAAAGGTCCTCATCCGTCAGGCTCTTTTGGAAACAGTCGTCTCTTGTGCTCTCAGCTTTCCAGTTACTATGGCAACCGCCACTTTTCAGAAGATAATCCGTGACACTAGTTACCGTCGGAGAAGTGTCTGTTGCCATCGTGGCGTGACTCAAGTGCACAGTGACGTCATCTTCATCTTCATCATCTCTTTCTTCTTCTTCCGGAATGGGCCGAATGCAATGATCAGTCGTTTGGCTGCTTAGATTCCGAAAATCCAGATCATCGTCTGCGATGTTTTTGGTATCGTCCGATTCCAAACTCGCTTCACGTATCACTGCAAACGATTCCTCTTCCACATCTTCGTCTGCAGATTCCACGTGACTGACGATGTTCGACGTCCTCAGGAAGTGACGTTGCGCCACTTCCTGCTGATGCAGCCGACAGCTTCCCTCTTCTCCTGCCAAAGGATCGTCTAACCCCCCTTGAGGATAACGGATGGATCGATCCCTCGCATCCCACGCAGCATCCCAGTTTCGTTGGTGCAAAAGCCTCGGACGGAAGGACAGATAATCTGTCTCTGAATTCCTCTGCAAGACGGTCTCTTCTGTCTTCAGAATATTTTTGTATCTTCCTTCCTCCTGGGAGAACTGTTTGGTGACCCTGACCCCAGAGTTCACGACCCCATCGCCAACGTACGATCTGCGAGGGGTCGCGTGGAATCGGCTGGCGAGGAGAGACTCGAGGTCAGCGATGCGCTGCTTCGCCCCCTGAATTTCGGTCTCCTTCTCATTCACTTTCGCTTGAAGGACTTCACACTGGAAAAAAAGTCACGAAATTGTTTCATTCGATCAGATGAAGATTAACATTCAGCCATTCATCGATATAAAAGCATTCAAACCATCAATTTTTAACTCCGAAGGTTTTATTATTCTTAGTTTTATATATTTTTTATTAAGGAGAGTTTGGGTAGGATTGTTTTACCTCTGAGCGGCACTTTTTTGCACACCATGGGCTAAATGACAAGGTCAAAAGGACCCCGAAGGCTCAGAGAAGGTTGGGGGAGGGGACTCACTGGAACAGCTGTTGGGAGACAGATGGTAGCCTCCCGTCAAGGCCATCCAGCGTGTTCTTTAACGTTGGATTGTTTTACCTCTGAGCGGCACTTTTTTGCACACCATGGGCTAAATGGCCAGGTCACAAGGAACCCGAAGGCTCAGGTTGGGGGAACGGACCCACTGGGCCTTTCGGGTCCATGTGACCTGGCCGTTTAGCCCATGGTGTGCAAAAAAGTGCCACTCAGAGGTAAAACAATCCAACGTTAAAGAACACGCTGGATGGCCTTAACGGGAGGCTACCATCTGTCTCCCAACAGTTGTTCCAGTGGGTCCCCTCTCCCAACCTTCTCTGAGTCTTCGGGGTCCTTGTAACCTGGCCATTTACCCCATGGTGTGCAAAAAAGTGCCGCTCAGAGGTAAAACAATCCAACGTTAAAGAACACGCTCGATGGCCTTGACGGGAGGCTACCATCTGTCTCCCAACAGTTGTTCCAGTGGGTCCCCTCCCCCAACCTTCTCTGAGTCTTCGCGGTCCTTGTGACCTGGCCATTTACCCCATGGTGTACAAAAAACTGCCGCTCAGAGGTAAAACAATCCAACGTTAAAGAACACGCTGGATGGCCTTGACGGGAGACTACCATCTGTCTCCCAACAGCTGTTCCAGTGGGTCCCCTCCCCCAACCTTCTCTGAGCCTTCAGGGTCCTTGTGACCTGGCCATTAGCCCATGGTGTGCAAAAAAGTGCCGCTCAGAGGTAAAACAACCCAACGTTAAAGAACACGCTGGATGGCCTTGATGGGAGGCTACCATCTGTCTCCCAACAGCTGTTCCATTGGGTCCCCTCCCCCAACCTTGTCTGAACCTTAGGGGTCCTTGTGACCTGGCCATTTAGCCCATTGTGTGCAAAAAAGTGCCTCTCAGAGGTAAAACAATCCAACGTTAAAGAACCCGCTGGATGGCCTTGACGGGAGGCTACCATCTGTCTCCCAACAGCTGTTCCAGTGGGTCCCCTCCCCCAACCTTCTCTGAGCGTTCGGGGTCCTTGTGACCTGGCCATTTAGCCCATGGTGTGCAAAAAAGTGCCGCTCAGAGGTAAAAGAATCCAACGTTAAAGAACACGCTGGATGGCCTTGATGGGAGGCTATCATCCGTCTCCCAACAGCTGTTCCAGTGAGTCGGCTCCCCCAACATTCTGTGAGCCTTCGGGGTTCTTGTGACCTGATCATTTATATCTTTGTGTGCAAAAAATGCCTCAATCCCATCGTTACATCAGAATTTGCGGAGCTTTTTAGAGAATTTTTTAATTAGGCATTACTGATTAATCTCTGCCCTAATAATTCTCTCTCCTTTATTTGCAAGAATCTTGAAATAAAACAGTTTTTTTTTTAGTCATACTGAACAAAATACTACTTTGAAACGGAAAAATGAAATAAATTAAGAAAAAATGGAATTAAAATGAAAGGAAGAGTAAACAGATGACGTCACAGCTGCGATACATTGGCACAGAACATTCAAAATATTGAGAAATCTTACTCTAGCTATTAGCTGCCAGATTGTCTTTCCAGGAACCTAAAAAAAGAAAAAAAAAATAGATCTAAAATAATCGAAAATTTATTTTAAAGTTGAAATGCAACATTTTAAAATTGTGCATTAATTTCTATTCATGAATTAGGAATACCAAGACCGTTAGTAGTGTAGTCCTATTATACCGTTCCCCCACGCACAATGCTTTCCCCCTATGACGTCACCGACCACGACCCTATGACGTACCATATTACGTCACCGACCACGCCCCCTTTATTAATATTTAATGTTAATAAAGGGGGCGTGGTCAGCTACGTCATAGGGAGTATGGTGAATGCTTACATCCTGTGACGTCACCGACCACGCCCCTTTATTAATATTTAATATTATAAAGGGGCGTGGTCGGTGACGTCATGGGGCAAGGTCGCCGCATACGCTGTATGACGTCACCGACCACGCCCCCTTTTTTAATGTTTAATATTAATAAAGGGGCGTGGTCAGTTACGTCATATGGGGGAAAGCACTGTGCGTGGGGGACGGTATAGTAGGACTATACTACTACAGTTAACAATTCAGAAACGGAATTTAGCTTAATCACAAACATTGTGCATTCCTTAATTGGACTGTAGGAGCTTTCGAAAAAAAAGAGAAAATTTATTCACAACTCGTAATAAAGATATATTCATAATAATATATAAATATAAAGATGTATTAATCATAATAAAGATAACATTAAGACTGATAAATATGATAACATTTAAACATTCCTGATGTTGTAAATAAACTTCTGCACTGATCGGTTGAATATTTTCAATCAGATTACAAGTTGTTCAGCAGCTTTTGGTCTTCATACCAAATGCACGAGATGATCTTCGTGAAAAAACGACAACTTTTCGTTCTGGATGCTGATTTACAAATTTCGCACCCATTCTGAGCATAAGGAGAGGAGTGAGGTGACAAGGGAGAGGAGTGAGGTGGCAAGGGAGAGGAGTGAGGTGGCAAGGGAGAAGAGTGAGGTGGCAAGGGAGAAGAGTGAGGTGGCAAGAGAGAGGAGTGAGGTGACAAGGGAGAAGAGTGAGGTGGCAAGGGAGACGAGTGAAGGGCAAGAGAGAGGAGTGAGGTGACAAGTGAGAGGAGTGAGGTGACAAGGGAGAGGAGTGAGGTGACAAGAGAGAGGAGTGAGGTGACAAGGAAGAGGAGTGAGTTGACAAGGGAGAGGAGTGAGGTGACAAGGGAGAGGAGTGAGGTGACATGGGAGAGGAGTGAGGTGACAAGAGAGAGGAGTGATGTGACAAGGGAGAGGAGTGAGGTGACAAGGAAGAGGAGTGAGGTGGCAAGGGAGAGGAGTGAGGTGACAAGGGAGAGGAGTGAGGTGACATGGGAGAGGAGTGAGGTGACAAGAGAGAGGAGCGATGTGACAAGGGAGAGGAGTGAGGTGACAAGGAAGAGGAGTGAGGTGGCAAGGGAGAGGAGTGAGGTGGCAAGGGAGAGGAGTGAGGTGACATGGGAGAGGAGTGAGGTGGCAAGAGAGAGGAGTGAGGTGACAAGGGAGAGGAGTGAAGTGACAAGGGAAAGGAATGAGGTGAAAGGGAGAGGAGTGAAGTGGCAAGGGAGAGGAGTGAGGTGACAAGGGAGAGGAGTGAAGTGACAAGGGAGAGGAGTGAGGTGACAAGGAAGAGGAGTGAGGTGGCAAGGGAGAGGAGTAAGGTGGAAAGGGAGAGGAGTGAGGTGGCAAGGGAGAGGAGTGAGGTGACATGGTAGAGGAGTGAGGTGGCAAGAGAGAGGAGTGAGGTGAAAAGGGAGAGGAGTGAGGTGACAAGTGAGAGGAGTGAGGTGACAAGGGAGAGGAGTGAAGTGGCAAGGGAGAGGAGTGAGGTAAGAAGGGAGAGGAGTGAGGTGGCAAGGGAGAGGTGTGAGGTAAGAAGGGAGAGGAGTGAGGTGGCAAGGGAGAGGTGTGAAGTGGTGACGAATTGTCAAGGGAGAGGTGTGAAGTGGTGACGGATCGGAAAGGGAGAGGAGTGAAGTGGTGACGGATCGGCAAGGGTGAGGAGTGAAGTGATGACGGATTGGCAAGGGAGAGGACTGAAGTGGTAATGGATCGGCAAGGGAGAGGAGTGAAGTGGTGACAGATTGGCAAGGGAGAGGAGTGAAGTGGTGACGGATTGGCAAGAGTGAGGAGTGAAGTGGTGACGGATTGGCAAGGGTGAGGAGTGAAGTGGTGACGGATTGGCGAGGGAGAGGAGTGAATTGTTGACGGATTGGCAAGGGAGAGGAGTGAAGTGGTGACGGATTGGCAAGGGAGAGGAGTGAAGTGGTGACGGATTGGCAAGGGAGAGGAGTGAAGTGGCGACGGATTGGCAAGGGAGAGGAGTGATGTGATGACGGATTGGCAAGGGAGATGAGTGAAGTGGTGACGGATTGGCAAGGGAGAGGAGTGAAGTGGTGATGGATTGGCAAGGGAGAGGAGTGAAGTGGTGACAGATTGACAAGGGAGAGGAGTGAAGTGGTGACGGATTGGCAAGGGAGAGGAGTGAAGTGGTGACGGATTGGCAAGGGAGAGGAGTGAAGTGGTGACGGATTGGCAAGGGAGAGGAGTGAAATGGTGACGGATTGGCAAGGTAGAGGAGTGAAGTGGTGACGGATTGGCAAGGGAGAGGAGTGAAGTGGTGACGGATTGGCAAGGGAGAGGAGTGAAGTGGCGACGGATTGGCAAGGGAGAGGAGTGATGTGATGACGGATTGGCAAGGGAGAGGATTGAAGTGGTGACGGATTGGCAAGGGAGAGGAGTGAAGTGGTGACAGATTGGCAAGGGAGAGGAGTGAAGTGGTGACGAATTGGCAAGGGAGAGGAGTGAAGTGGTGACGGATTGGCAAGGGTGAGGAGTGAAGTGGTGACGGATTGGCAAGGGAGAGGAGTGAGGTGGTGTCGGATTGGCAAGGGAGAGGAATGAAGTGGTGACGGATTGGCAAGGGTGAGGAGTGAAGTGGTGACGGATTGGCAAGGGAGAGGAGTGAAGTGGTGTCGGATTGGCAAGGGAGAGGAGTGAAGTGGTGACGGATTGGCAAGGGTGAGGAGTGAAGTGATGACGGATTGGCAAGGGAGAGGAGTGAAGTGGTGACGGATCGGCAAGGGTGAGGAATGAAGTGGTGACGGATTGGCAAGGGAGAGGAGTGAAGTGATGACGGATTGGCAAGGGAGAGGACTGAAGTGGTAATGGATCGGCAAGGGAGAGGAGTGAAGTGGTGACAGATTGGCAAGGGAGAGGAGTGAAGTGGTGACGGATTGGCAAGAGTGAGGAGTGAAGTGCTGACGGATTGGCAAGGGTGAGGAGTGAAGTGGTGACGGATTGGCAAGGGAGAGGAGTGAAGTGGTGACGGATTGGCAAGGGAGAGGAGTGAAGTGGTGACGGATTGGCAAGGGAGATGATTGAAGTGGTGACGGATTGGCAAGGGAGAGGAGTGAATTGTTGACGGATTGGCAAGGGAGAGGAGTGAAGTGGTGACGGATTGGCAAGGGAGAGGAGTGAAGTGGTGACGGATTGGCAAGGGAGAGGAGTGAAGTGGCGACGGATTGGCAAGGGAGAGGAGTGAAGTGGCGACGGATTGGCAAGGGAGAGGAGTGATGTGATGACGGATTGGCAAGGGAGAGGAGTGAAGTGGTGACGGATTGGCAAGGGAGAGGAGTGAAGTGGTGATGGATTGGCAAGGGAGAGGAGTGAAGTGGTGACAGATTGACAAGGGAGAGGAGTGAAGTGGTGACGGATTGGCAAGGGAGAGGAGTGAAGTGGTGACGGATTGGCAAGGGAGAGGAGTGAAGTGGTGACGGATTGGCAAGGGAGAGGAGTGAAATGGTGACGGATTGGCAAGGTAGAGGAATGAAGTGGTGACGGATTGGCAAGGGAGAGGAGTGAAGTGGTGACGAATTGGCAAGGGAGAGGAGTGAAGTGGCGACGGATTGGCAAGGGAGAGGAGTGATGTGATGACGGATTGGCAAGGGAGAGGATTGAAGTGGTGACGGATTGGCAAGGGAGAGGAGTGAAGTGGTGACAGATTGGCAAGGGAGAGGAGTGAAGTGGTGACGAATTGGCAAGGGAGAGGAGTGAAGTGGTGACGGATTGGCAAGGGAGAGGAATGAAGTGGTGACGGATTGGCAAGGGAGAGGAGTGAAGTGGTGACGGATTGGCAAGGGAGAGGAGTGAAGTGGTGACGGATTGGCAAGGGAGAGGAGTGAAGTAGTGACGGATTGGCAAGGGAGAGGAGCGAAGTGGTGACGGATTGGCAAGGGAGAGGAGTGAAGTGGTGACGGATTGGCAAGGGAGAGGAGTGAAGTGGTGACGGATTGGCAAGGGAGAGGAGTGAAGTGGTGACGGATTGGCAAGGGAGAGGGGTTTAGTGGTGACGGATTGGCAAGGGAGAGGAGTGAAGTTGTGACGGATTGGGAAGGGAGAGGAGTGAAGTGGTGACGGATTGTCACGGGAGAGGAGTGAAGTTGTGACGGATTGGCAAGGGAGAGGAGTGAAGTGGTGACGGATTGGCAAGGGTGAGTAGTGAAGTGGTGACGGATTGGCAAGGTAGAGGAGTGAAGTGGTGACGGATTAGCAAGGGAGAGGTGTGAAGTAGTGACGGATTGGCAAGGGAGAGGAGTGAAGTGGTGACGGATTGGCAAGGGACAGGGGTGAAGTGGTGACAGATTGGCAAGGGAGAGGAGTGAAGTGGTGACAGATTGGCAAGGGAGAGGAGTGAAGTGGTGACGAATTGGCAAGGGAGAGGAGTGAAGTGGTGACGGATTGGCAAGGGAGAGGAATGAAGTGGTGACGGATTGGCAAGGGAGAGGAGTGAAGTGGTGACGGATTGGCAAGGGAGAGGAGTGAAGTGGTGACGGATTGGCAAGGGAGAGGAGTGAAGTGGTGACGGATTGGCAAGGGAGAGGTGTGAAGTGGTGACGGATTCGAAAGGGATAGGAGTGAAGTGGTGACGGATTGGCAAGGGAGAGGGGTGAAGTGGTGACAGATTAGCAAGGGAGAGGAGTGAAGTTGTGACGGATTGGCAAGGGAGAGGAGTGAAGTTGTGACGGATTGGCAAGGGAGAGGAGTGAAGTGGTGACGATTGGCAAGGGAGAGGAGTGAAGTGGTGACGGATTGGCAAGGGAGAGGTGTGAAGTGGTGACGGATTGGCAAGGGAGAGGGGAGAAGTTGTGATGGATTGGCAAGGGAGAGGAGTGAAGTGGTGACGGATTGGCAAGGGAGAGGAGTGAAGTCGTGACGGATTGGCAAGGGAGAGGAGTGAAGTTGTGACGGATTGGCAAGGGAGAGGAGTGAAGTGGTGACGGATTGGCAAGGGAGAGGTGTGAAGTGGTGACGGATTGGCAAGGGAGAGGGGTGAAGTTGTGACGGATTGGCAAGGGAGAGGAGTGAAGTGGTGACGGATTGGCAAGGGAGAGGGGTGAAGTGGTGACAGATTGGCAAGGGAGAGGAATGAAGTGGTGACGTATTGGCAAGGGAGAGGAGTGAAGTGGTGACGGATTGGCAAGGGAGAGGAGTGAAGTGGTGAAGGATTGGCAAGGGAGAGGTGTGAAGTGGTGACGGATTGGCAAGGGAGAGGAGTGAAGTTGTGACGGATTGGCAAGGGAGAGGAGTGAAGTGGTGACAGATTGGGAAGGGAGAGGAGTGAAGTGGTGACGGATTGTCAAGGGAGAGGAGTGAAGTGGTGACGGATTGTCAAGGGAGAGGTGTGAAGTGGTGACGGATTGGCAAGGGAGAGGGGTGAAGTGGTGACGGATTGGCAAGGGAGAGGTGTGAAGTGGTGACGGATTGGCAAGGGTGAGTAGTGAAGTGGTGACGGATTGGCAAGGGAGAGGAGTGAAATGGTGACGGATTGGCAAGGTAGAGGAATGAAGTGGTGACGGATTGGCAAGGGAGAGGAGTGAAGTGGTGACGAATTGGCAAGGGAGAGGAGTGAAGTGGCGACGGATTGGCAAGGGAGAGGAGTGATGTGATGACGGATTGGCAAGGGAGAGGATTGAAGTGGTGACGGATTGGCAAGGGAGAGGAGTGAAGTGGTGACAGATTGGCAAGGGAGAGGAGTGAAGTGGTGACGAATTGGCAAGGGAGAGGAGTGAAGTGGTGACGGATTGGCAAGGGAGAGGAATGAAGTGGTGACGGATTGGCAAGGGAGAGGAGTGAAGTGGTGACGGATTGGCAAGGGAGAGGAGTGAAGTGGTGACGGATTGGCAAGGGAGAGGAGTGAAGTAGTGACGGATTGGCAAGGGAGAGGAGCGAAGTGGTGACGGATTGGCAAGGGAGAGGAGTGAAGTGGTGACGGATTGGCAAGGGAGAGGAGTGAAGTTGTGACGAATTGGCAAGGGAGAGGAGTGAAGTGGTGACGGATTGGCAAGGGAGAGGAGTGAAGTGGTGACGGATTGGCAAGGGAGAGGGGTTTAGTGGTGACGGATTGGCAAGGGAGAGGAGTGAAGTTGTGACGGATTGGGAAGGGAGAGGAGTGAAGTGGTGACGGATTGTCACGGGAGAGGAGTGAAGTTGTGACGGATTGGCAAGGGAGAGGAGTGAAGTGGTGACGGATTGGCAAGGGTGAGTAGTGAAGTGGTGACGGATTGGCAAGGTAGAGGAGTGAAGTGGTGACGGATTAGCAAGGGAGAGGTGTGAAGTAGTGACGGATTGGCAAGGGAGAGGAGTGAAGTGGTGACGGATTGGCAAGGGACAGGGGTGAAGTGGTGACAGATTGGCAAGGGAGAGGAGTGAAGTGGTGACAGATTGGCAAGGGAGAGGAGTGAAGTGGTGACAGATTGGCAAGGGAGAGGAGTGAAGTGGTGACGAATTGGCAAGGGAGAGGAGTGAAGTGGTGACGGATTGGCAAGGGAGAGGAATGAAGTGGTGACGGATTGGCAAGGGAGAGGAGTGAAGTGGTGACGGATTGGCAAGGGAGAGGAGTGAAGTGGTGACGGATTGGCAAGGGAGAGGAGTGAAGTGGTGACGGATTGGCAAGGGAGAGGTGTGAAGTGGTGACGGATTCGAAAGGGATAGGAGTGAAGTGGTGACGGATTGGCAAGGGAGAGGGGTGAAGTGGTGACAGATTAGCAAGGGAGAGGAGTGAAGTTGTGACGGATTGGCAAGGGAGAGGAGTGAAGTTGTGACGGATTGGCAAGGGAGAGGAGTGAAGTGGTGACGATTGGCAAGGGAGAGGAGTGAAGTGGTGACGGATTGGCAAGGGAGAGGTGTGAAGTGGTGACGGATTGGCAAGGGAGAGGGGAGAAGTTGTGATGGATTGGCAAGGGAGAGGAGTGAAGTGGTGACGGATTGGCAAGGGAGAGGAGTGAAGTCGTGACGGATTGGCAAGGGAGAGGAGTGAAGTTGTGACGGATTGGCAAGGGAGAGGAGTGAAGTGGTGACGGATTGGCAAGGGAGAGGTGTGAAGTGGTGACGGATTGGCAAGGGAGAGGGGTGAAGTTGTGACGGATTGGCAAGGGAGAGGAGTGAAGTGGTGACGGATTGGCAAGGGAGAGGGGTGAAGTGGTGACAGATTGGCAAGGGAGAGGAATGAAGTGGTGACGTATTGGCAAGGGAGAGGAGTGAAGTGGTGACGGATTGGCAAGGGAGAGGAGTGAAGTGGTGACGGATTGGCAAGGGAGAGGTGTGAAGTGGTGACGGATTGGCAAGGGAGAGGAGTGAAGTTGTGACGGATTGGCAAGGGAGAGGAGTGAAGTGGTGACAGATTGGGAAGGGAGAGGAGTGAAGTGGTGACGGATTGTCAAGGGAGAGGAGTGAAGTGGTGACGGATTGTCAAGGGAGAGGTGTGAAGTGGTGACGGATTGGCAAGGGAGAGGGGTGAAGTGGTGACGGATTGGCAAGGGAGAGGTGTGAAGTGGTGACGGATTGGCAAGGGTGAGTAGTGAAGTGGTGACGGATTGACAAGGGAGAGGAGTGAAGTGGTGACGTATTGGCAAGGGAGAGGAGTGAAGTTGTGACGGATTGGCAAGGGAGAGGGGAGAAGTTGTGATGGATTGGCAAGGGAGAGGAGTGAAGTGGTGACGGATTGGCAAGGGAGAGGAGTGAAGTCGTGACGGATTGGCAAGGGAGAGGAGTGAAGTTGTGACGGATTGGCAAGGGAGAGGAGTGAAGTGGTGACGGATTGGCAAGGGAGAGGTGTGAAGTGGTGACGGATTGGCAAGGGAGAGGGGTGAAGTTGTGACGGATTGGCAAGGGAGAGGAGTGAAGTGGTGACGGATTGGCAAGGGAGAGGGGTGAAGTGGTGACAGATTGGCAAGGGAGAGGAATGAAGTGGTGACGTATTGGCAAGGGAGAGGAGTGAAGTGGTGACGGATTGGCAAGGGAGAGGAGTGAAGTGGTGACGGATTGGCAAGGGAGAGGTGTGAAGTGGTGACGGATTGGCAAGGGAGAGGAGTGAAGTTGTGACGGATTGGCAAGGGAGAGGAGTGAAGTGGTGACAGATTGGGAAGGGAGAGGAGTGAAGTGGTGACGGATTGTCAAGGGAGAGGAGTGAAGTGGTGACGGATTGTCAAGGGAGAGGTGTGAAGTGGTGACGGATTGGCAAGGGAGAGGGGTGAAGTGGTGACGGATTGGCAAGGGAGAGGTGTGAAGTGGTGACGGATTGGCAAGGGTGAGTAGTGAAGTGGTGACGGATTGGCAAGGGAGAGGAGTGAAGTGGTGACGTATTGGCAAGGGAGAGGAGTGAAGTTGTGACGGATTGGCAAGGGAGAGGAGTGAAGTGGTGACGGATTGGCAAGGGAGAGGGGTGAAGTAGTGACGGATTGGCAAGGGAGAGGTGTGAAGTGGTGACGGATTGGCAAGGGTGAGTAGTGAAGTGGTGACGGATTGGCAAGGGTGAGTAGTGAAGTGGTGACGGATTGGCAAGGGAGAGGAGTGAAGTGGTGACGGATTGGCAAGGGAGAGGAGTGAAGTTGTGACGGATTGGCAAGGGAGAGGAGTGAAGTGGTGACGGATTGGCAAGGGAGAGGAGTGAAGTGGTGACGGATTGGCAAGGGAGAGGAGTGAAGTGGTGATGGATTGGCAAGGAGAGGAGTGAAGTGGTGACGGATTGGCAAGGGAGAGGAGTCAAGTGGTGACGGATTGGCAAGGGAGAGGAGTGAAGTTGTGACAGATTGGCAAGGGAGAGGAGTGAAGTGGTGACGGATTGGCAAGGGAGAGGAGTGAAGTGGTGACGGATTGGCAAGGGAGACGAGTGAAGTGATGATGGATAGGCAAGGGAGAGGAGTGAAGTGGTGACGGATTGGCAAGGGAGAGGAGTGAAGTGGTGACAGATTGGAAAGGGAGAGGAGTGAAGTGGTGACGGATTGGCAAGGGTGAGGAGTGAAGTGGTGACAGATTGGCAAGGAGAGGAGTGAAGTGGTGACGGATTGGCAAGGGAGAGGAGTCAAGTGGTGACGGATTGGCAAGGGAGAGGAGTGAAGTTGTGACAGATTGGCAAGGGAGAGGAGTGAAGTGGTGACGGATTGGCAAGGGAGAGGAGTGAAGTGGTGACGGATTGGCAAGGGAGAGGAGTGAAGTGATGATGGATAGGCAAGGGAGAGGAGTGAAGTGGTGACGGATTGGCAAGGGAGAGGAGTGAAGTGGTGACAGATTGGCAAGGGAGAGGAGTGAAGTAGTGACAGATTGGCAAGGGAGAGGAGTGAAGTGGTGACGGATTGGCAAGGGAGAGGAGTGAAGTGGTGACGGATTGGCAAGGGAGAGGAGTGAAGTGGTGACGGATTGGCAAGGGAGAGGTGTGAAGTGGTGACGGATTGGAAAGGGAGAGGAGTGAAGTGGTGACGGATTGGCAAGGGAGAGGAGTGAAGTGGTGACAGATTGGCAAGGGAGAGGAGTGAAGTAGTGACAGATTGGCAAGGGAGAGGAGTGAAGTGGTGACGGATTGGCAAGGGAGAGGAGTGAAGTGGTGACGGATTGGCAAGGGAGAGGAGTGAAGTGATGATGGATAGGCAAGGGAGAGGAGTGAAGTGGTGACGGATTGGCAAGGGAGAGGTGTGAAGTGGTGACGGATTGGCAAGGGAGAGGAGTGAAGTGGTGACGGATTGGCAAGGGAGAGGAGTGAAGTGATGATGGATAGACAAGGGAGAGGAGTGAAGTGATGATGGATAGACAAGGGAGAGGAGTGAAGTGGTGACGGATTGGCAAGGGAGAGGTGTGAAGTGGTGACGGATTGGCAAGGGAGAGGAGTGAAGTGGTGACGGATTGGCAAGGGAGAGGAGTGAAGTGGTGACGGATTGGCAAGGGAGAGGTGTGAAGTGGTGACGGATTGGCAAGGGAGAGGAGTGAAGTGGTGACGGATTGGAAAGGGAGAGGAGTGAAGTAGTGACAGATTGGCAAGGGAGAGGAGTGAAGTGGTGACGGATTAGCAAGGGAGAGGAGTGAAATGGTGATGGAGAGTCGATCAGCTTTTACACCCAATTAATGAGGAACCTATGAGCATTTGAACTCTGATGTCACGACCACAAAATGAAGTGTCGATTACCTATTAAAATTTATATTTAAAATTATAAATTATTATTTAAAATGCATAAATGGCAAAAATTTATAAAAGAGTCTCTACAGAATACCATGCGATAAAAATACCGACACATCGTTTAAACTAAATATGACAGAAAAACGGAATTCCATTTCGGATCGAGCCTATAGATCTGTAAAATATTTTTCATAAATAATGGATAAAATATATTCAGTATTTAACACATTGCTTTTGCAGTTCGAAAATCGAAAGAGGAAGCAATGCATTATTGACGATATTAATAGGCGTATCCATGGAAACTGCTAACACATCAACAGAAAACAAAATAGATCGTTTCCAATATAGAATAAGGCAAGATGAGGATTCGAACCCTGCTTCCATCTTGAGAGTGACCACGACTCAAGCCAAGGTTGTGTTGTTTTACCTCTGAACGGCACTTTTTTGCACACCATGGGCTAAATGGCCAGGTGTCAAGGACCCCGAAGGCTCAGAGAAGGTTGGGGGAGGGGACCCACTGGAACAGCTGTTGGGAGACAGATGGTAGCCTCCCGACAAGACCATCCAGCGTGTTCTTTAACGTGCACATGGTATGGCTCTCCCGCACACGGGACCACGGCTTAACGTCCCATCCGAGGGGCTTTGGCTGTGTTGGGTTGTTTTACCTCTGAGCGGCACTTTTTTGCACACCATGGGCTAAATGGCCAGGTCACAAGGACCCCGAAGGCTCAGAGAAGGTTGGGGGAGTGGACCCACTGGAACAGCTGTTGGGAGACAGATGGTTGCCTCCCGTCAAGGCCATCCAGCGTGTTCTTTAATGTGCAGAGAGTATGGCTCTCCCGCACACGGGACCACGGCTTAACATCCCATCCGAGGGGCGGTGGCCTTTCCAAGCCCATAAGTGTCCCTTACTGACCGTGGTCTGGGCGGGGAATTTTGCAGAGATAAATCTCAACGCTGACCCAGCGGGGACTCGAACCTGGGAACTGCAGATTACGAGCCTGGCGCTGTACCGACTGAGCCACCCCCGCCCAAATTATAGGTGGCGTGACAGTAAGTAACTACGTCACAGCTGAGCGGTAACATAAAAAAGGTGTTTTGGTAAGATTTCATATCCAATGTTAGCCGATTTTAATTGCGTTACCGTTTGTGGGTGTGTTTGCATTCTTAATAACCTAACTCCATAATTTTCTAACAAAAAATATTGCATTTATATCTTATTTTTTATTTCTAACACTACGCTTTCGAACTGTTCATTTAACAAGACTGATAAAAGACTAAAATTACTAATATTAATATTTTTTTATTGATGTTGTAATTCGAGTTTTTCTTACTTTCGTGGCACTTTTCAACTCTTCAATCATGGCTTTGATTTCTGAAACATCTTTTCCTGTAGAAAAAAATATTCCAACAATTAACAGAAATAAAAATTTTACTGATCAGATAAACACGTAAAAAAAATCCTAATTTTTTTCATGGCGTATTTTGCTTACATTCCAGGTAATTGTTGTGGAAATATAATTCCAATTGTAATCAATGAGGATGAGAGAAGGGTCTATAAATAATAATAATTATTAATAATTATAATTAATTATTATTTATTAATTATTATTATTAATTAATTAATAATAATAATTAATAAATAATAATAAAATAATGATAAGGGGTGTCTTGGCCTGATTTTACCCCACACAACCATAAAATGTCCATTAGATATCTTAGATGACTCGTGGATATCCATTAGTCGTCTTAGATATCTTAGATGACTCATGGATATCCATTAGTCGTCTTAGATATCTTAGATGACTCATGGATATCCATTGGTCCTCTTAGATATCTTAGATGACTCATGGATATCCATTAGTCGTCTTAGATATCTTAGATGACTCATGGATATCCATTAGTCGTCTTCGATATCTTAGATGACTCATGGATATCCATTGGTCGTCTCATATATCTTAGATGACTCATGGATATCCATTAGTCGTCTTAGATATCTTAGATGACTCATGGATATCCAGTAATCGTCTTAGATATCTTCTAGATATATTCAGGATATTGTGGTTGTGTGGATGTTTTATTTCCTGCATTTATGATATTCCTATAAATATAAAAATACTATTTTTTAATTTTTTTATTATTCATTCTAAATACACTGAATTATTTAGCGTACTAATGATTATGTTCTAAAAATGTTTGAAACGCGACCTGGTGAGTTTTATGTTCCAGACTGTGTTTTTTTTTTTGGCATCGGATGATTTGTAGAGCCATTGGCTTTAGAAGGTAATTGACTAGTTACGAGAGTTTCTCATAGATGGCAGCACCATATTTATTAATTGGAAATTATTCTAATTTTGTAAAATAACAGCTCTAATGAAATCTTGTAAATGATCTTTTTAAGAATTATTATATATTAAGAATTATTATATACTAAAAATAATATTATATAATATATTAAGAATTATTTTATATATTTCTTTTTCAGGACGTAAACGAAAAATTATTTTTCATTTGCATAGTCACGATATTGCTACGACAATGTTTTAAAGCTTTTTTTTTTTAATATATTGACGTTTCATGAAATTGCTTTCATTCCTAACATTTTTTTCGTATGAATATATTATTAGATTCGTTTACGTTTTTCGTTATTCCGTATAAAATTCTTCAATTATAAGTTTATGCAAATTAGCACGGAAGTCCCAGGATCTGGATGAAAAAAAATCCTAAAATGCATGACATGGATTCCGTTACTTCTAGGGAAGGTTGTTGTTACCGAAAAGTGAGCAGTGTAGTATAAAGAAGGTGAACAGTGAAGGTTAAAGAAAATGTACAGTACGGGTTAAAGAAGGTGAGCTGCGTAGATTAAAGGAAGTGAACAGGGTAGGTTAAAGAAAGTGAGAAGTGTGGATTAAAGGAAGTGAACATTGTAGATTACAGAAAGTGAGCATTGTAGATTAAAGAGTGTTGGAAATGTAGATTAAAGAAAGTGAGAAGTGTGGATTAAAGGAAGTGAACATTGTAGATTACAGAAAGTGAGCATTGTAGATTAAAGCGTGTTGGAAATGTAGATTAAAGAAAGTGAGAAGTGTGGATTAAAGGAAGTGAACATTGTAGATTACAGAAAGTGAGCATTGTAGATTAAAGAGTGTTGGAAATGTAGATTAAAGAAAGTGAGAAGTGTATTAAAGAAAGTGAGCAGCGTAGATTAAAGAAAGTGAGAAGTGTGGATTAAAGGAAGTGAACAGTGAGGATTATAGAAAGTGAGCAGTGTATATTAGGAAAGTGAGCAGTAGAGATTAGAGAAAGTGAATGGTGTAGATTAAGTAATTGAGCACCGTAGATTAAGAAAGTGAGCCATTTAAATTAAGAAAGTGAACAGCGTAGATTGGAGGAAGTGAGCAGTGGGAATTAGAGAAAGTTAGCAGTGTAAGTTAAAGAAAGTGAGCAGTGTATATCAAAGGAATTGATCGGTTCATGTTACAGAAAGTGAGCAGTGTGTATTAAAGGAAATGATCAGTGCATGTTACAGAAAGTGAGCAGCATATGTTAAAGAAAGTAAGCGGTACAGATTAAAAAAAGTGAGCAGCATATGTTAAAGAAAGTAAGCGGTACAGATTAAAAAAAGTGAGCAGCATATGTTAAAGAAAGTAAGCGGTACAGATTAAAAAAAGTGAGCAGCATATGTTAAAGAAAGTAAGCGATACAGATTAAAAAAAGTGAGCAGCATATGTTAAAGAAAGTAAGCGGTACAGATTAAAAAAAGTGAGCAGCATATGTTAAAGAAAGTAAGCGGTACAGATTAAAAAAAGTGAGCAGCATATGTTAAAGAAAGTAAGCGGTACAGATTAAAAAAAGTGAGCAGCATATGTTAAAGAAAGTAAGCGATACAGATTAAAAAAAGTGAGCAGCATATGTTAAAGAAAGTAAGCGGTACAGATTAAAAAAAGTGAGCAGCATATGTTAAAGAAAGTAAGCGGTACAGATTAAAAAAGTGAGCAGCATATGTTAAAGAAAGTAAGCGATACAGATTAAAAAAAGTGAGCAGCATATGTTAAAGAAAGTAAGCGGTACAGATTAAAAAAAGTGAGCAGCATATGTTAAAGAAAGTAAGCGGTACAGATTAAAAAAAGTGAGCAGCATATGTTAAAGAAAGTAAGCGGTACAGATTAAAAAAAGTGAGCAGCATATGTTAAAGAAAGTAAGCGATACAGATTAAAAAAAGTGAGCAGCATATGTTAAAGAAAGTAAGCGGTACAGATTAAAAAAAGTGAGCAGCATATGTTAAAGAAAGTAAGCGGTACAGATTACAAAAAGTGAGCAGCGTAGATCAAAGAAAGTGAGCAGTGACAATTAAGATGATGAACGTTGCAGATTAAGAAACTGAACAGTGGAGATTATAAGAAGTGAGCAGTGTGTATTAGGAAAGTGAGAAGTGGAGATTAGAGAAAGTGAATGGTGTACATTAAGAAATTGAGCACGGTAGATTAAGAAAGTGATCCATGTAAATTAAGAAAATGAACGGTGTAGATTACAGGAAGTGAGAAGTGTGGATTAGAGAAAGTGAGCAGTGTAGGTTAAAAAAAAGTGAGCAGTGTATATCAAAGGAATTCATCAGTTCATGTTGCAGAAAGCGAGAAGCGTAGGTTAAAGAAAGTAAGTGGTACAGATTAAAGAAAGTGAGCAGCGTAGATTGAAGAAAGTGAGTAGTGTATGTTAAAGAAAGTGAACAGCGTATATTAAAGAAGGTGAGTGATGCAGGTTAAAGAAAGTGAGCAGCGTATATTAAAGAAAGTGAACATCGTATATTAAAGAAGGTGAGTCATGCAGGTTAAAGAAAGTGAGCATCGTAGATTGAAGAAAGTGAACAGCGTATATTAAAGAAGGTGAGTGATGCAGGTTAAAGAAGGTGAACAGCGTAGATTAAAAAAAGTGAGCAGTGTAGATTAAGGAAAGTGAGCAGTTTAGATTATAGAAATCGAATCCGGACCTTCAAATCTGGTTAGCAGCAAAGGATAATTCCATTTCTATGTGTTAGATGGATGTTTAATGAACTCTTTGGATCGCATCACAGGTCTTTGGTGAGGCAGGATCTTCGTCTCGACGAAGAATGCAAGATCACTTCCTTGGTTGTGATAAGTGACCACTTCGTCATCGTTGCTGTGGAAGCAAAGGAAGGTGAATCGTCATTCAGCATCAGATCGTCGTCCTCTAGTGACTCTGGATTGAGGTGATCACCAGTTGGCTGTCATTATACCAGAAACGCCACTTCCCAAAAAAAGTGTGTTTTTTTTAGTTCCAGTGGGAGAACTACCGATGGGGAAGCGCCAGTATAACGTGATCAGTGTCTGCACGAGGCTGCTCTGCGACGGAGAGACAGACAAGCACACAGACTGCCTCACTTATCCCGTTCCAATGGCGATCATTTTTTACACTTGCACGACACTTCTTCTGATTTTCACCTTTTCAGCGCAGTGGATTTCTTATTTTTTCTCAACAATCTACAAAAAGGTTCGTATTAAAAATCTCCTAACTACATAAATGATTTTTTAATAAGTAATTTTAATCCACCTCTGCTGTCTTCCCTGCAGAGCAATCCGTTGTCCACGTGGAATCCTTCCTGAGAACTTCTCAGCATCGTGTCCACACTGAAAGCCCTTTGTGCTTGAAGACTTGTCTTCATCCTGAAACAAGAAATAAAAAAATAATAAATATCAAATGAAATAAATGAAAAATTTAACCTCTTCATTACTTCTATTTTTAAATAACATCATCGACTTTCCTGTTATCCTCTTTATAAAGAGTTCAAGCTTCATTACAAGAGCAAATTTTTGAGAAAACCAAATTGAAATTTGTGAGAAATAATCATTTAAGAACTTTTAAAGATTTAATTCATGGATCCGTGATCATCAGGAGCCTCAGCATCATTTCTCATCACCTGAATTGATACCGACCATCTCCTACCACGAGCATCAGAAAATGTTACCTAATATCAGAATATATTTAAAAGAAAATGTTACCTAATATCAGAATATATTGAAATACAATTTGAAAGGAAATTCAGATCATTAGCATAGTCTAAGTCAAAGATCTTCAGAACTCTAAACCAATAATTTTCTAATGTAACGAATAAGGGCATCTGGTTTTAACAACGATTTTAAACGAACAATAGAAACATTCTCAAATCAATCAAACAAAAGAAATATTGTTTAGAACTATGAGCAAAATTTCGCAGATGTTACAGGTTATATACGTCATTTCCTATATGACGTGCATATGCTTCTTTCTCTACACGTCATTTCCTATATGATGTGTATATGCTTCCTTCTATAGACGTCATTTCCTATATGACGTGTATATGCTTCCTTGTATACACGTCATTTCCTATATGATGTGTATATACTTTCTTCAATACACGTCATTTCCTATATGACGAGTATGTGCTTCTTTCTCTACACGTCATTTCCTATATGATGTGTATATGCTTCCTTCTATAGACGTCATTTCCTATATGACGTGTATATGCTTCCTTGTATACACGTCATTTCCTATATGATGTGTATATACTTTCTTCAATACACGTCATTTCCTATATGACGAGTATATGCTTCCTGGTATACACATCATTTCCTATATCACGTGTATATGCTTCCTTGCGTACACGTCATTTTCCTATATGACGTGCATATGCTTCCTTGTGTACACGTCATTTCCTATATGACATGTATATGCTTCCTTCTAACACGTCATTTCCTATGTGACGTGTATATGCTTCCTTCTATAGACGTCATTTCCTATATGACGTGTATATGCTTCCTTGTATACACGTCATTTCCTATATGACGTGTATATACTTCCTTCGATATGCGTCATTTCCTATATGACGAGTATATGCTTCCTTCTATACACGTCATTTCCTATATCACGTGTATATGCTTCCTTCTATACACGTCATTTCCTATATCACGTGTATATGCTTCCTTGTGTACACGTCATTTCCTATATCACGTGTGTATGCTTCTTTGTGTACACGTCATTTCTTATGTGACATGTATATGCTTCCTTCTATACACGTCATTTCCTATATGACGTGCATATGCTTCTTTGTGCACACGTCATTTCCTATATGACGTGAATATGCTTCCTGGTATGCACATCATTCCTATATGACGTGAATATGCTTCTTTGTATACAGTCATTTCCTATATGACGTGTATATACTTCCTTCAATATACGTCATTTCCTATATGACGAGTATATGCTTCCTGGTATACACATCATTTCCTATATCACATGTATATGCTTCCTTTTATACACGTCATTTCCTATGTCACATGTATATGCTTCCTTGTATACACATCATTCCTATATCACGTGTATATGCTTCCTTGCGTACACGTCATTTTCCTATATGACGCGTATATGCTTCTTAGTGTGTTCCTTCTAACACGTCATTTCCTATGTGACGTGTATATGCTTCCTTGTGTACACGTCATTTCCTATATGACGTGTATATGCTTCCTTGTATACACGTCATTTCCTATATGACGTGCATATACTTCCTTCTATATACGTCATTTCCTATATGACGAGTATATGCTTCCTTCTATACATGTCATTTCCTATATCACGTATATATGCTTCCTTCTATACACGTCATTTCCTATATCACGTGTATATGCTTCCTTGTGTACACGTCATTTCCTATATGACGTGTGTATGCTTCTTTGTGTACACGTCATTTCCTATATGACATGTATATGCTTCCTTCTATACACGTCATTTCCTATATCACGTGCATATGCTTCTTTGTGTACACGTCATATCCTATATGACGTGAATATGCTTCCTGGTATGCACATCATTCCTATATGATGCGAATATGCTTCCTGGTATACACGTCATTCGTATATGACGCATATATGCTTCCTTGGTCTACACGTTCCTCGAATCTGTGATGCATCGAACTCGTTTCCGATGCTGTAAGACGTTCAACTGAGGACTCTGTCTCAGACCCATTGCACTGTTGTCCCCAGCACATGGCACATTGCAGAAAATATGGCTCAATGATCACTAGGATGCCATTCAAAAAGTTTTGCACTCTTTGCTGCAACTTTTCGCTATTAACGTCGCTGCACGTGTAGGGCATACTTCTTATTAATGTACACAACCTAACCGAAGTAATCCCTTTTTTTTTTTTTGCTACATTGCTATGAACCCAAGGTGAGTCCTCCTTGTGGGGTGACAATTTCAATGACGAGCAGTGTATATTAAAGATGCCCTTTCGTGCGTTCAACAATGCTATCATCCAAATGACAACAAATAACTTTGCAAAAGATCACACACAACTCGAAGAATGAATAAAAAGAAGACCGTAACCGCCTAATCGTGACTTTTCAAAATTTGTCACTGAACCGTCGTCCGCAGGGCATCTTCCATTTCACATTCACCTTAACAGCTGGAAAAAATATTCCTCCAAATTCGCAATTGAATTCAAAACTCTATCCGATATTTAAATCACATCTAGCCACTCATTCAATGATTGATCACCACACTTCCTCTGTAAAAGTAACTTCGAAAACTGAAATTCAAAAATCGAAACTTACCGCTGTTTCGCGTGGCATTCCAAGATGGATTTTGCATCGGGATATTCCACCAAAGCCTGTTGGATAAATTACTCGATTATTACAGTTCGTATTAAATTAACAAATGATAACATTAAAAGTAAAACAAAAAAAACAATAACGCCTCAAGCAGATGCTTGCCACATAGGTCTGACAAGAGCCTGTCAGTTTATATGCCATAGTAGAAGGTCTGTGAGGATGGCAGGACCTCAGCAGAAAAAATTCAAAATGAGAAATACCCCCTCAAGCAGATGCTTGCCACAGAGGTCTGACAGGAGCCTGTCAGTTTATATGCCATAGTAGGTCTGTGAGGATGGCAGAACCTCAGCAGAAAAAATTCAAAATGAAAAATACTCCCTCAAGCAGCTGCTTGCCACAGAGGTCTGACAGGAGCCTGTCAGTTTATATGCCATAGTAGAAGGTCTGAGAGGATGACAGGACCTCAGCAGAAGAAATCCAAAATGAAAAGAACCCCCTCAAGCAGCTGCTTGAGGGGGTACTTTTCAGAGGTCTGACAGGAGGCTGTCAGTTTATATGCCATAGTAGAAGGTCTGTGAGGATGACAGGACCTCAGCAGAAAAAATTCAAAATGAGAAATACCCCCTCAAGCAGATGCTTGCCACAGAGGTCTGACAGGAGCCTGTCAGTTTATATGCCATAGTAGGTCTGTGAGGATGGCAGAACCTCAGCAGAAAAAATTCAAAATGAAAAATACTCCCTCAAGCAGCTGCTTGCCACAGAGGTCTGACAGGAGCCTGTCAGTTTATATGCCATAGTAGAAGGTCTGAGAGGATGGCAGGACCTCAGCAGAAAAAATTCAAAATGAGAAATACCCCCTCAAGCAGATGCTTGCCACAGAGGTCTGACAGGAGCCTGTCAGTTTATATGCCATAGTAGGTCTGTGAGGATGGCAGAACCTCAGCAGAAAAAATTCAAAATGAAAAATACTCCCTCAAGCAGCTGCTTGCCACAGAGGTCTGACAGGAGCCTGTCAGTTTATATGCCATAGTAGAAGGTCTGAGAGGATGACAGGACCTCAGCAGAAGAAATCCAAAATGAAAAGAACCCCCTCAAGCAGCTGCTTGAGGGGGTACTTTTCAGAGGTCTGACAGGAGCCTGTCAGTTTATATGCCATAGTAGAAGGTCTGTGAGGATGACAGGACCTCAGCAGAAAAAATTCAAAATGAAAAATAGCCCCTCAAGTAGCTGCTTGCCACAGAGGTCTGACAGGAGCCTGTCAGTTTATATGCCATAGTAGAAGGTCTGTGAGGATGACAGGACCTCAGCAGAAAAAATTCAAAATGAAAAATAGCCCCTCAAGTAGCTGCTTGCCACAGAGGTCTGACAGGAGCCTGTCAGTTTATATGCCATAGTAGAAGGTCTGAGAGGATGACAGGACCTCAGCAGAAGAAATTCAAAATGAAAAATAGCCCCTCAAGTAGCTGCTTGCCACAGAGGTCTGACAGGAGCCTGTCAGTTTATATGCCATAGTAGAAGGTCTGAGAGGATGACAGGACCTCAGCAGAAGAAATTCAAAATGAAAAATACTCCCTCAAGCAGCTGCTTGCCACAGAGGTTTGACAGGAGCCTGTCAGTTTATATGCCATAGTAGGTCTGTGTGGGTGGCAGGACCTCAGCAGAAAAAATTCAAAATGAAAAATACCCCCTCAAGCAGCTGCTTGCCACAGAGATCTGACAGGAGCCTCTTAATTTATACCCCAGAGTAGAATGGTGTATAAACTGACAAACAAAAATAACTGTACAAACACTGGCAACCTTCGTGTCACGTGACACGAAGGTTGCCAGATCACTAATTTCTAAAAAAAATCGCTGCCAGATATTTTTTCCGAATTTTCGTAATCAACCGTAGTGTTCTGATACTTTTTTGAGAGACTGTACCCGTTAAGAGGAATAGAGGTCTCACTTACCGCCATCAGATCCCTACGTGAGAGGCAGAGAAGTTCTGAATAGCCAATCGAACGAACATCGGCTGTCCTCCTATAAAAAAATAGATCGAATTTATTTAAAATTTTCAATCTTAATACTAACTAAGAAGAACGAGTAACTTTTGCATACAGTCGTATCAGAATAATATGTGATCATATTATTTTGATACGACTGTGTTTGAGAGATATTAAATTGATATATTGGGCATCGTCGAAAATTGTTTTAATTTATTCATGAAATTGAGTTTTTTGAACATCTCTTATTTAAATAATGTTAGTTAATACGATACATTTCCTAATTGGGTAATACTGATTCTTTTAAATGACAACGTTCAGAGCTTGAGTTTTGTAACACATAATATTTAACACACACAGCACTTCCAAAACATTTCCCCCCCCACCCCAAATTGATGAAAACTTCGAAAACCCTTACACAAATTTCAAATTACGCATTTATATTGCAAACAAATTGTTAAAAGATTTGTGATTTAAATTTTTGAAGTAAATTTTCAAAACTAGTAAAAGTTTCGCTTAAATATTTCAGCTACCATAACTCTTTAAATATGACACTAGTCACTGGTATGTCCAGTGACTTTTTTTCTGTGGGGCGGGGTAGCTCAGTCGGTAGCGCGCCAGGCTCGTAATCTGTAGTTCTTTAACTCTTTAAATATGACACTAGTCACTGACATGTCCAGTGACTTTTTTTCTGTGGGGGGGGGGGCTCAGTCGGTAGCGCGCCAGGCTCGTAATCTGTAGTTCCCAGGTTCGAGTCCCAGCTGGGTCAGCATTGAGATTTATATCCGCAAAATTCCCCGCCCTGCCCACGGTCATTAGTGGACACCGATGAGCTTGGAAAGGCCGCCGTCCGTCGGATGGGACGTTAAGCCGTGGCCCCGTGTGTGGGAGAGCCATACACTGTGCACGTTAAAGAACACGCTGGATGGCCTTGACGGGAGGCTACCATCTGTCTCCCAACATCTGTTCCAGTGGGTCCCCTCCCCCAACCTTCTCTGAGCCTTCGGGGTCCATGTGACCTGGCCATTTAGCCCATGGTGTGCAAAAAAAGTGCCGCTCAGAGGTAAAACAATCCAACGTTAAAGAACACGCTGGATGGCCTCGACAGGAGGCTACTATCTGTCTCCCAACAGCTTTTCCAGTGGGTCCCCTCCCCCAACCTTCTCTGAGCCTTCGGGGTCCTTGTGACTTGGCCATTTAGCCCATGGTGTGCAAAAAAGTGCCGCTCAGAGGTAAAACAATACAAGGTTAAAGAACACGCTGGATAGCCTAGACGGGAGCCTACCATCTGTCTCCCAACATCTGTTCCAGTGGGTCCCCTCCCCCAACCTTCTCTGAGCCTTCGGGATCCTTGTGACCTGGCCATTTAGCCCATGGTGTGCAAAAAAGTGCCGCTCAGAGGTAAAACAATCCAACGTTAAAGAACACGCTGGATGACCTTGACGGGAGCCTACCATCTGTCTCCCAACAGCTGTTCCAGTGGGTCCCCTCCCCCAACCTTCTCTGAGCCTTCGGGATCCTTGTGACCTGGCCATTTAGCCCATGGTGTGCAAAAAAGTGCCGCTCAGAGGTAAAACAATCCAACGTTAAAGAACACGCTGGATGACCTTGACGGGACCTACCATCTGTCTCCCAACAGCTGTTCCAGTGGGTCCACTCCCCCAACCTTCTCTGAGTCTTCGGGGTCCATGTGACCTGGCCATTTAGCCCATGGTGTGCAAAAAAGTGCCGCTCAGAGGTAAAACAATCCAACGCCAAAGAACACGGTGGATAGCCTTGACGGGAGGCTACCATCTGTCTCCCAACAGCTGTTCCAGTGGGTCCCCTCCCCCAACCTTCTCTGAGCCTTCGGGGTCCATGTGACCTGGCTATTTAGCCCATAGTGTGCAAAAAAGTGCCGCTCAGAGGTAAAACAATCCAACGTTAAAGAACACGCTGGATGGCCTGGATGGGAGGCTACCATCTGTCTCCCAACAGCTGTTCCAGTGGGTCCCCTCTCCCAACCTTTTCTGAGTCTTCGGGGTCCTTGTGACCTGGCCATTTAGCCCATGGTGTGCAAAAAAGTGCGGCTCAGAGGTAAAACAACCCACAACATTTTCTGTAAAAAGCTTATTTTCAAAGCTAGATAGATTTGAATAATGGCTATTCGTTCACTTAACATGAAAGTGTCCGGACACTTTTTTAAATATAGTACATTGTCGAAAATTGAAATTGAGATATTATTAAAATTTTTTGTATTATCTTCGGCTACATTTTATTATAAAAAAAACTTATTTCACACGATACTGACTTTTGTATTTGAAAGAAAGTTGGGTTGTTTGGGTTGTTTTACCTCTGAGCGGCACTTTCTTGCGCACTATGGGCTAAATGGACAGGTCACATGGACCCCGAAGGCTCAGAGAAGGTTGGAGGAGGGGACCCACTGGAACAGCTGTTGGGAGATAGATGGTAGCCTCCCGTCAAGGCCACCCAGTGTGTTTTTTAACATTGGATTGTTTTACCTCTGAGCGGCACTTTTTTGCACACCGTGGGCTAAATGGCCAGGTCACATGGACCCCGAAGGCTCAGAGACGGTTGTGGGAGGGGACCCATTGGAACAGCTGTTGGGAGACAGATGGTAGCCTCCCGTCAAGGCCACCCAGTGTGTTCTTTAGCATTGGATTGTTTTACCTCTGAGCGGCACTTTTTTGCACACCATGGGCTAAATGGCCAGGTCACAAGGACCCCGAACGCTCAGAGAAGGTTGGGGGAGAGGACCCACTGGAACAGGTGTTGGGAGACAGATGGTAGCCTCCCGTCAAGGTCAAGGTTTACCTCTGAGCGGCACTTTTTTGCACACCATGGGCTAAATAGCCAGGTCACATGGACCCCGAAGGCTCAGAGAAGGTTGGGGGAGGGGACCCACTGGAACAGCTGTTGGGAGACAGATGGTAGCCTCCCGTCAAGGCCATCCAGCGTGTTCTTTAACCTGCACAGGGTATGTCTCTCCCGCACACGGGACCACGGATTAACGTCCCGTCCGACGAACGGCGGCCGTTCCAAGCCCATCGGTGTCCCCTACTGACCGTGGGCAAGGCGGGAAATTTTGCGGAGATAAATCTCAACGCTGACCCAGCTGGGACTCGAACCTGGGAACCACAGATTACGAGCCTGGCGCGCTACCGACTGAGCCACCCCCGCCCCAAAAAGAAAGGTGCATATTGTATGTAAATAGATAAATGAAAATGCATTTATTAAAAATTATTTTCTGATAATACGTATAATTACATGTATTTGAAAATTAATACTTGAATTAGGAATATATGGGTATAATGAAACATTTTGTTCTATGTATTAAAAAAAGATATGTAGAACATTGAAGAATATTATACTTTCCTAAAAAAAAATCGTGAATATTAAATGGCAATATGCCAATAAATCATTGCTCTTGAATATCGACCTTTTTTAATTTGGTATTGTGTATTTGTTATGGCGAATTTTTTAAAAAAAAATGCTAGCAATAGATAAATAATTTTGATTACGTTTCATATTCATTTTTTTTTAAATAGAGTCTCGTGTTTATTTAGCAGAATCACAAAAATCAGGTACAGTCTCTCAAAAAAGTGTCTGACCACTATGGTTGATTACAGAATTCAGGAAAAATATCTGGAGCGTGTGCAGCAACTGTACACGCTCCAGTTACCGTTCACAGCAAACTGGAGCGTGTGCCGTTACGCTCCAGTTTGCTGTGAACGGTAACTGTACACGCTCAATATTTCTGTGAGTGGGCCCACACGATCCAGGTTTAGAAATTAGCGATCTGGCAACCTTCGTGTCAAAAAAAATATCCGAACACTACGGTTGATTACAGAATTGAGAAAAAATATCTGGAGCGTGTACAGCAACTGTACACGCTCCAGTTACCGTTCACAGCAAACTGGAGCGTGTGCAGTTACTGTACACGCTCCAGTTTGCTGTGAACGGTAACTGCACACGCTCAATATTTCTGTGAGTAGGCCCACACGATCCAGGTTTAAAAATTAGTGATCTGGCAACCTTCGTGTCAAAAAAATGTATCCGAACACTATGGTTGATTACAGAATTCAGAAAAAATATCTGGAGCGTATACAGCAATTGTACACGCTCCAGTTTGCTGTGAACGGTAACTGCACGCGCTCAATATTTCTGTGAGTGGGCCCACACGATCCAGGTTTAGAAATTAGCGATCTGGCAACCTTCGTGTCAAAAAAAGTATCCGAACACTACGGTTGATTACAGAATTCAGAAAATAATATCTGGCAACGATTTTTTTTAGAAATAACTGATCTGGCAACCTTCGTGTCACGTGACACGAAGGTTGCCAGATCGCTAATTTCTAAAAAAAAAATCGTTGCCAGATTTTTTTTCCTGAATTCTGTAATCAACCGTAGCGTTCGGATACTTTTTTTTGAGAGACTGTATTCATTCGATACGAATGTTAATAAAATTCCTGTAAATGGATTGAACCCTTGATTTATTAAATATAAACTCACTATACACTCAATTCGAATCATTGTTAAATTACACAGTCGTATCAGAGTAATATCGTAGGTGGTCGTGTTAATCTGATACGACTGTGTTTATTCGTTAATTAATATTCGAAAATAATATTTTCTTTTGATGACGTCACCTGTTTTGAATTCCATCCAATCGCAGCAAGCTGATCTCTCCGAAATAGTTTCCAACGCTCAGAACGGACACCACAATCTCATTATTGGTCACAGGACTTGGAATCAGAACCTGAACAGAATAAATAACACTCTCGTTAACCCTATCAATGTCCAGAACGTATATATCCGTTTTTAGTACGGTCGCTCAGAAAAAGTATCCGAACACTACGGTTGATTACAGAATTCAGAAAAATTATCTGGCAACGATTTTATTTAGAAATTAGTGATCTGGCAACCTCCGTGTCACGTGACACGAAGGTTGATCCTGGATCGTGTGGGCCCACTCACAGAAATATTAAGCGTGTGCAGATACCGTTCATAGCAAACTGGAGCGTGTACAGTAACTGCACACGTTCCAGTTTGCTGTGAACGGTAACTGGAGCGTGTACAGTTGCTGTACACGCTCCACTAATTTCTAAAAAAAAACGTTGCCAGATAATTTTTCTGAATTCTGTAATCAACCGTAGTGTTCGGATACTTTTCTCAGCGACTGTACAATAAAAAAAACAATTTTAAACTATGACATAAACAATTTGTTAAAGTCATCTGTTTGCCATTTCTTAGGAGACATTTCTGGGAGACAGATGGTAGCCTCCCGTCAAGGCCATCCAGCGTGTTCTTTAACGTTGGGTTGTTTTACCTCTGAGCGGCACTTTTTTGCACACCATGGGCTAAATGGCCAGGTCACATGGACCCCGAAGGCTCGGAGAATGTTGGGGGAGGGACCCACTGGAACAGCTGTTGAGAGACAGATGGTAGTCTCCCGTCAAGGCCATCCAGCGTGTTCTTTAACGTTGGATTGTTTTACCTCTGAGCGGCACTTTTTTGCACACCATGGGCTAAATGGCCAGGTCACAAGGACGCCGAAGACTCAGAGAAGGTTGGGGGAGGGGACCCACTGGAACAGCTGTTGGGAGACAGATGGTAGTCTCCCGTCAAGGCCATCCAGCGTGTTCTTTAACGTTGGATTGTTTTACCTCTGAGCGGCACTTTCTTGCACACCATGGGCTAATGGCCAGGTCACAAGGACCCTGAAGGCTCAGAGAAGGTTGGGGGAGGGGACCCACTGGAACAGCTGTTGGGAGACAGATGGTAGCCTCCCGTCAAGGTTATCCAACGTGTTCTTTAACGTGCACAGGGTATGGCTCTCCCGCACACGGGGCCACGGCTTAACGTCCCATCCGACGGACGGCGGCCTTTCCAAGCCCATCGGTGTCCCCTACTGACCGTGGGCAGTGCGGGGAATTTTGCGAGATAAATCTCAACGCTGACCCAGCTGGGACTCGAACCTGGGAACTACAGATTACGAGCCTGGCGCGCTACCGACTGAGCCACCCCCGCCCCATATAACACGGGAAAACTTATTTTAGATAATACATAAAAAAAATGTTTTTTCGTATTAATAAATATTTTGATAAACTTTTTTTTTTCTATTATTATTCAACATTTGGAATCATTTTTTATGAACTTTGCATGAACTTGTTTTTTTATGATATGTGATGATATTATTCTTAGGTAAAAGATTTAAAGATTTTTTAGATGAACTAAAGAGTGCTCACCTCGACTTTTCCATGATTGATGATGAACATCTCTCGCCCTTCAAGTCAACATGTAAAAGAAATAAGAAAACGAAGAACATGTTTGGACACGTTTTAACACTAATAGTCAATTAGCTACAAAAGTGAAAAAATAAATGATTTTTTTTTGTGAGTGACTTTTTCACTTGAGACTTTTGTGCAGACAATTAGCACTTCTAAAATGTTATCAATGATGTAGTTAATTATCATTATTATTAATTAGGTATACATTATATACTATTATATTAGGTATCAATTATTAATTATCTATCAATTAGTTAAAAGGCAATATTATTATTAATTAGGTATACATTATATATTATTATATTAGGTATCAATTATTAATTATCTATCAATTAGTTAAAAGGCAATATTATTATTAATTAGGTATACATTATATATTATTATATTAGGTATCAATTATTAATTATCTATCAATTAGTTAAAAGGCAATATTATTATTAATTAGGTATACATTATATATTATTATATTAGGTATCAATTATTAATTATCTATCAATTAGTTAAAAGGCAATATTATTATTAATTAGGTATACATTATATATTATTATATTAGGTATCAATTATTAATTATCTATCAATTAGTTAAAAGGCAATATTATTATTAATTAGGTATACATTATATATTATTATATTAGGTATCAATTATTAATTATCTATCAATTAGTTAAAAGGCAATATTATTATTGATTAGGTATACATTATATATTATTATATTAGGTATCAATTATTAATTATCTATCAATTAGTTAAAAGGCAATATTATTATTAATTAGGTATACATTATATATTATTATATTAGGTATCAATTATTAATTATCTATCAATTAGTTAAAAGGCAATATTATTATTAATTAGGTATACATTATATATTATTATATTAGGTATCAATTATTAATTATCTATCAATTAGTTAAAAGGCAATATTATTATTAATTAGGTATACATTATATATTATTATATTAGGTATCAATTATTAATTATCTATCAATTAGTTAAAAGGCAATATTATTATTGATTAGGTATACATTATATATTATTATATTAGGTATCAATTATTAATTATCTATCAATTAGTTAAAAGGCAATATTATTATTAATTAGGTATACATTATATATTATTATATTAGGTATCAATTATTAATTATCTATCAATTAGTTAAAAGGCAATATTATTATTAATTAGGTATACATTATATATTATTATATTAGGTATCAATTATTAATTATCTATCAATTAGTTAAAAGGCAATATTATTATTAATTAGGTATACATTATATATTATTATATTAGGTATCAATTATTAATTATCTATCAATTAGTTAAAAGGCAATATTATTATTAATTAGGTATACATTATATATTATTATATTAGGTATCAATTATTAATTATCTATCAATTAGTTAAAAGGCAATATTATTATTAATTAGGTATACATTATATATTATTATATTAGGTATCAATTATTAATTATCTATCAATTAGTTAAAAGGCAATATTATTATTAATTAGGTATACATTATATATTATTATATTAGGTATCAATTATTAATTATCTATCAATTAGTTAAAAGGCAATATTATTATTAATTAGGTATACATTATATATTATTATATTAGGTATCAATTATTAATTATCTATCAATTAGTTAAAAGGCAATATTATTATTAATTAGGTATACATTATATATTATTATATTAGGTATCAATTATTAATTATCTATCAATTAGTTAAAAGGCAATATTATTATTAATTAGGTATACATTATATATTATTATATTAGGTATCAATTATTAATTATCTATCAATTAGTTAAAAGGCAATATTATTATTAATTAGGTATACATTATATATTATTATATTAGGTATCAATTATTAATTATCTATGAATTAGTTAAAAGGCAATATTATTATTAATTAGGTATACTTTATATATTATTATATTAGGTATCAATTATTAATTATCTATCAATTAGTTAAAAGGCAATATTATTATTAATTAGGTATACATTATATATTATTATATTAGGTATCAATTATTAATTATCTATCAATTAGTTAAAAGGCAATATTATTATTAATTAGGTATACATTATATATTATTATATTAGGTATCAATTATTAATTATCTATCAATTAGTTAAAAGGCAATATTATTATTAATTAGGTATACATTATATATTATTATATTAGGTATCAATTATTAATTATCTATCAATTAGTTAAAAGGCAATATTATTATTAATTAGGTATACATTATATATTTTTATATTAGGTATCAATTATTAATTATCTATCAATTAGTTAAAAGGCAATATTTTCACGTGATCAATTAAATCAAGTGTTCCTATACGAATATTTATTTCTCTGAGTTTGGTTGTTTTACCTCTGAATGGCATTTCTTTTTCACACAATGGGCTAAATGGCCAGGTCACAAGGACCCCGAAGTCTCAGAGAAGGTTGGGGGAGGGGACCCATTAGAACAGCTGTTGGGAGACAGATGGTAGCCTCCCGTCAAATCCATCCAGCGTGTTCTTTAACGTTGGATTGTTTTATCTCTGAGCGGCACTTTTTTGAACACCATGGGCTAGATGGCCAGGTCACAAGGACCCCGAAGGCTCGGAGAAGGTTGGGGGAGGGGACCCACTGGAACAGCTGTTGAGAGACCTATGGTAGCCTCCCGTCAAGGCCATCCAGCGTGTTCTTTAACGTTGGATTGTTTTACCTCTGAGCGGCACTTTTTTTGCACACCACGGACTAAATGGCCAGGTCACATGGACCCCGAAGGCTCGGAGAAGGTTGGGGGAGGGGACCCACTGGAACAGCTGTTGAGAGACATATGGTAACCTCCCGTCAAGTCCATCCAGCATGTTCTTTAACGTTGGATTGTTTTACCTCTGAGCGGCACTTTTTTGCACACCATGGGCTAAATGGCCAGGTCACAAGGACCCCGAATACTCAGAGAAGGTTGGGGGAAAAGACCCACTGGAACAGCTGTTGGGAAACTGATGGTAGCCTCCCGTCAAGGCCATCCAGCGTTAAAGTTGGTCTGTTTTACCACTGAGCGGCACTTTTTTGCACACCATGGGCTAAATGGCCAGGTCACAAGGACCCCAAAGGCTCAGAGAAGTTTGAGAGAGGGGACCCACTGGAACACCTGTTGAGAGACAGATGGTAGCCTCCCGTCAAGACCATCCAGCGTGTTCTTTAACGTTGGGCTGTTTTACCACTGAGCCGCACTTTTTTGCATACAATGGGCTAAATGGCCAGGTTACAAGGACCCCGAAGTCTCAGAGAATTTTGGGGGAGGGGACCCACTGGAACAGCTGTTGGGAGACAGATGGTAACCTCCCGTCAAGGCCACCCAACGTGTTCTTTAAAGTTGGTCTGTTTTATCACTGAGCGGCACTTTTTTGCACACCATGGGCTAAATGGCCAGGTCACAAGGACCCCAAAAGCTCAGAGAAGTTTGAGAGAGGGGACTCACTGGAACAGCTGTTGAGAGACATATGGTAAGCTCCCGTCAAGTCCATCCAGCATGTTCTTTAACGTTGGATTGTTTTACCTCTGAGCGGCACTTTTTTGCACACCATGGGCTAAATGGCCAGGTCACAAGGACCCCGAATTCTCAGAGAAGGTTGGGGGAAAAGACCCACTGGAACAGCTGTTGGGAAACAGATGGTAGCCTCCCGTCAAGGCCATCCAGCATGTTCTTTAACGTTGGACTGTTTCACCTCTGAGCGGCACTTTTTTGCACACCATGGGCTAAATGGCCAGGTCACAAGGACCCCGAAGGCTCGGAGAAGGTTGGGGGAAAAGACCCACTGGAACAGCTGTTGGGAAACAGATGGTAACCTCCCGTCAAGGCCATCCAGCTTGTTCTTTAAAGTTGGAGAGTTTTACCTCTGAGCGGCACTTTTTTGCACACCATGGGCTAAATGGCCAGGTCACAAGGACCCCGAAGTCTCAGAGAAGGTTGGGGGAGGGGACCCACTGGAACAGCTGTTGGGAGACAGATGGTAGCTTCCCGTCAAGACCATCCAGCCTCTTCTTTAACGTTGTAGAGTTTTACCTCTGAGCGGCACTTTTTTGCACACCATGGGCTAAATGGCCAGTCAGAAGGACCCCGAAATCTCAGAGAAGGTTGGGAGAGGGGACCCACTGGAACAGCTGTTGGGAGACAGATGGTAGACTCCCGTCAAGGCCACCCAGCGTGTTCTTTAACGTTGAATTGTTTTTCGTCTGAGCGGCACTTTTTTGCACACCATGGGCTAAATGGCCAGGTCACAAGGACCCCGAATTCTCAGAGAAGGTTGGGGGAAAAGACCCACTGGAACAGCTGTTGGGAAACAGATGGTAGCCTCCCGTCAAGGCCATCCAGCATGTTCTTTAACGTTGGACTGTTTCACCTCTGAGCGGCACTTTTTTGCACACCATGGGCTAAATGGCCAGGTCACAAGGACCCCGAAGGCTCGGAGAAGGTTGGGGGAAAAGACCCACTGGAACAGCTGTTGGGAAACAGATGGTAACCTCCCGTCAAGGCCATCCAGCATGTTCTTTAACGTTGGACTGTTCCACCTCTGAGCGGCACTTTTTTGCACACCATGGGCTAAATGGCCAGGTCACAAGGACCCCGAAGGCTCGGAGAATGTTGGGGGAGGGGACTCACTGGAACAGCTGTTGAGAGACATATGGTAAGCTCCCGTCAAGTCCATCCAGCATGTTCTTTAACGTTGGATTGTTTTACCTCTGAGCGGCACTTTTTTGCACACCATGGGCTAAATGGCCAGGTCACAAGGACCCCGAATTCTCAGAGAAGGTTGGGGGAAAAGACCCACTGGAACAGCTGTTGGGAAACAGATGGTAGCCTCCCGTCAAGGCCATCCAGCATGTTCTTTAACGTTGGACTGTTTCACCTCTGAGCGGCACTTTTTTGCACACCATGGGCTAAATGGCCAGGTCACAAGGACCCCGAAGGCTCGGAGAAGGTTGGGGGAAAAGACCCACTGGAACAGCTGTTGGGAAACAGATGGTAACCTCCCGTCAAGGCCATCCAGCATGTTCTTTAACGTTGGACTGTTCCACCTCTGAGCGGCACTTTTTTGCACACCATGGGCTAAATGGCCAGGTCACAAGGACCCCGAAGGCTCGGAGAAGGTTGGGGGAGGGGACCCATTGGAACTGCTGTTGAGAGACATATGGTAGCCTCCCGTCAAGGCCACCCAGCTTGTTCTTTAACGTGCACAAGGTATGGGTCTACAGCACACAGGGCCACGTCTTAACGTCCCATCCGACGAACGGTGACCTTTCCAAGCCCATCGGGTCGCATAATGACCATCACGTGACACGAAGGTTGCCAGATCACTAATTTCTAAAAAAAATCGTTGTCATATATTTTTTCTGAATTCTGTAATCAACCATAATGTTCGGATATTTTTTTGAGCGACTGTACCTTTCCAATCCACATTTAATTGCATTTGACGAAAATAATTTTCACTTTAGTACAGTTTTGCCCCCCCAACAGCATCGGCTCCGAAGCTATGAGGGCCAGAGTAGCTCAGTCGGTAGCGCACCAGGCTCGTAACCTACAATTCCCAAGTTCGAGTTCCGCCTGGGCCGGCGTTGAGACTTATCTCCGTAAAATTTCCCGCTCCTGCCCACGGTCAGTAGGAGACACCGATGGGCTTGGAAAGGTCACCCTCCCCCAACCTTCTCTGAGCTTTCGGGGTGCTTGTGACCTGGCCATTTAGCCTATGGTGTGCAAAAAAGTCCCACTCAGAGCTAAAACAACCCAGCCAACCAACCTTGAGACCACCACTGCAACAAATGACACACTATCAAGTTTTTTTTTTGGCACACTATCATCATGACCTATTTGATTTTATCTAGAAATTCATTGAGGTTCATTTCCTCTTACCAGACAGGTTCAGTGAGAGCCATTTACTTCTTTGTTGATCATTGAGAGCCATTTACCTCTTTGTTGATCATTGAGTGCCATTACTTTGTTGATCATTGAGAGCCATTTACTTCTTTTGTTGATCATTGAGAGTCATTTACTTGTTTTGTTGATCATTGAGAGTCATTTACTTGTTTTGTTGATTATTGAGAGCCATTTACTTCTTTGTTGATCATTGAGAGCCATTTACTTCTTTGTTGATCATTGAGAGCCATTTACCTCTTTGTTGATCATTGAGAGCCATTTACTTTTGTTGATCATTGAGAGTCATTTACTTTTGTTGATCATTGAGAGCCATTTACTTCTTTGTTGATCATTTAGTGCCATTTACTTTGTTGATCATTGAGAGTCATTTAATTGTTTTGTTGATCATTGAGAGTCATTTACTTGTTTTGTTGATCATTGAGAGTCATTTACTTGTTTTGTTGATCATTGAGAGTCATTTACTTTTGTTGATCATTGAGAGTCATTTACTTTTGTTGATCATTGAGAGCCATTTACTTCTTTGTTGATCGTTGAGAGCCATTTACTTCTTTGTTGATCATTGAGAGCCATTTACTACTTTCTTGATCGTTGAGAGAAATTTAGTTCTTTGTTGATCATTGAGAGCCATTTACTTTGTTGATCATTGAGAGCCATTTGCTTTGTTGATCATTGAGAGCCATTTACTTTGTTGGTTATTGAGAGCCATTTTACTTCTTTGTTGATCATTGAGAGTCATTTACTTTGTTGATCATTGAGAGTCATTTACTTTGTTGATCATTGAGAGCAATTTACTTGTTTTGTTGATCATTGGGAGCCATTTACTTTGTTGATCATTGAGAGCCATTTACTTTGTTGATCATTGAGAATCATTTACTTTGTTGATCATTCAGAGCCATTTACTTCATTGTTGATCATTCAGAGCCATTTACTTCTTTGTTGATAATTGAGAGTCATTTACTTTGTTGATCATTGAGAGTCATTTACTTTGTTGATCATTGAGAGCAATTTACTTCTTTTGTTGATCATTGGGAGCCATTTACTTTGTTGATCATTGAGAGCCATTTACTTTGTTGATCATTCAGAGCCATTTACTTTGTTGATCATTGAGAATCATTTACTTTGTTGATCATTCAGAGCCATTTACTTCATTGTTGATCATTCAGAGCCATTTACTTCTTTGTCGATCCTAATGCATTAGGACAACGAATCCTTAATTATTACTGATGGTTAGATATCGTTTTGTAAGAATAGTAAAGGATGTTTAGAAAAGAATTCCGTTGTAAAGTATCCGCATATGAGATCTTTTAAATATTAATATGGAACCGAAATGCCCTCATTGAAATGCACTGACCTGTTTCTCCGATTTTGCAGATATAGTCGCCCGGAGAAAATACCTGCGATCGCAGCTTCAGGACTAATTCGCAAAGAAATCCATTTTCGCAATGTTCGAATATTTTCACCTGAAAAATTAAGAGATTTTTTTTAATACTTAAATGATAGTACTGCATTTTATTTTAAGTAATAAAACCAAATTGATAAAGTTTTCTTAAAAAAAGGAATTTAGTCGCAATAATAATTCAAATTTAATGAGGGTACAGTCGCTCAAAAAAGTATCTGAACACTATGGTTGATACAGAATTCAGAAAAAAAAATATCTGGAAACGATTTTTTTTAGAAATTATTGATCTGGCGAACTTCGTGTACAGTCGCTCAAAAAAGTATATGAACACTATGGTTGATACAGAATTCAGAAAAAAAAATATCTGGAAACGATTTTTTTTAGAAATTATTGATCTGGCGAACTTCGTGTACAGTCGCTCAAAAAAGTATATGAACACTATGGTTGATACAGAATTCAGAAAAAAATATCTGGAAACGATTTTTTTTAGAAATTATTGATCTGGCAAACTTCGTGTACAGTCGCTCAAAAAAGTATCTGAACACTATGGTTGATACAGAATTCAGAAAAAAATATCTGGAAACGATTTTTTTTAGAAATTATTGTTCTGGCAAACTTCGTGTACAGTCGCTCAAAAAAGTATCTGAACACTGTGGTTGATACAGAATTCAGAAAAAATACCTGACGACGATTTTTTTTAGAAATTATTGATCTGGCAATCTTCGTGTACAGTCGCTCAAAAAAGTGTCCGAACATTATGGTTGATTACAGAATTCAGAAAAAAAAATATCTGGAAACGATTTTTTTTACAAATTATTGATCTGGCAAACTTCGTGTACAGTCGCTCAAAAAAGTATCTGAACATTATGGTTGATACAGAATTCAGAAAAAATACCTGGCGACGATTTTTTTTAGAAATTATTGATTTGGCAACCTTCGTGTACAGTCGCTCAAAAATGTATCCGAACATTATGGTTGATTACAGAATTCAGAAAAAAAAATATCTGGAAACGATTATTTTTAGAAATTATTGATCTGGCAACCTTCCTGTACAGTCGCTCAAAAAAGTATCTGAACACTATGGTTGATACAGAATTCAGAAAAAATACCTGACGACGATTTTTCTTTACAAATTATTGATCTGGCAATCTTCGTGTACAGTCGCTCAAAAAAGTATCTGAACATTATGGTTGATACAGAATTCAGAAAAAATACCTGGCGACGATTTTTTTTAGAAATTATTGATTTGGCAACCTTCGTGTACAGTCGCTCAAAAATGTATCCGAACATTATGGTTGATTTCAGAATTCCGAAAAAAAAATATCTGGAAACGATTCTTTTTAGAAATTAGTGATCTATCAAATTCGTGTACAGTCGCTCAAAAAAGTATCTGAACACTATGGTTGATACAGAATTCAGAAAAAATACCTGGCGACGATTTTTTTTTAGAAATTATTGATCTGGCAATCTTCGTGTACAGTCGCTCAAAAATGTATCCGAACATTATGGTTGATTAGAGAATTCAGAAAAAAAAATATATCGAAACGATTCTTTTTAGAAATTAGTGATCTGGCAACCTTTGTGTACAGTCGCTCAAAAATGTATCCGAACATTATGGTTGATTACAGAATTCAGATAAAAAAAATATCTGGAAACGATTTTTTTTACAAATTATTGATCTGGCAAACTTCGTGTACAGTCGCTCAAAAAAGTATCTGAACATTATGGTTGATACAGAATTCAGAAAAAATACCTGGCGACGATTTTTTTTAGAAATTATTGATTTGGCAACCTTCGTGTACAGTCGCTCAAAAATGTATCCGAACATTATGGTTGATTACAGAATTCAGAAAAAAAAATATCTGGAAACGATTTTTTTTACAAATTATTGATCTGGCAAACTTCGTGTACAGTCGCTCAAAAAAGTATCTGAACACTATGGTTGATACAGAATTCAGAAAAAATACCTGACGACGATTTTTCTTTACAAATTATTGATCTGGCAATCTTCGTGTACAGTCGCTCAAAAAAGTATCTGAACATTATGGTTGATACAGAATTCAGAAAAAATACCTGGCGACGATTTTTTTTAGAAATTATTGATTTGGCAACCTTCGTGTACAGTCGCTCAAAAATGTATCCGAACATTATGGTTGATTTCAGAATTCCGAAAAAAAAATATCTGGAAACGATTCTTTTTAGAAATTAGTGATCTATCAAATTCGTGTACAGTCGCTCAAAAAAGTATCTGAACACTATGGTTGATACAGAATTCAGAAAAAATACCTGGCGACGATTTTTTTTTAGAAATTATTGATCTGGCAATCTTCGTGTACAGTCGCTCAAAAATGTATCCGAACATTATGGTTGATTAGAGAATTCAGAAAAAAAAATATATCGAAACGATTCTTTTTAGAAATTAGTGATCTGGCAACCTTTGTGTACAGTCGCTCAAAAATGTATCCGAACATTATGGTTGATTACAGAATTCAGATAAAAAAATATCTGGAAACGATTTTTTTTAGAAATTATTGATCTGGCAAACTTCGTGTACAGTCGCTCAAAAAAGTATCTGAACACTATGGTTGATACAGAATTCAGAAAAAATACCTGACGACGATTTTTTTTAGAAATTATTGATCTGGCAATCTTCGTGTACAGTCGCTCAAAAATGTATCCGAACACTATAGTTGATAACAGAATTAGGAAAAAAAAATATCTGGAAAAGATTTTTTTTAGAAATTATTGATCTGGCAAACTTCGTGTACAGTCGCTCAAAAAAGTATCTGAACATTATGGTTGATATAGAATTCAGAAAAAATACTTGGCGACGATTTTTTTTACAAATTATTGATCTGGCAATCTTCGTGTACAGTCGCTCAAAAAAGTGTCCGAACATTATGGTTGATTATAGAATTCAGAAAAAAAATATCTGGAAACGATTCTTTTTAGAAATTAGTGATCTGGCAATCTTCGTGTACAGTCGCTCAAAAAAGTATCTGAACACTATGGTTGATATAAAATTCAGAAAAAATAACTGACGACGATTTTTTTTTACAAATTATTGATCTGGCAACCTTCGTGTACAGTCGCTCAAAAATGTATCCGAACATTATGGTTGATTACAGAATTCCGAAAAAAAAATATCAGGAAACGATTTTTTTTAGAAATTAGTGATCTGGCAAACTTCGTGTACAGTCGCTCAAAAAAGTATCTGAACACTATGGTTGATACAGAATTCAGAAAAAATACCTGGCGACGATTTTTTTTAGAAATTATTGATCTGGCAATCTTCGTGTACAGTCGCTCAAAAATGTATCCGAACATTATAGTTGATTACAGAATTCAGAAAAAAAATATCTGAAAACGATTCTTTTTAGAAATTAGTGATCTGGCAAACTTCGTGTACAGTCGCTCAAAAAAGTATCTGAACACTATGGTTGATACAGAATTCAGAAAAAATACCTGGCGACGATTTTTTTTAGAAATTATTGATCTGGCAATCTTCGTGTACAGTCGCTCAAAAATGTATCCGAACATTATAGTTGATTACAGAATTCAGAAAAAAAATATCTGAAAACGATTCTTTTTAGAAATTAGTGATCTGGCAAACTTCGTGTACAGTCGCTCAAAAAAGTATCTGAACACTATGGTTGATACAGAATTCAGAAAAAATACCTGGCGACGATTTTTTTTAGAAATTATTGATCTGGCAATCTTCGTGTACAGTCGCTCAAAAATGTATCCGAACATTATAGTTGATTACAGAATTCAGAAAAAAAATATCTGAAAACGATTCTTTTTAGAAATTAGTGATCTGGCAAACTTCGTGTACAGTCGCTCAAAAAAGTATCTGAACACTATGGTTGATACAGAATTCAGAAAAAATACCTGGCGACGATTTTTTTTAGAAATTATTGATCTGGCAAACTTCGTGTACAGTCGCTCAAAAATGTATCCGAACATTATAGTTGATTACAGAATTCAGAAAAAAAATATCTGAAAACGATTCTTTTTAGAAATTAGTGATCTGGCAAACTTCGTGTACAGTCGCTCAAAAAAGTATCTGAACACTATGGTTGATACAGAATTCAGAAAAAATACCTGGCGACGATTTTTTTTAGAAATTATTGATCTGGCAAACTTCGTGTACAGTCGCTCAAAAATGTATCCGAACATTATAGTTGATTACAGAATTCAGAAAAAAAATATCTGAAAACGATTCTTTTTAGAAATTAGTGATCTGGCAAACTTCGTGTACAGTCGCTCAAAAAAGTATCTGAACACTATGGTTGATACAGAATTCAGAAAAAATACCTGGCGACGATTTTTTTTAGAAATTATTGATCTGGCAATCTTCGTGTACAGTCGCTCAAAAATGTATCCGAACATTATAGTTGATTACAGAATTCAGAAAAAAAATATCTGAAAACGATTCTTTTTAGAAATTAGTGATCTGGCAAACTTCGTGTACAGTCGCTCAAAAAAGTATCTGAACACTATGGTTGATACAGAATTCAGAAAAAATACCTGGCGACGATTTTTTTTAGAAATTATTGATCTGGCAATCTTCGTGTACAGTCGCTCAAAAATGTATCCGAACATTATAGTTGATTACAGAATTCAGAAAAAAAATATCTGAAAACGATTCTTTTTAGAAATTAGTGATCTGGCAAACTTCGTGTACAGTCGCTCAAAAAAGTATCTGAACACTATGGTTGATACAGAATTCAGAAAAAATACCTGGCGACGATTTTTTTTAGAAATTATTGATCTGGCAATCTTCGTGTACAGTCGCTCAAAAATGTATCCGAACATTATAGTTGATTACAGAATTCAGAAAAAAAATATCTGAAAACGATTCTTTTTAGAAATTAGTGATCTGGCAAACTTCGTGTACAGTCGCTCAAAAAAGTATCTGAACACTATGGTTGATACAGAATTCAGAAAAAATACCTGGCGACGATTTTTTTTAGAAATTATTGATCTGGCAATCTTCGTGTACAGTCGCTCAAAAATGTATCCGAACATTATGGTTGATTAGAGAATTCAGAAAAAAAATATCTGAAAACGATTCTTTTTAGAAATTAGTGATCTGGCAAACTTCGTGTACAGTCGCTCAAAAAAGTATCTGAACACTATGGTTGATACAGAATTCAGAAAAAATACCTGGCGACGATTTTTTTTAGAAATTATTGATCTGGCAATCTTCGTGTACAGTCGCTCAAAAATGTATCCGAACATTATAGTTGATTACAGAATTCAGAAAAAAAATATCTGAAAACGATTCTTTTTAGAAATTAGTGATCTGGCAAACTTCGTGTACAGTCGCTCAAAAAAGTATCTGAACACTATGGTTGATACAGAATTCAGAAAAAATACCTGGCGACGATTTTTTTTAGAAATTATTGATCTGGCAATCTTCGTGTACAGTCGCTCAAAAATGTATCCGAACATTATAGTTGATTACAGAATTCAGAAAAAAAATATCTGAAAACGATTCTTTTTAGAAATTAGTGATCTGGCAAACTTCGTGTACAGTCGCTCAAAAAAGTATCTGAACACTATGGTTGATACAGAATTCAGAAAAAATACCTGGCGACGATTTTTTTTAGAAATTATTGATCTGGCAATCTTCGTGTACAGTCGCTCAAAAATGTATCCGAACATTATAGTTGATTACAGAATTCAGAAAAAAAATATCTGAAAACGATTCTTTTTAGAAATTAGTGATCTGGCAAACTTCGTGTACAGTCGCTCAAAAAAGTATCTGAACACTATGGTTGATACAGAATTCAGAAAAAATACCTGGCGACGATTTTTTTTAGAAATTATTGATCTGGCAATCTTCGTGTACAGTCGCTCAAAAATGTATCCGAACATTATAGTTGATTACAGAATTCAGAAAAAAAATATCTGAAAACGATTCTTTTTAGAAATTAGTGATCTGGCAAACTTCGTGTACAGTCGCTCAAAAAAGTATCTGAACACTATGGTTGATACAGAATTCAGAAAAAATACCTGGCGACGATTTTTTTTAGAAATTATTGATCTGGCAATCTTCGTGTACAGTCGCTCAAAAATGTATCCGAACATTATAGTTGATTACAGAATTCAGAAAAAAAATATCTGAAAACGATTCTTTTTAGAAATTAGTGATCTGGCAAACTTCGTGTACAGTCGCTCAAAAAAGTATCTGAACACTATGGTTGATACAGAATTCAGAAAAAATACCTGGCGACGATTTTTTTTAGAAATTATTGATCTGGCAATCTTCGTGTACAGTCGCTCAAAAATGTATCCGAACATTATAGTTGATTACAGAATTCAGAAAAAAAATATCTGAAAACGATTCTTTTTAGAAATTAGTGATCTGGCAAACTTCGTGTACAGTCGCTCAAAAAAGTATCTGAACACTATGGTTGATACAGAATTCAGAAAAAATACCTGGCGACGATTTTTTTTAGAAATTATTGATCTGGCAAACTTCGTGTACAGTCGCTCAAAAATGTATCCGAACATTATGGTTGATTACAGAATTCAGAAAAAAAAATATCTGGAAACGATTTCTTTTAGAAATTAGTGGTCTGGCAAACTTCGTGTACAGTCGCTCAAAAAAGTATCTGAACAATATGGTTGATACAGAATTCAGAAAAAATACCTAGCGACGATTTTTTTTTTGAAATTATTGATCTGGCAACCTTCGTGTACAGTCGCTGAAAAAAGTATCCGAACACTATGGTTGATTATAGAATTCAGAAAAAATCCCTGGCGACGATTTTTTTTTAGAAATTATTGATCTGCATCCTTCATATACTGTACACTAAATTCTATAAAAATAGTTGCCAGAATTTTTAGATGCAAATGAATATTATTTATTATTGGATTGGATAGGTACTTTCGACTTATCATTCGGGTTCTTAAAATCTCCCAGTGGCTTCAGTAGTGCCCCCAAATATGGAAAAAGACGGATTGATATAAATGTTAACGAAAGTTATGAATGATATCAATTTAGAGATTTGGAATTTGTTTGTTGACTGTGACGGTTGCGGTTTACACTGACAATACCCTTAATATAATAATATAATGTTATTTATTCATCATCATCGTCATCTCTCAAAACACAGATGTAGAGAGATTTTCTCCATTTGACCCGCAAAGCTAATAGCTTATCTGCAGGAAATATTGATGAGCATATTGAATGAACATATTAAAAAAGAACACAAAAGTCATATAGAGACATTTTTTTCAGGGGGGGGGGGGTTAACCCCAGGGGTTGGCAAATGTTCAGTCTGCTCTCACTTAGAAATAAATAAAAATTCTTTTTGTGATTCTACAAGTGTAGTAAAAATTATGCGGATTTTTTGAACTAACCTTTTTGAGGCTGTCGAGATGCACGTGGACCGCGACCTCAGCCCTCAGTCGCTCTGGCAACATGTTCAGCAAACGAGACTCGTCCGTAGCCTTCGTACTAAAAATTAAAAGAAAAATAAAAAACAAAATCAGACTTTCGGTTGCAGGTGCGCAATCATCAAGTTCTCAGTCATCAATATGCGCAAAATATTTCGTTTAAGGAATTTTAAAATTTTCACTTTTTTTTTTAATATTCTATTGCACGTGTTAGTGGCACTTTTTTAACGCAATGGGCCGGTCACAAGGACCCTTAAGGCTTAGAGAAGTTGGGGGAGGGGACCCACTGGAATAGCTGTTGGGAGACAGATGGTAACCTCCCTTCAAGGTCATCCAGCGTGTTCATTAACATTGGAATGTTTTACCTCTGAGATGCACTTTTTTAACGCAATGGACAAAATGGCCAGGTCACAAGGAACCCGAAGTCTCAGAGAAGGTTGGGGGAGGGGACCCACTGGAACAGCTGTTGGGAGACAGATGGTAGCCTCCGGTCAAGGCCATCCAGCGTGTTCTTTAACGTTGGAATGGTTTACCTCTGAGTGGCACTTTTTTAACGTAATGGACTATATGGCCAGGTCACAAGGATCCCGAAGGCTCAGAGAAGGTTGGGGGAGGGGACCCACTGGAACAGCTGTTGGGAGACAGATGGTAGCCTCCGGTCAAGGCCATCCAGCGTGTTCTTTAACGTTGGAATGGTTTACCTCTGAGTGGCACTTTTTTAACGTAATGGACTATATGGCCAGGTCACAAGGATCCCGAAGGCTCAGAGAAGGTTGGGGGAGGGGACCCACTGGAACAGCTGTTGGGAGACAGAAGGTAGCCGTCCGTTAATGCCATCCAGCGTGTTCTTTAACGTTGGAATGTTTTACCTCTGAGTGGCACTTTTTTAACGCAATGGACTAAATGGCCAGGTCACAAGGACCCCGAAGGCTCAGAGAAAGTTGGGGGAGGGAACCCACTAGAACAGCTGTTGGGAGACAGATGGTAGTCTCCCGTCAAGGCCAACCAGCGTGTTTATTAACGTTGGATTGTTTTACCTCTGAGTGGCACTTTTTTAACGCAATGGACTAAATGGCCAGGTCACAAGGACCCCGAAGTCTCAGAGAAGGTTTGGGGAGGGAACCCACTGGAACAGCTGTTGGCAGACAGATGGTAGCCTCCCGTCAAGGCCATCCAGCGTGTTCTTTAAAGTTGGGCTGTTTTACCTCTGAGTGGCACTTTTTTAACGCAATGGGCCGGTCACAAGGACCCTTAAGGCTTAGAGAAGTTGGGGGAGGGAACCCACTGGAATAGCTGTTGGGAGACAGATGGTAACCTCCCTTCAAGGTCATCCAGCGTGTTCATTAACATTGGAATGTTTTACCTCTGAGATGCACTTTTTTAACGCAATGGACTATATGGTCAGGTCACAAGGACCCCGAAGGCTCAGAGAAGGTTGGGGGAGGGGACCCACTGGAACAGCTGTTGGGAGACAGATGGTAGCCTCCGGTCAAGGCCATCCAGCGTGTTCTTTAACGTTGGAATGTTTTACCTCTGAGTGGCACTTTTTTAACGCAATGGACTATATGGCCAGGTCACAAGGACCCCGAAGGCTCAGAGAAGGTTGGGGGAGGGGACCCACTGGAACAGCTGTTGGGAGACAGATGGTAGCCTCCGGTCAAGGCCATCCAGCGTGTTCTTTAACGTTGGAATGTTTTACCTCTGAGTGTCACTTTTTTAACGCAATGGACTAAATGGCCAGGTCACAAGGACCCCGAAGGCTCAGAGAAGGTTTGGGGAGGGAACCCACTGGAACAGCTGTTGGCAGACAGATGGTAGCCTCCCGTCAAGGCCATCCAGCGTGTTCTTTAAAGTTGGGCTGTTTTACCTCTGAGTGGCACTTTTTTAACGCAATGGACTAAACGGCCAGGTCACAAGGACCCCGAAGGCTCAGAGAAAGTTGGGGGAGGGGAACCCCTGGAACAGCTGTTGGGAGACAGATGGTAGCCTACCGTCAAGGCCATCCAGTGTGTTCTTTAATGTTGGAATGTTTTACCTCTGAGTGGCACTTTTTTAACGCAATGAACTAAATGGCCTGGTCACAAGGACCCCGAAGGCTCAGAGAAAGTTGGGGGAGGGAACCCACTCGAACAGCTGTTGGGAGACAGATGGTAGCCTCCCGTCAAGGACAACCAGCGTGTTTATTAACGTTGGATTGTTTTACCTCTGAGTGGCACTTTTTTAACGCAATGGACTAAATGGCCAGGCCACAAGGACCCCGAAGTCTCAGAGAAGGTTGGGGGAGGGAACCCACTGGAACAGCTGTTGGGAGACAGATGGTAGCCTCCCGTCAAGGCCATCCAGCGTGTTCTTTAAAGTTGGGCTGTTTTACCTCTGAGTGGAACTTTTTTAACGCAATGGACTAAACGGCCAGGTCACAAGGACCCCGAAGGCTCAGAGAAAGTTGGGGGAGGGAACCCACTGGAACAGCTGTTGGGAGACAGATGGTATCCTCCCGTGAAAGCCATCCAGGGTGTTCTTCAACGTTGGATTGTTTTACCTCTAAGCGGCACTTTTTTTGCACACCCTGGGCTAAATGGACAGGTCACAAGGACCCCGAAGGCTCAGAGAATGTTGGAGGAAGGGACTCACTGGAACAGTTGTTGGGAGACAGATGGTAGCCTCCCGTGAAGGTCATCCAGCTGGTCTTTACCATGTGCAAAGTATGGCTCTTCCCAGCACATGGGACCACGGCTTAACGTCCCATTGGACGGATGGAGGCCTTTACAAGTCCATTGTTGTCGCTACTGCCAGAGGGCAGGGCTGGAGTTTGGTGGAGATAAATCTGAACGCTAGCCCAGCTGGGACTCGAAACCGACTTCGAAAGAGAGACTCGTCTTTGGAGCCCGATGATCAGGAGCGTCTGTAACGGTGGTGATGGAATTGAAATCATGGGTACAATATCTCAAATGTATGGAAAATGGCAACGGTATAATAATAACGATGTAAAAAAACAGCAAAATATAATACTTCAAAATACATTTAACGATAACTCTGCGCGGAGAATTCGAAACTTTTAAATTTGGGAAATATACAGTCGCTCAAAAAAATATCCGAACACTATGGTTGGTTACAGAATTCAGAAACAAATATCTGGCAACGATTTTATGTTTTAGAAATTAGTGATCTGGCAACCTTCGTGTCACGTGACATTTCAACGATAACTCTACGCGGAGAATTCGAAACTTTTAATTTTGGGAAATATACAGTCGCTCAAAAAAATATCCGAACACTATGGTTGGTTACAGAATTCAGAAACAAATATCTGGCAACGATTTTATGTTTTAGAAATTAGTGATCTGGCAACCTTCGTGTCACGTGACATTTCAACGATAACTCTACGCGGAGAATTCGAAACTTTTAAATTTGGGAAATATACAGTCGCTCAAAAAAATATCCGAACACTATGGTTGGTTACAGAATTCAGAAACAAATATCTGGCAACGATTTTATGTTTTAGAAATTAGTGATCTGGCAACCTTCGTGTCACGTGACATTTCAACGATAACTCTACGCGGAGAATTCGAAACTTTTAAATTTGGGAAATATACAGTCGCTCAAAAAAATATCCGAACACTATGGTTGGTTACAGAATTCAGAAACAAATATCTGGCAACGATTTTATGTTTTAGAAATTAGTGATCTGGCAACCTTCGTGTCACGTGACATTTCAACGATAACTCTACGCGGAGAATTCGAAACTTTTAAATTTGGGAAATATACAGTCGCTCAAAAAAATATCCGAACACTATGGTTGGTTACAGAATTCAGAAACAAATATCTGGCAACGATTTTATGTTTTAGAAATTAGTAATCTGGCAACCTTCGTGTCACGTGACATTTCAACGATAACTCTACGCGGAGAATTCGAAACTTTTAATTTTGGGAAATATACAGTCGCTCAAAAAAATATCCGAACACTATGGTTGGTTACAGAATTCAGAAACAAATATCTGGCAACGATTTTATGTTTTAGAAATTAGTGATCTGGCAACCTTCGTGTCACGTGACATTTCAACGATAACTCTACGCGGAGAATTCGAAACTTTTAAATTTGGGAAATATACAGTCGCTCATAAAAATATCCGAACACTATGGTTGGTTACAGAATTCAGAAACAAATATCTGGCAACGATTTTATGTTTTAGAAATTAGTGATCTGGCAACCTTCGTGTCACGTGACATTTCAACGATAACTCTACGCGGAGAATTCGAAACTTTTAAATTTGGGAAATATACAGTCGCTCAAAAAAATATCCGAACACTATGGTTGGTTACAGAATTCAGAAACAAATATCTGGCAACGATTTTATGTTTTAGAAATTAGTAATCTGGCAACCTTCGTGTCACGTGACATTTCAACGATAACTCTACGCGGAGAATTCGAAACTTTTAAATTTGGGAAATATACAGTCGCTCAAAAAAATATCCGAACACTATGGTTGGTTACAGAATTCAGAAACAAATATCTGGCAACGATTTTATGTTTTAGAAATTAGTGATCTGGCAACCTTCGCGTCACGTGACATTTCAACGATAAGTCTACGGGGAGAATTCGAAACTTTTCAATTTGGGAAATATACAGTCCTTCAAAAAAATATCCGAACACTATGGTTGGTTACAGAATTCAGAAACAAATATCTGGCAACGATTTTATGTTTTAGAAATTAGTGATCTGGCAACCTTCGTGTCACGTGACATTTCAACGATAACTCTACGCGGAGAATTCGAAACTTTTAAATTTGGGAAATATACAGTCGCTCAAAAAAATATCCGAACACTATGGTTGGTTACAGAATTCAGAAACAAATATCTGGCAACGATTTTATGTTTTAGAAATTAGTGATCTGGCAACCTTCGTGTCACGTGACATTTCAACGATAACTCTACGCGGAGAATTCGAAACTTTTAAATTTGGGAAATATACAGTCGCTCAAAAAAATATCCGAACACTATGGTTGGTTACAGAATTCAGAAACAAATATCTGGCAACGATTTTATGTTTTAGAAATTAGTAATCTGGCAACCTTCGTGTCACGTGACATTTCAACGATAACTCTACGCGGAGAATTCGAAACTTTTAATTTTGGGAAATATACAGTCGCTCAAAAAAATATCCGAACACTATGGTTGGTTACAGAATTCAGAAACAAATATCTGGCAACGATTTTATGTTTTAGAAATTAGTGATCTGGCAACCTTCGTGTCACGTGACATTTCAACGATAACTCTACGCGGAGAATTCGAAACTTTTAATTTTGGGAAATATACAGTCGCTCAAAAAAATATCCGAACACTATGGTTGGTTACAGAATTCAGAAACAAATATCTGGCAACGAATTTATTTTTTAGAAATTAGTGATCTGGCAACCTTCGTGTCACGTGACATTTCAACGATAACTCTGCGCGGAGAATTCGAAACTTTTAAATTTGGGAAATATACAGTCCCTCAAAAAAATATCCGAACACTATGGTTGGTTTACAGAATTCAGAAACAAATATCTGGCAACGATTTTATTTTTTAGAAATTAGTGATCTGGCAACCTTCGCGTCACGTGACATTTCAACGATAAGTCTACGGGGAGAATTCGAAACTTTTCAATTTGGGAAATATACAGTCCTTCAAAAAAATATCCGAACACTATGGTTGGTTACAGAATTCAGAAACAAATATCTGGCAAAGATTTTATTTTTTAGAAATTAGTGATCTGGCAACCTTCGCGTCACGTGACATTTCAACGATAACTCTGCGCAGAGAATTCGAAACTTTTAAATTTGGGAAATATACAGTCCCTCAAAAAAATATCCGAACACTATGGTTGGTTACAGAATTCAGAAACAAATATCTGGCAACGAATTTATTTTTTAGAAATTAGTGATCTGGCAACCTTCGTGTCACGTGACATTTCAACGATAACTCTGCGCGGAGAATTCGAAACTTTTCAATTTGGGAAATATACAGTCCTTCAAAAAAATATCCGAACACTATGGTTGGTTTACAGAATTCAGAAACAAATATCTGGCAACGATTTTATTTTTTAGAAATTAGTGATCTGGCAACCTTCGTGTCACGTGACATTTCAACGATAACTCTGCGCAGAGAATTCGAAACTTTTAAATTTGGGAAATATACAGTCCCTCAAAAAAATATCCGAACACTATGGTTGGTTACAGAATTCAGAAACAAATATCTGGCAACGAATTTATTTTTTAGAAATTAGTGATCTGGCAACCTTCGTGTCACGTGACATTTCAACGATAACTCTGCGCGGAGAATTCGAAACTTTTAAATTTGGGAAATATACAGTCCCTCAAAAAAATATCCGAACACTATGGTTGGTTTACAGAATTCAGAAACAAATATCTGGCAACGATTTTATTTTTTAGAAATTAGTGATCTGGCAACCTTCGTGTCACGTGACATTTCAACGATAACTCTACTCGGAGAATTCGAAACTTTTAAATTTGGGAAATATACAGTCCCTCAAAAAAATATCCGAACACTATGGTTGGTTTACAGAATTCAGAAACAAATATCTGGCAACGATTTTATTTTTTAGAAATTAGTGATCTGGCAACCTTCGCGTCACGTGACATTTCAACGATAAGTCTACGGGGAGAATTCGAAACTTTTCAATTTGGGAAATATACAGTCCCTCAAAAAAATATCCGAACACTATGGTTGGTTACAGAATTCAGAAACAAATATCTGGCAAAGATTTTATTTTTTAGAAATTAGTGATCTGGCAACCTTCGCGTCACGTGACATTTCAACGATAACTCTACTCGGAGAATTCGAAACTTTTAAATTTGGGAAATATACAGTCCCTCAAAAAAATATCCGAACACTATGGTTGGTTTACAGAATTCAGAAACAAATATCTGGCAACGATTTTATTTTTTAGAAATTAGTGATCTGGCAACCTTCGCGTCACGTGACATTTCAACGATAAGTCTACGGGGAGAATTCGAAACTTTTCAATTTGGGAAATATACAGTCCTTCAAAAAAATATCCGAACACTATGGTTGGTTACAGAATTCAGAAACAAATATCTGGCAAAGATTTTATTTTTTAGAAATTAGTGATCTGGCAACCTTCGCGTCACGTGACATTTCAACGATAACTCTACTCGGAGAATTCGAAACTTTTAAATTTGGGAAATATACAGTCCCTCAAAAAAATATCCGAACACTATGGTTGGTTTACAGAATTCAGAAACAAATATCTGGCAACGATTTTATTTTTTAGAAATTAGTGATCTGGCAACCTTCGCGTCACGTGACATTTCAACGATAAGTCTACGGGGAGAATTCGAAACTTTTCAATTTGGGAAATATACAGTCCTTCAAAAAAATATCCGAACACTATGGTTGGTTTACAGAATTCAGAAACAAATATCTGGCAACGATTTTATTTTTTAGAAATTAGTGATCTGGCAACCTTCGCGTCACGTGACATTTCAACGATAAGTCTACGGGGAGAATTCGAAACTTTTCAATTTGGGAAATATACAGTCCCTCAAAAAAATATCCGAACACTATGGTTGGTTACAGAATTCAGAAACAAATATCTGGCAACGATTTTATTTTTTAGAAATAAGTGATCTGGCAACCTTCGTGTCACGTGACATTTCAACGATAACTCTGCGCGGAGAATTCGAAACTTTTAAATTTGGGAAATATACAGTCCTTCAAAAAAATATCCGAACACTATGGTTCGTTACAGAATTCAGAAACAAATATCTGGCAAAGATTTTATTTTTTAGAAATTAGTGATCTGGCAACCTTCGTGTCACGTGACATTTCAACGATAACTCTACGCGGAGAATTCGAAACTTTTAAATTTGGGAAATATACAGTCCCTCAAAAAAATATCCGAACACTATGGTTGGTTACAGAATTCAGAAACAAATATCTGGCAACGATTTTATTTTTTAGAAATAAGTGATCTGGCAACCTTCGTGTCACGTGACATTTCAACGATAACTCTGCGCGGAGAATTCGAAACTTTTAAATTTGGGAAATATACAGTCCTTCAAAAAAATATCCGAACACTATGGTTGGTTACAGAATTCAGAAACAAATATCTGGCAACGAATTTATTTTTTAGAAATTAGTGATCTGGCAACCTTCGTGTCACGTGACATTTCAACGATAACTCTGCGCGGAGAATTCGAAACTTTTAAATTTGGGAAATATACAGTCCTTCAAAAAAATATCCGAACACTATGGTTGGTTACAGAATTCAGAAACAAATATCTGGCAACGATTTTATTTTTTTAGAAATTAGTGATCTGGCAACCTTCGTGTCACGTGACATTTCAACGATAACTCTGCGCGGAGAATTCGAAACTTTTAAATTTGGGAAATATACAGTCCTTCAAAAAAATATCCGAACACTATGGTTCGTTACAGAATTCAGAAACAAATATCTGGCAAAGATTTTATTTTTTAGAAATTAGTGATCTGGCAACCTTCGTGTCACGTGACATTTCAACGATAACTCTGCGCGGAGAATTCGAAACTTTTAAATTTGGGAAATATACAGTCCCTCAAAAAAATATCCGAACACTATGGTTCGTTACAGAATTCAGAAACAAATATCTGGCAAAGATTTTATTTTTTAGAAATTAGTGATCTGGCAACCTTCGTGTCACGTGACATTTCAACGATAACTCTGCGCGGAGAATTCGAAACTTTTAAATTTGGGAAATATACAGTCCCTCAAAAAAATATCCGAACACTATGGTTCGTTACAGAATTCAGAAACAAATATCTGGCAAAGATTTTATTTTTTAGAAATTAGTGATCTGGCAACCTTCGTGTCACGTGACATTTCAACGATAACTCTGCGCGGAGAATTCGAAACTTTTAAATTTGGGAAATATACAGTCCTTCAAAAAAATATCCGAACACTATGGTTCGTTACAGAATTCAGAAACAAATATCTGGCAAAGATTTTATTTTTTAGAAATTAGTGATCTGGCAACCTTCCTGTCACGTGACATTTCAACGATAAGTCTACGGGGAGAATTCGAAACTTTTAAATTTGGGAAATATACAGTCCCTCAAAAAAATATCCGAACACTATGGTTGGTTTACAGAATTCAGAAACAAATATCTGGCAACGATTTTATTTTTTAGAAATTAGTGATCTGGCAACCTTCGTGTCACGTGAAATTTCAACGATAACTCTGCGCGGAGAATTCGAAACTTTTAAATTTGGGAAATATACAGTCCCTCAAAAAAATATCCGAACACTATGGTTGGTTTACAGAATTCAGAAACAAATATCTGGCAAAGATTTTATTTTTTAGAAATTAGTGATCTGGCAACCTTCGTGTCACGTGACATTTCAACGATAACTCTGCGCGGAGAATTCGAAACTTTTAAATTTGGGAAATATACAGTCCCTCAAAAAAATATCCGAACACTATGGTTGGTTACAGAATTCAGAAACAAATATCTGGCAAAGATTTTATTTTTTAGAAATTAGTGATCTGGCAACCTTCGTGTCACGTGACATTTCAACGATAACTCTACGCGGAGAATTCGAAACTTTTAAATTTGGGAAATATACAGTCCCTCAAAAAAATATCCGAACACTATGGTTGGTTACAGAATTCAGAAACAAATATCTGGCAAAGATTTTATTTTTTAGAAATAAGTGATCTGGCAACCTTTGTGTCACGTGACATTTGAACGATAACTCTGCGCGGAGAATTCGAAACTTTTAAATTTGGGAAATATACAGTCCCTCAAAAAAATATCCGAACACTATGGTTGGTTTACAGAATTCAGAAACAAATATCTGGCAAAGATTTTATTTTTTAGAAATTAGTGATCTGGCAACCTTCGTGTCACGTGACATTTCAACGATAACTCTGCGCGGAGAATTCGAAACTTTTAAATTTGGGAAATATACAGTCCCTCAAAAAAATATCCGAACACTATGGTTGGTTACAGAATTCAGAAACAAATATCTGGCAAAGATTTTATTTTTTAGAAATTAGTGATCTGGCAACCTTCGTGTCACGTGACATTTCAACGATAACTCTACGCGGAGAATTCGAAACTTTTAAATTTGGGAAATATACAGTCCCTCAAAAAAATATCCGAACACTATGGTTGATTACAGAATTCAGAAACAAATATCTGGCAACGATTTTATTTTTTAGAAATAAGTGATCTGGCAACCTTTGTGTCACGTGACATTTGAACGATAACTCTGCGCGGAGAATTCGAAACTTTTAAATTTGGGAAATATACAGTCCTTCAAAAAAATATCCGAACACTATGGTTCGTTACAGAATTCAGAAACAAATATCTGGCAACGATTTTATTTTTTTAGAAATTAGTGATCTGGCAACCTTCGTGTCACGTGACATTTCAACGATAACTCTGCGCAGAGAATTCGAAACTTTTAAATTTGGGAAATATACAGTCCCTCAAAAAAATATCCGAACACTATGGTTGGTTACAGAATTCAGAAACAAATATCTGGCAAAGATTTTATTTTTTAGAAATTAGTGATCTGGCAACCTTCGTGTCACGTGACATTTCAACGATAACTCTACGCGGAGAATTCGAAACTTTTAAATTTGGGAAATATACAGTCCCTCAAAAAAATATCCGAACACTATGGTTGGTTACAGAATTCAGAAACAAATATCTGGCAAAGATTTTATTTTTTAGAAATTAGTGATCTGGCAACCTTCGTGTCACGTGACATTTCAACGATAACTCTACGCGGAGAATTCGAAACTTTTAAATTTGGGAAATATACAGTCCCTCAAAAAAATATCCGAACACTATGGTTGGTTACAGAATTCAGAAACAAATATCTGGCAAAGATTTTATTTTTTAGAAATTAGTGATCTGGCAACCTTCGTGTCACGTGACATTTCAACGATAACTCTACGCGGAGAATTCGAAACTTTTAAATTTGGGAAATATACAGTCCCTCAAAAAAATATCCGAACACTATGGTTGGTTACAGAATTCAGAAACAAATATCTGGCAAAGATTTTATTTTTTAGAAATTAGTGATCTGGCAACCTTCGTGTCACGTGACATTTCAACGATAACTCTACGCGGAGAATTCGAAACTTTTAAATTTGGGAAATATACAGTCCCTCAAAAAAATATCCGAACACTATGGTTGGTTACAGAATTCAGAGACAAATATCTGGCAAAGATTTTATTTTTTAGAAATTAGTGATCTGGCAACCTTCGTGTCACGTGACATTTCAACGATAACTCTACGCGGAGAATTCGAAACTTTTAAATTTGGGAAATATACAGTCCCTCAAAAAAATATCCGAACACTATGGTTGATTACAGAATTCAGAAACAAATATCTGGCAACGATTTTATTTTTTAGAAATAAGTGATCTGGCAACCTTTGTGTCACGTGACATTTGAACGATAACTCTGCGCGGAGAATTCGAAACTTTTAAATTTGGGAAATATACAGTCCTTCAAAAAAATATCCGAACACCATGGTTCGTTACAGAATTCAGAAACAAATATCTGGCAACGATTTTATTTTTTTAGAAATTAGTGATCTGGCAACCTTCGTGTCACGTGACATTTCAACGATAACTCTGCGCAGAGAATTCGAAACTTTTAAATTTGGGAAATATACAGTCCCTCAAAAAAATATCCGAACACTATGGTTGGTTTACAGAATTCAGAAACAAATATCTGGCAAAGATTTTATTTTTTAGAAATTAGTGATCTGGCAACCTTCGTGTCACGTGACATTTCAACGATAACTCTACGCGGAGAATTCGAAACTTTTAAATTTGGGAAATATACAGTCCCTCAAAAAAATATCCGAACACTATGGTTGGTTACAGAATTCAGAAACAAATATCTGGCAAAGATTTTATTTTTTAGAAATTAGTGATCTGGCAACCTTCGTGTCACGTGACATTTCAACGATAACTCTACTCGGAGAATTCGAAACTTTTAAATTTGGGAAATATACAGTCCCTCAAAGAAATATCCGAACACTATGGTTGGTTACAGAATTCAGAAACAAATATCTGGCAACGATTTTATTTTTTAGAAATAAGTGATCTGGCAACCTTTGTGTCACGTGACATTTGAACGATAACTCTGCGCGGAGAATTCGAAACTTTTAAATTTGGGAAATATACAGTCCCTCAAAAAAATATCCGAACACTATGGTTGGTTACAGAATTCAGAAACAAATATCTGGCAACGATTTTATTTTTTAGAAATAAGTGATCTGGCAACCTTTGTGTCACGTGACATTTGAACGATAACTCTGCGCGGAGAATTCGAAACTTTTAAATTTGGGAAATATACAGTCCTTCAAAAAAATATCCGAACACTATGGTTCGTTACAGAATTCAGAAACAAATATCTGGCAACGATTTTATTTTTTTAGAAATTAGTGATCTGGCAACCTTCGTGTCACGTGACATTTCAACGATAACTCTGCGCAGAGAATTCGAAACTTTTAAATTTGGGAAATATACAGTCCCTCAAAAAAATATCCGAACACTATGGTTGGTTACAGAATTCAGAAACAAATATCTGGCAACGATTTAATTTTTTAGAAATTAGTGATCTGGCAACCTTCGCGTCACGTGACATTTCAACGATAAGTCTACGGGGAGAATTCGAAACTTTTAAATTTGGGAAATACACAGTCCCTCAAAAAAATATCCGAACACTATGGTTGGTTTACAGAATTCAGAAACAAATATCTGGCAACGATTTTATTTTTTAGAAATTAGTGATCTGGCAACCTTCGCGTCACGTGACATTTCAACGATAAGTCTACGGGGAGAATTCGAAACTTTTCAATTTGGGAAATATACAGTCCCTCAAAAAAATATCCGAACACTATGGTTGGTTTACAGAATTCAGAAACAAATATCTGGCAACGATTTTATTTTTTTAGAAATTAGTGATCTGGCAACCTTCGTGTCACGTGACATTTCAACGATAACTCTGCGCAGAGAATTCGAAACTTTTAAATTTGGGAAATATACAGTCCCTCAAAAAAATATCTGAACACTATGGTTGGTTACAGAATTCAGAAACAAATATCTGGCAACGATTTTATTTTTTAGAAATTAGTGATCTGGCAACCTTCGCGTCACGTGACATTTCAACGATAAGTCTGCGCGGAGATTTCGAAACTTTTCAATTTGGGAAATATACAGTCCTTCAAAAAAATATCCGAACACTATGGTTGGTTACAGAATTCAGAAACAAATATCTGGCAACGATTTTATTTTTTTAGAAATTAGTGATCTGGCAACCTTCGTGTCACGTGACATTTCAACGATAACTCTGCGCAGAGAATTCGAAACTTTTAAATTTGGGAAATATACAGTCCCTCAAAAAAATATCCGAACACTATGGTTGGTTACAGAATTCAGAAACAAATATCTGGCAACGATTTTATTTTTTAGAAATTAGTGATCTGGCAACCTTCGTGTCACGTGACATTTCAACGATAAGTCTACGGGGAGAATTCGAAACTTTTAAATTTGGGAAATATACAGTCCCTCAAAAAAATATCCGAACACTATGGTTGGTTACAGAATTCAGAAACAAATATCTGGCAACGATTTTATTTTTTAGAAATTAGTGATCTGGCAACCTTCGTGTCACGTGACATTTCAACGATAAGTCTACGGGGAGAATTCGAAACTTTTCAATTTGGGAAATATACAGTCCCTCAAAAAAATATCCGAACACTATGGTTGGTTTACAGAATTCAGAAACAAATATCTGGCAACGATTTTATTTTTTAGAAATTAGTGATCTGGCAACCTTCGCGTCACGTGACATTTCAACGATAAGTCTACGGGGAGAATTCGAAACTTTTCAATTTGGGAAATATACAGTCCCTCAAAAAAATATCCGAACACTATGGTTGGTTTACAGAATTCAGAAACAAATATCTGGCAACGATTTTATTTTTTAGAAATTAGTGATCTGGCAACCTTCGCGTCACGTGACATTTCAACGATAAGTCTACGGGGAGAATTCGAAACTTTTCAATTTGGGAAATATACAGTCCCTCAAAAAAATATCCGAACACTATGGTTGGTTTACAGAATTCAGAAACAAATATCTGGCAACGATTTTATTTTTTTAGAAATTAGTGATCTGGCAACCTTCGTGTCACGTGACATTTCAACGATAAGTCTACGGGGAGAATTCGAAACTTTTAAATTTGGGAAATATACAGTCCCTCAAAAAAATATCCGAACACTATGGTTGGTTTACAGAATTCAGAAACAAATATCTGGCAACGATTTTATTTTTTAGAAATTAGTGATCTGGCAACCTTCGCGTCACGTGACATTTCAACGATAAGTCTGCGCGGAGAATTCGAAACTTTTCAATTTGGGAAATATACAGTCCTTCAAAAAAATATCCGAACACTATGGTTGGTTACAGAATTCAGAAACAAATATCTGGCAACGATTTTATTTTTTTAGAAATTAGTGATCTGGCAACCTTCGTGTCACGTGACATTTCAACGATAACTCTGCGCAGAGAATTCGAAACTTTTAAATTTGGGAAATATACAGTCCCTCAAAAAAATATCCGAACACTATGGTTGGTTACAGAATTCAGAAACAAATATCTGGCAACGATTTTATTTTTTAGAAATTAGTGATCTGGCAACCTTCGTGTCACGTGACATTTCAACGATAAGTCTACGGGGAGAATTCGAAACTTTTCAATTTGGGAAATATACAGTCCCTCAAAAAAATATCCGAACACTATGGTTGGTTTACAGAATTCAGAAACAAATATCTGGCAACGATTTTATTTTTTAGAAATTAGTGATCTGGCAACCTTCGCGTCACGTGACATTTCAACGATAAGTCTGCGCGGAGAATTCGAAACTTTTCAATTTGGGAAATATACAGTCCTTCAAAAAAATATCCGAACACTATGGTTGGTTACAGAATTCAGAAACAAATATCTGGCAACGATTTTATTTTTTTAGAAATTAGTGATCTGGCAACCTTCGTGTCACGTGACATTTCAACGATAACTCTGCGCAGAGAATTCGAAACTTTTAAATTTGGGAAATATACAGTCCCTCAAAAAAATATCTGAACACTATGGTTGGTTACAGAATTCAGAAACAAATATCTGGCAACGATTTTATTTTTTAGAAATTAGTGATCTGGCAACCTTCGCGTCACGTGACATTTCAACGATAAGTCTACGGGGAGAATTCGAAACTTTTCAATTTGGGAAATATACAGTCCTTCAAAAAAATATCCGAACACTATGGTTGGTTACAGAATTCAGAAACAAATATCTGGCAACGATTTTATTTTTTTAGAAATTAGTGATCTGGCAACCTTCGTGTCACGTGACATTTCAACGATAACTCTGCGCAGAGAATTCGAAACTTTTAAATTTGGGAAATATACAGTCCCTCAAAAAAATATCCGAACACTATGGTTGGTTACAGAATTCAGAAACAAATATCTGACAAAGATTTTATTTTTTAGAAATTAGTGATCTGGCAACCTTCGTGTCACGTGACATTTCAACGATAAGTCTACGGGGAGAATTCGAAACTTTTAAATTTGGGAAATATACAGTCCCTCAAAAAAATATCCGAACACTATGGTTGGTTTACAGAATTCAGAAACAAATATCTGGCAACGATTTTATTTTTTAGAAATTAGTGATCTGGCAACCTTCGTGTCACGTGACATTTCAACGATAACTCTGCGCGGAGAATTCGAAACTTTTAAATTTGGGAAATATACAGTCCCTCAAAAAAATATCCGAACACTATGGTTGGTTACAGAATTCAGAAACAAATATCTGGCAACGAATTTATTTTTTAGAAATTAGTGATCTGGCAACCTTCGTGTCACGTGACATTTCAACGATAACTCTGCGCGGAGAATTCGAAACTTTTAAATTTGGGAAATATACAGTCGCTCAAAAAAATTTCCGAACACTATGGTTGGCTATAGAATTCAGAAACAATATCTGGCAACGATTTTATTTTTAGAATGTTGGGTTGGGTTGTTTTACCTCTGAGCGGCACTTTTTTGCACACCATGGGCTAAATGGCCAGGTCACATGGACCCCGACGGCTCAGAGAAGGTTGGGGGAGGGGACCCACTGGAACAGCTGTTGGGAGACAGATGGTAGCCTCCCGTCAAGGCCATCCAGCGTGTTCTTTAACGTGCACAGGGTATGTCTCTCCCACACACGGGGCCACGGCTTAACGTCCCATCCGACGGACGGCGGCCTTTCCAAGCCCATCGGTGTCCCCTACTGACCGTGGGCAGGGCGGGGAATTTTGCGGAGATAAATCTCAACGCTGACCCAGCTGGAACTCGAACCTGGGAACTACAGATTTATTTTTAGAAATTAGTGATCTGGCAACCTTCGTGTCACGTGACATTTCAACGATAATTATGCGCAGAGAATTCGAAACTTTTGAATTTGGGATATATACAGTCGCTCAAAAAATAACCGAACAATATGGTTGGTTACAGAATTCGGAATCAAATATCTGGCAACGATATTTTATTAGAAATTAGTGATCTGGCAACCTTCGTGTCACGTGACACGAAGGTTGCCAGATCACTAATTTCCAAAAAAAAATCGTTGCCATATATTTTTTCAGAATTCTCTAATCAACCATAATGTTCGAATACTTTTTTGAGCAACTGTACACGAAGGTTGCCAGATCACTAATTTCTAAAAAAAAATCGTTGCCAGATATTTGTTTCTGAATTCTGTAATCATCCATAGTGTTCGGATATTTTTTTGAGGGACTGTACCATGATATATACGATCAAAATATTTTGGAAATTGTCCGTATGATTTCTCCAGTCAGTTCAGTTCGCGTTTAGTGGGACAAAACACAAAATATTTTAAATGTCTTTTTTTTTTGGAATAATAAACAATGAACGAAAAAAAAAAATTCAAAATATTTGAACTTACCGCGACCACGAATATTCTGCCCATTTTTTAATCTTGAGTTGCAACTTGGCAGGAACTTTTTTGTGAGTTAGATACATCTTAATGTGGTCCATCCTGAAAGAAAAATATCCTGCTTTTAAAACCTCCATTATTTTGCCAAATATAATTATATGAAGTCTTAGCACATAAATATAATACGAGTGTAGCCCTTAAGACACCAAACACGATGATCAGACGTCTATCAGGAGCAATGATTGATTATTTCAACTCATTTTAAATATTGATCACACCTTTAAGTTTTGAATTTGGCATTTGTAAGTGTTGTTTACTTCGATCCTTTCACACCTTTGTTTACCTTTTCCAGGAATTATTATTAAACAGAATTATTGCAACCAGACTCCATGGCAACGGCATATTCCTGGATTTTATTCCTGAACCATATTCCTGCACCATATTCCCGGACTTTATTCACTGGACTTTATTCCTGGACCATATTCCCGGACTTTATTCACTGGACCATATTCTTGGAATTTATTCCTGAACCATATTCCTGGACTTTATTTTCTATTAAAAACTTAATTACTAATTTAAAGTGGACATTTTTAATAAAAAATAATTTTTTCTGGACTTTAAAAATAAAGTCCAGGAATAATTATTTTTTATTAAAAACTTAATTATTCCTGGACTTTATTTTTTATTAAAAACTTAATTTACTGGGCCATATTCACTGGACTTTATTACTGGGCCATATTCACTGGACTTTATTCCTGGGCCATATTCATTGGACTTTATTCCTGGGCCATATTCACTGGACCATATTCCCGGACTTCATTCACTGGACCATATTCCTGGGCTTTATTCCTGAACCATATTCCTGGACTTTATTCCTGGGCCATATTCACTGGACTTTATTGCTGGGCCATATTCACTGGACTTTATTCTTGGGCCATTTTCACTGGACTTTATTCCTGGACCATATTCCTGGACTTTATTCCTGGACCATATTCCTGGACTTTATTACTGGGCCATATTTTTGGACTTTATTCCTGGGCCATATTCCTGGACTTTATTACTGGGCCATATTCACTGGACTTTATTCTTGGACCATTTTCACTGGACTTTAATTCTGGACCATATTCCTGGACTTTATTCACTGGACCATATTCCTGGAATTTATTCCTGAACCATATTACTGGACTTTATTACTGGGCCATATTCACTGGACTTTATTACTGGGCCATATTCACTGGACTTTATTCCCTGGGCCATATTCACTGGACTTTATTCCTGGGCCATATTCACTGGACCATATTCCCGGACTTCATTCACTGGACCATATTCCTAGGCTTTATTCCTGAACCATATTCCTGGACTTTATTCCTGGGCCATATTCACTGGACTTTATTCCTGGGCCATATTCACTGGACCATGTCCCCGGACTTTATTCACTGGACCATATTCCTGGACTTTATTCCTGAACCATATTCACTGGACTTTATTACTGGGCCATATTCACTGGACTTTATTCCTGGGCCATATTCCTGGACTTTATTACTGTGCCATATTCACTGGACTTTATTCTTGGGCCATATTCACTGGACTTTATTCCTGGACATTATTACTGGACCATATTCACTGGACTTTATTCTTGGACCATATTCCTGGACTTTCTTCCTGGACCATATTCCTGGACTTTATTACTGGGCCATATTCTTGGACTTTATTCCTGGGCCATATTCCTGGACTTTATTACTGGGCCATATTCACTGGACTTTATTCTTGGGCCATTTTCACTGGACTTTATTCCTGGGCCATATTCACTGGACTTTATTCCTGGGCCATATTCCTGGACTTTATTACTGTGCGATATTCACTGGACTTTATTCTTGGGCCATATTCACTGGACTTTATTCCTGGACCATATTCCTGGACATTATTACTGGACCATATTCACTGGACTTTATTCTTGGGCCATTTTCACTGGACTTTATTCCTGGGCCATATTCACTGGACTTTATTCCTGGACCATATTCCTGGACTTTATTCTTGGACCATTTTCACTGGACTTTATTCCTGGGCCATATTCACTGAACTTTATTCTTGGACCATATTTCTGGACTTTATTCCTGGACCATATTCCTGGACTTTATTCTTGGACCATATTCCTTGACTTTTTTCCTGGACTTTATTCCTGGACCATATTCCTGGACCATATTCACTGGACTTTATTCCTGGATCATATTCACGTGACTTTATTCCTGGAGCATGTTCCTGGACTTTATTCCTGGACCATATTCCTGGACTTTTTTCCTGGACTTTATTCCTGGACCATATTCCTGGACCATATTCACTGGACTTTATTCCTGGACCATTATCACTGGACTTTATTCCTGGACCATATTCACTGGACTTTATTCCCGGACCATGGTCCTGGACTTTATTCCTGGACCATATTCCTGGACTTTTTTACTGGACTTTATTCCTGGACCATATTCACTAGACTTTATTCCTGGACCTTATTCACTGGACTTTATTCCTGGACCATGTTCCTGGACCATATTCCTGGACCATATTCACTGGACTTTATTCCTGGACCATATTCACTGGACTTTATTCCTGGACCATGTTCGTGGACCATATTCACTGGACTTTATTCCTGGACAATATTCACTGGACTTTATTCCTGGACCATATTCACTGGACTTTATTCCTGGACTTTACACCAGCATATCTCGTGCTTATAGTGCAGGGACCCTTCAAGAATCGTCTCCGATCAAAAAGCGATCACGTGGTCTATGGTGATGGAATACCACGTGACCGTCCAATTCGCGCGATCTTTTCCTTGTGAAGATATTTAAAAATCACCTCTTTCCAAAACAAAATCAACAAAATTCGAAATTTTGAAACTGGTTTTGAGGCAGAAATTGGAACCATTTTTTTACAGATTCCTCTGAATTAAGTTATGATTTTTTTTATTATTAGATAATTATGACTTTTAAAAGATAATTTATTGTCAAACATTCCACATCCCATAATTCTTTAAATAAAGAATTTAAGGATACTTAAATACTTAAGGAATTTAAATTTGAAATGGAAAATTTCCAAATGGTAGTAAATAAAATAAAAATGAATAAATACCCCTTCAAGCAGCTGCTTGCCACAGAGGTCTGACAGGAGCCTGTCAGTTTATATGCCATAGTAGAAGATCTAAGAGGATGGCAGAACCTCAGCAGAAAAACGACACAAACAGCCATGCCTTACCTGGGGCTCGAACCCAGGTCCCTTAGATCACTAGCCAAGCGCGCTAACCACTCGGCCATCGGACGGTGCCAGTTGAAAAAAATCCTTGACGAAACTCTGACTATTAATTTTATTTATTATTATTTTTGAATATTTAAAACATATTTTGTACAGTCGCTCAAAAAAGTATCCGAACACTAGGGTTGATTACAGAATTCTGAAAAATTATATGGCAACGATTTTTTTTTTTTGAAATTAGTGATCTGGCAACCTTCGTGTCACGTGACACGGAGTTTGCCAGATCGCTAATTTCTAAACCTGGATCGTGTGGGCCCACTCACAGAAATATTGAGCGTGTGCAGTTACCGTTCACAGCAAACTGGAGCGTGTACAGTTGCTGTACACGCTCCAGATATTTTTTTCTGAATTCTGTAATCAACCATAGTGTTCGGATACTTTTTTTTGACACGAAGGTTGCCAGATCGCTAATTTCTAAACCTGGATCGTGTGGGCCCACTCACAGAAATATTGAGCGTGTGCAGTTACCGTTCACAGCAAACTGGAGCGTGTACAGTAACTGCACACGCTCCAGTTTGCTGTGAACGGTTACTGGAGCGTGCACAGTTGCTGTACACGCTCCAAATATTTTTTTTTTTAATTCTGTAATCAACCATAGTGTTCGGACACTTTTTTGAGCGACTGTACATAAAACTTTGCAGAAAAAAAAAATTTAAAAAGAAGTTTTACCTCAAAACGAAACTTTTAGAATCTAATACATGCAATCTTGCAAGATTTTTTTTTTCTACAAGTGTTTTTTTTTTAGTGAAAAAAATTACGAATGAAATTTTCATTAAGCAACGTTATTTCCATCAAAAGAACGACCCTGTACTATACAGTGAGAAAATACCCAAAATGACAATTTTCTCATAATGTTACTACCAGATGTTCGAGTCCCAGCTGGGTCAGCGTTGAGACTTACCTCCGCAAAATTCACCGCCATGCCCAAGGTCAGTAGGGGACACCGAGGGGCTTGGAAAGGCCGTTGTCCGTCGGATGGGACGTTAAGCCGTGGCCCCGTGTGTGAGAGAGTTATAACTTGTGCACGTTAAAGAACACGCTGGATGGCCTTGATGCGAGGTTACCATCTGTCTCCCAACAGCTGTTCCAGTGGGTCCCCTCTCCCAACCTTCTCTGAGCCATTGGGGTCCTTTTGACCTGGCCATTTAGCCCATAGTGTTAAAAAAAATACAGTTCAGAGGTAAAACAATCCAACGTTAAAGAGCACGCTGTATGGCCTTGACGGGAGGCTACCATTTGTCTTCCAACAGCTGTTCCAGTGGGTCCCCTCCCCCAACCTTCTCTGAGGCTTCGGGGTCTTTGTAACCTGGCCATTTAGCTAATTATGTGCAAAAACGTGCCGCTCAGAGGTAAAATAATCCAACGTCAAGGAACACTACATTGCCTTGATGGGAGGCTACCATCTGTCTCCCAACAGCTGTTCCAGTGGGTCCCCTCCCCCCCAAACCTTCTCTGAGCGTTTGGGGTCCATGTGACCTGGCCATTTATTCCATGGTGAGCCAAAAATTGACGTTCAGAGGTAAAACAATCCAACATTTAAGAACACGCTGGATGGCTTTGACGGGAGGCTGCCATCTGTCTCCCAACAGCTGTTCCAGTGGGTCTCCTCCCCTAACCTTCTCTGAGCCTTCGGGGTCCTTGTGACCTGGCCATTTATCCCATGGTGCGCAAAAAATTGCCGTTCAGCGGTAAAACAATCCAACATTTAAGAACACACTGGATGGCCTTGACGGGAGGTTACCATCTGTCTCCCAACAGCTGTTCCAGTGGGTCTCCTCCCCCAACCTTCTCTGAGCCTTCGGGGTCTTTGCAACCTGGTCATTTATCCCATTGTGTGCAAAAAAGTGACGTTCAGAGGTAAAAGAATCCAACACGAAAGAACACGATGGATGGCCTTGACGGGAGGCTACCATCTGTCTCCCAATACACATCTCAGAGGTAAAAATATATAACCCACTGGAACACCCCCTGGAACCCATGGAACAGGACCCACTGGAACAGCTGTTCCAGTGAGTCCCCTCCCCCAACTTTCCCTGAGCCTTCGGGGTCCTTGTGACCTGGCCATTTAGTCCATAGTGTGCAAAACAGTACGGATCAGAGGTAAAACAAACCAACGTTAAGAACACGCTGGATGGCCTTGACGGGAGGCTACCATCTGTCTCCCAACAGCTGTTCCAGTGGGTCCCCTCCCCCAACCTTCTCTGAGCCTTTGGGGTCCTTGTGACCTGACCATTTATCCCATGGTGTGCAAAAAGTGCCGCTCAGAGGTAAAACAATCCAACGTTAAAGAACACGCTGGATGGCCTTGACGGGAGGCTACCCTCTGTCTTGTAAACAATTGTTCCAGTGGGTCCTCTCTCCCAACCTTCTCTGAGCCTTCGGGGTCCTTGTGACCTGACCATTTAGCCCAATGTGTGCAAAAAAGTGCCGCTCAGAGGTAAAACAATCCAACATTAAAGAACACGCTGGATGGCCTAGACGGGAGGCTACCATCTGTCTCCCAACAGCTGTTCCAGTGGGTCCCCTCCCCCAACCTTCTCTGAGCTTTCGGGGTCCTTGTGACCTGGCCATTTAGCCCATGGTGTGCAAAAAAGTGCCACTCAGAGGTAAAACAACTTTCTCGTATAATTATCAGAAGTAAAACTTTGTATATAAGTGAGCGCTCATTGTGCCCTATGTGGTTAACCTCAAACCCGTTAATCAATCCCACGAAATCCCATCTGCTCGAAATCTCACCTGGCTTGAAATTCCTGTCGATTGGCATTCATACTGGATATGACGTCACCAACGTTACCTAGCACCGTTGCAAAGACGAACACTCCGGTCAGGAAGATCACTCCAGTGAAGATATATTCCTGAAAGGGAAAAACTATTAGTTCGAGAGTATATTTGAGAAGCACTTGAGGAGCTCTGGGGGGTTGTCCACAGAGCTCTTCAAACTCTTGCAGACCTCTTCTGGATGGATATCCTCTCCACGGAGATTGATCAGAATTTCATGCATCTTTATCGCTCAGAGATAAAAGCTCTTTAATGGGAGACTCATGAGGATTGATTACTCAGAGATTAGAGGAAGTTAGCCTCGCACCCAGACGGAGAGGTGCGAGATTATTTTCTACTGTTGCCTTGCATTACTTATGAACTACTTCGTTTTGTTGGAAGTGGTGATTATTTAGGAAACGCCGCAAAAATATCGGATGAAATATATCGTTTTTGCTCTGAGTGGGACTTTTTTGAACACAAGGGTCAGGTCACAAGGATCCCGAAGGCTCAGATAAGGTTGGGGGAGGGGACCCATTGGAATAACTGTTCGGAGACAGATGGTAGCCTCCCGTCAAGGCCATCCAGCGTGTTATTTAACGCTGGATTGTTTTGCCTCTGAGCGGCACTTTTTTGCACACAATGGGTTAAATGGCCAGGTCACAAGGACCCCGAAGTCTCAGAGAAGGGTTGGTGGAGGGGACCCACTGGAACACCTGTTGGGAGACAGATGGTAACCTCCCGTAAAGGCCATCCAGCGTGTTCTTTATCGTTAGGATTGTTTTACATCTGAGTGGCATTTCTTTTTCTCACCATGGGCTAAATGGCCAGGTCACAAGGACCCTGAAGGCTCAGAGAAGGTTGGGGGAGGGGACCCACTCTAACAGCTGTTGGGAGACAGATGGTAGCCTTCCATCAAGGCCATCCAGCGTGTTCTTTAACGTTGGATTGTCTTACCTCTGAGCGGCACCTTTTTGCACAAAATGGGCTAAATGGCCAGGTCAAAAGGACCCCGAAGACTCAGAGAAGGGTGGGGGAGGGGACCCACTGGAACAACTGTTGGGAGACAGATGGTAGCCTCCCGTCAAGGCCATCCAGCGTGTTCTTTAATGTTGGATTGTTTTACATCTGAGCGGCATTTCTTTTTCACACCATGGGCTAAATGGTCAGGTCATAAGGACCCCGAGGACTCAGAGAAGGGTGGGGGAGGGAACCCACTGGAACAACTGTTGGGAGACAGATGGTAGCCTCCCATCAAGGCTATCCAGCGTGTTCTTTAATGTTGGATTGTTTTACCACTGAGCGGCATTTATTTTTTTGCACATTATGGGCTAAATGGCCAGGTCACAAGGACCCCGAAAGCTCACAGAAGGTTGGGGGAGGGGACCCTTTGGAACAGCTGTTGGGAGACAGATGGTAGCCTCCCATCAAGGCTATCCAGCGTGTTCTTTAATGTTGGATTGTTTTACATCTGAGCGGCATTTCTTTTTCACACAATGGGTTAAATGGCCAGTTCAGAAGGACCACGATGGCTCAGGGAAGGGTTGGTGGAGGGGACCCACTGGAACAGCTGTTGGGAGACAGATGGTAGTCTCCCGTCAAGGCCATCCAGCGTGTCCTTTAATGTTGGATTGTTTCACCTCTGAGCGGCACTTTTTTCTACACAATATGCTAAATGGCCAGGTCACAAGGACCCCAAAGCTTAAGATAAGGTTGGGAGAAGGGACCCACTGGAACAGCTGTTGGGAGACAGATGGTAGTCTCCCGTCAAGACCATCCAGCGCGTTCTTTAACGTTGGATTGTTTTACCTCTGAGCGGCACTTTTTTTCACACCATGGGCTAAATGGCCAGGTCACAAGGACCCCGAAGGCTCAGAGAAGGTTGGGGGAGTGGACCCACTGGAACAGCTGTTGGGAGACAGATGGTAGTCTCCCGTCAAGGCCATCCAGCGTGTTCTTTAACGTTGGATTGTTTAAACTTTGAGCGGCACTTTTTTGCACACCATGGGCTAAATGGCCAGGTCACAAGGACCCCGAAGGCTCAGAGAAGGTTGGGGGAGGAGACCCACTGTAACAGCTGTTGGGAGACAGATGGTAGCCTCCCGTCAAGGCCGTCCAGCGTGTTCTTTAACGTTGGATTGTTTTACCTTTGAACGGCACTTTTTTGCACACCTTGGGCTAAATGGCCAGGACAGAAGGACCCCGAAGGCTCAGAGAAGGTTGGGGGAGAGGACCCACTGGAACAATTGTTATAAGACAGATGGTAGCCTCCCGTCAAAGACATCCAGCGTGTTCTTTATCGTTGGATTCTTTTACCTCTGAGCGGCACTTTTTTTCATACCATGGGCTAAATGGCCAGGTCACAAGGACCCCGAAGGCTCAGAGAAGGTTTGGGGGAGTGGACCCACTGGAACAGGTGTTAGGAGACAGATGGTAGCCTCCCGTCAAGGCCATCCAGCGTGTTCTTTAAACGTTGGATTGTTTAAACTTTGAGCGGCACTTTTTTGCACACCATGGGCTAAATGGCCAGGTCACAAGGACCCCGAAGGCTCAGAGAAGGTTGGGGGAGGAGACCCACTGGAACAGCTGTTGGGAGACAGATGGCAGTCTCCCTTCAAGGCCATCCAGCGTGTTCTTTAACGTCGGGTTGTTTTACCTTTGAGCGGCACTTTTTTGCACACCATGGGCTAAATGGCCAGGTTACAAGGACCCCGAAGGCTCAGAGAAGGTTGGGGGAGGGGACCCACTGGAACAATTGTTATAAGACAGATGGTCGCCTCCCGTCAAGACCATCCAGCGCGTTCTTTAACGTTGGATTGTTTTACCTCTGAGCGGCACTTTTTTTCACACCATGGGCTAAATGGCCAGGTCACATGGACCCCGAAGGCTCAGAGAAGGTTGAGGGAGGAGACCCACTGTAACAGCTGTTGGGAGACAGATGGTAGTCTCCCGTCAAGACCATCCAGCGCGTTCTTTAACGTTGGATTGTTTTACCTCTGAGCGGCACTTTTTCTCACACCATGGGCTAAATGGCCAGGTCACATGGACCCCGAAGGCTCAGAGAAGGTTGAGGGAGGAGACCCACTGTAACAGCTGTTGGGAGACAGATGGTAGCCTCCCGTCAAGACCGTCCAGCGTGTTCTTTAACGTTGGATTGTTTTACCTCTGAACGGCACTTTTTTGCACACCATGGGCTAAATGGCCAGGACAGAAGGACCCCGAAGGCTCAGAGAAGGTTGGGGGAGAGGACATACTGGAACAATTGTTATAAGACAGATGGTAGCCTCCCGTCAAAGCCATCCAGCGTGTTCTTTATCGTTGGATTGTTTTACCTCTGAGCGGCACTTTTTTTTACACCATTGGCTAAATGGCCAGGTCACATGGACCCCGAAGGCTCAGAGAAGGTTGAGGGAGGAGACCCACTGTAACAGCTGTTGGGAGACAGATGGTAGCCTCCCGTCAAGACCGTCCAGCGTGTTCTTTAACGTTGGATTATTTTACCTCTGAACGGCACTTTTTTGCACACCATGGGCTAAATGGCCAGGACAGAAGGACCCCGAAGGCTCAGAGAAGGTTGGGGGAGAGGACCCACTGGAACAATTGTTATAAGACAGATAGTAGCCTCCCGTCAAAGCCATCCAGCGTGTTCTTTATCGTTGGATTGTTTTACCTCTGAGCGGCACTTTTTTTCACACCATTGGCTAAATGTCCAGGTCACATGGACCCCGAAGGCTCAGAGAAGGTTGAGGGAGGAGACCCACTGTAACAGCTGTTGGGAGACAGATGGTAGCCTCCCGTCAAGGCCGTCCAGCGTGTTCTTTATCGTTGGATTGTTTTACCTCTGAGCGGCACTTTTTTTTACACCATTGGCTAAATGGCCAGGTCACATGGACCCCGAAGGCTCAGAGAAGGTTGAGGGAGGAGACCCACTGTAACAGCTGTTGGGAGACAGATGGTAGCCTCCCGTCAAGACCGTCCAGCGTGTTCTTTAACGTTGGATTGTTTTACCTCTGAACGGCACTTTTTTGCACACCATGGGCTAAATGGCCAGGTCATATGGACCCCGAAGGCTCAGAGAAGGTTGGGGGAGGGGACCCACTGGAAGAGCTGTTGGGAGACAGATGGTAGCCTCCCGTCAAGGCCGTCCAGCGTGTTCTTTAACGTTGGATTGTTTTACCTCTGAACGGCACTTTTTTGCACACCATGGGCTAAATGGCCAGGTCAGAAGGACCCCGAAGGCTCAGAGAAGGTTGGGGGAGAGGACCTACTGGAACAATTGTTATAAGACAGATGGTAGCCTCCCGTCAAGGCCATCCAGCGTGTTCTTTAACGTTCGATTGTTTTATCTCTGACCGGCACTTTTTTGCACACAATGAACAAAGAAATAAATGAACCAGCAACGAAGAAGTAAACAACGACAACAACAACAACAACAACAACAACAACAACAACAACAACGCCGACGACGAAACTGTAAAACAGGAAAAGAAAAGTATACAGCAACAACAAAGGGAAAAGTATACAACAACAACGAAAGAAAAGTACACAATTGTGGAAAAGTACACAGCAACAAAGGGAAAAGTACACAAGATCAAATGCAAAAGTATGCAGCAGCAACAAAGGAAAAGTATTCAACAGGAACAAAGGAAAATTACACAACAAAGGAGAGTACACAATTGTAACAATGGAAAAGACACAACAACAAGAAAGAGAAAGAAAACAACAACAAAATTGAATAATAATTACCAGATCCGTTTCGGGTGGGTTGCAGTTCCCAATGGTGGTTAAAGTCATCGCTGACCAATAAAAGCAGACGATGTACTTCCTAGAGGAAAGAGAAGTACAAAAATGGACACATTTTCTCACATTAATGTGTCTTAGTTTCTTAAGATCTGCCATTCCGCTATTTAATGTTTTTGGCAATCAAAGGCTGTCAAATTCTTATCAGGGTGAATCTGAAAAAGTGGGCAAAACTTTACGGGGTGGTAGAACGCAGCTATGCGAGCAATATTCGTCATAGAATGTATGGTCGGAACGCAAACGGCGAGCCGCTAGGTGGCGTTGGAAATGGTATAAAATGGTCGGTCCTCGCACCCAACGGCATTTTTACCGTGGATTGCCGAGAGGATGGCTGGTTATACTGACCACGAAATGGCGGATATGCACTTGAAAAGCCCATTGAAACGAGTGTTGGGTTGGGTTGGGTTGTTTTACCTCTGAGCGGCACTTTTTTGCACACCATGGGCTAAATGGCCAGGTCACATGGACCCCGAAGGCTCAGAGAAGGTTAGAGGAGGGGACCCACTGGAACAGCTGTTGGGAGACAGATGGTAGCCTCCCGTCAAGGCCATCCAGCGTGTTCTTTAACGTGCACAGGGTATGTCTCTCCCGCACACGGCACCACGGCTTAACGTCCCATCCGACGGACTGCGGCCTTTCCAAGCCCATCGGTGTCCCCTACTGACCGTGGGCAGGGCGGGGAATTTTGCGGAGATAAATCTCAACGCTGACCCAGCTGGGACTCGAACCTGGGAACTACAGATTACGAGCCTGGCGCGCTACCGACTGAGCCACCCCCGCCCTGAAACGAGTGTCCCATTGAACGAGTGCCCCATTGAAACCGACATGGATCTAGTCGCCAGGATCGCCGTTGTTGCCGGCGATATTCGGGAAATGCCTGGTGTCTTCGCAAATGTGCGTCGGTCCCTATCCCGCAGGTGTGAAGCCTGCATTACAGCTGGCGGCAGCTCTTTTGATCAATTTCTTTGAGCATGTACCTCAATTACATTCCTGTTAATAAAATGTTTTCTGAAGTATCTCCTGTCCTTCTTGTGTTCATTCTTTAAATGTGACAGTGGAAAACTACCTTTTAACTTCTCGCCGTTTGAGTTCCGACCATACATTCTATGACGAATATTGCTCGTATAGCTGCGTTCTACCACCCCGTAAAGTTTTGCCGACTTTTTCAGATTCACCCTGTATATATATGTTATTCTATAGTCATCACATATCCAAACATAAATATATATATATAACAATCATCGGTACATAAATAAATGTACCGATGATGATTTTAGTGGAGATTTTAGTGTGGTTTTATATTTCGACTCGTTCATTTAAAAAACGAAAAAGGGAAAAAAAAGAATACTCTTAAAAAGTACAGTCGCTCAAAAAAATATCCGAACACTATGGTTGATTACAGAATTCAGAAAAAATATCTGGCAACGATGTTTTTTTTTTAGAAATTAATGAGATAATTTTTTTTTTGAAATTTTTTGAGATTTTTTTTTTTTAGAAATTAGTGATCTGGCAACCTTCTTTTACAGGTACACCTAGGTTGCCAGATCACTAATTTCGGAAAAAAAATCGTTGCCAGATTTTTTTTCTGAATTTCGAGATCAACCATAATGTTCGGATATTTTTCGAGCGACTGTACCTCTTTCTGACGTCATCACCTATCCAATCATCCACATTAGATTTCAAAAAATTTAAAATTAAAATCCTTCAAAATATGCTGTTAAAAATATTTGAAACTATACTCTACAAATAATTTTTATCCCTACCATCATTTTTAATAAACATCTTTTTAAACTTTTTTAAAACACTGGAACACTTTTGGAGAATTCGAGATCGACATGTCCGCCATCTTGACTTTCGACATCAACTGATAAAGTGCGACATATCCGGTGTAATATCAAGAAACTCTTGTCGAACATCTAAATCTTTGAACGTTCACAAAAAATATTATTCCTAAGTTTGTCGCCAAAAGAAATAGACTGTGAATTACTGAGTTAGGTAAAAAGTACCTAAAAGTATTAGATAGAAAGTCCCTAAAAGTATTAGGTAGAAAGTCCCTAAAAGTATTAGGTAGAAAGTCCCTAAAAGTATTAGGTAGAAAGTACCTAAAAGTATTAGGTAGAAAGTCCCTAAAAGTATTAGGTAGAAAGTCCCTAAAAGTATTAGGTAGAAAGTCCCTAAAAGTATTAGGTAGAAAGTCCGTAAAAGTATTAGATAGAAAGTCCCTAAAAGTATTAGGTAGAAAGTCCCTAAAAGTATTAGGTAGAAAGTCCTAAAAGTATCAGGTAGAAAGTCCCGAAAAGTATTAGGTAGAATGTTCCTAACCGAGAAGATGTCATAGTAGTTAGAATGTTCCTAAAAGTATTAGGTAGAATGTTTCTAAAAGTAATAAGTACCAAGTCCCTAAAGTATTAGGTAGAAAGTCCTAAAAGTATTAGGTAGAAAGTCCCGAAAAGTATTAGGTAGAATGTTCCTAAAAGTAGTTAGAATGTTCTAAAAGTAATAGGTACCAAGTCCCTAAAAGAATTAGGCAGAAGTCCCTAAAAGTATAATGTATTATATAACAAGTTCCTAAAGTAATAGGTAGCAAGTCCCTAAAAGTAGGTAGAAAAGTCCCTAAAAGTGTTAAGGAGAAATTCCCTACAAGTTTATGTAGAAAGCTCCTAAAAGTATTAGCAGAAAGCTCTTAAAAGTATTAGGTAGAAGTCCCTAAAAGTATTAGGTAAAAAGTTCTAAAAGAATTATGTAGAATGTTCTTAAAAGAATTAGCAGAAAGTTCTTAAAAGTATTAGGTAAAAAGTCCCTAAAAGTATTAGGTAGAAAGTCCATAAAAGTATTATGTAGAATGTTTCTAAAAGTTAGGTAAAAGTTCCTAAAGTATTAGGCAGAAAGCTCCTAAAAGTATTAGGTCGAAAGTCCCTAAAAGTATTAGGTAGACAGTCCTAAAAGTATTAGGTAGAAAGTCCCTAAAAGTATTAGTAGAAAGTCCCTAAAAGTATTAGGTAGAAAGTCCCTAAAAGTATTAGGCAGAAAGTCCTAAAAGTATTAGGTAGAAAGTCCTAAAAGTATTAGTAGAAAGTCCCGAAAAGTATTAGGTAGAATGTCCCTAATAGTATTAGGTAGAATGCTTCTAAAAGTAATAGGTACCAAGTCCTAAAGTATTAGGCAGAAAGTCCCTAAAAGTATTTAGTGGAAAGCCCTAAAAGTATTAGGTAGAAAGTCCCTAAATGTATTATATAACAAGTTCCTAAAAGTAACAGGTAGCAAGTCCCTAAAAAGGTAGGTAGAAAGTCCCTAAAAGTGTTAAGGAGAAATTCCCTACAAGTATTATGTAGAAAGCTCCCAAAAGTATTAGGCAGAAAGCTCTTAAAAGTATTAGGTAGAAAGTCCCTAAAAGTATTAAGTAAAAAGTTTCTAAAAGAATTATGAATGTTCTTAAAAGAATTAGGCAGAAAGTTCTTAAAGTATTAGGTAAAAAGTCCCTAAAAGTATAGGTAGAAAGTCCCTAAAAGTATTAAGTAAAAGTTTCTAAAAGAATTATGTAGAATGTTCTTAAAAGAATTAGGCAGAAAGTTCTTAAAAGTATTAGGTAAAAGTCCCTAAAAGTATTAGGTAGAAAGTCCATAAAAGTATCAGTAGAATGTTTCTAAAAGTAATTAGGTAGAAAGTTCCTAAAAGTATTAGGCAGAAAGCTCCTAAAAGTATTGAGTCGAAAGTCCCTAAAAGTATTAGGTAGAAAGTCCATAAAAGTATTATGTAGAATGTTCTAAAAGTATTAGGTAGAAAGTTCCTAAAAGTATTAGGCAGAAGCTCCTAAAAGTATTAGGTCGAAAGTCCCTAAAAGTATTAGGTAAAAGGTTTCTAAAAGAATTATGTAGAATGTTCTAAAAAGAATTAGGTAGAAAATCCATAAAAGTATTAGGTAGAAAGTCCATAAAAGTATTAGGTAGAATGTTTCTAAAAGTATTAGGTAGAAAGTCCTTAAAAGTAATAGGTAGCAAGTCCCTAAAAATGTTACGTAGAAAGTCCTTAAACATGTTAGGAGAAATTCCCTACAAGTATTATGTAGAAAGCTCCTAAAAGTATTAGGTAGAAAGTCCCTAAATGTATTAGATAAAAAGTTTCTAAAAAAAATTATGTAGAAAGCTCTTAAAAGTGTTAGGCAGAAAGTCCTAAATGTATTATATAACAAGTTCCTAAAAGTAATAGGTAGCAAGTCCCTAAAAAGGTTAGGTAGAAAGTCCTAAAAGTGTTAAGGAGAAATTCCCTACAAGTATTATGTAGAAAGCTCCTAAAAGTATTAGGCAGAAAGCTCTTAAAAGTATTAGGTAGAAAGTCCCTAAAAGTATTAAGTAAAAGTTTCTAAAAGAATTATGTAGAATGTTCTTAAAAGAATTAGGCAGAAAGTTCTTAAAAGTATTAGGTAAAAAGTCCCTAAAAGTATTAGGCAGAAAGTCCATAAAAGTATTATGTAGAATGTTTCTAAAAGTATTAGGTAGAAAGTTCCTAAAAGTATTAGGCAGAAAGCTCCTAAAAGTATTAGGTCGAAAGTTCCTAAAAGTATTAGGTAAAAAGTTTCTAAAAGTAATAGGTAGCAAATCCCTAAAAAGGTTACGTATAAAGTCCTTAAAAGTGTTAAGGAGAAATTCCCTACAAGTATTATGTAGAAAGCTCTTAAAAGTATTAGGAAAAAGTCCCTAAATGTGTTAGATAAAAAGTTTCTAAAAAAATTATGTAGAAAGCTCTTAAAAGTGTTAGGCAGAAAGTCCCTAAAAGTATTAGGCAGAAAGTCCATAAAAGTATTATGTAGAATGTTTCTAAAAGTATTAGGTAGAAAGTGGCAATACTTCAGAAAGGAGTAATGGCTCCTTTGAAACGTAAGCATTTGCAATTCCAGAATTAGAAACATTTTAAAAATGTTTCTAATTCTGGAATTTGAAAAAAAAAAAAAGGAGCCATTCTAATTCTGGAATTGAAATACCCTAAAGGTATTAGGTAAAAAGTCCCTTTCCCAAAGTGAAATCATTTGAGTCATCATCATCATTGTGAATATCGATCGCTCGAAGACGCATTTTCGCTTCTAAAAGCAAAATCAGATGAATAAAGAGTAAGAAAAGATGACGTTTTCTTAATTTCCCACCCACCTGAGGAACCTCTGCTGGTCGTGGGCGTTGGTGTAGACCCATCTGTTGCTTCCGAGTCCTTCGAACTGAAAGAGAAACGAAATCAACACAGAAATAGCGAAAGGCCCTTCAAAGATTACAATTTTTAGCATCGGTGGATTTTTAGAGAGTTAAGAAAAGATGAAGAAGATGAAAAAGCCGTTACCTCGGAGACCAGATAATAGAAGCAGGCGATCCAATGGATGATGATCATCAGAGACAGGGAGAGACGAAACACCCGGATGCAGTGGGGGTTGCTCGTGCGGCTGGGGGGAGAGAGAAAAGATGGCACTGACATCGATTGCTTAAAAGTGTTGACACAAGGATTCAAATAGGAAATACGTCACACTGCAGTAGCGCAGGACTTCCTCCTATTATCAGATATAATTTGTTAAACGAGTCCTGGGTTCGAGATATCTCTTGAGAATTGAAGACGTTGATGGGATTCGCGCGTGGAGGCTGATTTCCGAATGTATTTAGACGAAATCTGTTATGATCATGTTACTATGGAAACCAAGACATTAACTGTTTCGTCTTCATCGTACAGTCGCTCGAAAAAGAATCCGAACACTACGATTGATAACAAAATTCAGAAAAAAATATCTGGCAAAGAATTTTTTTTTTAGAAATTAGTTATCTGGTAACCTTCGTGTACAGTCGCTCAAACAAAGTATCCGAACAATATCGTTGATTACAAAATTCTGGAAAAATATATCGCAACGATATTTTTTTTTTTAGAAATTCGTGATCTGGCAACCTTCGTGTACAGTCGCTAAAAAAAAAGTATCCGAACACTATGGTTGATTACAGAATTCTGAAAAAATATATGGCAACGATTTTTTTTAGTAAAACTCTAATATTCTCACCCAGTAATTTTAAAAAAAAAATCGTTGCCATATATTTTTTCTGAATTCTGTAATCAACCATAGTGTTCGGATACTTTTTTTTTTGGAGCGACTGTACACGAAGGTTGCCAGATCACGAATTTCTAAAAAAAATCGTTGCGATATATTTTTTTCAGAATTCTGTAATCAACGATATTGTTCGGATACTTTTTTTGACTGATTGTACACGAAGGTTGCCAGATCGCTAATTTAACAATAACTAACACTTTTAAGTAATCGATGTCAGTGCCATCTGGATGGCCTTGACGAGAGGCTACCATCTGTCTCCCAACAGCTGTTCCAGTGGGTCCTCTCCCCCAAGTTGCCAGATCATTTATTGAACAGCTGTTGGGAGACAGATGGTAGCATCCCCATTGATTACAAATTTTTTCGGAATTCTGCAATCAATTCCCTCCTCCAACCTTTTCTGAGACTTCGGGGTCCTTCTGACCTGTCCATTTGGCCCATGGTGTGCAAAAAAGTGTCGCTCAGAGGTAAAACAATCCAACGTTAAAGAACGAGCTGGATGGCCTTGACGGGAGGCTACCATCTGTCTCCTAAAACCTGTTCTCGTGGGTCCCCTCCCCCAACCTTCTCTGAGCATTTGGAATCCTTGTGACCTGTCCATTTCGCCCATGGTGTGCAAAAACGTGTCGCTCAGAGGTAAAACAATCCAACGTTAAAGAACACGCTGGATGGCCTTGACGGGAGGCTACCATCTGTCTCCCAACAGCTGTTCCAGTGGGTCCCCTCCCCCAACCTTCTCTGAGCCTTCGAGGTCCTTGTGACCTGTCAATTTAGCCCATGGTGTGCAAAAAACGTGCCGCTCAGAGGTAAAACAATAGAAAGTTAAAGAACACGCTGGATGGACTTGACGGGAGGTTGCCATCTGTCTCCCAACAGCTGTTCCAGTGGGTCCCCTCACCCAACCTTCTCTGAACCTTCGGGGTCCATGTGACTTCGCCATTTAGCCCATGGTGTGCAAATAAGTGCCACTCAGAAATAAAACAATCCAACGTTAAAGAACACAATGGATGGCCTTGACGGGAGGCTACCATCTGTCTCCCAACAGCTGTTCCAGTGGGTCCCCTCCCCCAACCTTCTCTGAGTCTTCGGGGTCCATGTGACTTCGCCATTTAGCCCATGGTGTGCAAATAAGTGCCGCTCACAGATAAACAATCCAACGTTGAAGAATACGATGGATGGCCTTGACGTGAGGCTACCATCTGTCTCCCAACAACTATTCCAGTGGGTCCCCTCACCCAACCTTCTCTGATCCTTCGGGGTTCGTATGACCTGGCCATTTAGCACATGGTGTGCAAAAAAGTGCCTCTCAGAGGTAAAACAATCCAACCCAAATCCCGAGGTACTTCACCGAAAGATCCCAAATTTCGTAGGCAGGTTCCCCCTTCCCCTCCCCATTTTTGTTTGCAAAATCAGAGCTCTAGCTGCAATAGAACGCCTGAAAAATGCTTTTGGAAATGTTGCTAATCTGGCAACGGCAGTATATTGAAATGGTATTTTAACTTTTTTATTTTCAAAGTTAGGTAGCACTAAATGGCAACAGTGAATTTGACAGCGATTCCCGTTTCCCGTAGGCACAGCATGGTAAATATTTTTGCTTCCGGCAAGCCTACCCTTTGGACTTTCGACCTGAAATTTGGACCACAACCAGAACCATTCTCTGAAAATTTGGAGCGGTTTGCCGATGAGATATGGGCGCCACAGACAGACACATTCTTTTATTATATAGACTAGCTTAACGTACCCGGGTGTCACTTTTAAACTGTATATTCTTATTTTCACTGCATTAAAGGTAAATTGAGAAAGGAACCCCCCCCCCCCTCCCTCTGACACTTTAGCACCACAGCGTACCCCGCGTTGCCCAGTGATTGGTTTAAAAATCAGGTTCCCTTTTGGCCTGTGGCTTCGTTTCTACACAAATTGTGACAGCTCCTGTATCACTTTTAATCTTCATATTTTATTTCCTTCACTAAAGGTTATTTAATATTCACCCCCCCCCGACCCCCAACATTTTATCACAGTTTGAACACGAAGACTTTCTCGGTGTTGCAAAGGCCATTGCTGACAGAGCCCGTGACAAACGATTGAAATATTTATTCCGTCAGATTTTGACATATTGTAATTTCCGAGGTACTTCACCGAGAGGTCCCAAATTTCGTAGGCGGGTTCCCCCTGCCCGACCCCATTTTTGATTAGAAAATCAGGTCCCTAGCTGCAATGGAACGCCTAAATAATGCTTTTGGAAACGTGGGGAATCTGGCAACGGCATTAGATTTGGAGCAAAAGATATAAATGCTATTTTAAAACTTTACTTTCACAGTTAGAGAGCAGTAAATGGCAACAACAAATCTGACAGCGATTCTCGCTTCCAGTAGCAATAGCAAGGGAAATATTTTTGCTTCTAGCAAGCCCCCCTTTTGGACTTTCGAGTTGAAATTTGGCACTGCAATGCGGACCACAACCAGAGACATTCTCTGAAAATTTGAAGTGTGTACGTTGATTTTCCGATGAGTTATGGTTGCCACAGACAGACAGACACATTCTTGTATTATATATATCTTACCTTTCGGCTAAGTCATAGAATTTATAGATGACATGAAATTTCAACAGACGACTCAGACGAGCTAAAACAATTAAATAAAAATAAAACTTTATTTTTTTTTCTTCTTATAGAGTTAATTAATATACTATGTATTTATATTCTCAAATCTATATTATATTCACCATAAAACATCTCTTTATCTTAATATTACATCGAAAATTACAGTAATTAGTCTTAAACTCTGCAACGTTTAATAAATGAAAATGAAAAATAACCTCTCAAGCAGCTGCTTGCCACAGAGGTCTGACAGGAGCCTGTCAGTTTAATACGCCATGGTAGAAGGTCTGTGAAGATGGCAGGACCTCAGCAGAAAAAATTCAAAATGAGAAATAACCTCTCAAGCAGCTGCTTGCCACAGAGGTCTGACAGGAGCCTGTCAGTTTAATACGCCATAGTAGAAGGTCTGTGAGGATGGCAGGACCTCAGCAGAAAAATTTAAAAATGAGAAATTCCCCTCAAGCAGCTGCTTGCCACAGAGGTCTAACAGCAGCCTGTCAGTTTATATGCCATAGTAGAAGGTCTGTGAGGATGGCAGGACCTCAGCAGAAAAAAATTCAAAATGAAAAATACCCCCTCAAGCAGCTGCTTGCCACAGAGGTCTGACAGGACCCTGTCAATTTATATGCCATAGTAGGTCTGTGAGAATGGCAGGACCTCAGCAGAAAAATTTCAAAATGAAAAATAGCCCCTCAAGTAGCTGCTTGCCACAGAGGTCTGACAGGAGCCTGTCAGTTTATATGCCATAGTAGAAGGTCTGTGAGGATGGCACGACCTCAGCAGAAAAAATTCAAAATGAAAAATAGCCCCTCAAGTAGCTGCTTGCCACAGAGGTCTGACAGGAGCCTGTCAGTTTATATGCCATAGTAGAAGGTCTGTGAGGATGGCAGGACCTCAGCAGAAAAAATTCAAAATGAAAAATAGCCCCTCAAGTAGCTGCTTGCCACAGAGGTCTGACAGGAGCCTGTCAGTTTATATGCCATAGTAGAAGGTCTGTGAGGATGGCAGGACCTCAGCAGAAAAAATTCAAAATGAAAAATACCTCCTCAAGTAGCTGCTTGTCACAGAGGTCTGACAGTAGCCTGTCAGTTTATATGACATAGTAGAAGGTCTGTGAGGATGGCAGGACCTCAGCAGAAAAAAATTCAAAATGAAAAATACCCCCTCAAGCAGCTGCTTGCCACAGAGGTGTGACAGGAGCCTGTCAGTTTATATGCCATAGTAGAAGGTCTGTGAGGATGGCAGGACCTCAGCAGAAAAAAATTCAAAATGAAAAATACCCCATCAAGCAGCTGCTTGCCACAGAGGTCTAACAGCAGCCTGTCAGTTTATATGCCATAGTAGAAGGTCTGTGAGGATGGCAGGACCTCAGCAGAAAAAAATTCAAAATGAAAAATACCTCCTCAAGTAGCTGCTTGTCACAGAGGTCTCACAGGAGCCTGTATCGCTATGTACATATTTGAAGTACACAGCGATAGACATGCCAAATGTTCTTTTACGCATTCCCCCCCCCCCCCGAAAAAAAAATGAAATTCCTCTGACCTCAACATTCCGAAGAGCCCCATTTTATTATTTTTTTTATTTTTATAAATTTTAAATTTTTATTTTTATTTTTTAAATATTATTATAATCATTAATTTAAATTTTGAAAATAATTTTTAATTTTTTACAATTATTATAATTTTTTTTAAATTTAATTTTAAGCAACTCTCAATTACAAATCTCAGTTTAACTGCGGGATTGTTTTCGCACGTGACTTATTTGATTCAAATCGTTTGGAATGGATCCAGTCGAGATTTTAACTCTCTCGTCTGCTTAGAAAACGTCTGGTTTCATCTAAAATTATCGACTGCAAAAAAAAAAACTTATTCATTAAAATATTTTGGATCCGTGATTAAAAAATTTATCCAAAATATCAGGAAATACGAAAATTGAATGATTAAAAAAAAAAATGAACTTACCGCCTCCTACCGAACACAAGAAATGCTTGGGGATTCCGGTTATTTCTGCAAAAAAATTAAAAAAAATATTATATTTATTTAAAGAATTGAACGTATTTGATTTTTTCTATGTTTAAAAATATTTGACAGATCTAAAGATTCCACGATAATCATTGGTTATATTGCCGTATTTTTTTATCATTATGTTATCAAAGATATTATTTTCAAATGGAAAATTAAAATTACTTTTATAATTGTAGAGGCCATTTCAACTACAACAGAGTCCCTAAATGTTGTTCCGATTAGGGCCCCTGGAATTCTAAATAAACCACTTGCTTCACCTTTTATAATATTTTTTGACAGGTGTCTTAATATCCTCTAGATAATATAAAAACGAAAACGTTTGACAGCATCGTCCTGACATCTACTGAGAGTTTGATGAACTTCCAGTTCAAAAAAATCGTTGCGTTTTTATGACATAAATTAAATTAAATTTGTAAATTGTATTAATGAAATTAATCTGAGGAAAGTTAGTTAAATATATAAAAATTCAATGAAATAAATATAACAATAAAGGAAACTGAAGTTCTGATATACACCACATTCTAAGAAGTACAGTCGCTCAAAAAAGTATCCGAACACCATGTTTGATTATAGAATTCAGAAAAATGATCTGGCAACTACTTGTTTAGAAATTAGTGATCTTGCACCCTTCGTGTCTCGTGACACGAAGGAGGCCAGATCACTAATTTCAAAAAAAAATATTTGCCAGATATTTTTTCTGAATTCTGTAATCAATCGTAATGTTCGGATACTTTTTTGAGCGACTGTACATACATACCTCGTGTACAGTACACGAAGTATGCCAGATCACTAATTTCTAAAAAAAATCGTTGCCAGATATTTTTTCTGAATTCTGTAATCAATCGTAGTGTTCGGATACTTTTTTGAGCGACTGTACATACATACCTCGTGTACAGTACACGAAGGATGCCAGATCACTAATTTCTAAAAAAAATCGTTGCCAGATATTTTTTCTGAATTCTGTAATCAATCGTAATGTTCGGATACTTTTTTGAGCGACTGTACATACATAGCTCGTGTACAGTACACAAAGGATGCCAGACCACTAATTTCAAAAAAAAATCGTTGCCAGATATTTTTTCTGAATTCTGTAATCAATCGTAGTGTTCGGATACTTTTTTGAGCGACTGTACATACAAACCTCGTGTACAGTACACGAAGGATGCCAGATCACTAATTTCAAAAAAAAAATCGTTGCCAGATATTTTTTCTGAATTCTGTAATCAATCGTAGTGTTCGGATACTTTTTTGAGCGACTGTACATACATACCTCGTGTACAGTACACGAAGGATGCCAGATCACTAATTTCTAAAAAAAATCGTTGCCAGATATTTTTTTCTGAATTCTGTAATCAATCGTAGTGTTCGGATACTTTTTTGAGCGACTGTACATACATACCTCGTGTACAGTACACGAAGGATGCCAGATCGCTAATTTCTAAAAAAAAATCGTTGCCAGATATTTTATCTGAATTACGTAATCAACCATAATGTTCGGATACTTTTTTTGACACGAAAGTTGCCAGATCGCTAATTTCTAAACCTGGATCGTGTGGGCCCACTCACAGAAATATTGAGCGTGTGCAGTTACCGTTCACAGCAAACTGGAGCGTGTACAGTAACTGCACACGCTCCAGTTTGCTGTCAACGGTAACTGGAGCGTGTACAGTTGCTGTACACGCTCCAGATATTTTTTCTCAATTCTGTAATCAACCATAGTGTTCGGATACTTTTTTGAGCGACGGTACATACTTCCTTTCAAACCCAAAAAATCTCCAACTTACTGAGTCGACATCTGATATTTTTTCTTGGTCAACCCCACAATCCCTTTCACCTCCCCCCCCCACCTGAAAATCTTTTTAAATTTCGCTTTTACCCTTCTGTGGCAATATGTAAACAAGAGTTCATGATATTCATAAAAGAAACGCGAAATTTGAGACGACTCTAAGAGTTACCCTGGTCAGCAATACTCCAAAAACATATCGCTGACCGCTAGGCCACCTCCGTCCCTCCTCAGCTTAATTCCGCGTGGGAGCGCATATAGAAGATGACGTCATTCCACGCATCAGCAACAATTTCGCACTGGGCACGATCTCTTCAAGCTCAGGTGGTGGCAACGCACCTGGCACGAGCCAATAAGCGACTGCTACGTGCTCGAACAATGGCTGAAAAGGTTCTGGTTTAACATTTCTTCCAAAGCTCGCGACATTTCCTTAACGAGCCGAGATGAAAGGAATCGGAAACGCAGTTCACTTTCTCTCCTCGATTCTGCATTTCTGAAGGATTAAATACAAGTGGCAAAAACTCGTCGCCAGAGGGCCCGATTCCACGTAGGACCCCTCAACATCAGGTCAAGAATTATTCTTCATATACGCGACTCATTGATAAAAAAGGTGGAGTAAATTAAGCTTCCCGGAATACAATAATCTATCGCATACAGCTACACAATTTTTCAGATTAGCCAATAGAAAAATACTCTCTCAAGCAGCAGCTTGCCACAGAGGTTCTGACAGGAGACTGTCAGTTTAATACGACAGAGTAGACGGTCTATTAGGATGGCGTGACCTCAGCAGAAACACAACACAAACATCAGGCCTAAACCAGGGTTCGAACCAAGGTCCTTTGAATCAGTAGCTAACCCAGGTCCTTTGAATTAGTAGCCAACCCAGGTCATTTGAATCAGTAGCCAACCCAGGTCCCTTGAATCAGTAGTAAATCCTGATTCCTTGAATCAGTAGCCAACCCAGGTCCCTTCAATCACTAGCCAACCCAGGTCCTTTGAATTAGTAGCCAACCCAGGTCCCTTGAATCAGTAGCCAACTCAGCTCCATTGAATCAGTAGCCAACCCAGGTCCCTTCAATCAGTAGCCAACCCAGGTCACTTGAATCAGAAGCCAACCCAGGTCCCTTGAATCAGTAGTCAATCCTAATCCCTTGAATCAATAGCCAAAACAGGTCCCTTGAATCACTAGCCAACCCAGGTCCTTTGAATCAGTAGCCAACCCAGGTCCCTTGAATCAGTAGCCAACTCAGCTCCATTGAATCAGTAGCCAACCCAGGTTCCTTGAATCAGTAGCCAACCCAGGTCCCTTGAATCAGTAGCCAACCCAGGTCACTTCAATCAGAAGCCAACCCAGGTCCCTTGAATCAGTAGTCAATCCTAATCCCTTGAATCAATAGCCAAAACAGGTCCCTTGAATCACTAGCCAACCCAGGTCCTTTGAATCAGTAGCCAACCCAGGTCCCTTGAATCAGTAGCCAACTCAGCTACATTGAATCAGTAGCCAACCCAGGTCCCTTGAATCAGTAGCCAACACAGGCCCCATCAATCAGTAGCCAACCCACGTCCTTTGAATCAGAAGTCAGTCCTAGTCCCTTGAATCAGTAGCCAATTCAGCTCCATTGAATCAGTAGCCAACCCAGGTTCCATGAATCAGTAGCCAACCCAGGTCCCTTGAATCAGTAGTCAATCCTGGTCCCTTGAATCAGTAACCAACTCAGCTCCATTGAATCAGTAGCCAACCCAGGTCCCTTGAATCAGTAACCAACTCAAGTCCCATGAAACAGTAGCCAACCCAGGTCCCTTGAATCAGTAGCCAACTCAGGTCCCATGAATCAGTAGCCAACCCAGGTCCCATGAATCAGTAGTCAATCCTGATCCCTTGAATCACTAGCCAACTCAGCTCCATTGAATCATTAGCCAACCGAAGTCCCTTGAATCAGTAGCCAACCCAGGTCCCTTGAATCAGTAACCAACTCATTTCCAATGAATCAGTAGCCAACCCAGATACCTTGAATTAGTAGCCAACCCAGGTCCCATGAATCAGAAGCCAACCCAAGTCCCTTGAATCAGAAGTGAATCCTGATCCCTTGAATCAGAAGTCAATCCTGGTCGCTTGAATCAGTAGCCAACTTAGCTCCATTGAATCAGCAGCCGACCCAGGTCCCTTGAATCAGTTGCAAATCCAGGTCCCATGAATCAGTAGCCAACCCAGGTCCCATGAATCAGTAGCCAATCCATATCTCTTGAATCAGTAGCCAACCCAGATCCCTTGAATCAGTAGTTAATCCAGGTCCCTTGAAGCAGTAGCCAATCCATATCCCTTGAATCACTATCCAACCCAGGTCCCTTCAATCAGTAGCCAACCAAAGTCCCTTGAATCCCTAGTTAATCCAGGTCACTTGAATCTGTAGCCAATCAATATCCCTTGAAGCAGTAGCCAACCCAGGATCCATGAATCAGTAGCCAACACAGGTCCCTTCAATCCGTACTTAATCCAGGTCCCTTCAATCCGTAGTTAATCCAGGACTCTTCAATCAGTAGCCAATCCATATCCCTTGAAGCAGTAGCCAACCCAGGTCCCTTGAATCAGTAGTCAATCCTGGTCCCTTGAATCAGTACCCAACACAGGTCCCTTGAATCAGTAGCCAACCCAGGTCCCATGAATCAGTAGCCAACCCAAGTCCCTTGAATCAGTAGCCAACTCAGCTACATTGAATCAGTAGCCAACCCAGGTCCCATGAATCAGTAGCCAACCCAGTTCCGATGAATCAGAAGTAAATCCTGGTTCTTTGAATCAGCAGCCAACTCAGCTCCATTGAATCAGTAGCCAACCCAGGTCCCATGAATCAGTAGCCAACCAAAGTCCCTTGAATCAGTAGCCAACTCAGCTCCATTGAATCAGTAGCCAACCCAAGTCCCATGAATAAGTAGCCAACCCAGGTCCCTTGAATCAGTAGTCAATCCTGATCCCTTGAATCAGTAGCCAACTCAGCTCCATTGAATGAGTAGCCAACCCAGGTCCCTTGAATCAGTAGCCAACCCAGGTCCCATGAATCAGTAGCCAACCCAGGTCCCTTGAATCAGTAGTCAATCCTGATCCCTTGAATCAGAAGCCAACCCAGGTCCTTTGAAACACTAGCCAACCCAGGTCCTTTGAATCAGTAGTAAACCCAGGTCCCATTAATCAGAAGTTAATCCTGGTCCCTTGAATCAGTAGCCAACTTAGCTCCATTGAATCAGTAGCCAACCCAGGTACCTTGAATCAGTAGCCAACCCAGGTCCCATGAATAAGTAGTTATTCCAGGTCCCTTGAATCAGTAGCCAATCCATATCCCTTGAAGCAGTAGTCAACCCAGGTCCCTTGAATCAGTAGTCAATCCTGGTCCGTTGAATCAGTAGCCAACCCAGATCCCTTGAATCAGCAGCCAACCCAGGTCCCATGAATCAGTAGCCAACCAGGTCCCTTGAATCAGTAGTTAATCCAGTTGCTTGGAATCAGTAGCCAATCCATATCCCTTGAAGCAGTAGCCAACCCAGGTCCCTTGAATCAGTAGCCAACCCAAATCCCTTGAATCCGTAGTTAATCCAGGTCCCTTGAATCGGTAGCCAACCCAGGTCCCATGAATCAGTAGCCAACCCAGGTCCCATGAATCAGTAGCCAACCCAGGTCCCTTGAATCAGTAGCCAACCAGGTCCCTTGAATCAATAGCTATTCCAGGTCCCTTGAATCAGTAGCCAACCCAGGTCCCATGAATCAGTAGCCAACCCAGGTCCCATGAATCAGTACCCAACCCAGGTCCCTTGAATCAGTAGCCAACCCAAATCCCTTGAATCCGTAGTTAATCCAGGTCCCTTGAATCTGTAGCCAATCCATATCCCTTGAATCACTAGCCAACCCAGGTCCCTTGAATCAGTAGCCAACACAGCTCCATTGATTCAGTAGCCAATCCATATCCCTGGAATCAGTAGACAACCCAAGTCCCATGAATCAGTAGCCAACCCAGGTCCCTTGAATCAGTATTTATTCCAGGTCCCTTGAAGCAGTAGTCAATCCATATCATTTGAATCACTAGCCAACCCAGATCCCTTCAAACAGTAGCCAACCCAGGTCCCTTGAATCCGTAGTTAATCCCTATCCCTTGAAGCAATAGCCAATCCATATCCCTTGAATCACTAGCCAACCGAGGTCCCTTCAATCAGTAGCCAACCCAGGTCCATACAATCAGTAGCCAACCCAAGTCCCTTGAATCCGTAGTTTATCCAGGTCCCTTGAATCAGTAGCCAATCAATACACCTTGAAGCAGTAGCCAATCAATACACCTTGAAGCAGTAGCCACCCCAGGTCACATGAATCAGTAGCCAACTCAGGTCCCTTGAATCAGTAGCCAACTCAGCTCCATTGAATCAGTAGCCAACCCAGGTCCCTTGAATCAGTAGCCAACCCAGATCCCATGAATCAGTAGCCAACCCACGTCCATTGAATCAGTAGTAAACCCCGGTCCCTTGAATAGCCAACCACGTCAATCCTTGAAGGAACGAGCAAAGGGGAAGTCAATCGTGGAACGAGTCCATGGGAACGAGTCGAGGAACGATCGAGGAACGAGTGAAGGGAGTCGATCGAAGAACGAGTGAAATCGAGGAACGTCAATCGTGGAACGTCCATGGGAACGAGTCGAGGAACGATCGAGGAACGAGTGAAGGGGAAGTCAATCGTGGTCCCTTGAATCAGCAGTCAACTCAGCTCCGTTGAATCAGTAGCCAACTCAGGTCACACGAATCAGTAGCCCATGAATCAGTAGGCAACCAGGTCCCTTGAATCAGTAGCTAAACCAGGTCCTTTGAATCAGTAGCCAACCCATGTCCCTTGAATCAGTAGTTAATATAGATCCCTTGAATCAGTAGCCAATCCGTATCCCTTGAATCAGTAGCCAATCCGTATCCCTTGAATCAGTAGCCAACCCACGTCCCTTGAATCAGTAGCCAACCCAAGTCCCTTGATCCCGTAGTTAATCCATGTCCCATGAATCAGTAGCCAACCCAGGTCCCTCGAATCAGTAGCGAACCTAAGTCCCTTGAATCCGTAGTTAATCCAGGTCCCTAGAATCAGTAACCAATCCATGTCCCATGAATCACTAGCCAACCCAAGTCCCTTGAATCAGTAGTAAATCCCGGTCCCTTGAATCAGTAGCCAACTCAGCTTAACTGAATCAGTAGCCAACCCAGGTCCCTTGAATCAGTAGTTAATCCAGGTCCCCTGAATCAGTAGCCAATCCACATCCTTTGAATTAGTAGCCAATCCATATCCTTTGAATCATTTGCCAACCCAGTTTCGTTGAATCAGTAGCCAACCCAGATCCTTGGAGTCAGTAGCCAATCCATATCCCTTGAATCACTAGCCAACACAGGTCCCTTGAATCAGTAGTTAATCCATATCCCTTGAAATCAGTAGCCAACCCACTTTCGTTGAATCAGTAGCCAACCCACTTTCGTTGAATCAGTAGCCAACCCAGATCGTTGGAATCAGTAGCCAACCCAGTTCCTTTGAATGATTAGCCAACCCAGTTTCGTTGAATCAGTAGCCAACCCAGATCCTTGGAATCAGTAGCCAACCCAGTTCCTTTGAATGATTAGCCAACCCAGTTTCGTTGAATCAGTAGCCAACCCAGATCCTTGGAATCAGTAGCCAACCCAGTTCCTTTGAATGATTAGCCAACCCAGTTTCGTTGAATCAGTAGCCAACCCAGATCCTTGGAATCAGTAGCCAACCCAGTTCCTTTGAATGATTAGCCAACCCAGTTCCTTTGAATGATTAGCCAACCCAGTTTCGTTGAATCAGTAGCCAACCCAGATCCTTGGAATCAGTAGCCAACCCAGTTCCTTTGAATGATTAGCCAACCCAGTTTCGTTGAATCAGTAGCCAACCCAGATCCTTGGAATCAGTAGCCAACCCAGTTCCTTTGAATGATTAGCCAACCCGGTTTCGTTGAATCAGTAGCCAACCCAGATCCTTGGAATCAGTAGCCAACCCAGTTCCTTTGAATGATTAGCCAACCCAGTTCCTTTGAATGATTAGCCAACCCCAGATCCTTGGAATCAGTAGCCAACCCAGTTCCTTTGACTGATTAGCCAACCCAGTTTCGTTGAATCAGTAGCCAACCCAGATCCTTGGAATCAGTAGCCAACCCAGTTCCTTTGACTGATTAGCCAACCCAGTTTCGTTGAATCAGTAGCCAACCCAGATCCTTGGAATCAGTAGCCAACCCAGTTCCTTTGAATGATTAGCCAACCCAGTTTCGTTGAATCAGTAGCCAACCCAGATCCTTGGAATCAGTAGCCAACCCAGTTCCTTTGAATGATTAGCCAACCCAGTTTCGTTGAATCAGTAGCCAACCCAGATCCTTGGAATCAGTAGCCAACCCAGTTCCTTTGAATGATTAGCCAACCCGGTTTCGTTGAATCAGTAGCCAACCCAGATCCTTGGAATCATTAGCCAACCCAGTTCCTTTGAATGATTAGCCAACCCAGTTCCTTTGAATGATTAGCCAACCCCAGATCCTTGGAATCAGTAGCCAACCCAGTTCCTTTGACTGATTAGCCAACCCAGTTTCGTTGAATCAGTAGCCAACCCAGATCCTTGGAATCAGTAGCCAACCCAGTTCCTTTGAATGATTAGCCAACCCGGTTTCGTTGAATCAGTAGCCAACCCAGATCCTTGGAATCATTAGCCAACCCAGTTCCTTTGAATGATTAGCCAACCCAGTTCCTTTGAATGATTAGCCAACCCCAGATCCTTGGAATCAGTAGCCAACCCAGTTCCTTTGACTGATTAGCCAACCCAGTTTCGTTGAATCAGTAGCCAACCCCAGATCCTTGGAATCAGTAGCCAACCCAGTTCCTTTGACTGATTAGCCAACCCAGTTTCGTTGAATCAGTAGCCAACCCAGATCCTTGGAATCAGTAGCCAACCCAGTTCCTTTGACTGATTAGCCAACCCAGTTTCGTTGAATCAGTAGCCAACCCAGATCCTTGGAATCAGTAGCCAACCCAGTTCCTTTGAATGATTAGCCAACCCAGTTTCGTTGAATCAGTAGCCAACCCAGATCCTTGGAATCAGTAGCCAACCCAGTTCCTTTGAATGATTAGCCAACCCAGTTTCGTTGAATCAGTAGCCAACCCAGATCCTTGGAATCAGTAGCCAACCCAGTTCCTTTGAATGATTAGCCAACCCGGTTTCGTTGAATCAGTAGCCAACCCAGATCCTTGGAATCATTAGCCAACCCAGTTCCTTTGAATGATTAGCCAACCCAGTTCCTTTGAATGATTAGCCAACCCCAGATCCTTGGAATCAGTAGCCAACCCAGTTCCTTTGACTGATTAGCCAACCCAGTTTCGTTGAATCAGTAGCCAACCCAGATCCTTGGAATCAGTAGCCAACCCAGTTCCTTTGACTGATTAGCCAACCCAGTTTCGTTGAATCAGTAGCCAACCCAGATCCTTGGAATGAGTAGCCAACCCAGTTCCTTTGAATGATTAGCCAACCCAGTTTCGTTGAATCAGTAGCCAACCCAGATCCTTGGAATCAGTAGCCAACCCAGTTCCTTTGAATGATTAGCCAACCCAGTTTCGTTGAATCAGTAGCCAACCCAGATCCTTGGAATCAGTAGCCAACCCAGTTCCTTCGAATGATTAGCCAACCCGGTTTCGTTGAATCAGTAGCCAACCCAGATCCTTGGAATCATTAGCCAACCCAGTTCCTTTGAATGATTAGCCAACCCAGTTCCTTTGAATGATTAGCCAACCCCAGATCCTTGGAATCAGTAGCCAACCCAGTTCCTTTGACTGATTAGCCAACCCAGTTTCGTTGAATCAGTAGCCAACCCAGATCCTTGGAATCAGTAGCCAACCCAGTTCCTTTGAATGATTAGCCAACCCAGTTTCGTTGAATCAGTAGCCAACCCAGATCCTTGGAATCAGTAGCCAACCCAGTTCCTTTGAATGATTAGCCAACCCAGTTTCGTTGAATCAGTAGCCAACCCAGATCCTTGGAATCAGTAGCCAACCCAGTTCCTTTGAATGATTAGCCAACCCAGTTTCGTTGAATCAGTAGCCAACCCAGATCCTTGGAATCAGTAGCCAACCCAGTTCCTTTGAATGATTAGCTAACCCAGTTTCGTTGAATCAGTAGCCAACCCAGATCCTTGGAATCAGTAGCCAACCCAGTTCCTTTGAATGATTAGCCAACCCGGTTTCGTTGAATCAGTAGCCAACCCAGATCCTTGGAATCAGTAGCCAACCCAGTTCCTTTGACTGATTAGCCAACCCAGTTTCGTTGAATCAGTAGCCAACCCAGATCCTTGGAATCAGTAGCCAACCCAGTTCCTTTGAATGATTAGCCAACCCAGTTTCGTTGAATCAGTAGCCAACCCAGATCCTTGGAATCAGTAGCCAACCCAGTTCCTTTGAATGATTAGCTAACCCAGTTTCGTTGAATCAGTAGCCAACCCAGATCCTTGGAATCAGTAGCCAACCCAGTTCCTTTGAATGATTAGCCAACCCGGTTTCGTTGAATCAGTAGCCAACCCAGATCCTTGGAATCAGTAGCCAACCCAGTTCCTTTGAATGATTAGCCAACCCAGTTTCGTTGAATCAGTAGCCAACCCAGATCCTTGGAATCAGTAGCCAACCCAGTTCCTTTGAATGATTAGCCAACCCAGTTTCGTTGAATCAGTAGCCAACCCAGATCCTTGGAATCAGTAGCCAACCCAGTTCCTTTGAATGATTAGCCAACCCAGTTTCGCTGAATCAGTAGCCAACCCAGATCCTTGGAATCAGTAGCCAACCCAGTTCCTTTGAATGATTAGCCAACCCAGTTCCTTTGAATGATTAGCCAACCCCAGATCCTTGGAATCAGTAGCCAACCCAGTTCCTTTGAATGATTAGCCAACCCAGTTTCGCTGAATCAGTAGCCAACCCAGATCCTTGGAATCAGTAGCCAACCCAGTTCCTTTGAATGATTAGCCAACCCAGTTCCTTTGAATGATTAGCCAACCCCAGATCCTTGGAATCAGTAGCCAACCAACCCCAGTTCCTTTGAATGATTAGCCAACCCGGTTTCGTTGAATCAGTAGCCAACCCAGATCCTTGGAATCATTAGCCAACCAGTTCCTTGAATGATTAGCCAACCCCAGATCCTTGGAATCAGTAGCCAACCCAGTTCCTTTGAATGATTAGCCAACCCAGTTTCGTTGAATCAGTAGCCAACCCAGATCCTTGGAATCAGTAGCCAACCCAGTTCCTTTGAATGATTAGCCAACCCAGTTTCGTTGAATCAGTAGCCAACCCAGATCCTTGGAATCAGTAGCCAACCCAGTTCCTTTGAATGATTAGCCAACCCAGTTTCGTTGAATCAGTAGCCAACCCAGATCCTTGGAATCAGTAGCCAACCCAGTTCCTTTGAATGATTAGCCAACCCAGTTTCGTTGAATCAGTAGCCAACCAGATCCTTGGAATCAGTAGCCAACCCAGTTCCTTTGAATGATTAGCCAACCCAGTTCGTGAATCAGTAGCCAACCCAGATCCTTGGAATCAGTAGCCAACCCAGTTCCTTTGAATGATTAGCCAACCCAGTTCCTTTGAATGATTAGCCAACCCAGATCCTTGGAATCAGTAGCCAACCCAGTTCCTTTGAATGATTAGCCAACCCGTTTCGTTGAATCAGTAGCCAACCCAGATCCTTGGAATCATTAGCCAACCCAGTTCCTTTGAATGATTAGCCAACCCCAGATCCTTGGAATCAGTAGCCAACCCAGTTCCTTTGACTGATTAGCCAACCCAGTTTCGTTGAATCAGTAGCCAACCCAGATCCTTGGAATCAGTAGCCAACCCAGTTCCTTTGAATGATTAGCCAACCCAGTTTCGTTGAATCAGTAGCCAACCCAGATCCTTGGAATCAGTAGCCAACCCAGTTCCTTTGAATGATTAGCCAACCCAGTTTCGTTGAATCAGTAGCCAACCCAGATCCTTGGAATCAGTAGCCAACCCAGTTCCTTTGAATGATTAGCCAACCCAGTTTCGTTGAATCAGTAGCCAACCCAGATCCTTGGAATCAGTAGCCAACCCAGTTCCTTTGAATGATTAGCCAACCCAGTTCCTTTGAATGATTAGCCAACCCCAGATCCTTGGAATCAGTAGCCAACCCAGTTCCTTTGAATGATTAGCCAACCCAGTTTCGCTGAATCAGTAGCCAACCCAGATCCTTGGAATCAGTAGCCAACCCAGTTCCTTTGAATGATTAGCCAACCCAGTTTCGTTGAATCAGTAGCCAACCCAGATCCTTGGAATCAGTAGCCAACCCAGTTCCTTTGAATGATTAGCCAACCCAGTTTCGTTGAATCAGTAGCCAACCCAGATCCTTGGAATCAGTAGCCAACCCAGTTCCTTTGAATGATTAGCCAACCCAGTTCCTTTGAATGATTAGCCAACCCCAGATCCTTGGAATCAGTAGCCAACCCAGTTCCTTTGAATGATTAGCCAACCCAGTTTCGCTGAATCAGTAGCCAACCCAGATCCTTGGAATCAGTAGCCAACCCAGTTCCTTTGAATGATTAGCCAACCCAGTTCCTTTGAATGATTAGCCAACCCCAGATCCTTGGAATCAGTAGCCAACCCAGTTCCTTTGAATGATTAGCCAACCCAGTTTCGTTGAATCAGTAGCCAACCCAGATCCTTGGAATCAGTAGCCAACCCAGTTCCTTTGAATGATTAGCCAACCCAGTTTCGTTGAATCAGTAGCCAACCCAGATCCTTGGAATCAGTAGCCAACCCAGTTCCTTTGAATGATTAGCCAACCCAGTTCCTTTGAATGATTAGCCAACCCCAGATCCTTGGAATCAGTAGCCAACCCAGTTCCTTTGAATGATTAGCCAACCCAGTTCCTTTGAATGATTAGCCAACCCCAGATCCTTGGAATCAGTAGCCAACCCAGTTCCTTTGAATGATTAGCCAACCCGGTTTCGTTGAATCAGTAGCCAACCCAGATCCTTGGAATCATTAGCCAACCCAGTTCCTTTGAATGATTAGCCAACCCCAGATCCTTGGAATCAGTAGCCAACCCAGTTCCTTTGACTGATTAGCCAACCCAGTTTCGTTGAATCAGTAGCCAACCCAGATCCTTGGAATCAGTAGCCAACCCAGTTCCTTTGAATGATTAGCCAACCCAGTTTCGTTGAATCAGTAGCCAACCCAGATCCTTGGAATCAGTAGCCAACCCAGTTCCTTTGAATGATTAGCCAACCCAGTTTCGTTGAATCAGTAGCCAACCCAGATCCTTGGAATCAGTAGCCAACCCAGTTCCTTTGAATGATTAGCCAACCCAGTTTCGTTGAATCAGTAGCCAACCCAGATCCTTGGAATCAGTAGCCAACCCAGTTCCTTTGAATGATTAGCCAACCCAGTTTCGTTGAATCAGTAGCCAACCCAGATCCTTGGAATCAGTAGCCAACCCAGTTCCTTTGAATGATTAGCCAACCCAGTTTCGTTGAATCAGTAGCCAACCCAGATCCTTGGAATCAGTAGCCAACCCAGTTTCGTTGAATCAGTAGCCAACCCAGTTTCGTTGAATCAGTAGCCAACCCAGATCCTTGGAATCAGTAGCCAACCCAGTTCCTTTGAATGATTAGCCAACCCAGTTTCGTTGAATCAGTAGCCAACCCAGATCCTTGGAATCAGTAGCCAACCCAGTTCCTTTGAATGATTAGCCAACCCAGTTTCGTTGAATCAGTAGCCAACCCAGATCCTTGGAATCAGTAGCCAACCCAGTTCCTTTGAATGATTAGCCAACCCAGTTTCGTTGAATCAGTAGCCAACCCAGATCCTTGGAATCAGTAGCCAACCCAGTTCCTTTGAATGATTAGCCAACCCAGTTTCGTTGAATCAGTAGCCAACCCAGATCCTTGGAATCAGTAGCCAACCCAGTTCCTTTGAATGATTAGCCAACCCAGTTTCGTTGAATCAGTAGCCAACCCAGATCCTTGGAATCAGTAGCCAACCCAGTTCCTTTGAATGATTAGCCAACCCAGTTTCGTTGAATCAGTAGCCAACCCAGATCCTTGGAATCAGTAGCCAACCCAGTTTCGTTGAATCAGTAGCCAACCCAGTTTCGTTGAATCAGTAGCCAACCCAGATCCTTGGAATCAGTAGCCAACCCAGTTCCTTTGAATGATTAGCCAACCCAGTTTCGTTGAATCAGTAGCCAACCCAGATCCTTGGAATCAGTAGCCAACCCAGTTCCTTTGAATGATTAGCCAACCCAGTTTCTTTGAATCAGTAGCCAACCCAGATCCTTGGAATCAGTAGCCAACCCAGTTCCTTTGAATGATTAGCCAACCCAGTTTCGTTGAATCAGTAGCCAACCCAGATCCTTGGAATCAGTAGCCAACCCAGTTCCTTTGAATGATTAGCCAACCCAGTTTCGTTGAATCAGTAGCCAACCCAGATCCTTGGAATCAGTAGCCAACCCAGTTTCGTTGAATCAGTAGCCAACCCAGTTTCGTTGAATCAGTAGCCAACCCAGATCCTTGGAATCAGTAGCCAACCCAGTTCCTTTGAATGATTAGCCAACCCAGTTTCGTTGAATCAGTAGCCAACCCAGATCCTTGGAATCAGTAGCCAACCCAGTTCCTTTGAATGATTAGCCAACCCAGTTTCGTTGAATCAGTAGCCAACCCAGATCCTTGGAATCAGTAGCCAACCCAGTTCCTTTGAATGATTAGCCAACCCAGTTTCGTTGAATCAGTAGCCAACCCAGATCCTTGGAATCAGTAGCCAACCCAGTTCCTTTGAATGATTAGCCAACTCAGTTTCGTTGAATCAGTAGCCAACCCAGATCCTTGGAATCAGTAGCCAACCCAGTTCCTTTGAATGATTAGCCAACCCAGTTTCGTTGAATCAGTAGCCAACCCAGATCCTTGGAATCAGTAGCCAACCCAGTTCCTTTGAATGATTAGCCAACTCAGTTTCGTTGAATCAGTAGCCAACCCAGATCCTTGGAATCAGTAGCCAACCCAGTTCCTTTGAATGATTAGCCAACTCAGTTTCGTTGAATCAGTAGCCAACCCAGATCGTTGGAATCAGTAGCCAACCCAGTTCCTTTGAATGATTAGCCAACCCAGTTTCGTTGAATCAGTAGCCAACCCAGATCCTTGGAATCAGTAGCCAACCCAGTTCCTTTGAATGATTAGCCAACTCAGTTTCGTTGAATCAGTAGCCAACCCAGATCGTTGGAATCAGTAGCCAACCCAGTTCCTTTGAATGATTAGCCAACTCAGTTTCGTTGAATCAGTAGCCAACCCAGATCCTTGGAATCAGTAGCCAACCCAGTTCCTTTGAATGATTAGCCAACTCAGTTTCGTTGAATCAGTAGCCAACCCAGATCCTTGGAATCAGTAGCCAACCTAGTTCCTTTGAATGATTAGCCAACCCAGTTTCTTTGAATCAGTAGCCAACCCAGATCCTTGGAATCAGTAGCCAACCCAGTTCCTTTGAATGATTAGCCAACCCAGTTTCGTTGAATCAGTAGCCAACCCAGATCCTTGGAATCAGTAGCCAACCTAGTTCCTTTGAATGATTAGCCAACCCAGTTTCTTTGAATCAGTAGCCAACCCAGATCCTTGGAATCAGTAGCCAACCCAGTTCCTTTGAATGATTAGCCAACTCAGTTTCGTTGAATCAGTAGCCAACCCAGATCGTTGGAATCAGTAGCCAACCCAGTTCCTTTGAATGATTAGCCAACCCAGTTTCTTTGAATGATTAGCCAACCCAGATCGTTGGAATCAGTAGCCAACCCAGATGCTTGGAATCAGTAGCCAACCCAGTTCCTTTGAATGATTAGCCAACCCAGTTTCGTTGAATCAGTAGCCAACCCAGATCCTTGGAATCAGTAGCCAACCCAGTTCCTTTGAATGATTAGCCAACTCAGTTTCGTTGAATCAGTAGCCAACCCAGATCGTTGGAATCAGTAGCCAACCCAGTTCCTTTGAATGATTAGCCAACTCAGTTTCGTTGAATCAGTAGCCAACCCAGATCCTTGGAATCAGTAGCCAACCCAGTTCCTTTGAATGATTAGCCAACCCAGTTTCGTTGAATCAGTAGCCAACCCAGATCCTTGGAATCAGTAGCCAACCCAGTTCCTTTGAATGATTAGCCAACCCAGTTTCGTTGAATCAGTAGCCAACCCAGATCCTTGGAATCAGTAGCCAACCCAGTTCCTTTGAATGATTAGCCAACTCAGTTTCGTTGAATCAGTAGCCAACCCAGATCCTTGGAATCAGTAGCCAACCCAGTTCCTTTGAATGATTAGCCAACCCAGTTTCGTTGAATCAGTAGCCAACCCAGATCCTTGGAATCAGTAGCCAACCCAGTTCCTTTGAATGATTAGCCAACTCAGTTTCGTTGAATCAGTAGCCAACCCAGATCGTTGGAATCAGTAGCCAACCCAGTTCCTTTGAATGATTAGCCAACCCAGTTTCGTTGAATCAGTAGCCAACCCAGATCCTTGGAATCAGTAGCCAACCCAGATCCTTGGAATCAGTAGCCAACCCAGTTCCTTTGAATGATTAGCCAACCCAGTTTCGTTGAATCAGTAGCCAACCCAGATCCTTGGAATCAGTAGCCAACCTAGTTCCTTTGAATGATTAGCCAACCCAGTTTCTTTGAATCAGTAGCCAACCCAGATCCTTGGAATCAGTAGCCAACCCAGTTCCTTTGAATGATTAGCCAACCCAGTTTCGTTGAATCAGTAGCCAACCCAGATCCTTGGAATCAGTAGCCAACCCAGTTCCTTTGAATGATTAGCCAACTCAGTTTCGTTGAATCAGTAGCCAACCCAGATCCTTGGAATCAGTAGCCAACCCAGTTCCTTTGAATGATTAGCCAACTCAGTTTCGTTGAATCAGTAGCCAACCCAGATCGTTGGAATCAGTAGCCAACCCAGTTCCTTTGAATGATTAGCCAACCCAGTTTCTTTGAATGATTAGCCAACCCAGATCGTTGGAATCAGTAGCCAACCCAGATGCTTGGAATCAGTAGCCAACCCAGTTCCTTTGAATGATTAGCCAACCCAGTTTCGTTGAATCAGTAGCCAACCCAGATCCTTGGAATCAGTAGCCAACCCAGTTCCTTTGAATGATTAGCCAACCCAGTTTCGTTGAATCAGTAGCCAACCCAGATCCTTGGAATCAGTAGCCAACCCAGTTCCTTTGAATGATTAGCCAACCCAGTTTCGTTGAATCAGTAGCCAACCCAGATCCTTGGAATCAGTAGCCAACCCAGTTCCTTTGAATGATTAGCCAACCCAGTTTCGTTGAATCAGTAGCCAACCCAGATCCTTGGAATCAGTAGCCAACCCAGTTCCTTTGAATGATTAGCCAACTCAGTTTCGTTGAATCAGTAGCCAACCCAGATCCTTGGAATCAGTAGCCAACCCAGTTCCTTTGAATGATTAGCCAACTCAGTTTCGTTGAATCAGTAGCCAACCCAGATCGTTGGAATCAGTAGCCAACCCAGTTCCTTTGAATGATTAGCCAACCCAGTTTCGTTGAATCAGTAGCCAACCCAGATCCTTGGAATCAGTAGCCAACCCAGTTCCTTTGAATGATTAGCCAACCCAGTTTCGTTGAATCAGTAGCCAACCCAGATCCTTGGAATCAGTAGCCAACCTAGTTCCTTTGAATGATTAGCCAACCCAGTTTCTTTGAATCAGTAGCCAACCCAGATCCTTGGAATCAGTAGCCAACCCAGTTCCTTTGAATGATTAGCCAACCCAGTTTCGTTGAATCAGTAGCCAACCCAGATCCTTGGAATCAGTAGCCAACCCAGTTCCTTTGAATGATTAGCCAACCCAGTTTCGTTGAATCAGTAGCCAACCCAGATCCTTGGAATCAGTAGCCAACCCAGTTCCTTTGAATGATTAGCCAACCCAGTTTCGTTGAATCAGTAGCCAACCCAGATCCTTGGAATCAGTAGCCAACCCAGTTCCTTTGAATGATTAGCCAACCCAGTTTCGTTGAATCAGTAGCCAACCCAGATCCTTGGAATCAGTAGCCAACCTAGTTCCTTTGAATGATTAGCCAACCCAGTTTCGTTGAATCAGTAGCCAACCCAGATCCTTGGAATCAGTAGCCAACCCAGTTCCTTTGAATGATTAGCCAACCCAGTTTCGTTGAATCAGTAGCCAACCCAGATCCTTGGAATCAGTAGCCAACCCAGTTCCTTTGAATGATTAGCCAACTCAGTTTCGTTGAATCAGTAGCCAACCCAGATCCTTGGAATCAGTAGCCAACCCAGTTCCTTTGAATGATTAGCCAACCCCAGATCCTTGGAATCAGTAGCCAACCCAGTTCCTTTGAATGATTAGCCAACCCAGTTTCGTTGAATCAGTAGCCAACCCCAGATCCTTGGAATCAGTAGCCAACCCAGTTCCTTTGAATGATTAGCCAACCCAGTTTCGTTGAATCAGTAGCCAACCCAGATCCTTGGAATCAGTAGCCAACCCAGTTCCTTTGAATGATTAGCCAACCCAGTTTAGTTGAATCAGTAGCCAACCCAGATCCTTGGAATCAGTAGCCAACCCAGTTCCTTTGAATGATTAGCCAACCCGGTTTCGTTGAATCAGTAGCCAACCCAGATCCTTGGAATCATTAGCCAACCCAGTTCCTTTGAATGATTAGCCAACCCCAGATCCTTGGAATCAGTAGCCAACCCAGTTCCTTTGAATGATTAGCCAACCCAGTTTCGTTGAATCAGTAGCCAACCCAGATCCTTGGAATCAGTAGCCAACCCAGTTCCTTTGAATGATTAGCCAACCCAGTTTCGTTGAATCACTAGCCAACCCAGATCCTTGGAATCAGTAGCCAACCCAGTTCCTTTGAATGATTAGCCAACCCAGTTTCGTTGAATCAGTAGCCAACCCAGATCCTTGGAATGAGTAGCCAACCCAGTTCCTTTGAATGATTATCCAACCCAGTTTCATTGAATCAGTAGCCAACCCAGATCCTTGGAATCAGTAGCCAACCCAGTTCCTTTGAATGATTAGCCAACCCAGTTTCGTTGAATCAGTAGCCAACTCAGATCCTTGGAATCATTAGCCAACCCAGTTCCTTTGAATGATTAGCCAACCCTGTTTCGTTGAATCAGTAGCCAACCCAGATCCTTGGAATCAGTAGCCAACCCAGTTCCTTTGAATGATTAGCCAACCCAGTTTCGTTGAATCAGTAGCCAACCCAGATCCTTGGAATCAGTAGCCAACCCAGTTCCTTTGAATGATTAGCCAACCCAGTTTCGTTGAATCAGTAGCCAACCCAGATCCTTGGAATCAGTAGCCAACCCAGTTCCTTCGAATGATTAGCCAACCCAGTTTCGTTGAATCAGTAGCCAACTCAGATCCTTGGAATCAGTAGCCAACCCAGTTCCTTTGAATGATTAGCCAACCCAGTTTCGTTGAATCAGTAGCCAACCCAGATCCTTGGAATCAGTAGCCAACCCAGTTCCTTTGAATGATTAGCCAACCCAGTTTCGTTGAATCAGTAGCCAACCCAGATCCTTGGAATCAGTAGCCAACCCAGTTCCTTTGAATGATTAGCCAACCCAGTTTCGTTGAATCACTAGCCAACCCAGATCCTTGGAATCAGTAGCCAACCCAGTTCCTTTGAATGATTAGCCAACCCAGTTTCGTTGAATCAGTAGCCAACCCAGATCCTTGGAATCAGTAGCCAACCCAGTTCCTTTGAATGATTAGCCAACCCAGTTTCGTTGAATCAGTAGCCAACCCAGATCCTTGGAATCAGTAGCCAACCCAGTTCCTTTGAATGATTAGCCAACCCAGTTTCGTTGAATCAGTAGCCAACCCAGATCCTTGGAATCAGTAGCCAACCCAGTTCCTTTGAATGATTAGCCAACCCAGTTTCGTTGAATCACTAGCCAACCCAGATCCTTGGAATGAGTAGCCAACCCAGTTCCTTTGAATGATTAGCCAACCCAGTTTCGTTGAATCAGTAGCCAACCCAGATCCTTGGAATCAGTAGCCAACCCAGTTCCTTTGAATGATTAGCCAACCCAGTTTCGTTGAATCAGTAGCCAACCCAGATCCTTGGAATCAGTAGCCAACCCAGTTCCTTTGAATGATTAGCCAACCCAGTTTCGTTGAATCAGTAGCCAACCCAGATCCTTGGAATCAGTAGCCAACCCAGTTCCTTTGAATGATTAGCCAACCCAGTTTCGTTGAATCAGTAGCCAACCCAGATCCTTGGAATCAGTAGCCAACCCAGTTCCTTTGAATGATTAGCCAACCCAGTTTCGTTGAATCAGTAGCCAACCCAGATCCTTGGAATCAGTAGCCAACCCAGTTCCTTTGAATGATTAGCCAACCCAGTTTCGTTGAATCACTAGCCAACCCAGATCCTTGGAATCAGTAGCCAACCCAGTTCCTTTGAATGATTAGCCAACCCAGTTTCGTTGAATCAGTAGCCAACCCAGATCCTTGGAATCAGTAGCCAACCCAGTTCCTTTGAATGATTAGCCAACCCAGTTTCGTTGAATCAGTAGCCAACCCAGATCCTTGGAATCAGTAGCCAACCCAGTTCCTTTGAATGATTAGCCAACCCAGTTTCGTTGAATCAGTAGCCAACCCAGATCCTTGGAATCAGTAGCCAACCCAGTTCCTTTGAATGATTAGCCAACCCAGTTTCGTTGAATCACTAGCCAACCCAGATCCTTGGAATCAGTAGCCAACCCAGTTCCTTTGAATGATTAGCCAACCCAGTTTCGTTGAATCAGTAGCCAACCCAGATCCTTGGAATCAGTAGCCAACCCAGTTCCTTTGAATGATTAGCCAACCCAGTTTCGTTGAATCAGTAGCCAACCCAGATCCTTGGAATCAGTAGCCAACCCAGTTCCTTTGAATGATTAGCCAACCCAGTTTCGTTGAATCAGTAGCCAACCCAGATCCTTGGAATCAGTAGCCAACCCAGTTCCTTTGAATGATTAGCCAACCCAGTTTCGTTGAATCAGTAGCCAACCCAGATCCTTGGAATCAGTAGCCAACCCAGTTCCTTTGAATGATTAGCCAACCCAGTTTCGTTGAATCAGTAGCCAACCCAGATCCTTGGAATCAGTAGCCAACCCAGTTCCTTTGAATGATTAGCCAACCCAGTTTCGTTGAATCAGTAGCCAACCCAGATCCTTGGAATCAGTAGCCAACCCAGTTCCTTTGAATGATTAGCCAAACCAGTTTCGTTGGATCAGTAGCCAACCCAGATCCTTGGAATCAGTAGCCAACCCAGATCCTTGGAATCAGTAGCCAACCCAGATCCCATGAATCAGTATCCAACCCAGGTCCCATGAATCAGTAGCCAACCCAGGCCCCTTGAATCAGTAGTTAATCCAGGTCTTTGGAATCAGTAGCCAATCCATATCCATTGAATTAGTAGCCAACCCAAGTCGCATGAATGAGTAGCCAACCCAGGTCCCTTGAATCAGTAGTTAATCCAGGTCCCCTGAATCAGTAGCCAATCCATATCCTTTGAATTAGTAGCCAATCCATATCCTTTGAATCATTTGCCAACCCAGTTTCGTTGAATCAGTAGCCAACCCAGATCCTTGGAATCAGTAGCCAATCCATATCCCTTGAATCACTAGCCAACACAGGTCCCTTGAATCAGTAGTTAATCCATATCCCTTGAAATCAGTAGCCAACAAACTTTCGTTGAATCAGTAGCCAACCCAGATCGTTGGAATCAGTAACCAACCCAGAACCTTGGAATCAGTAGCCAACCCAGTTCCTTTGAATGATTAGCCAAACCAGTTTCGTTGAATCAGTAGCCAACCCAGATCCTTGGAATCAGTAGCCAACCCAGTTCCTTTGAATGATTAGCCAACCCAGTTTCGTTGAATCAGTAGCCAACCCAGATCCTTGGAATCAGTAGCCAACCCAGTTCCTTTGAATGATTAGCCAACCCAGTTTCGTTGAATCAGTAGCCAACTCAGATCCTTGGAATCATTAGCCAACCCAGTTCCTTTGAATGATTAGCCAACCCAGTTTCGTTGAATCAGTAGCCAACCCAGATCCTTGGAATCAGTAGCCAAGTGAGCTAACCACTCGGCAATGCGAACGGCTAGCCTGCTAAAAATTACACCTACAAAAACGAATACATTGTCCGTGTCCTTGAAAAGTCATTGTGTTGCCACACATCATGTACTAACTCGTACGTCCACCATTAGAGCGAGCTATCAAGACTATTGTTTGATTCGGAAATGGCGAATCCGAAATATTTCATCAATACCATCCCCCCCCCCCAAAAAAAATACTCACCTGGAAGGAACGAGCAAAGGAACTCGGTAGGTAGAACAGCGATGACGTCACGCACGAAATACGATTGGCTGGTGTAATGCTGACGCACGTTGGGTGGGTGGAAAACCTGAAAACGGAAAGAACAGGAAATGAACTTAACCACAGTCAGGAAGTGCGCGTGGCAACAGGAGAGTTTGCGCAGACGTTGATCCGTCTGATTGGTTGAGAGGTCATCTATTCTTTTGATTGGCTGAGTAACGATTGAATCGTCTGTGATTCACGAAACCATCCGAACCACCAACTGCGCAGTCTCCCAAGTGACACGTTCGTGAAAGGGGGTAATAAAAAATAGTACTTTGTAAAAAGGGGTTTAGAAAAAGAGTACTAGGTAAAAAGGGCTTTAGAAAAAACTAACTTGGTAAAATGGGCATAAAAAATTGTTCTTGGTAAAAAGGGCATTATGAAAAATTGTACGTGGTAAAAGGGGTTGTTATAAAAATAATAGTACTTAGTAAAAAGGGGTTTAAAAAAGAATACTTGGTAAAAAGGGTTTTAGAAAAATAGTAATTGGTAAAAAAAAAAAAAAGGGGGGCATTAGGAAAATAGTAATTGTTAAAAATTAAAAAGTAATTGTTAAATTATAAAAATAGTACTTGGTAAAAAGGGGCATTATAAAAATAGTACGTGGTAAAAAGGAAAGTTAGAAAAATAGTACTTGGTTAAAGGGGTGTTATAAAAAAAGTAGAACTTAGTAAAAGGGGTTTAAAAAATACTTGGTAAAAAGGGTATTAGAAAAATAGTAATTGGTAAAAAGGGCATTAGAAAAAATAGTACGTGGTAAAAAGGAAAATTAGAAAAATGGTACTTGATAAAAGGGGATGTTATAAAAACAAATAGTACTTAGTAAAAGGGGTTTAAAAAAGAATACTTGGTAAAAAGGGTATTAGAAAAATAGTAATTGGTAAAAATGGCATTAGAAAAATAGTACATGGTAAAAAGGAAAATTAGAAAAATGGTATTTGATAAAAAGGGGGTGTTATAAAAAAAATAGTACTTAGTAAAAAGGGGTTTAAAAAGAGTACATTAAACTTTAAACTTGATAAAAAGGGCATTAGAAAAATAGTACTTGATAAAAAAAAGGGGGGGATGGCATTTGAAAAATACTATTTAGTAAAAAGGAAAATTAGAAAAATAGTACTTGGTAAAAGGGGGTGTTATAAATACTTAGTAAAAAGAGGATTAAAAGGGAGTACTTGGTAAAACGGGCATTAGAAAAAATAGTCGTGGTAAAAAGGGCATTAGAAAAAATACTACGTGGTAAAAAGGAAAATTAGAAAAATGGTACTTGATAAAAAGGGGGTGTTATAAAAAAAAGTAAGTAAAAGGGGTTAAAAAAAAAGAGTACTAGGTAAAAAAAAGTGCATTAGAAAAATAATTCTTGGTTAAAGGGGGTATTATTAAAAAAAAGTACTTAGTAAAAATGGGATTAATATGGAGGAATTAATTATTAATAAAAAAAGGAATAAAATAAATTCAATCGTCTGGGATCCAGGAAACCATCTGAACCACCGACTGCGCACTCTCCCCACTAGCACCAAGCATGCAAGTGATTCGAACACTCAGTGTAGTACTCACCGGGATCCCATCGAACAAGTAGGCGGTGTGCAATTGAACAAAGATGTCGCTGGCGAAGATGGCATCGCACAGGTGATCCACGTAACTCAGATACGAAGGCATCGCCTGTACAACGAGAAAAAAATGGATAACATCATTCGAAAGGATGTCGAAACAACGGAAACCCTATAAAGTGTCTTTAACAGGCGCGACATCGGCGCCCCTGGTGGTACATTGCAGAACTTTGACACCAGAGTTCCAAATTGTAATGTATATATAGAAAGGGAGGGGGGGGGGGGGAATGAAGCATGGTTGGCAGATAAAAGGCTGCGCACACAATCGCAATATCCAGAACATATCCATAAGATATCTAAGATTAAGAGTAGATATCCATAAGACATCTTATAGATTTTGTGGATATTGCATACGTGGCAAATATGAGTCTCAGCCAATTAACGGCTATCATACAACCAAATTAATATTTGGTACAAGCACACGACGATATCCATAAAAAATCCACTAGATATCGAAGACGTCAAATGGATATCCACTGGATTCTTACACATATTATGGATATTTTGTGGTGATTGTGGTTGTTCTTCCACTTAGTTTGTTGGGTTCTTTTACCTCTGAACGGTACTTTTTTGCACACCATGGGCTAAATGGCCAGGTCACAAGGACCCCGAAGGCTCAGAGAAGGTTGGAGGAGGGGACCCACTGGAACAGCTGTTAGGAGACAGACGGTAGCCTCCCGTCAAGGCCATCCAGCGTGTTCTTTAACGTCGGGTTGTTTAACCTTTGAGCGGCAATTTTTTGCACACCATAGGCTAAATGGCCAGGTCACAAGGACCCCGAAGGCTCACAGAAGGTTGGGAGAGGGGACCCACTGGAACAGCTGTTAGGAGACAGATGGTAGCCTCCCGTCAAGGCCATCCAGCGTGTTTTTTAACGTTGGGTTGTTTTACCTCTGAACGGTACTTTTTTGCAAACCATGAACTAAATGGCCAGGTCACAAGGACCCCAAAGGCTCAGAGAAGGTTCGGGGAGGGGACCCATTGGAACAGCTGTTAGGAGACAGATGGTAGCCTCCCGTCAAGGCCATACAGCGTGTTCTTTAACGTCGGGTTGTTTAACCTTTGAGCGGCACTTTTTTGCACACTATGGGCTAAATGGCCAGGTCACAAAGACCCCGAAGGCTCAGAGAAGGTTCGGGGAGGGGACCCACTGGAACAGCTGTTAGGAGACAGATGGTAGCCTCCCGTCAAGGCCATCCAGCGTGATTTTTAACGTTGGATTGTTTTACCTCTGAGCGGTACTTTTTTGCACAATATGGGCTAAATGGCCAGATCACAAGGACCCCAAAGGCTCAGAGAAGGCTGAGGGAGGGAACCCACTGGAACAGCTGTTAGGAGACAGATGGTAGCCTCCCGTCAAGGTCATCCAGCGTGTTCTTTAACGTTGGATTGTTTTAACTCTGAGCGGTACTTTTTTGCACACCATGGGCTAAATGGCCAGGTCACAAGGACCCCGAAGGGTCAGAGAAGGTTGGGGGAGGGAACCCACTGGAACAGCTGTTAGGAGACAGATGGTAGCCTCCCGTCAAGGCCATCCAGCGTGTTCTTTAACGTCGGGTTGTTTAACCTTTGAGCGGCACTTTTTTGCACACCATGGGTTAAATGGTCAGGTCACAAGGACCCCGAAGGCTCAGAGAAGGTTGGGGGAGGGGACCCATTGGAACAGCTGTTAGGAGACAGATGGTAGCCTCCCGTAAAGGCCATCCAGCGTGTTCTTTAACGTTGGATTGTTTTAACTCTGAGCGGGACTTTTTTGCACACCATGGGCTAAATGGCCAGGTCACAAGGACCCCGAAGACACAGAGAAGGTTGGGGGAGGGGACCCACTGGAACAGCTGTTAGGAGACAGATGGTAGGCTCCCGTCAAGGCCATCCAGCGTGTTCTTTAACGTTGGATTCTTTTACCTCTAAGCGGTACTTTTTTGCACACCATGGGCTAAATGGCCAGGTCACAAGGACCCCGAAGGCTCAGAGAAGGTTGGGGGAGGGGACCCACTGGAACAGCTGTTAGGAGACAGATGGTAGTCTCCTGTCAAGGCCATCCAGCGTGTTCTTTAACGTCAGGTTGTTTAACCTTTGAGCGGCACATTTTTGCACACCATGGGTTAAATGGTCAGGTCACAAGGTCCCCGAAGGCTCAGAGAAGGTTGGGGGAGAGGACCCACTGGAACAGCTGTTAGGAGACAGATGGTAGCCTCCCGTCAAGGCCATCCAACATGTTCTTTAACGTTGGATTGTTTTACCTCTGAGCGGTACTTTTTTGCACACCATGGGCTAAATGGCCAGGTCACAAGGACCCCGAAGGCACAGAGAAGGTTGGGGGAGGGGACCCACTGGAACAGCTGTTAGGAAACAGGTGGTAGCCTCCCGTCAAGGCCATCCAGCGTGTTCTTCAACGTCGGATTGTTTAACATTTGAGCGGTACTTTTTTGCACACCATGGGCTAAATGGCCAGGTCACAAGGACCACGAAGGCTCAGAGAAGGTTGGGGGAGGGAACCCACTGGAAAAGCTGTTAGGAGACATATGGTAGCCTCCCGTCAAAGCCATCCAGCGTGTTCTTTACGTTGGATTGTTTTACCTCTGAGCGGTACTTTTTTCCACACCATGGGCTAAATGGCCAGGTCAAAAAGACCCCGAAGGCTCAGAGAAGGTTGGGGGAGGAGACCCACTGGAACAGCTGTTGTGAGACAGATGGTCGCCTCCCGTCAAGGCCATCCAGCGTGTTCTTTAACGTTGGGTTGTTTAACCTCTTAGCGGCACTTTTTTGCACTCCATGGGCTAAATGGCCAGGTCATATGGACCCCGAAGGCTCAGAAAATGTTGGGGGAGGGGACCCACTGGAACAGCTGTTGGGAGACAGATGGTAGTCTCCCGTCAAGGCCGTCCAGCCTGTTCTTTAACGTTGGATTGTTTTACCTCTGAGCGGCACTTTTTTTAATACTATGGGCTAAATGGCCAGTTCACAAGGACCGGGAAGGCTCAGAGATATTTGGGGGAAGGGACCCACTGGAAAAGCTGTTGGGAGACAGATGGTAGCCTCCAGTCAAGGCCATCCAGCGTGTTCTTTGACGTTGGATTGTTTTACCTCTGAGCGGCACTTTTTTGAACACTATGGGCTAAATGAACAGGTCACAAGGACCCCGAAGGCTCAGAGAAGGTTGGGGGAGGGGACCCACTGGAACAGCTGTTAGGAGACAGATGGTAGCCTCCCGTCAAGGCCATCCAGCGTGTTCTTTAACGTCGGGTTGTTTAACCTTTCAGCGGCACTTTTTTGCACACCATGGGCTAAATAGCCAGGTCACAAGGACCCCGAATGCTCAGAGAAGGTTGGGGGAGGGAATCCACTGGAACAGCTGTTAGGAGACAGATGGTAGCCTCCCGTCAAGGCCATCCAGCGTGTTCTTTAACGTCGGGTTGTTTAACCTTTGAGCGGCACTTTTTTGCAGACCATGGGTTAAATGGTCAGGTCACAAGTTCCCCGAAGGCTCAGAGAAGGTTGGGGGAGGGGACCCACTGGAACAGCTGTTAGGAGACAGATGGTAGCCTCCCGTCAAAGCCATCCAGAGTGTTCTTTAACGTTGGATTCTTTTACCTCTAAGTGGTACTTTTTTGCACACCATGGGCTAAATGGCCAGGTCACAAGGACCCCGAAGGCTCAGAGAAGGTTGGGGGAGGAGACCCACTGGAACAGCTGTTGGGAGACAGATGGTAGCCTCCCGTCAAGGCCATCCAGCGTGTTCATTAACGTTGGATTGTTTTACCTCTGAGCGGCACTTTTTTGCACACCATGGGCTAAATGGCCAGGTCACAAGGACCCCGAAGGCTCAGAGAAGGTTGGGGGAGGGGACCCACTGGAACAGCTGTTAGGAGATATATGGTAGCCTCCCGTCAAAGCCATCCAGAGTGTTCTTTAACGTCGGGTGGTTTAACCTTTGAGCGGCACTTTTTTGCACACCATGGGCTAAATGGCCAGGTCACAAGGACCCTGAAGGCTCAGAGAAGGTTGGGGGAGGGGACCCACTGGAACAGCTGTTAGGAGACAGATGGTAGCCTCCCGTCAAGGCCATCCAACATGTTCTTTAACGTTGGATTGTTTTACCTCTGAGCGGCACTTTTTTGCACACCATGGGCTAAATGGCCAGGTCACAAGGACCCTGAAGGCTCAGAGAAGGTTGGGGGAGGGGACCCACTGGAACAACTGTTAGGAGACAGATGGTAGCCTCCCGTCAAAGCCATCCAACATGTTCTTTAACGTTGGATTGTTTTACCTCTGAGCGGTACTTTTTTGAACACTATGGGCTAAATGAACAGGTCACATGGACCCTGAAGCCTCAGAGAAGGTTGGGGGAGGGGACCCACTGGAACAGCTGTTAGGAGACAGATGGTAGCCTCCCGTCAAGGCCATCCAACATGTTCTTTAACGTTGGATTGTTTTACCTCTGAGCGGTACTTTTTTGAACACTATGGGCTAAATGAACAGGTCACAAGGACCCCGAAGGCTCAGAGAAGGTTGGGGGAGGGGACCCACTGGAACAGCTGCTGGGAGACAGATGGTAGCCTCCCGTCAAAGCCATCCAGAGTGTTCTTTAACGTCGGGTTGTTTAACCTTTGAGCGGCACTTTTTTGCACACCATGGGCTAAATGGCCAGGTCACAAGGACCCCGAAGGCTCAGAGAAGGTTGGGGGAGGGGACCCACTGCAACAGCTGTTGGGAGACAGACGGTAGCCTCCCGTCAAGGCCATCCAGCGTATTCTTTAACGTTTGGTTGTTTTACCTCTGAGCGGCACTTTTTTGTATACTATGGGCTAAATGGCCAGGTCACAAGGACCCCGAAGGCTCAGAGATTGTTAGGGGAAGGGACCCACTGGAACAGCTGTTGGGAGACAGATGGTAGCCTCCCGTCAAGGCCATCCAGCGTGTTCTTTAACGTCGGGTTGTTTAACCTTTCAGCGGCACTTTTTTGCACACCATGGGCTAAATGGCCAGGTCACAAGGACCCTGAAGGCTCAGAGAAGGTTGGGGGAGGGGACCCACTGAAACAGCTGTTAGGAGACAGATGGTAGCCTCCCGTCAAGGCCATCCAACATGTTCTTTAACGTTGGATTGTTTTACCTCTGAGCGGTACATTTTTGCACACCATGGGCTAAATGGCCAGGTCACAAGGACCCCGAAGGCTCAGAGAAGGTTGGGGGAGGGGACCCACTGGAACAGCTGTTAGGAGACTGGTGGTAGCCTACCGTCAAGGCCATCCAGCGTGTTCTTCAACGTCGGATTGTTTAACATTTGAGCGGTACTTTTTTGCACACCATGGGCTAAACGGTCAGGTCACAAGGACCCCGAAGGCTCAGAGAAGGTTGGGGGAGGGAACCCACTGGAACAGCTGTTAGGAGACAGATGGCACCCTCCCGTCAAAGCCATCCAGCGTGTTCTTTAACGTTGGGTTGTTTTACCTCTGAGCGGCACTTTTTTGCACACCATGGGCTAAATGGCCAGGTCACATGGACCCCGAAGGCTCAGAGAAGGTTGGGGGAGGGGACCCACTCTAACAGCTGTTGGGAGACAGATGGTAGCCTCCCGTCAAGGCCATCCAGCGTGTTCTTTAACGTTGGATTGTTTTACCTCTGAGCGGCACTTTTTTGCACACCATGGTCTAAATGGCCAGGTTACATGGACCCCGAAGTCTCAGAGAAGGTTAGGGGAGGGGACCCACTGGAACAGTTGGGAGACAGATGGTAGCCTCCCGTCAATGCCATCCATCGTGTTATTTGACGTGCACAGGGTATGGCTCTCCCGCACATGGGGCCACGGCTTAACGTCCCATCAGACGGACGGCCGCCTTTCCAAGCCCATCGGTGTCCCCTTCTGACCGTGGGCAGGGCGGGAAGTTTTGCGGAGATAAGTCTTAACGCTGGCCCATTCCACTTTGAAAAACGAATCGTATATTACTGAGGTAGTGATACCCCTCCCTCTATGGTTTTGACCTTGAAAAGCCCGCAAGGTCTCGGGTTAGGACCACTTCCACTTTTGGTCACATGCACCCTGTGACGTCACTTCAGGTTACGGAAAGTCCTTCCCCCCGGCTTTGGCGTTTGTCCGCCATCTTTGATTCTGACGTCATTACACTCTCACCCCAATGTCCCACGTTTCTTTTGGGGGCGGGGGTGGCTCAGTCGGTAGCGCGCCAGGCTCGTAATCTGTAGTTCCCAGGTTCGAGTCCCAGCTGGGTCAGCGTTGAGATTTATCTCCGCAAAATTCCCCGCCCTTCCCACGGTCAGTAGGGGACACCGATGGGCTTGGAAAGGCCGTCGTCCGTCGGATGGGACGTTAAGCCGTGGCCCCGTGTGTGGGAGAGCCATACCCTGTGCACGTTAAAGAACACGCTGGATGGCCTTGACGGGAGGCTACCATCTGTCTCCCAACAGCTGTTCCAGTGGGTCCCTTTCCCCAACCTTCTCTGAGCCTTCGGGGTCCATGTGACCTGGCCATTTAGCCCATGGTGTGCAAAAAAGTGCCGCTCGTAGGTAAAACAATTCAACGTTAAAGAACACGCTGGATGACCTTGACGGGAGGCTACCATCTGTCTCCCAACAGCTGTTCCAGTGGGTCCCCTCCCCCAACCTTCTCTGAGCCTTCGGGGTCCATGTGACCTGGCCATTTAGCCCATGGTGTGCAAAAAAGTGCCGCTCAGAGGTAAAACAATCCAACGTTAAAGAACACGCTGGATGGCCTTGACGGGAGGCTACCATCTGTCTCCCAACAGCTGTTAGAGTGGGTCCCCTCCCCCAACCTTCTCTGAGCCTTCGGGGTCCATGTGACCTGGCCATTTAGCCCATGGTGTGCAAAAAAGTGCCGCTCAGAGGTAAAACAATCCAACGTTAAAGAACACGCTGGATGGCCTTGACGGGAGGCTACCATCTGTCTCCCAACAGCTGTTCCAGTGGGTCCCCTCCCCCAACCTTCTCTGAGCCTTCGGGGTCCATGTGACCTGGCCATTTAGCCCATGGTGTGCAAAAAAGTACCGCTCAGAGGTAAAACAATCCAACGTTAATGAACACGCTGGATGGCCTTGACGGGAGGCTACCATATGTCTCCCAACAGCTGTTCCAGTGGGTCCCCTCCCCCAACCGTCTCTGAGCCTTCGGGGTCCATGTGACCTGGCCATTTAGCCCATGGTGTGCAAAAAAGTACCGCTCAGAGGTAAAACAATCCAACGTTAATGAACACGCTGGATGGCCTTGACGGGAGGCTACCATCTGTCTCCCAACAGCTGTTCCAGTGGGTCCCCTCCCCCAACCTTCTCTGAGCCTTCGGGGTCCATGTGACCTGGCCATTTAGCCCATGGTGTGCAAAAAAGTGCCGCTCAGAGGTAAAACAATCCAACGTTAATGAACACGCTGGATGGCCTTGACGGGAGGCTACCATCTGTCTCCCAACAGCTGTTCCAGTGGGTCCCCTCCCCCAACCTTCTCTGAGCCTTCGGGGTCCATGTGACCTGGCCATTTAGCCCATGGTGTGCAAAAAAGTGCCGCTCAGAGGTAAAACAATCCAACGTTAATGAACACGCTGGATGGCCTTGACGGGAGGCTACCATCTGTCTCCCAACAGCTGTTCCAGTGGGTCCCCTCCCCCAACCTTCTCTGAGCCTTCGGGGTCCATGTGACCTGGCCATTTAGCCCATGGTGTGAAAAAAAGTGCCGCTCAGAGGTAAAACAATCCAACGTTAATGAACACGCTGGATGGCCTTGACGGGAGGCTACCATCTGTCTCCCAACAGCTGTTCCAGTGGGTCCCCTCCCCCAACCTTCTCTGAGCCTTCGGGGTCCATGTGACCTGGCCATTTAGCCCATGGTGTGCAAAAAAGTACCGCTCAGAGGTAAAACAATCCAACGTTAATGAACACGCTGGATGGTCTTGACGGGAGGCTACCATCTGTCTCCCAACAGCTGTTCCAGTGGGTCCCCTCCCCCAACCTTCTCTGAGCCTTCGGGGTCCATGTGACCTGGCCATTTAGCCCATGGTGTGCAAAAAAGTGCCGCTCAGAGGTAAAACAATCCAACGTTAATGAACACGCTGGATGGCCTTGACGGGAGGCTACCATCTGTCTCCCAACAGCTGTTCCAGTGGGTCCCCTCCCCCAACCTTCTCTGAGCCTTCGGGGTCCATGTGACCTGGCCATTTAGCCCATGGTGTGCAAAAAAGTACCGCTCAGAGGTAAAACAATCCAACGTTAATGAACACGCTGGATGGCCTTGACGGGAGGCTACCATCTGTCTCCCAACAGCTGTTCCAGTGGGTCCTCTCCCCTAACCTTCTCTGAGCCTTCGGGGTCCATGTGACCTGACCATTTAGCCCATGGTGTGCAAAAAAGTACCGCTCAGAGGTAAAACAATCCAACGTTAATGAACACGCTGGATGGCCTTGACGGGAGGCTACCATCTGTCTCCCAACAGCTGTTCCAGTGTGTCCCCTCCCCCAACCTTCTCTGAGCCTTCGGGGTCCATGTGACCTGACCATTTAGCCCATGGTGTGCAAAAAAGTACCGCTCAGAGGTAAAACAATCCAACGTTAATGAACACGCTGGATGGTCTTGACGGGAGGCTACCATCTGTCTCCCAACAGCTGTTCCAGTGGGTCCCCTCCCCCAACCTTCTCTCAGCCTTCGGGGTCCATGTGACCTGGCCATTTAGCCCATGGTGTGCAAAAAAGTGCCGCTCAGAGGTAAAACAATCCAACGTTAATGAACACGCTGGATGGCCTTGACGGGAGGCTACCATCTGTCTCCCAACAGCTGTTCCAGTGGGTCCCCTCCCCCAACCTTCTCTGAGCCTTCGGGGTCCATGTGACCTGGCCATTTAGCCCATGGTGTGCAAAAAAGTACCGCTCAGAGGTAAAACAATCCAACGTTAATAAACACGCTGGATGGCCTTGACGGGAGGCTACCACCTATCTCCCAACAGCTGTTCCAGTGGGTCCCCTCCCCCAACCTTCTCTGAGCCTTCGGGGTCCATGTGACCTGGCCATTTAGCCCATGGTGTGCAAAAAAGTGCCGCTCAGAGGTAAAACAATCCAACGTTAATGAACACGCTGGATGGCCTTGACGGGAGGCTACCATCTGTCTCCCAACAGCTGTTCCAGTGGGTCCCCTCCCCCAACCTTCTCTGAGCCTTCGGGGTCCATGTGACCTGGCCATTTAGCCCATGGTGTGCAAAAAAGTACCGCTCAGAGGTAAAACAATCCAACGTTAATGAACACGCTGGATGGCCTTGACGGGAGGCTACCATCTGTCTCCCAACAGCTGTTCCAGTGGGTCCTCTCCCCTAACCTTCTCTGAGCCTTCGGGGTCCATGTGACCTGACCATTTAGCCCATGGTGTGCAAAAAAGTACCGCTCAGAGGTAAAACAATCCAACGTTAATGAACACGCTGGATGGCCTTGACGGGAGGCTACCATCTGTCTCCCAACAGCTGTTCCAGTGTGTCCCCTCCCCCAACCTTCTCTGAGCCTTCGGGGTCCATGTGACCTGACCATTTAGCCCATGGTGTGCAAAAAAGTGCCGCTCAGAGGTAAAACAATCCAACAACCCACGTTTCTTCATTTAAGAATGAAGAATATGATATAGTAGCAATAGACACATTCTTCAATAATCAAATTATAACCATTATATGCTTTTATAATCCTGGTGCAAATCTACCAGAAAAAGAATATAAAAAAAAGTCTCAAACTGCCAATCACAATATAAAAAAAGTATTTTAGTCAGTAAAAAAAAAAATATTAAAAATATCATAACAAAAAAAAAACCCATCATCGCAACTGGAACTCGTACAAAACAAATGCAACATGAACAAACCTAAACAACTTTTTAAAAAACAATAATCTTTTAACCATCAACAAAAATCACCGAACATATGTTTTACCAAATCAAAATAATTCCATTATAGAGCTAACAATAATAACCCCTAGCTTAGCAAATTCTTAAAAATGGACTATTTCATCAGACCTCAAAGGAAGTGATTACTTCCCAATAGATATAGTATCAAATTTCAAAGCCAATTTCAAAAAAATAATTAAACTAAATAACTGGAAACGTTTTCATTCCACACTTTGGCAAACACCCCCACACAAGAAATTGATGATTACAATAACAACACTGAACATTGCTTTCAACAGATCGTATCACATTTCCCAAAAATACGTAAAAAAAATTGGTATATGAATAAGATAGCCACAATCAGGAAAAAAGCTGAAATAAAGGCTTATAAATCAAAAATTTTCATGACTTTTCAAGGTACAGTCGCTCAAAAAAGTATCCGAACACTACTGTCAAAAAATTTTCATGACTTTTCCAGGTACAGTCGCTCAAAAAAGTATCCGAACACTACGGTTGATTACAGAATTCAGAAAAAATATCTGGAAACGATTTTTTTTAGAAATCAGTGATCTGACAACCTTCGTGTCACGTGACACGAAGGTTGCCAGATCACATATTTCTAAAAATATCGTTGCCAGATGTTTTTTCTGAATTCTGTAATCAACCGTAGTGTTCGGATACTTTTTTGAGCGACTGTAGGTGGTCATATTATTTTGATACTAGATCGTGTGGGCTCACTCACGGAAATATTGAGCGTGTGCAATTACCGTTCACAGCAAACTGTAGCGTGTGCAGTTGCTGTACACGCTCCAGTTTGCTGTGAACGGTAACTGGAGCGTGTACAGTTGCTGCACACGCTCCAGATATTTTTTCTGAATTCTGTAATCAACCATAGTGTTCGGATACTTTTTTTGACACGAAGGTTGCCAGATCGCTAATTTCTAAACCTGGATCGTGTGGTCCGACTCTCAGAAATATTGAGCGTGTGCAGTTACCGTTCACAGCAAACTGGAGCGTGTGCAGTAACTACACACGCTCCAGTTTGCTGTGAACGGTAACTGGAGCGTGTACAGTTGCTGCACACGCTCCAGATATTTTTTTCTGAATTCTGTAATCAACCATAGTGTTCGGATACTTTTTTTGACACGAAGGTTGCTAGATCGCTAATTTCTAAACCTGGATCGTGTGGTCCGACTCTCAGAAATATTGAGCGTGTGCAGTTACCGTTCACAGCAAGCTGGAACGTGTGCAGTAACTACACACGCTCCAGTTTGCTGTGAACGGTAACTGGAGCGTGTACAGTTGCTGTACACGCTCCAGATATTTTTTCTGAATTCTGTAATCAACCATAGTGTTCGGATACTTTTTTTGACACGAAGGTTGCCAGATCGCTAATTTCTAAACCTGGATCGTGTGGTCCGACTCTCAGAAATATTGAGCGTGTGCAGTTACCGTTCACAGCAAACTGTAGCGTGTGCAGTTGCTGTACACGCTCCAGTTTGCTGTGAACGGTAACTGGAGCGTGTACAGTTGCTGTACACGCTCCAGATATTTTTTTTTGAATTCTGTAATCAACCATAGTGTTCGGATAATTTTTTTTGACACGAAGGTTGCCAGATCGCTAATTTCTAAACCTGGATCGTTTGGTCCCACTCTCAGAAATATTGAGCGTGTGCAGTTACCGTTCACAGCAAACTGTAGCGTGTGCAGTTGCTGTACACGCTCCAGTTTGCTGTGAACGGTAACTGGAGCGTGAACAGTTGCTGTACACGATCCAGATATTTTTTCTGAATTACGTAATCAACCATAGTGTTCGGATACTTCTTTTTGACACGAAGGTTGCCAGATCGCTAATTTCTAAACCTGGATAGTGTGGTCCCACTCTCAGAAATATTGAGCGTGTGCAGTTACCGTTCACAGCAAGCTGGAACGTGTGCAGTAACTACACACGCTCCAGTTTGCTGTGCACGGTAACTGGAGCGTGTACAGTTGCTGCACACGCTCCAGATATTTTTTCTGAATTCTGTAATCAACCATAGTGTTCGGATACTTTTTTTGACACGAAGGTTGCCAGATCGCTAATTTCTAAACCTGGATCGTGTGGTCCGACTCTCAGAAATATTGAGCGTGTGCAGTTACCGTTCACAGCAAACTGTAGCGTGTGCAGTTGCTGTACACGCTCCAGTTTGCTGTGAACGGTAACTGGAGCGTGTACAGTTGCTGTACACGCTCCAGATATTTTTTTTTGAATTCTGTAATCAACCATAGTGTTCGGATAATTTTTTTTGACACGAAGGTTGCCAGATCGCTAATTTCTAAACCTGGATCGTTTGGTCCCACTCTCAGAAATATTGAGCGTGTGCAGTTACCGTTCACAGCAAACTGTAGCGTGTGCAGTTGCTGTACACGCTCCAGTTTGCTGTGAACGGTAACTGGAGCGTGAACAGTTGCTGTACACGATCCAGATATTTTTTCTGAATTACGTAATCAACCATAGTGTTCGGATACTTCTTTTTGACACGAAGGTTGCCAGATCGCTAATTTCTAAACCTGGATAGTGTGGTCCCACTCTCAGAAATATTGAGCGTGTGCAGTTACCGTTCACAGCAAGCTGGAACGTGTGCAGTAACTACACACGCTCCAGTTTGCTGTGCACGGTAACTGGAGCGTGTACAGTTGCTGCACACGCTCCAGATATTTTTTCTGAATTCTGTAATCAACCATAGTGTTCGGATACTTTTTTTGACACGAAGGTTGCCAGATCGCTAATTTCTAAACCTGGATCGTGTGGTCCGACTCTCAGAAATATTGAGCGTGTGCAGTTACCGTTCACAGCAAACTGTAGCGTGTGCAGTTGCTGTACACGCTCCAGTTTGCTGTGAACGGTAACTGGAGCGTGTACAGTTGCTGTACACGCTCCAGATATTTTTTTTTGAATTCTGTAATCAACCATAGTGTTCGGATAATTTTTTTTGACACGAAGGTTGCCAGATCGCTAATTTCTAAACCTGGATCGTTTGGTCCCACTCTCAGAAATATTGAGCGTGTGCAGTTACCGTTCACAGCAAACTGTAGCGTGTGCAGTTGCTGTACACGCTCCAGTTTGCTGTGAACGGTAACTGGAGCGTGAACAGTTGCTGTACACGATCCAGATATTTTTTCTGAATTACGTAATCAACCATAGTGTTCGGATACTTCTTTTTGACACGAAGGTTGCCAGATCGCTAATTTCTAAACCTGGATAGTGTGGTCCCACTCTCAGAAATATTGAGCGTGTGCAGTTACCGTTCACAGCAAGCTGGAACGTGTGCAGTAACTACACACGCTCCAGTTTGCTGTGCACGGTAACTGGAGCGTGTACAGTTGCTGCACACGCTCCAGATATTTTTTCTGAATTCTGTAATCAACCATAGTGTTCGGATACTTTTTTTGACACGAAGGTTGCCAGATCGCTAATTTCTAAACCTGGATCGTGTGGTCCCACTCTCAGAAATATTGAGCGTGTGCAGTTACCGTTCACAGCAAGCTGGAACGTGTGCAGTAACTACACACGCTCCAGTTTGCTGTGAACGGTAACTGGAGCGTGTAAAGTTGCTGCACACGCTCCAGATATTTTTTCTGAATTCTGTAATCAACCATAGTGTTCGGATACTTTTTTGAGCGACTGTACAACACTACAAAAAAAACTACTTGTTTTGAAATCCAAAATAATTGCCTTTGTATAATTTTTATTTTAGCTCCATTTTTTATTCTGACACTAAAAATAGATTTTCAGATCCCGAGCCGCCGCATCGTACAGAGATCTGTTTCTGGTCTGTTGCTGCATCCCTACGAAGATTCCAGCGAAATAAAGCCCAGGATTTTTTCCATGAAGCGATTCCATTGGGAGGAAGGGATGAATGATGAATCGCAGTCTCTTGGAATCCCTGCATCCTGAGAAGGAATCGCGAGAAAAAAAACGTTCCGCTCTTTCAAACCGGAAATAGTGGTAGGTGAGTATTACCTGCTGTCGAACTTCCGGGAAGGCGATTCGGAGGATGATGATCCACGAATTGTAGAGGGTAACCATGGCAACGGTGGCCTAAGGAGAGAACAGTTGCCTTAGCATTGTTGCTTTTGGATTGGAAACTAAATAGTTAATTGAAAATTAACTATTAAGATGATGAACCAGATTAGGAAATTGAATTATTTTTTGTTGAACATTTTTAAAACATCAGCTTAATATTTTAAAGCACCTAACTTATAATGTAGTGTCATTTTTTTTTATAATTAAATTCTACTCATTCATGCTAAAAAACATTTTACATAGAGTATCAGATTAAAAATTTCAAATTAAGAATTCTATTTCTAACTATAACTGGATGATTTCTAACGAAATAAATATTAAATATTATTAAACCTTAAAGTATCCAATGAGTTATGCTACCCTTGCAAATAAGTTGGTCCTTGGTAAAAAGGGCATTAGAAAAAGAATACTTGGTAAAAGGGGATGTTATAAAATAAGCCTTTTTAAAGAGGTATTAGAAAATACTTCGTAAAAAAAGGGCTTTAGAATTATAGTACTTGGAAAAAGGGGGTGTTATAAAAAATAGCACTTGGTGAAAAAGGTCATTAGAAAAATAATACGTTGTATAAAAGGCATTAGAAAAATAGTATTTGGTAAAAAGGAAATTAGAAAAAGAATACTTTGGGGGGGGGGGGGGAAGGGTGTTATAAAAATAGTACTTAGTAAAAAAAAGGGGGGGGCGGATTAAAAAAGAGTACTTGGTAAAAAAAAAAAAAAAGGATAAAAAAGAGTACTTGGTTAAAAAGGGGTGTAATACAAATGTATTTTGTAAAAAGGCATTAGAAAAGAGTACTTCGTAAAAAATGGATTTAGAAGTATAGTACTTGGAAAAAGGGGGTGTTATAAAAATAGTACTTGGTAAAAAAAAGGCATTAGAATAATAGTACTTGCTATAAAAGGCATTAGAAAAATAATATTTGGTAAAAAGGAAATTAGAAAAAGAGTACTTGGTAAAAGGGGGTGTTATAAAAACAGTACTTAGTAAAAAGGGAATTAAAAAAAAGTGCACTTGATAAAAAGGGGTGTTATACAAATAGTACTTGGTAAAAAAGGCATTAGGAAAAGAGTACTTCGTAAAAAAAAAAGGCTTTAGAAGAATAGTACTTGGTAAAAGTGATTGTTTAACAAAAAAATAGTACTTAGTAAAAAGGGGATTTGAAAAATAGTACTTGTTAAAAAGGGCATTAAAAACAGTACTTGGTAAAAGGGAGTGTTGAAACCTATTTTCTAACATTTAGCTTCAAAAAATTCAATAATGCACTTATATACGGATACTATAGATTAATACTGCTATATACAAATTCAGAAGATCCTGCAGCAAATTTCTTTTATAACTTTTCATAATACGACAATTTCTAAATTTGCTAAATCTTTCTTGTTTAGGGGATGGGTTGGACTGTTTTACCTCTGAGCGGCACTTTTTTGCACACCATGGGCTAAATGGCCAGGTCACAAGGACCTCGAAGACTCAGAGAAGGTTGGGGGAGGGGACCCACTGGAACAGCTGTTGGGAGACAGATGGTAGCCTCCCGTCAAGGCTATCCAGCGTGTTCTATAACGTTGGATTGTTTTACCTCTGAAAGGCACTTTTTTTCACACCATGGGCTAAATGGCCAGGTCACATGGACCCCAAAGGTTCAGAGAAGGTTAGGGGAGAGGACCCACTGGAACAGCTGTTGGGAGACAGATGGTAGCCTCCCGTCAAGGCTATCCAGCGTGTTCTTTAACGTTGGATATTTTTACCTCTGAGCGGCACTTTTTTGCACACCATGGGAAAAATGGCCAGGTCACAAGGACCCCGAAGGCTCAGAGAAAGCTGGGGAGGGGACCCACTGGAAAAGCTGTTGGGAGACAGATGGTAGCCTCCCGTCAAGGCCATCCAGCGTGTTCTTTAACGTTGGATTGTTTTACCTCTGAGCGGCACTTTTTTGCGCACTATGGGCTAAATGGCCAGGTCACAAGGACCCCGAAGGCTCAGAGAAGGTTGGGGGAGGGGACCCATTGGAACAGTTGTTGGGAGACAGATGGTAGCCTTCCGTCAAGACCATCCAGCGTGTTCTTTAACGTTCGATTGTTTTACCTCTGTGCGGCACTTTTTTCCACACCATGGGCTAAATGGCCAGGTCACAAGGACCCCGAAGGCTCAGGGAAGTTTGGGGAAGTGGACCCACTGGAAAAGCTGTTGGGAGACAGATGGTAGCCTCCCGTCAAGGCCATCCAGCGTGTTCTTTAACGTGCACAGGGTATGGCTCTCCCGCACACGGGGCCACGGCTTAACGTCCCATCCGACGGACGGCGGCCTTTCCAAGCCCCATCGGTGTCCCCTACTGACCGTGGGCAGGGCGGTGAAATTTGCGGAGATAAATCTCAAAGCTGGCCCAGCTGGGACTCGAACCTGGGAACTACAGATTACGAGCTTGGCGCGCTACCGACTGAGCCACCCCGCCCCTTGTTTGGGAGATGTTTTAGCTAAGAATCCTGGGAAGATTCCTAACAATTGCACTGATCGAACACTAGAACGTATTTGAATCAGAAACTGGTGAATGAAACTGACAATTGCATGTCACTTATCCATGAAATCAACTTACTTATTCGTGATCCTAAGTCAATTGGCAGTTATCACGGTCTGTATATTATACTCAATGTCTGCCTTTGAAATGAATTTTTTTTTAAAAGTGATGTTAGAAAAAACAACACATGATAAAATGGGGCTTTAGAAAAAAAAATAGTACTTGGTAAAAGGGGATGTTATAAATATAGTACATGGTAAAAAGGGGGATTACAGAAAGAGTACTTGGTAAAATGGGGTTTTGAAAATAGTACTTGGTAAAATGGGGTTTTAGAAAAATAGTACTTCATAAAATTGCCGGTAGAAAAATAATTGTACTTGATAAAATGGGACTTCAGAAAAATACTGCTTAAAAAAAAAAAAAAAAAAAAAAAAGTTCTTGGTAAAAAGGGGTGTTATCAAAATTAGTACTTCTTAAAAAAAGAAATTAGAAAAAAAAGTTCTTGGTAAAAAGGGAATTACAAAGAGAGTACCTGATAAAAGGAGGTTATAAGAAATTGGACTTGGCAGAAAGGGCATTAGAAAAAGTGTGCTTAGTAAAAAAAAGGGCGTTATAAAAATAGTACTTGGCAAAAAAAAAGGGCATTATAATAGTAGTACTTGGGAAAAAAAGGGTTATAAAAATAGTACTTGGCAAAAAGGACATCAGAAAAATAGTACTTGGTAAAAGGGGGTGATATAAAAGAAACTACTTGGTGAAAGGGGGTGTTAAAAATATAGTATTTAGTAAAAAGGGCACTAGAATAATAGTACTTGACAGAAAGAAAATTATAAATAGAGTACTTGTTAAAATGGGTATTATAAGAAAATGTACTTGGTAAAAAAGGGCTTTAGAAGAATACCATCTGGTAAAAAGATCATTAGAAAAGTAGTACTTGGTAAAAAGAGCATTAAAAATAGTACTTGGTAAAAAGGGATTTGAAAAAGAGTACTTGTAAAAGGAAGTGTTATAAAAAATTGTATTTAGTAAGAAGGCAATTATAAAAATAGTACTTCACAAAGAGGGAATTATAAAAAGTGCACTTGGTAAAAAGAGTGTTATAAGAAAAAGTACTTGGTAAAAAGGGCATTAGAAGAATAGTACTTGGTAAAAAGGGCATTAGAAAAATAGTACTTGGTAAAAAAAAGGGGCATTAAAAAGAGCATTTGATAAAAAAAAGGGCATTAAAATATAGTACTCGATAAAAGCGGTGCTATACAAATAGTACTTGGTAAAAATGACATTTGAAAAATAGTACTTGGTAAAAAGAAATAGGGCTTTAAAAGCATATCACTCGGTAAAAGTGGGTGATATAGATATAGTACTTGGTAAAAAGGGCATTAGAAAAATTGTACTTCGTAAAAAAGGAATTAGAAGAAAAGTACTTGTAAAAGGGGGTGTTATAAAAAATTGTACTTAGTGAAAAGGGGATTATAAAAATAGCACTTCACAAAAAGGGAATTATAAAAGGAGCATTTGGTAAAATAGGTGTAATAAGAAAAAGTACTTGGTAAAAAGGGCATTAGAAGAAGAATACTTATTAAAAAAAAGCATTAAAAAAGAACATTTGATAAAAAGTGCATTAAAAATATAATACTCGGTAAATGGAGTGTTATACAAATAGTACTTGGTCAAAAGGACATTAGAAAAATAGTACTAGGTAGAAAAGGAATTAGAAAAAGAGTACTTGGTAAAAGGGGTGTTTTATAAGAAAAGGCACTTGGTAAAAGGGGCCTAAGAAAAACAGCACTCGGTAAAAAGTGGTATTATGCAAATAGCACTTGGTAAAAAGGGAATTAGAAAAATTTTACTTGTAATAGGAGGTGTTATAAAAAATTGTACTTAGTAAAAAGCGCATTATAAAAATAATAATTCACAAAAAAGGAATTATAAAAAGAGTACGTGTTAAAATGGGTGTTGTAAGAAAAAGCACTTGGTGAAAAGAGTATTTCAAGAATAGTATTTGGTAAAAAAAAAAGGCATTAAAAAAGCACTTGATAAAACGGGTATTAGAAAAATAGTACTTGGTAAAAAAGGAAATTAGAAGAAGAGCACTTGTAAAAGGGAGTGTTATAAAAAATTGTACTTAGTAAAAAGGGCATTATAAAAATTGTACTTGGTGAAAACGGCTTTAGAAGAATAGGTAAAAGGGGGTGTTATAAAAAATAGTACCTGTTAAAAAGGGCATTAGAAATAGTATTTGGTAAAATGGGGTGTTATACAAACAGTACTTGGTAAAAATGACATTAAAAAATAGTTCTTGGTAAAAAAAATTAGAAAAGAGTTCTTGGTAAAAGGTGGTGTTATAAAATTAGTGCTTGATTAAAAAAGGGCATTAAAAATAGTACACGGGAAAAGGGGGTGTTATACAAATAGTATTTGGTAAAAAGGGCGTTAGAAAAATAGTATTTGGTAAAAAGGGCATTAAAATAGTACTTGATAAAAAGGGCATTAAAATAGTACTTTGATAAAAAGGGCACTAGAAAAATAGTACTTGGTGAAAATGGCTTTAGAAGAACAGTACTTGATAAAAGGAGGTGTTATAAAAATAGTATCTGTTAAAAAGGACATTAGAAAAATAGTACTTCGTAAAAGGGGAGCAATTTAAAGAAAATAGTACTTGGTAAAAAGGGGTATTATAAGAGTAATACTTAGTAGAAATGGGATTAGAAAAATAGTACTTGGTAAAAAGGCATTAAAAATAGTACTTAGTGAAAAGGGGATTATCAAACGAGTACTTGGTAAAAAGGAGCATTATAAAAATAGTACTGAAGAATAATAGTGCCAAGGAATTACTTACGGTCCAATAGAAAACGACGCTGCTGTCAGGATCGAATATGAAGTAAGGAAATCGGCGATCTCTCTAGAAAAAAAGATTGAAAGACAATTAGCCCAAAAAATCTTTACTTTTCTAAAGCATTTATTTGCAAGGCTCTTTCACATCAGGAAAGAGAAATCACCACGATTTTATCATAAAAAAAGGTATTTAATTATGACGTCAAAATGAGAAGGAAGATTTTTCCCAATTAAGAAAACTTTAACCGTGGAACAGGCACGAGGCATTCTTTTTTCATTTCACAATGTCGAATAAAAGGAATTGCTTCGTTAAAAAAAATGAAGTCAGAAGTCTGGCTCTAATATCTTCTCTATAATATAAGAATGTGTCTGTCTGTGGCAGCCATAACTCATCGGAAAATCAACGTACACACTTCAAATTTTCAGAGAATGTCTCTGGTTGTGGTCCGCATTGCAGTGCCAAATTTCAACTCGAAAGTCCAAAAGGGGGGCTTGCTAGAAGCAAAAATATTTCCCTTGCTATTGCTACTGGAAGCGAGAATCGCTGTCAGATTTATTGTTGCCATTTACTGCTCGCTAACTGTGAAAGTAAAGTTTTAAAATAGCATTTATATCTTCTGCTCCAAATCTAATGCCGTTGCCAGATTCCCCAGGTTTCGAAAAGCATTATTTAGGCGTTCCATTGCAGCTAGGGACCTGATTTTCTAATCAAAAATGGGGTCGGGCAGGAGGAACCCGCCTACGAAATTTGGGACCTCTCGGTGAAGTATGTCGGAAATTACAATATGTCAAAATCTGACGAAATAAATATTTCGATCGTTTGTCACGGGCTCTTTCAGCAATGGCCTTTGCAACACCGGGAAAGTCTTCGTGTTCAAACTGTGATAAAATGTCGGGGGGGGGGGGGGGGAATATTAAATAACCTTTAGTGAAGGAAATAAAATATGAAGATTAAAAGAGATACAGGAGCTGTCACAATCTGTGTACAAACGAAGCCACGGGCCAAAAGGGAACCTGATTTTTAAACCAATCACTGGGCAACACGGGGTACGCTGTGGTGCTAAAGTGTCGGGAGGGAGGGGAAGGGGGTTCCTTCCAAAATTTTCCTTTAATGCAGTGAAAACAAGAATATACAGTTTAAAAGTGACACCCGGGTACGTTAAGCTAGTCTATATAATAAAAGAATGTGCCTGTCTGTGGCGCCCATATCTCATCGGCAAACCGCTCCAAATTTTCAGAGAATGGTTCTGGTTGTGGTCCAAATTTCAGGTCGAAGGTCCAAAGGGGAGGCTTGCCGGAAGCAAAAATATTTACCATGCTATGCCTACGGGAAACGGGAATCGCTGTCAAATTCACTGTTGCCATTTAGTGCTACCTAATTTTGAAAATAAAAAAGTTAAAATACCATTTCAATATACTGCCGTTGCCAGATTAGCAACATTTCCAAAAGCATTATTCGGGCGTTCTATTGCAGCTAGAGCTCTGATTTTGCAAACAAAAATGGGGACGGGAAGGGGGAACCTGCCTACGAAATTTGGGACCTCTCGGTGAAGTACGTCGGGATTTGGGTTGGATTGTTTTACCTCTGAGCGGCACTTTTTTGCACACCATGGGCTAAATGGCCAGGTCATACGAACCCCGAAGGATCAGAAAAGGTTGGGTGAGGGGAACCACTGGAACAGCTGTTGGGAGACAGATGGTAGCCTCACGTCAAGGCCATCCAGCGTGTTCTTCAACGTTGGACTCTAGGTACAAAAACTCGCAAGTTCTGAAACTCTAGGTACAAGAACTCAAAGGTTTGAACCTGTAGGTAAAAGAACTCGCAAGTTCTGAACCTCTAGGTACAAGAACTCGGAATTTCCGAACCTCTAGGTACAAGAACTCGGAAGGTCCGAACCTGTAGGTACAAGAACTCGGAATTTTCGAATCTCCAAGTACAAGACTCGGAATTTCCCAACCTCTAGGTACAAGAACTCGCAAGGTCTGAACCTCTAGGTACAAGAACTCGGAATTTTCGAACCTCTAGGTACAAGAACTCGGAATTTCCGAATCTCTAGGTACAAGAACTCGCAAGGTCTGAACCTCTAGGTACAAGAACTCGGAATTTCCGAACATCTAGGTACAAGAACTCGGAATTTCCGAACCTCTAGGTACAAGAACTCGCAAGCTCTGAACCTCTAGGTACAAGAACTCGGAATTTCCGAACCTCTAGGAACAAGAACTCGGAATTTCCGAACCTCTAGGTACAAGAACTCGGAATTTCCGAACCTCTAGGTATAAGAACTCGGAAATTCCGAGCCTCAAGGTACAAGAAGTCGGAAGGTCCGAACCTGTAGGTAAGAACTTGCAAGGTCTGAACCTCTAGGTACAAGAACTCGGAATTTCCGAAACTCTAGGTACAAGAACTCGGAAGGTCCGAACCTGTAGGTACAAGAACTCGGAATTTTCGAATCTCCAAGTACAAGAACTCGGAATTTCCCAACCTCTAGGTACAAGAACTAGCAAGGTCTGAACCTCTAGGTACAAGAACTCGGAATTTTCGAACCTCTAGGTACAAGAACTCGGAATTTCCGAATCTCTAGGTACAAGAACTCGCAAGGTCTGAACCTCTAGGTACAAGAACTCGGAATTTCCGAACATCTAGGTACAAGAAGTCGGAATTTCCGAACCTCTAGGAACAAGAACTCGGAAATTCCGAACCTCTAGGTACAAGAACTCGCAAGGTCTGAACCTCTAGGTACAAGAACTCGGAAGGTCTGAACCTCTAGGTACAAGAACTCGGAATTTCCGAACCTCTAGGTACAAGAACTCGGAAGGTCCGAACCTGTAGGTACAAGAACTTGCAAGGTGTGAACCTCTAGGTACAAGAACTCGGAATTTCCGAACCTGTAGGTACAAGAACTCGGAATTTCCGAATCTCTAGGTACAAGAACTCGGAATTTCCGAACCTCTAGGTACAAGAACTCCGATTTTCCGAACATCTAGGTACAAGAACTCGCAAGGTCTGAACCTCTAGGTACAAGAACTATGAATTTCCGAACCTGTAGGTACAAGAACTCGGAATTTCCGAATCTCTAGGTACAAGAACTCGCAAGGTCTGAACCTCTAGGTACAAGAACTCGGAATTTCCGAACCTCTAGGTACAAGAACTCGGAATTTCCGCACCTCTAGGTACAAGAACTCGGAAATTCCTAACCTCTAGGAACAAGAACTCGGAAATTCCGAACCTCTAGGTACAAGAACTCACAAGGTCTGAACCTCTAGCTACAAGAACTCGGAAGGTCTGAACCTCTAGCTACAAGAACTCGGAATTTCCGAACCTCTAGGTACAAGAACTCGGAAGGTCTGAACCTCTAGGTACAAGAAGTCGGAATTTCCGAATCTCTAGGTACAAGAACTCGCAAGGTCTGAACCTCTAGGTACAAGAACTCGGAATTTCCGAACCTCTAGGTACAAGAACTCGCAAGGTCTGAACCTCTAGGTTCAAGAACTCGCAAAGTCTGAACCTCTAGGTACAAGAACTCGGAATTTCCGAACCTCTAGGTACAAGAACTCGGAATTTCCGAACCTCTAGGTACAAGAACTCCGAATTTCCGAACATCTAAGTACAAGAACTCGCAAGGTCTGAACCTCTAGGTAGAAGAACTATGAATTTCCGAACCTGTAGGTCTAAGAACTCGGAAGGTCCGAACCTGTAGGTACAAGAACTTGCAAGGTCTGAACCTCTAGGTACAAGAAATCGGAATTTCCGAACCTCTAGGTACAAGAACTCGGAATTTCCGCACCTCTAGGTACAAGAACTCGGAATTTCCGAACCTCTAGGAACAAGAACTCGGAAATTCCGAACCTCTAGGTACAAGAACTCGGAAATTCCGAACCTCTAGGTACAAGAACTCGCAAGGTCTGAACCTCTAGGTACAAGAACTCGGAAATTCCGAACCTCTAGGTACAAGAACTCGCAAGGTCTGAACCTCTAGGTACAAGAACTCGGAATTTCCGAACCTCTAGGTACAAGAACTCGGAAGGTCCGAACCTGTAGGTACAAGAACTTGCAAGCTCTGAACCTCTAGGTACAAGAACTCGGAATTTCCGAACCTCTAGGAACAAGAACTCGGAATTTCCGAACCTCTAGGTACAAGAACTCGGAATTTCCGAACCTCTAGGTATAAGAAGTCGGAAATTCCGAACCTCAAGGTACAAGAAGTCGGAAGGTCCGAACCTGTAGGTAAGAACTTGCAAGGTCTGAACCTCTAGGTAGAAGAACTCGGAATTTCCGAAACTCTAGGTACAAGAACTCGGAAGGTCCGAACCTGTAGGTACAAGAACTCGGAATTTTCGAATCTCCAAGTACAAGAACTCGGAAATTCCGAACCTCTAGGTACAAGAACTCGCAAGGTCTGAACCTCTAGGTACAAGAACTCGGAAGGTCTTAACCTCTAGGTACAAGAACTCGGAATTTCCGAACCTCTAGGTACAAGAACTCCGAATTTCCGAACATATAAGTACAAGAACTCGCAAGGTCTGAACCTCTAGGTACAAGAACTCGGAAGGTCCGAACCTGTAGGTACAAGAACTTGCATGGTCTGAACCTCTAGGTACAAGAAATCGGAATTTCCGAACCTCTAGGTACGAGAACTCGGAATTTCCGCACCTCTAGGTACAAGAACTCGGAATTTCCGAACCTCTAGGTATAAGAACTCGGAAATTCCGAACCTCTACGTACAAGAACTCGGAATTTTCGAACCTCTAGGTACAAGAACTCGGAATTTCCGAACCTCTAGGTACAAGAACTCGGAATTTCCGAACCTGTAAGTACAAGAACTCGGAAGGTCTGAACCTCTAGGTACAAGAACTCGGAAATTCTGAAATTCTACGTACAAGAACTTGAAAGGTCCGAACTTCGCGGTACGAGAACTCCAATATAATAAAAAAGGTAGGATAATCGTGCGTCGCTTTGGAGGCGAATCGTTCCCATCTTAATCGTCATCGTACGTGCACTTGAAAGAATCTGTCTTCCAGGAGATGTCCACTGGATGTCCATGTACCGGAATTGAAAGATCCGAGAATAAAAAAAAAGGTGTCCGATTGTTAATCAGAGGTTGTTTATTTCCGCATTGAAAAAAGTGATGACTGGTCGGAACCGGTCATCGTCAGCTTCCGATGATCTTTTGCAATTGATGATCAATAAATTCTAAGCAAGAATCCTTTCGACTCATTGACGTCATCGCACACAATAAGGCAACAACTCTTCAACTGACAAATGCTGCCGGCTGTGTACAACCAAACACCTCCGAATACAGAAGGCCGGTGGACGCAAGTTGTGACGTCACCATAGGTAGTCCTGTGACGTAGATAATCCTCATACATTTATTTTTTTTACTGCTGCTAGGGTTGTTCTACATTAATCTTTTTAGTTAGTATAATGGTACACCACTGAAAACAAGAGAAAGAAATCTATAAGAATTATCTACGTCACACGACTACTTTATGCTGACGTCACTACCTGGTCCAAGGGCATTCTGTTGTAGAAAGTGTTCTTGCAACACTCACGTGCGCAGAGTAAAATCTTTTTTTTTTAAAATGAGTTCAATCACGGTGCAGAAAGGATTTCTGATATTAAAATATCTCGATTTATTTTTTTTTTTACATTTTGGAAGTTCTTCGGAGATTAATGGAGGGACTGCGCGTTCCCTCCCTCTCACGGAAAGGTTTTCAAGCGTCAGTAGTGTACAGTCGCTGAAAAAAGTATCCGAACGCTATGGTTGATTACAGAATTCGGAAAAAAAATATCTGGAAACGATTTCTTTTTTAAAAATTAGTGATCTTGCAACCCTCGTGTACAGTCGCTGAAAGAAGTATCCGAACGCTATGGTTGATTACAGAATACAGAAAATATATCTGGCAAATATTTTTTAGATATTAGTGATCTCGCAACCTTCGTGTACAGTCGCTCAAAAAAGTATCCGAACACTATGGTTGATTACAGAATTCAGAAAAAATATCTGAAAACGATTTTTTTTTTTTTAGAAATTAGTGATCTGCCAACCTTCGTGTACAGTCACTCAAAAAAGCATCCGAACACTATGGTTAATTACAGAATTCGGAAAAAAAATATCTGGAAACGATTTTTTTTAGAAATTAGTGATCTTGCAACCTTCGTGTACAGTCACTCAAAAAATATCCGAACACTGTGGTTGATTACAGAATTCAGGAAAAATATCTGGGAACGATTTTTCTAGAAATTAGTGATCTGGCAACCTTCGTGTACAGTCGCTCAAGAAAGTATCAGAACACTATGGTTGAATACAGAATTCCGGAAAAAATACCTGGCAACGATTCTTTTTAGAAATTATTGATCTAGCAAACTTCGTGTACAGTCGCTGAAAAAAAAAATATCCAAACAATTATGGTTGATTACAAATTTCAGAAAAAATATCTGGCGACGATTTTTGAGGGGGGTACTTTTCATTTTTAGAGTTAATTAGGGATCTGGCAATCTTCGTGCATAGTCGCTTAAAAATTATCCGAACAACTATGGTTGATTACAAAATTCAGGCAAAATATCTGGCAACGAAATTTTTTTTTTTTTTAGAAATTAGTAATCTGACAATATTCGTGTATTGTACAGTCACTAAAAAAATATCCTAACAACTATGGTTGACTACAAAATTCAGAAAAAACACCTAGCAACAATTTTTTTTTTTTTTTTTTTTTTTTGAAATTAGTGATCTGGCAACTTCCGTATACAGTGGACCCCCGATATAACGCGCATGTCGGGCGGGAAACAACACCCGCGTTATAAGGTGAACGGCGTTATACCGAGCGGTGCGGTTGCGGCACAATAAATTTCACACCGTAAGCTTTTCTTTTACTCATCATGCATAGAATAATTAAACACTATACAATAATTAAGCACTATTCAAAACACGTGCAGGAACTCAATACATACACAATTACTCAATACGCGTAACAATAAAATGCGATACTCATTAACGCCGCACGGACCTGTATAAACATGTTTGAACTTATCGCGAACATCGCCCGCGCTATAACCGAGTGCGCGGTATAGCGAGCAGCGCTATGACGAAGGTCCACTGTACTTTCCCCAAAGTTTCCAAGTCACTAATTGCTAGATAAATCGTTACCGGTTTTTTTTCTTTTTTTTTCTGTAATCAACCGCAGCGTTCGGATATTTTTTTCAGCGACTGTACGCGTCGCTACAAGAAATTCCGATCCAACTTGAATGAAAGATGCGGAAGACCAACCTCTGCTGGATCGGAGAAGTGGAAGGAGGTCTGGGCACGTGATCTGAAGGAGTTGCAATGGGATGCGGAGTCAGCATCAGCAGATGCGTTGGCGAGAGGAGAGATCAGGTCGCCACTAGGAGAGGAAAAAATTGCGGTAAATTTAAATCTTATGCGTACGAAAATATTCTAAAATGAAAAATTACAATGCACATGAAACATTATTAGAATATTTAGAATAGAGTCATCATTTGGATGAGTTTAGACTGGCAGATCTCATCCTAAGTAGATGTGTCTTGGACTGTAAATGTCTCCAAATCAGGGCTTTCAAATTTTGAATAGAACTTTAGAGCAGTGCAAGGTCATCCAAGGGGAACAGCTATTTTGCACTTACCAACACAATGATCAAGGGTGATGTCAGCCAGGCAACTCTCTTCAGAGCTTTCTACAGACATTGGAAGAGCAGTTTCAAGGCAAACTCTGCACAGATTTCGAATACAGAAGACTCTATACAAGATGATTTTCATTCTTCTGAAAATTTTTCGTTGTTTCACCTCTGAGCGGCACTTTTTTGCACATCATGGACTAAATGGTCAGGTTACAAAGACCCCGAAGGCTCAGGGAAGGTTGGGGGAAGGGACCCACTGGAATAGCTGTTGGGAGACAGATGGTAGCCTCCCGTTAAGGCCATCCAGCGTGTTGTTTAACGTTCGATTGTTTTACCTCTGAGAGGCACTTTTTTTGTACACCATGGGCTAAATGGCCAGGTCACAAGGATCCTGAATGCTCAGAGAAGGTTGGGAGAGGGGACCCACTGGAACAGCTGTTGGGAGACAGATGATAGCCTCCCGTCAAGCGTGTTCTTTAACGTTCGATTGTTTTACCTCTGAGCGGCACTTTTTTTGCACACCACGGGCTAAATGGCCAGGTCACAAGGACCCTGAAGGCTCAGAGAAGGTTGGGGGAGGGGACCCACTGGAACAGCTGTTGGGAGACAGATGGTAGCCTCCCGTCAAGGCCATCCAGCGTGTTCTTTAACGTTCGATGGTTTTACCTCTGAGCGGCACTTTTTTTGCACACCATGGGCTAAATGGCCAGGTCACAAGGACCCCAAAGTCTCAGAGAAGGTTGGGGGAAGAGACCCACTGGAATAGCTGTTGGCAGACAGATGGTAGCCTCCCGTCAAGGCCATCCAGCGTGTTCTTTAACGCTCGGTTGTTTTACCTCTGAGCGGCACTTTTTTTGCACACCATGGGCTAAATGGTCAGGTTACAAAGACCCCGAAGTCTCAGAGAAGGTTGGGGGAAGAGACCCACTGGAATAGCTGTTGGCAGACAGATGGTAGGCTCCCGTCAAGGCCATCCAGCGTGTTCTTTAACGCTCGGTTGTTTTACCTCTGAGCGGCACTTTTTTTGCACACCATGGGCTAAATGGCCAGGTCACAAGGACCCCGAAGGCTCAGAGAAGGTTGGGGGAAGGGACCCACTGGAATAGCTGTTGGGAGACAGATGGTATCCTCCCGTCAAGGCCATCCAGCGTGTTCTTTAACGTTCGATTGTTTTACATCTGAGCGGCACTTTTTTGCACACCATGGGCTAAATGGCCAGGCCACAAGGACCCCGAAGGCTCAGCGAAGGTTGGTGGTGAGAACCCACTGTAACAGCTGTTGGGAGACAGATGGTAGTCTCCTGTCAAGGCCATCCAGCGTGTTCTTTAACGTTGGGTTGTTTTACCTCTGAGCGTCACTTTTTTGCACACCATGGGCTAAATGGCCAGGTCACATGGACCCCGAAGGCTCAGAGAAGGTTGGGGGAGGAGACCCACTGGAACAGTTGTTGGGAGACAGATGGTAGCCTCCCGTCAAGGCCATCCAGCGTGTTCTCTAAAGTGCAAAGGGGATGGCTCTTACACACACGGGGCCACAACTTAACGTACCATCCGACGGACGGCAGCCTTTCCTAGCCCATCGGTGTCCCCTACTGACCGTGGGCAGGGCGGTGAGTTTTGTGGAGAGAAATCTCAACCCTGACTCAGCTGTGACTCGAACCTGGGAACTGCAGATTACGAACCTGGGACGCTACCGAACGATCGAAACCACCCCCATTGTGAAATAGGCGAGACTGTATCAGAAGAAAAAAAACAAGAAAAAAAACAACTTCCGATCTATCGGTATTGGCACGTGCAGATGAGAGCAGGATGTTTTACTATTGGATGTCAGTATTGTGAAGTGACGTAATGTGAGTGTCTAACTAGGGAGACTCTGAGCATGCGCAATCGACTCTTCCACAGTTCCGACTCTCAGCATTCGCATTCGAGTCTTCGACAGTCCCGACTCTGAGCATGCGCATTCGACTATTCGACAGTCCCGACTCTGAGCATGCGCATTCGACTATTCGACAGTCCCGACTCTGAGCATGCGCATTCGACTCTTCGACAGTAAAGACTCTGAGCATGCGCATTAGACTCTTTGACAGTCCCGACTCTGAGCATAAGCATTCGACAGTCCCGACTCTGATCATGCGCATTCGACTCTTCGACAGTTCCGACTTTGAGCATGCGCATTCGACTCTTCGACAGTCCCGACTCTGAGCATGCGCATTCGACTCTTCGACAGTTCCGACTCTGAGCATGCGCATTCGACTCTTCGACAGTCCCGACTCTGAGCATGCGCATTTCACTCTTCAACAATCCCGATTCTGAGCATGCGCATTCGACTCTTCGACAGTCCCGACTCTGAGCATGCGCATTTCACTCTTCAACATTCCCGATTCTGAGCATGCGCATTCGACTCTTCGACAGTCCCGACTCTGAGCATGCGCATTTCACTCTTCAACAATCCCGATTCTGAGCATGCGCATTCGTCTCTTCGATAGTCCCGACTCTGGGCATGCGCATTCGACTTTTCGACATTTCTGATAGATTATCGGTTGTTAGTTAAATGATTGGCAGGTCCTTGGCCTGTCAGCTCTTAGAACTGTAGAAGCATCAACTGCGCATGCTCAGAGTCTCTCCAGTTGCCATCCGCGTTGCATTAATAGCATCATGTGTGTTTGTGGATAATCCGTTTTTCAAAAAGGTTATTTAAGAATATTTTTTAAAACAATTTCAAGAATCAGTATCCTCTAATACGTTCTAGAGTTTTGGGGAAAAAAATTTAGATTTTAAATAATTGTAATTTTTCTTCAGGATAGAGAAATTGTAATTTTTTTTTAACTAGGAATTTAAAAAAAATACTAATTTACGTACCTAATTTTCTGAGCAGCCATCGATGATTAAATCTGTTGGAAGTAGAAAAAAAATCAAGACAAGGAATTCAAAAAATTGTTTCTAAAATATCTTAACACTATAATTGCGTCATTCCAAAATCTCTAAAAATTCTTCAATTAAGTCTGTATAAAATATAAACCCTATTAAAGAGAAAAAAATATTAATAAATATTAAATTAATTTTTAAAAATAATATTATTTATTAATATTTAAAAATATTAATAAAATAAAAAATAAAAATAAGTAATAAAAAATATATAAAAAAATGAAATAAAAATATATATTTTTTATTATATATTTATTTATATATATTATATTTTTATTATTATATTTATATTATATATTATTATTATATATTATATTTTTATTATTTTATTTATTATATTTATATATTAAATATATATATATTTATATAAAAATATAATAAATAAAAATAATATAAAAAATATAAAAAATAACTATTATATATATTTATATATTATATATATTTATATAAAAAATATAATAAATAAAAATAATATAAAAAAATATAAAATATATATATTTATATATTAAATATATAAATATATATATTTATATAGAAAAATATAATAAATAAAAACAATAATAAATATTAATATTATTAATTATCTAAAAATATTGGTTGCCAGAAGACAAACGGGGCCCACCACAACTCTAAGGCTATCATTTTTACGTACTGTCTAATGTTTAAGGGGCCCCCACTTGCAAACACCCTTGCCATAAATTGAATAATAAACTTTTTAAAAAAATGCGATGATATAAAATTGCAACGACAGAAATGCGCGAGACTTGTATGTAAAATAGGCCGCATGGTGAGGTGTGGCATGCAGATGATGGGCGCTCGCAGCGCAGATATTTAAATATTTCTAGGGTTAAAAGATGGAGAATGGAAGGTGTTCTTCGATTCATTCAGGTGGCTGAGAATGATATCGAACTCTGTCGGCATTCTATTAATCAGATGATTCATGGTGGTCTTGAGGTTTAGCGTTCCAAACAGCATCCAATTGGGCATGTAACTGTATCAGGTTGGTCGCCAGAGGGAGCTGGCGAAGGGGGAGGACCTATAAGATCTCACAAATGCGCAATGGTGACAAGTCCAGCGGAGTATGGCAACCATTTTGCACTTGCAGGGTATGCAGTGGAATTGCCTTGTTGCAGAATCAGTCTAGGCATGGTGGTAAGAGATTCTTCGCGTTTTCTCTCTACTGAGGTCCTGCTATCCTCACAGACCTTTTACTATTGTGTATAAACTGACAAGCTCCTGTCAGACCTCTGTGGCAAGCAGCTGCTTGAGGGGATATTTTTATTTTGAATTTTCTCAGCTGAGGTCTTGCCATCCACACAGACCTACTATGCCGTATTAAACTGACAGGCTCCTGTCAGACGTCTGTGGCAAGCAGCTGCTTGAGGGGGTATTTTTCATTTTGAATTTTCTCTGCTGATGTCCTGCCATCCACACAGATCTTCTACTATGGCATATAAACTGACATGTTCCTGTCAGACCTCTGTGGCAAGCAGCTGCTTGAGGGGGTATTTTTCATTTTGAATTTCTTCTGCTGAGGTCCTGCCATCCTCTCAGACCTTCCACTATGGCATATAAACTGACAGGCTCCTGTCAGACCTCTGTGACCATCAGCTGCTTGAGGGGGTATTTTTCATTTTGAATTTTTTCTGCTGAGTTCCTGCCATCCTCACAGACCTATGGCATATAAACTGACAGGCTCCTGTCAGACCTCTGTGGCAAGCAGCTGCTTGAGGGGCTATTTTTATTTTGAATTTTCTCAGCTGAGGTCTTGCCATCCACACAGACCTACTATGGCATATTAAACTGAGAGGCTCCTGTCAGACCTCTGTGGCAAGCAGCTGCTTGAGGGGTAATTTTTAATTTTGAATTTTTTCTGCTGAGGTCCTGCCATCCTCTCAGACCTTCTACTATGGCATATAGACTGACAGGCTCCTGTCAGAACTCTGTGGCACGCAGCTGCTTGAGGGGGTATTTTTCATTTTGAATTTTCTCAGCTGAGGTCTTGCCATCCACACAGACCTACTATGGCGTATTAAACTGAGAGGCTCCTGTCAGACCTCTGTGGCCATCAGCTGCTTGAGGGGGTATTTTTCATTTTGAATTTTTTCTGCTGAGGTCCTGCCATCCTCACAGACCTATGGCATATAAACTGACAGGCTCCTGTCAGACCTCTGTGGCAAGCAGCTGCTTGAGGGGCTATTTTTATTTTGAATTTTCTCAGCTGAGGTCTTGCCATCCACACAGACCTACTATGGCATATTAAACTGAGAGGCTCCTGTCAGACCTCTGTGGCAAGCAGCTGCTTGAGGGGTAATTTTTAATTTTGAATTTTTTCTGCTGAGGTCCTGCCATCCTCTCAGACCTTCTACTATGGCATATAGACTGACAGGCTCCTGTCAGAACTCTGTGGCACGCAGCTGCTTGAGGGGGTATTTTTCATTTTGAATTTTCTCAGCTGAGGTCTTGCCATCCACACAGACCTACTATGGCGTATTAAACTGAGAGGCTCCTGTCAGACCTCTGTGGCAAGCAGCTGCTTGAGGGGGTATTTTTCATTTTGAATTTTTTCTACTGACGTCCAGCCATCCTCACAGACCTTCTACTATGGCATATAAACTGACAGGCTCCTGTCAGAACTCTGTGGCAAGCAGCTGCTTGAGGGGATATTTTTATTTTGAATTTTCTCAGCTGAGGTCTTGCCATCCACACAGACCTACTATGCCGTATTAAACTGACAGGCTCCTGTCAGACGTCTGTGGCAAGCAGCTGCTTGAGGGGGTATTTTTCATTTTGAATTTTCTCTGCTGATGTCCTGCCATCCACACAGACCTTCTACTATGGCATATAAACTGACATGTTCCTGTCAGACCTCTGTGGCAAGCAGCTGCTTGAGGGGGTATTTTTCATTTTGAATTTCTTCTGCTGAGGTCCTGCCATCCTCTCAGACCTTTCACTATGGCATATAAACTGACAGGCTCCTGTCAGACCTCTGTGGCCATCAGCTGCTTGAGGGGGTATTTTTCATTTTGAAATTTTTCTGCTGAGGTCCTGCCATCCTCACAGACCTATGGCATATAAACTGACAGGCTCCTGTCAGACCTCTGTGGCAAGCAGCTGCTTGAGGGGCTATTTTTATTTTGAATTTTCTCAGCTGAGGTCTTGCCATCCACACAGACCTACTATGGCATATTAAACTGAGAGGCTCCTGTCAGACCTCTGTGGCAAGCAGCTGCTTGAGGGGTAATTTTTAATTTTGAATTTTTTCTGCTGAGGTCCTGCCATCCTCTCAGACCTTCTACTATGGCATATAGACTGACAGGCTCCTGTCAGAACTCTGTGGCACGCAGCTGCTTGAGGGGGTATTTTTCATTTTGAATTTTCTCAGCTGAGGTCTTGCCATCCACACAGACCTACTATGGCGTATTAAACTGAGAGGCTCCTGTCAGACCTCTGTGGCCATCAGCTGCTTGAGGGGGTATTTTTCATTTTGAATTTTTTCTGCTGAGGTCCTGCCATCCTCACAGACCTATGGCATATAAACTGACAGGCTCCTGTCAGACCTCTGTGGCAAGCAGCTGCTTGAGGGGCTATTTTTATTTTGAATTTTCTCAGCTGAGGTCTTGCCATCCACACAGACCTACTATGGCATATTAAACTGAGAGGCTCCTGTCAGACCTCTGTGGCAAGCAGCTGCTTGAGGGGTAATTTTTAATTTTGAATTTTTTCTGCTGAGGTCCTGCCATCCTCTCAGACCTTCTACTATGGCATATAGACTGACAGGCTCCTGTCAGAACTCTGTGGCACGCAGCTGCTTCAGGGGGTATTTTTCATTTTGAATTTTCTCAGCTGAGGTCTTGCCATCCACACAGACCTACTATGGCGTATTAAACTGAGAGGCTCCTGTCAGACGTCTGTGGCAAGCAGCTGCTTGAGGGGGTATTTTTCATTTTGAATTTTCTCTGCTGATGTCCTGCCATCCACACAGACCTTCTACTATGGCATATAAACTGACATGTTCCTGTCAGACCTCTGTGGCAAGCAGCTGCTTGAGGGGGTATTTTTCATTTTGAATTTCTTCTGCTGAGGTCCTGCCATCCTCTCAGACCTTCCACTATGGCATATAAACTGACAGGCTCCTGTCAGACCTCTGTGGCCATCAGCTGCTTGAGGGGGTATTTTTCATTTTGAATTTTTTCTGCTGAGGTCCTGCCATCCTCACAGACCTATGGCATATAAACTGACAGGCTCCTGTCAGACCTCTGTGGCAAGCAGCTGCTTGAGGGGCTATTTTTATTTTGAATTTTCTCAGCTGAGGTCTTGCCATCCACACAGACCTACTATGGCATATTAAACTGAGAGGATCCTGTCAGACCTCTGTGGCAAGCAGCTGCTTGAGGGGTAATTTTTAATTTTGAATTTTTTCTGCTGAGGTCCTGCCATCCTCTCAGACCTTCTACTATGGCATATAGACTGACAGGCTCCTGTCAGAACTCTGTGGCACGCAGCTGCTTGAGGGGGTATTTTTCATTTTGAATTTTCTCAGCTGAGGTCTTGCCATCCACACAGACCTACTATGGCGTATTAAACTGAGAGGCTCCTGTCAGACCTCTGTGGCCATCAGCTGCTTGAGGGGGTATTTTTCATTTTGAATTTTTTCTTCTGAGGTCCTGCCATCCTCACAGACCTATGGCATATAAACTGACAGGCTCCTGTCAGACCTCTGTGGCAAGCAGCTGCTTGAGGGGGTATTTTTCATTTTGAATTTTCTCAGCTGAGGTCTTGCCATCCACACAGACCTACTATGGCGTATTAAACTGAGAGGCTCCTGTCAGACCTCTGTGGCAAGCAGCTGCTTGAGGGGGTATTTTTCATTTTGAATTTTTTCTACTGACGTCCAGCCATCCTCACAGACCTTCTATGGCATATAAACTGACAGGCTCCTGTCAGAACTCTGTGGCACGCAGCTGCTTGAGGGGGTATTTTTCATTTTGAATTTTTTCTGCTGAGGTCCTGACATCCTCACAGACCTTCTACTATGGCATATAAACTGACAGGCTCCTGTCAGACCTCTGTGGCAATCAGCTGCTTGAGGGGATACTTTTCATTTTGAATTTTTTCAGCTCAGTTCCTGCCATCCTCACAGACCTGCTACTATGGCATATAAACTAACAGGCTCCTGTCAAACCTCTGTGGCAAGCAGCTGCTTGAGGGGGTATTTTTCATTTTGAATTTTTTCAGCTCAGTTCCTGCCATCCTCACAGACCTGCTACTATGGCATATAAACTAACAGGCTCCTGTCAGACCTCTGTGGCAAGCAGCTACTTGAAGGGGTATTTTTCATTTTGAATTTTTTCTGCTGAGGTCCTGCCATCCTCACATATCTTCTACTATGGCATATAAACTAACAGGCTCCTGTCAGACCTCTGTGGCAAGCAGCTGCTTGAGGGGGTATTTTTCATTTTGAATTTTTTCAGCTCAGTTCCTGCCATCCTCACAGACCTTCTACTATGGCATATAAACTGACAGGCTCCTGTCAGACCTCTGTGGCAATCAGCTGCTTGAGGGGGTATTTTTCATTTTGAATTTTTTCTGCTGAGGTCCTGCCATCCTCACAGACCTGCTACTATGGCATATAAACTAACAGTCTCCTGTCAAACCTCTGTGGCAAGCAGCTGCTTGAGGGGGTATTTTTCATTTTGAATTTTTTCAGCTCAGTTCCTGCCATCCTCACAGACCTTCTACTATGGCATATAAACTGACAGGCTCCTGTCAGACCTCTGTGGCAATCAGCTGCTTGAGGGGGTATTTTTCATTTTGAATTTTTTCTGCTGAGGTCCTGCCATCCTCACAGACCTGCTACTATGGCATATAAACTAACAGTCTCCTGTCAAACCTCTGTGGCAAGCAGCTGCTTGAGGGGGTATTTTTCATTTTGAATTTTTTCAGCTCAGTTCCTGCCATCCTCACAGACCTTCTACTATGGCATATAAACTAACAGGCTCCTGTCAGACCTCTGTGGCAAGCAGCTGCTTGAGGGGGTATTTTTCATTTTGAATTTTTTCAGCTCAGTTCCTGCCATCCTCACAGACCTGCTACTATGGCATATAAACTAACAGGCTCCTGTCAGACCTCTGTGGCAATCAGCTGCTTGAGGGGGTATTTTTCATTTTGAATTTTTTCTGCTGAGGTCCTGCCATCTTCACAGACCTGCTACTATGGCATATAAACTAACAGGCTCCTGTCAAACCTCTGTGGCAAGCAGCTGCTTGAGGGGGTATTTTTCATTTTGAATTTTTTCAGCTCAGTTCCTGCCATCCTCACAGACCTTCTACTATGGCATATAAACTAACAGGCTCCTGTCAGACCTCTGTGGCAAGCAGCTGCTTGAGGGGGTATTTTTCATTTTGAATTTTTTCAGCTCAGTTCCTGCCATCCTCACAGACCTTCTACTATGGCATATAAACTGACAGGCTCCTGTCAGACCTCTGTGGCAATCAGCTGCTTGAGGGGTTATTTTTCATTTTGAATTTTTTCTGCTGAGGTCCTGCCATCCTCACAGACCTGCTACTATGTCATATAAACTAACAGGCTCCTGTCAGACCTCTGTGGCAAGCAGCTGCTTGAGGGGGTATTTTTCATTTTGAATTTTTTCTGCTGAGGTCCTGTCATCCTCACAGACCTTCTACTATGGCATATAAACTGACAGTATCCTGTCAGACCTCTGTGGCAATCAGCTGCTTGAGGGGGTATTTTTCATTTTGAATTTTTTCAGCTCAGTTCCTGCCATCCTCACAGACCTTCTACTATGGCATATAAACTGACAGGCTCCTGTCAGACCTCTGTGGCAAGCAGCTGCTTGAGGGGGTACTTTTCATTTTGAATTTCTTCTGCTGAAGTCCTGCCATCCTCACAGACCTACTATGGCATATAAACTGACAGGCTCCTGTCAGACCTCTGTGGCAAGCAGCTGCTTGAGGGGGTATTTTTCATTTTGAATTTTTTCAGCTCAGTTCCTGCCATCCTCTCAGATCTCCTACTATGGCGTATTAAACTGAGAGGCTCCTGTCAAACCTCCGTGGCAAGCAGGTGCTTGAGGGGGTACTTTTCATTTTGAATTTCTTCTGCTGAAGTCCTGCCATCCTCACAGACCTACTATGGCATATAAACTGACAGGCTCCTGTCAGACCTCTGTGGCAAGCAGCTGCTTGAGGGGGTATTTTTCATTTTGAATTTTTTCAGCTCAGTTCCTGCCATCCTCTCAGATCTCCTACTATGGCGTATTAAACTGAGAGGCTCCTGTCAAACCTCTGTGGCAAGCAGCTGCTTGAGGGGGTACTTTTCATTTTGAATTTCTTCTGCTGAAGTCCTGCCATCCTCACAGACCTACTATGGCATATAAACTGACAGGCTCCTCTCAGACCTCTGTGGCAAGCAGCTGCTTGAGGGGGTATTTTTCATTTTGAATTTTTTCTGCTGAGGTCCTGCCATCCTCTCAGATCTCCTACTATGGCGTATTAAACTGAGAGGCTCCTGTCAGAGCTGTGTGGCAAGCAGCTGCTTGAGGGGGTATTTATGTCTTTATTCTTTTATATTACTTTAAATCAGAAAAGATTTCTGTGATTCAAAAATTAATTGAATTAATTAAAAATGGCTAAATCTTTACGGATTTTACTAATACCTGAATATTCATAAAATGCAAATAAGCACGAGGCTCATGATTTGACCTCATTACTGGTAATAATAACGTCGTGAATATTACCCCATTATACTTGTAAAAGAATTCGTTGTAAAAATAACCTTCGATTCTTTTTCTGGAACTGAGCATGCGTAAGGAATTTCAGAAAGATAAGCTGAAAGGAATTCTTTTGAATTCCTTCACGAGCGAATTGCACGTGTTTTGTGTCTTTCCCTTCATGCAGCATGCAATTAGCATCCGGGAATTCAATGGCCAGCTTCAATTAATTTCAAACGCTTAAAATGCGATGTTTACATTCAAATTCTGTCACGTGATTTCGAAATCGTGAGCACGACTAAATTGATTTTCAAGTTTGGGAGATTTCTTTCAGGAGTGTTTCGCGGCAAATTTTTAATTGATTATTTTTCTGAAAACGTCTGAGAATTTCTTAAACATAATCTTCGCAGTTCATTTAATTTACAGTTTATTTCAACCATTTTTTGTCTTGCATGATTTAAAGTTAAACATCATAAATCAGTTCGGTTGTTTTACCTCTGAGTGGCAATTTTTTTGCACACCATGGGCTAAATGACCAGGTCACAAGGACCCCTAAAGGCTCAGAGAAGGTTGGGGGAGGGGACCCACTGGAACAGTTGTTGGGAGACTGATGGTAGCGTCCCGTAAAGGCCATCCAGCGTGTTCTTTAAAGTCGGATTGTTTTACTTCTGAGCGGCACTTTTTTGCACACCATGGGCTAAATGGCCAGGTCACATGGACCCCACAGGCTCAGAGAAGGTTGGGGGAGGGGACCCACTGGAACAGCTGTTGGGAGACAGATGGTAGACTCCCGTTAAGGCCATCCAGCGTGTTCTTTAACGTGCACAGGGTATGGCTCTCCCGGACACGGGGCCACGGCTTAACGTCCCATCCGACGGACGGCAGCCTTTCCAAGCCCATCGGTGTCCCCTACTGATCGTGGGCACGGCGGGGAATTTTGCGGAGATAAATCTCAACGCTGACCCAGCTGCGACTCGAACCTGGGAAATACCGATTACGAGCCTGGCGCGCTACCGACTGAGCCACCCCCGCCCCCATCATAATCAGTATCTGTTGGTTCTTGGCAAATGGCAATATTTGTCACGTGCATTTTTCAGTTATTCCTTGCCAGATAAGTCTCAACATTTGACATACCTATTTCACAATAGAAGTGATTAATAAGAAAGTAACCGACCTGAATTCAATTTCGCTATCCTACTTGTAAGGAGTGGTCACTTGTCTCGTGAATCGTGTCGTTTCTTTGCCGTCATGATTCACCTGTGAGCAGAGCACGAGGTTCTCTCTCCATCAGCCAGCGCACGAGGATCACGCTCTCTTCCGATTGGCTGTCGGCGAAGCGCTCTGTCAGCTCCAATATTGTCAACTCAGCTGCAGCAACGACCCCTGTCGTGGTGTTCACTGATCTAGCGAGTAATCGAGACCCTGGATGCGAGGTTATTGATTTAGGAATCGAGATAATATTATAAATATTTACTTTATCCTCGTGCTTAAAAGCCTGCTAGCGAAGGCAACCACAGTTATGGATGCCATTACTACGTTGAATGATACACATCAATGATAGTGCTGAGATTAATAATTTAACAAATCACACCTTTACAAAGGAAACTCCCAAAAGGAGTTTGTAAAGATTACAAATTGACATTTCTCTATATAAAATATAAAAAACATGGCTTTGGGTTGGGTTGCTTTAATTCTCAGCGGCACTTTTATGCACACCATGGACTAAATGGTGAGATCGCAAGGACCCCGAAGGTTCAGAGAAGGTTGGGGGAGGGGACCCACTGGAATAGCTGTTGGGAGACAGATGGTAGCCTCCTGTCAAGGCCATCCAGCGTGTTCTTTAACGTTAGATTGTTTCACCTCTGAGCGGTACTTTTATGCACACCATGGACTAAATGGCGAGGTCACATGGACCCCGAAGGCTCAGAGAAGGTTGGGGGTAGGGGACCCACTGGAAGAGCTGTTGGGAGACAGTTGGTAGCCTCCCGTTAAGGCCATCCAGCGTGGTCTTTAACGTTGGATTATTTAACCTCTGAGCGGCACTTTTTTGCACACCATGGGCTAAATGGCCAGGTCACAAGGACCCCGAAGGCTCAGAGAAGGTTGGGGTAGTGGACCCACTGCAACAGCTGTTGTAAGACAGATGGTAGCCTCCCGTCAAGGCCATCCAGCGTGTTCTTTAACGTTGGATTGCTTTACCTCTGAGCGACACTTTTTTGCACATCATGGGCTAAATGGCCAGGTCACAAGGACCCTGATGGCTCAAAGAACGTTTGGGAAGGGGACCCACTGGAACAGCTGTTGGGAGACAGATGGTAGCCTCCCGTCAAGGCCATTCAGCGTGTTCTTTAATGTGCACACGGTATGGCTCTCTCCCGCACAGGAGCCCACGGCTCAACGTCCCATCCGACGGACTTTCCAAGACCAGCCCATCGGTGTATCCTACTGACCGCGGGCAGGGCGGGGAATTTTGCGGAGATAAATCTCAACGTTGACGCAGCTGGGAGTCGAACCTGGAAACTGCAGATTACAAGCCTGGCGGGCAACCGACTGAGCCACCCCCGTCCCAGATGTGTGGGATAATGCTCTAGGGAGATGTGTTGTGGTCAACACGCCACCTGAAACAAAGGTGGTTATTAAAGGTTCCTTATTAAAGAACTTTGCCCATTGTATTCTGACGCCTAATTTTTTGGAGAAGTTCCTGTTATTTTGTAGCGAAAAATGTTTCTATTGTAAAACATTTTACGTCATTCTGAAAACATCATTGTAATTCATGCTCCCATCAAATTTCATTTAAATCATTCATAGTTTTTATTTTATCTAAATAAAAATAAATAAATACCCCCTCAAGCAGCTGCTTGCCACAGAGGTCTGACAGGAGCCTGTCAGTTTATATGCCATAGTAGAAGGTCTGAGAGGATGGCAGGACCTCAGCAGAAAAACGACACATACATCCATGTCTTATCCGGGGCTCGAACCCAGGTCTCGTAGATCAGTAGCCAAGCGTGCTAACCACTCGGCCACGGGACGACATAATATTAACTAACGATATAATATATACTAATATATAATAAATATCATCGAATGAAATTCTTTTCTGCATTCACAATGTCAAACACTTTTCAAAAGGTGTTGACGATTAATACAACTTCTGACGTCACATTTTGCTTTTCATTAGCTTTCGTGATTAAAAATACTTAAAAAAACACTGACGAATTGCAGTTCCCTTTTTTAAGTGAGAGTTTATATACCGTATTTCTTCGGTTCTAAGACGCACTTTTTTCCCATATAAACGTCTCTAAAAACGGAGTGCATCTTAGAATCAAAGTTTTTTTTTTTCAGATTTTCCCGCGCTTTGCACACAGTATCACACGTTTCGTTTTTACGCGTCCAGGTTTGACCGTTATTGCATTTTCCAAACGTGGGTATTTTCCAGCGCTTTCCATATTGATTCAGAAGAAAGTGAAATTTACATAAAATACCCCTTATTTTACATAAAATACCCCTTATTTTTCTTGAGACTGCAACAATTGAGAGTAAAGTGATTACCTTCTTCAATTTCTCCACCCGAAGTGTGTTCATTTCTGTCAGAAGCCTCTTCATGAATGTTAATCTCTCTCACGAGACCAGGGTACCGTCATGCACTTCTCTTTCACGCCCGCAGCCCCTTCGTTTCACTTCTTCTACTTCCTGTTCGTATCTAGACCTCCAATATTTCCTTGCTTGAGAAAACAATACGGTTCGTGGCTAAAAAATGGCAACGGTTGTTTTACTTCTGATAGCTAGGTCACAAAGACCCCGAAAGCTATGAGAAGGTTGGGGGAGGGGACCCACTGGTCCATCTGTTGAGAGACACATTGTAACCCCCGTCAAGGCCATGCAGCGTGTTCTGTAACGTTGGATTGTTTTACCTCAGAGCGGCACTTTTTTTGCACACAATGGGCTAAATGACCAGGTCACATGGACCTCGAAAATTCAGAGAAGGTTGGGGGAGATGACCCACTGGAATAGCTGTTGGGAGACAGATGGTAGCATCTCGTGAAGGCCATCCAGCATGTTCTTTGTTGGATTCTTTCACCTCTGTGCGGCACTTTTTTGAATGCAATGAGTTAAATGGCCAGGTTACAAGGACCCCGAAGGCTCCGAGAAGGTTGGGAGAGGGGACCCACTAGAACAGCTGTTGGGAGACAGATGCCTACCGTCAAAGCCATCCAGCGTGTTCTTTAAAGTTGGATTGTTTTATCTCTGAGCGGCACTTTGTTGCACATCATGGGCTAAATGGTCAGGTCACAAGGACCCCGAAGGCTCAGAGAAGGTTGGGGGAGGAGATCCACTGGAGCAGCTGTTAGGAGACAGATGGTAGCCTCCCATCAAGGCCATCCAGCGTGTTCTTTAACGTTGGATTGTTTTACCTCTGAGCGGCCCTTTTTCGCACAAAATGGGATAAATGGCCAGGTCACAAGGACCCCGAAGGCTAAAAGAAAGTTGGGGGAGGGGACTCACTGGAACAGCTGTTGGGAGACAGATGGTAGCCTCTCTTCAAGGCCACCCAGCGCGTTCTTTAACGTTGGATTGTTTTATTTCTGAGCGACAGTTTTTTGAACACCATGGACAAAATGATCAGGTCACAAGGACCCCAAAGGTTCAGAGAAGGTTGGGGGATGGGATTCACTGGAACAGCTGATGGGAGACAGATGGCAGCCTCCCGTCAAGGTCATCCAGCATTTTAGCTTCCTCTCAAACACCCTTCCTTCTAAGACATTCCAAACAAAATTCCACAAATACTATTCTGACCCCTACAAAATCGTCAATGGACTTCACCAAGGCTCTATTCTTTCCCCTATGCACTTCAAACTATACATTTATGATCTTCCTACAATAAACCGCCTGTACCGCCCAGAGACCTGCGCAGGCACCACTGGTAACAAGGGGGCTACCTCACTATGCTGTGTGGCCGTAGCATAGTGATCGCGAGTGCTCCTACCCCCAAAACACGACGAATTCCGCCTTGGGTCAGAGAACAAAACGCGCGTCGTGGGAAAGGTTTACAAATCCACCTAACAGGCAATTTGCTTATATAGTAGATAATTGGAGCTTTTGTAAATTAGCAGTAGCTAATATTTTCAAAGTTTCGTCGCCAATATTAAGGTATCGGGCAACGCAAAAAAACTGACCAGGGGTCGTCCGTTAGAGGTTACCGAAATCCAATGACATTTAAATCTTAAGATGTCAACGGATTCGATTGGATACTTAATTTCACCTCCATTCTACACTCTGGCATACGAAGTACATTGCACATCAGATCTGCGCATACCTAGGACGTCTACACATGAATTGCGATATAAGGACAGATCGATGACGTCATACATAAGTAGACAATCAGTTCAAACCTTAAGGGTATAGTTATCCTAATTTATACTCCGTTAGAATACTACAGCGCATTCAATCTGCGCATACCTATGACGTCACACATAACTACTGCACATACATTTGACATGTATACCAATATGCCATATAAGGAAGACTTATCACGTGACACAGAATCAGCCAATCAGAAGACAGACCTCATTATGAAAATTTATGATAGCCAATCATTTCAAACTACAGGGATCATATGACTCCATACTTAATTTTTTTTTTTTTAAAGTCCAGCCACCCACCCCTCCGATGGCACCATGCTTTCTCTATGGAGCTCCTCACTTGAACTCTTCACATGTTAACCTATGGGTAATCTGGGTCAAACAGTCACCAAGTCTAGCCATGAAATAAATCAATTAATTATTTATTTTTCGACTAAGGTTATTCTGCAGATAGAGGAATATGGCATTCTTCATGTTTTTACAAAGATGGATGCCTACAGGGCAGAGCAATGTAAGGGTTTTCTCATCTCCTTTAAACAATTCTAGAGCCTTTTTCATGAGAATTTCACTCTTTTCTTTTTTATATAACACTACGCAAAGGATTGATATACATTTTATATACTTTCCGAGAGATGAGGTAGAAAGTTTTATTGATAAATAGCAGCGTTTTTCTCGCAATCTCACATTTGAGTCACCTTATAGTTAGTGTTTGTCAAATCCATTATTATTATTCAGTACATTAATTAATTTCAATTTCCAAATGCAAATGTTTATTGTAGGAACGAAGAAGGCGTTTGAATACTTCTAGACAGGTAGAGGGATACTGTTAAAATCTCTGCAATTTATTGCAAAAGGTTAATTCTTCCCAAATAACATTTAAAACTTTTCCATTTTACCTATTTCGAGGCAAAATTTTGAAAAGTACGTTCGAATTGACATTACAAGTTAATCTCTACTTCTACATTATTTAGCAAACTCCGCTTTCGTTGCCAGATCTCGCTAACATGTTATGCAGACGATAATTCATTAATTTTATTAGAAAAGCTTCGTCTGATCGGTATATTTTTGCAGAGAATGGGATAAATGGCCCTAGGGCTAAGATAATAACTTAACCCTAGGGAACAGGTATAAAACCTGTACACGAAGCTAGAGAAATTGATATTTCAAGAAAAAAATTAAATTGAATTTCACATTTGAAGAATGATTTTAATACTTGATCATTTGAAATTATTTTTCTTGAATCAACTTCTATAAGTAAAACAAGCAGAAAAAACACTAAAATAGGCCAAAGAGTTGGATACTTAATTTCACCTCTATATAGCTATTATTAGCTATTATTACATAGCTATTATTAGCTTAATTTCACCTCTATATAGCTATATATTATTAATTTTACCTCTATATAGCTGGCCCCCGAAGTTACCAGTGGTGCCTGCGCAGGCACCACTGGTGACTTCGGGGGCTAGCTCACTATGCTGTGTGACCGTAGAGTGAATATTGTATTGCTGTGTGGCCGTAGCATAGTGGTTATGAAAGAATACATTATTAGAAATTTTTAAAATCATTAAATACTAAATTATTAATAAATAAACCTTTTCACGACTTTTTTTTCAATAAATGATTAAATACCAATTTATGATGAAAACCATTAATAGCTAATTCTAACAGAATATAAATTATAATATTAATATAATTGAATAATAATAAGTAATTACAGAAGGGTTTAAAACTAATTACCATCTGTACACCAATGACTTGATTTTACATTAAGACTCTATGGAAGCTGAACTACCTGTACATCGTTTAGATAAGTCTGTTTTCGTTGCCAGATCTCGCCAACAAACTATGCAGATGAAAATTCATTTATTTTATTCCAGAAGCCGTTTTTCGTCTGATCATTTGAAAATAATTGCCCTTAGAGTTCAAAATACTGATGGATTCAGTGATTGCCCACATCTTGAATGTTTTAAAGGGGGGCTTTAAAACAATTTTTTTTTTTATTTACAAAAGTTTAAAGAAGCTTTTCTATTAAGAATATTCTGAAGATCTGCGTCATATAGAGAGCAAAGATACCTCGTTTGGATTATTTCAGTAAATAAGAGGTGAAAAAACCTTAACTAGAAAAATAATTTATATTTATAAAATAGAGATTAAAAATGAATAATAGTAAAACAAAGGGAGTTGGGTTGTTTTACCAGTGAGGACATGTTTTGTATACCATGGGCTAAATGGCCAGGTCACAAGGACCTCGAAGGCTCATTAGAGGTTTGGGGAGGGGACCCACTGGAACAGCTGTTGGGGAAAAAGATGGTAGCCTCCCGTCAAGGCCATCGAGCGTGTTCTTTAACGTGCACAGCGTATGGCTCTCCCGCACACGGGGCTACGGCTCAACGTCCCATCCGCTGACCCAGCTGGGACTCGAACCTGGGAACTACAGATTACGAGACTGGCGCGCTACCGACTGAGCCACCCCAGCCCCTTATTTTTGGAGAGTTCTTTTCTCCAATAAACGTGGCGTCTGAAAATTCAGATTCCCTCATTTGGATTCGGGGTACCCTTCTTCTGGTCATACATATACAAGTTTACTTCCATGCGAGTGTTACTGTTTCATTTAACACCGGGTCAAGTTAAACTGTTAACAAAAAGTTAAGAAATCAATGATTAAAACGAATTCCAACAAAATTTTATTACTTAAGAAAGCAGTATATTTATCAAACAGAAATTACAAAGTCTTGAAAATTTCCATTTTTTGTACATTTCGGTGTAATTGCAACATTATTATAATATTTATTGCTCCAAGTTTTGAAAATATCAAAGTCCTATTTAATAAGACTGAACAGAAAATTTCAAATTTTCCAGCATTTTTAGCAGAGTTATGTAGTACAAGCAAAAACTTGAAACTTTTGCGAGTCGTAAAGAAAATTTGTGTAAAAGAAGTTTCAGAATCACCTGCTTTAGAAAACATGAAATGCCAGTAGTAAATGCTAAGGTGGTTGTAGCCATTATCTTTTTTACACAACTACGAAATTTTAAATAGCTGTACATGTAAAATGAGATACAAAAATTCCCTGAAATCTCGTACACATCTTTTAAGTTGGGTTGTTTTACCTCTGAGCGACACTTTTTTGCACACCATGGGCTAAATGGCCAGGTCACATGGACCCCAAAGGCTCAGGGAAGGTTGGGGGAGGGGACCCACTGGAATAGCTGTTGGGAGACAGATGGTAGCCTCCTGTCAAGGCCATCCAGCGTGTTCTTTAACGTTCACAGGGTATGGCTCTCCCGCACACGGGGCCACGGCTTAACGTCCAATCCGACGGACGGCGGCCTTTCCAAGCCCATCGGTGTCCCCTACTGACCGTGGGCAGGGCGGGGAATTTTGCGGAGATAAATCTCAACGCTGACCCAGCTGGGACTCGAACCTGGGAACTACAGCCACCCCCGCCACCCAAACTCGTGGTGAACAGTAAACAGAATATGGGATGAAAAAATAAAAAAAAGAGATAAAAAGATATTAAAGAAGAATGAAAAAATTAAGATTAAGATGAAAAAATATTAAAGTCAAAATATTTTCAGCATTTAATTATTAAACAATTACAAACGTTAGTTATTGCTTTCAGTTGTGACTAGAGCATTACTTCATACGAAAAAAAAAATACATTACTGTATGGGATATAACGTAAAAATAATAATATACCAAAACAATCAATAATTTACAATTATTTTTGAGTTATAAGTTCATCAAATTAGAGATTCTCTCAGCTTTGTGAATTGCGTAAAACATTCAATAACATAAAAGTACAATTTGCAGCGTAGTAATGTTCTAATTTATCGGAAACCAAGTCTTATGAAAAAGGATGGAATGTTACAAGAGCAAATTGAGCATCTCTCTTCCAAAATAGGTGACGTAACACAGTTTTGGCAATAATAAATCAAACCAAAACACAATTTATCTTATATTTTCAGAATTCAGAATTTTTCTTGGAAGCACTACAGAATATTTCTTTATACATTATTTTGCTATTAATAAAAAATACTGCTGCAAATTACCAAGCAATATTATTGTAGATATTTCTGTATTTTAAAATCAAAATGGTTTTAATACTTTATGATTTTAATAGTTTTTGGAATTTTATTTGACACAGTTAACAAAGGTGATCTACAAGTGTCTGAAATAGCCCATTTCCGCTTTCTATGTGGAATTTTTTCAACACAATTTTTCACCCTATTTGCGTCGTTTGGCATAGTATAGTCATGAATCCTTGTACTGCCTTCAATTAACTTCTTTAAACTTGAAAAGTGCTCCTGATAATAAGAATTGACTCGACTCTCACTATTCGTGTGCTGAGAATTTTCGTATTTTCTCTTTCTGTTTTTCAAACTCGTGCTTGACCTCGAACATAAAGAATTGGACAAATTTTCATCCTTCTTGGGTGCAGATAAAATCCCCTTGGAGTCAGTTAGGGATGACTTTGTACGTGTTGGTATATTTTCACCGGCTACATTAAAATAGGGAATTTTGACACCACTTGTGAAGAATCCTCCTTCAGAATTGACACCGTTTTTTGTAATATACCTTGAGAAATTTCTTGCCAATTTGCATTTTTGTAACTCTGGGATATTCTCCACACTGGATGTATTCCAACATTGCAGAGCCTATGAATGATGAAAAGAAAGTGAAATGCTTATAAAATATTTATTATATAAAGTGCATTAATATTTTAACATGTTTTTCAGTATTAAACAGGTAATCTAATATTCCTACTTAATTTAATATCATTCAATGAATAATGCAGAGATTTAAAAACAACATTTACACCCTCAAAGACAATTCAGTATTAAAAAGTTAAAAACTATTCCACTAATGCTCAATCCTTGCAGTTTTAATCGAGCAGTAGTGAAGCCTTGTAGCTGTGTTAATAGTGCAGATACATTTGGTTCCATTTGCTGCGAAAAAGTGATGTTTGCAAGCCAAAAAAGGGCCATCACTCCAATAACGAAAGCTGTTAAATGTAAACTTAAAGGATAACGCTAATCGAGATATATTCTGGAATGGTGCAATTTCAATGTCCCAGAGTGTATATATATACTAAACCAAGATTCTTGATCAATATGAAAAGCAGAAAAAGTAATAACAATACATATGCAAAATGACTAGTTTCACTATATTACTAGCCAAATATATTGCTGCAGAAGAGACTGGAGTTTGCATCATCACTGTTTCTCAGTCTGAAGCATGTTGAACTTTGATCTCCCTTTCAACACACTATCATAGCATGTTTCTTATTCTGGAATCCACTTCTTTTCTGTTAGTAGCATTAAGCACAGAATTTATCTAGCAAAAGAAAAAAAAAACTGACCTGTTCCTTTGGAGATATGTCAATTTTGGTATTCCAATCTAAAGAAATGAATTAAAATAAGCACATTAATGACTATGCATTAACATATATTTATACATAGTAAAATGCAAGCAGTTTTTTTAAGTCTTAAAATTCTTTGCATTACACATTTTATACATGATTTCCTAAGAGTGCAGTTACATGTTAATAATTTCTATATACTAAATTCCAACCAATGATTAAAATTAGGCAAACTATGATTCCTGAAACTGAAAGATATAATACTGAACACCATCGATCTGATAGGACAACAGGAGAGCTATACCCTGTGTACATCAAGGTTCACCTACCCAGATACATTAAGTAGTGACCATTTCCCCATCATTATAGCCTATGAAGATAGAAATCAAAAGAATTCGTACTACACCATAACACAATGGGGAAATTTTAATCATGATCTCAACCAACAACTAAGTGCAAAAGATAACCTCTCCTATACCAATTACCAAAAGAAATAATCCAGTCCAAAATCAATAACACAACTAAATTACAAAACAAAAGCATAAATGATCCTCGCACCACAGACAACAATCAATTGATTGCCAGCAGAAGAAAATATCAGAGAAAAGCAAGAAGATCAAGAAACATCTTTCACATTATTTATTCCAAACGAATAACAGCAACAGTTCAGAAATTAAAAAAATAAAATAAATACCCCCTCAAGCAGCTGCTTGCCACAGAGGTCTGACAGGAGCCTGTCAGTTTATATGCCAGAGTAGAAGGTCTGAGAGGATGGCAGGACCTCAGCAGAATTAACGACACATACATCCATGCCTTACCTGGGGCTCGAACCCAGGTCCCTTAGATCAATAGCCAAGCGTGCTAAGCACTCGGCCACGGGACGGAAATTACAAAAGAAAAAAAGATAAAAAAAGGCACCTCTCAACTTAATGCCTACACTCCCTCCTCTAAAAACTGGAAACTTTTTAAAAATCTTCAAAACAACCAAAATCCAATACACGAAAGGCAAATTATTCCTCTTCAACTCAAAGAAGATTCCTCTTCCATGAGAAATAAATTTCTCAAACATATTTTCACTTTAAATGAAATTATATATACGGCAGAGGATAAGAATACCAGTGTGTTCATCAAACAGCATTTCGTACATATCCCCATCACTCCCTCATTCACAGATGAACCCTTCTCTTACTAGGAAATTTCAACCCTCAAAAAAAAACTGCTCCTGGACCAGACCACATAACCAATGTGATGATAAAAAAATTAACATTAAAGCTAGAAATCAACTCTTTAAAATAACAAATAATATACGGCAAAATCATAAATACCCAAATGATTGGAAAATGGTGCAAACCATTATCATCAAGAAGCCAAAAAAAATCCACATCTCTCTTGACTCATACAGGCACATCTCTCTCACCTCCTGTGTTCTTAAATTACTAGAAAAATGGTCACATGTAGACTAACATGGTATACTGATAAAAACAAAATCCTAGATGACAGAGTGACTGGATTCAGGAGCCACCAATGCACAGAAGACAGCATTATTGACCTCATTATGGATGCTGACAACTGCTTGACCTCCAAGAGACCCCTTGCAGCTATCTTTTTAGACCTGAAAGAGGCTTTTGATGGGGTCTGGCATGAAGGTCTATTGTATAAACTCCCCAAGCTTGGCATATCTGGACATATGATTTATTTCATCAAATTTATAATAACAGAGAGACTACTTCATATTAAATTAGACAATCACCTCTCCAACTCTATTCTCATTAAAACAGAATTTTTACAGGGAGAAATTTTAAGTCCTCTGCTTTTCAACTTGTATCTGCATGATCTGCCTGCCCATATTGATAGCTTAAATATTCCTAACACCTCCTTTGACATCTACACTGATGATCTGACAATCTGGCCACATGATAATTGTGCATGGCATAATGAATCTAAAATAATCAAAATTATCAAAAATATTGAAGAATATTTTAACATCTGGAAATTTACCATTGCTCCTGAAAAATCAGCAGTCATGTCATTCCACAAAATGTACACCCAAAAACCTCAATACAACATCAAGATAAAGGATCAAAAGATAAATCAAGTGGCTAACATCAAATTTCTAGGCATCCTCACTGATAACCATTCATGGATTCCACATATAAATCTCATTAAAGAAAAATAAAAAAAAATATCAACAAATCCTATGACAACTAGGCAATACTAAATGGGGTAGCCATCCAGCTCATCTTCATTTATATAATTCTGTAATCAAGCCAAAAATGGACTATAGTATATATATTTCTTTTAATAATCTTGCACAATACAAAATAAAAATTATAGATACATTCAAATGATTGTCTTGGAACATGCACTGGAGCACTCAAGACCGCTACTCTCTCTGCCATTCACGCAGAAACTGGAGAAGGAATTAAAGCCTCAGAAAACAGGAAAAAATTATCAATTACAACAGAATCTCTACTAAACTACTACAACACCCTATAAAAAATAAAATCGATGATAATAAAAATAATAAATCTTCCATTGCAAGAGACATTAGAAGCCATAGCCTATATGCTGAAATTAAAAATAATCAGCCTTACATCAATCACCTTTCTTCTTTCCCTCTTGGCTTTATCATAGACCTAAGATCTTTTTACACAGAGAAGGAATTAATAACAAAATTATGACTACAGATGAAATTTACCAGAGAACCATGCTTCACATTCACAATACATTCCCCAATTTGAAATCTATTTTTCCTGATGGATCCTTTCAGCCTTCACCTCTCTCTGCAAGCTGGGGCAATCTACATCCCTTCAGACAACTACAGGAAGAGCTAGAGAATTCTCACTCCCACCTCTATCATCATTGCTGAGCTTCTTGATATTCACAAAGCAATACACCAAATGAAAGGGGGGAAAATATATTAATTCTTACTGACAGCAGATCAGCACTACAAGCACTTATGAATTATACTGAAAAATCAATTCATTTCATATCAATAAATAGAATCATCTGGACAACATATTAGTTAATATCTAAAAAAAAACATATACTTTGCAATGGAATCCCAGCCATTCCAACATTCCTGGAAATGAGATTGCCGACCAACTAGCAAAAATTGCAGATGATACCTGTACAAGCCTAAGCATTGAATCACATTACCTTCTGAGCAGAGAAAAAATAAAAAAAATTCACAAAAAAAATCAAGAAAGATTCCTAATTACTACCAATCTCAAAATAACACACCAAAGACCAAATTCAACCCATTAAACCAATACATTCAAAAGGAGAGACCAAATTATTATCAGCAGAATGAGAACTGGACACTGTCGTCGTTATTATTATTATAATAATTGTGTATAAATAACCAAACTAAAGAGAAAAGGAGACAAAATGCACCCTTGTCTAACTTCCTTTAACCTTGTCTAGCAATGCTAAACCAATTGCTACAAGCTTTACCAACTCTCACACAAACTCGTCTGGCATGTCATAAAATCTCATGATTACCCACAAATTATGATAGTTCACAGAGTCAAACACCTTTTTGAAATCTACAATGCTAGTAACACAGAATTCTGGAAGTTCTACAATACTGAATAAAAACTGCATGACCTGCACATACACCAACCCAGATAATGATAGACATGCATGAGACCCTGTTGCAATGTGAAGCATGCAATTAGTTCTCCAGAGTGGAGATAGTTGGTAATAGGTTCAAGTTGCATATAACCATTTAGGTACAATCTGAATTCTTCAACTTCGTAAAAGAACTAGAGAAAGGCAGCACTAGAGAAAGGTGCTACCTTTCTCTAGAGAAAGCTACTAGAGAAAAGGTGCTACCTTTCTCTAGTGTTACATCTAAAAATGGCCAACCGAAGTCATATTACACTCTCTCGAAACTCTAAGGTGTTAGTGTTTGGAACAATCAACAATCAAGAACAGATTAGGAAGTGGGGACAAAAACATGCCTTTAATACAGTAAAAAGGCTAAAATGGAAACAACTCTTCCCTTTTATTACCATTTTCCTTTTAAAAAGGAGAAAATACTGTAAAATTTGGTAGCACTAGTTTCTTTAGAAAAAAGGGAAAATGCAAAATTCAGATTTTCAATAGCCAATTGGGATTTACAGATTTTAACCCAACTGATTTGCATTATCCATAACCTCCATCGATATCTCAAAATTTAATTTATCAATATGATCTTGAATATTATTTTTCACGTTGCTAATTGTTTGTGGCAGATGGACAGATAAAGGTCAGATTCTTAAAAATAATCTTAAATTTCTCATTTCAGGGAGGGACGACAATAAGCATCACCAAGGCATGGGTCTGCTTCTCAGCAGACACGCTAGTGATGCTCTTCTAGGATATGAGTGCATTAATGAAAGGTTTCTTACAGCAAAATTTCAGACAAGCATTAAAGACTTGAACGTTATCTGCTGTTATGCCCCCACTGAGGATGCCGATGAGGATGAGAAGGATAGGTTTTATGAACAACTTCAGGATATTTTGAATTCTGTCAAGAAAGGAGATATTACCCTTGTTCTTGGTGACTTCAATGCCAAAGTTGGTACTGACTCTGACCTTTGGGGAGGAGTAATAGGCCCTTTTGGTATTGGTAGCTGCAATGGCAATGGGCAACGTCTCCTACAGGTAAGTAAACTCAATGGTTCAGAATAACTAACACATATTACAAACACCGCGACATACATAAATACACATGGGTTTCACCTGATGGGCTGCATAAGAATATGATTGATTACATATTAATTAACAGCAAATGGGCTAGTTCTGTTAGGAATACCAGGGCATATAGGGGAGCTGAAATTGGATCTGACCATTACCTTGTTAAAAGTGTGTTGCAACTTAAACTTAAAAAGTGTTGTGCTAGGGTTAAAAAATTTACTTTTAATACTGAAGCTCTGAAAGATCCAGTTATAGCCAAAGCTTACCATGATAGGTTACTTAGTCATTATGACAGTCATGGTTTGCTTACTACTGAAGTTGAGGAAGAATGGGATCATTTTAAACAGGCGTTTTTGGACACTAACAGTACTCTTTTAGGAAAAAAGGAGCAGAAGAGGCAAAATTATCTGAGTGATAAGGCATTTGAGCTTATTTCGGAAAGAAAGAACTGCAGGAATGCCCTTAATCAATACCCTACTAGTCCTAATAGAAAGCATTACAGAGACCTTAATAAACTTGTAAAGGATCAGTTAGCTGCTGATAAGAATCTTTGGCTTGATGGTTTGGCTGACAAAGCCGAGGAAGCAGTTAGACAGCACAACAGCAGAGAGCTGTACCAGATAGTTAATGTTTTGTGTGGTAGAAAACGGACAGGCATACAAGGATTGAAGGATAAACAAGGTAAGGTTATAGAAGGGGAGGATTCTGTCATGGCTAGGTGGGCTGAGCATTTCAGTGATGTTCTAAACAATGTGGTTAGTTCTATTCCCATTGTTTGCAATGATGATAGATGCATTGGTGGCTTTAATATTGGCCCTATAACACAATCTGAAGTTCTTTTGGCTGTTTCTAAACTTAAACTTCATAAATCCCCAGGGGTAGATGAAATTACTACGGAAATGCTTAGAGCTGGGAATGTTTCGGTTACCACTTGGATGACTGAAATTCTGAATATCTTTTATGATAAAGGCATGGTTCCTAAGGATTTTACCAGAGCTATTGTTATCCCTATTTTCAAAAAAGGTGATCGCAGTTCTTCTGATAACTATAGGGGTATCAGCCTACTCTCTGTTCCAGGTAAAGTTCTTCCCATGATTGTGCTTAATAGAATTAAGAATCTGGTTGACAGTCAATTGCATGATGAGCAATGTGGATTCAGAAGTGGTAGGGGATGTGTGGATCAGATATTTTCACTTAGGCAGATTCTTGAGAAATGTTTAGAGTTTCAGAAACCTTTGGTTGCTAGCTTTGTTGATTTCAAAAAGGCTTTCGACTCTGTTGATCGTCATAATTTGTGGTTGATTGTGAGATCATATGGTATACCAGACAAGTTAGTTAACATAATGAAAGCTCTCTATAATATCACTGAGTCGTGTGTGAGAGTTGGTAAGGCTTGTAGCAATTGGTTTAGCATTACTTCTGGTGTTCGACAAGGGTGCATTTTGTCTCCTTTTCTCTTTAGTTTGGTTGTTGATTATGTTATGCGAAATTCACTTCAAGGGAAAGATTTTGGCCTTAAATGGGCTGGAGATACGAAAATTTCTGATTTAGATTATGCTGATGATTTAGCCCTTTTGGCAAATGATGTTGATGAGATGAACTCTTTCATTCGAGCTGTTGATGAGACTGGTAGTAGAGTAGGTTTGGTTATAAACAGAGAGAAAACTAAAGTGATGAAAATTGGTCAGGCAGGCTGTGATTCAGTTAATCTGAATGGTTGCAGTCTTGAGCAGGTGTCACAGTTTAATTATCTTGGGAGCTATGTAACAGATAATGGTGATGTGGGGCATGAGATTAACAGACGAATAGGGATTGTTGCTGGGACTTTTAAGAATCTATGGCGAGTGTGGAGAAATAGGCGTATACACCTAAAGACTAAAATTAGACTGTATAATAGTTTGGTTCTTTCTAGGGTTAGTTATGGTAGTGAAACTTGGACACTTTGTAAACAAGATAACAGGAAACTAGATGCTTTTGATTCCAGATGCTTACGCAGTATCTTGGGCATTAGGTGGTTCAACTTTGTAACTAATGATGAGATTAGGCAAAGGAGTCTGCAACCTCCTTTAAGCAGCATATTGTGCAGAGAGAGACTCCGTTGGTTTGGCCATGTTGCCCGTATGAATAATTATAGATTGGCGAATAGGGTTATGAACAGTGTGCCTAAAGGCCTCAGAAAGAAGGGGAGACCTAGGATGCGGTGGACAGACAATGTCAAACAGGACCTTGTTAGAATTGGTGTGCAGTGGCCAGATGCAGTAGATGTAGCTCAGGATAGACTTGCTTGGAGAACTAAATTGCACGGTCTGGTTGGACCTCCGTAGCCCATGGCTGCTTGAGGATGATGATGATGATGATGTAAAGATAATTTAACAGTGAAAACATTAGAAGAGGGACTATTTTATCATAAATAATAATCTAAGCCCTCCACTTTTTTTCAACGTTACAAAATTAAATTCAATACTAAAGATCATAAAAAAGATAAACATTGTGGTACATATACCACATAACTTCAGCAGTGTAAATATAGCAACTCCTTATCTTATAATTTGTCCATTTCTGCAAGAACCTATATCAATAATGATATTATAAGTGATATTAATTTTTGTACAGAAAAACTGCTTTACAATTTACTAGAACTTGCAAACTTTAAATCTTTTGTATTATTTGCATTAAAGCAGATCACTAAAACTGATTGAAAAACTTCATTATCTTAAAAATTACTTTTTATAAGAAACTTATGAGCTTTTACAGATTTTTTTCATAACTATAAAAATGCTTAGTAACTTTCATATTTTTACTAACATTCTATGTAATTTTCCATACTATAATATTGTTACGACAGAAGGAATCTGGCAACCGAAAGCAAAAAGTTTCAGCCAACGAATAAGAACTTTGGGAGAATTTGGAGAAGAGTGGAGCGTTAACGGTCGTTGTATTGTAACGGTCGTTGTGTTGTAACGGTCGGAGAGTTCGAAAATGGACGGTGAGCTGTTCTGAGACAGTGCGCGTAAGTATCAAGAAGTAACTTGATGTGTTGTGTATACGCGGAAGGATAAAAGTGGGATCTTTTATCGTTAAGTATCAAGAAGTAACTTGATGTGTTGTGTATACGCGGAAGTATAAAAGTGGAAACTTTTATGGCTAACTTCGAATGTCTACACGGACTGTCTTTTTGTTCGGCTAGTGTGTGAAAAGTTATTAGCACAGGACGAGAATTGGTTTACGAGTGAAGATCTTCGGGTGACCTGGTAAATCAAGTAAAAGGTAGTATTTAGTAAAATACACAGAGCTGATATTGTGTGCTCTACGCAGGAAGATTGATGACTTGTGCATGTTAATAGTTGATTTGTTAATAAGATACTTCATCCATATTTCCTTTGTAACAATTTACCTTGTATTGAATTTGGTTTTGAAATATAGCTTTTAATACTCACGCTCAGCGGCTATCCATTTTTGTGATCCGCAACATTTGGTGTCAGAAGTGGGATAATTTATTGAATGCCGTTAACTAGAAGTATGGATGAATTAGTAAAGTTGATAAATGACTTGAAAACCGATATTAAAGGTGATCTAGCTGCCCAAAGCGATAAAATAGGTGACTTGAAAGCCGATATGGCTACGCAGATGACTGATATGGCTACACAGATGAATGACATTAAAAGTCAAAATAGCGAAATGGCCGCACAAAATAATGAGTTGAGAACTGAGATAGTTTCTCAAAAAGATGATTTGAAAGCCAAAATGGCCGCACAAAATAATGAGTTGAGAAATAAAATAGGTGACCTGGCCGCACAAAATACCGAGATGAGAGCTGAAGTGGCTTCTCAAATTGATAAGATTATTGATCAGTTCAAGGATAGTAAAACCGAACTCAATAGACAATGCAATAGTTTAAATGTTGAATTTGTCAGTGAAAAAGATGATCTTGATAGTGTTAAGTTAGATTGTAAACATGGAAAAGAAAAAGAGAAAGGCAACGCATATAAAAATGTGGATCTGCTACTGGAAATCAAGAATCGTAGAGATAGCGCAGATAATGCCTTTGACCACGCAACTACTGGTGATGCATGGCAGAGTGTCTATATCGCTGGTGACATGTCTAGGAACTGTGAAGAACAATCACACAGATCAGAGAGCTGTGAGACTATACAGTACGCTTTGCACTTCAAAATACCTAGGTATACAAGTCTGGCACGATCTGAAGAGAAATCCACACGAAAGGTATTCTATTCCTCGCCGTCAGCAAAATGCGTCATGGACAATTATCGCAAAGGCAGAGTAACGAGTGGTAATGAGGGGGAACGAAACAGAGTTTACGTTTCGCAGAGTGGTCCGAGTAAAGAAGAGGCGTCCATTCATCATAGATACAAAGTGCCATTCGACGTTACTGGGGAAGTCAGAGAGATTTTTCCGAAACATATAGCCACACTCGAATCGTTTATAGAAAGTGAGGATTTAAGAAAGAAGAATTCCGAAGAATGGCTTAGAAGCGTAACAGGTGATGCTAGTAAAGGAGCTTCAGGCAGAGACAGTACTTCAAAGACTAACTTTCTGGATGAAACTAAGCCTCAGAGTTACGATCAGAGAGAAGTGAATCCCTCAGATAATTTCAACGTAGCCACGCTGAATTTCTTTTCTGAACAGTCAATGTGCAGATTTGGACATTATAACCATTTAGATTATAAGGATATAGAAAAGTTTTATCACGACTACAAGAGCTCTAAAGTGGACAATATCATGTTACAAAACTCGTCGCTGATCTCCAGAATGAACAATTTGGCAATCATGACTGATGTTTCCCTGGCTAATTACAATGAGAGCTCCAAGAAAGTGAATTCCGAAGAAACAGCAACTATGACCTCCTCGGGTCATGTGTTTTGCTGGAGACCCGAGTGGTGCCATCGGATGGTAGATAAATACGGTACAGGAGGTGTCGGCGACAAAGTGAGTCTTGTCTTGGCTCCTGCACTTGCTGCTTTAGGTCTCAAGGTCCCTATGATCTCCGGTCGTGCTCTCCAATTGACGGGAGATACTCTGTACAAATTGGAATCCATCCCTGGCTTCACAGTCGACTGCACTAAAGATAAAATCGAGCAGATGATGGAAGACGTCGGATGCTGCATCGTAGGACAGACAGAGGAGCTGGTGCCAACAGATAAGGAGATTTACCGCTGCAAGGATCTGATGGCTACCATAGATAGCGTTCCTCTAATGATATGCTCAATTGTGTCCAAAAAGCTGGCTGAAGGAGTGTGCGCTTTGGTTTATGATGTTGAATTCGGAAAAGGAGCTATTGATCTCGTCAGTACAGAAGATGTTGCTGTTGATTTAGTTAAGAAAGTGGTTGCAGCATCACAAGCTCGTGGAATGAAGAGTTTGAGTTGTTCAGCTGTTATCAGCAACATGGATTCACCTCTTGAAAACTCTGTTGACAACTCTCTGGAAGTGATGGAAGCTGTTCAGTGTTTCCTTGGTAACGGATCCTTGGAACTGCAAGAGCTCGTCGAAGAGTTAGGAGAACTTCTGCGTTTTGTGAACATTGTGGATAATAGGGTAGATGAAGCATCACGTGTCCGTAAGGTTCTGCATAACGGCAATGCTTTGAACAAGTTTCGTAACATGTTAAGAGAACAAGGAGTATCTGAAGATGTTGCAAGCTGGCTATGTGAAGGTAAAACAGAAAAAATATTGCTAGCAGCCCGACACATCACTGATTTCACTTATACAGGAGAAACAGGTAAGGTTGTCGGATTAGAAGCTGCAGTTCTAGCAAGAGTATGGAAGGAGGAGATGGACCGAAGAGCTAAAAAGAATTATGGAGCTGATATTATATTTGTGAAGCACCTTGGGGATCAAATGGAATCAGGTGAAATATGGCTGAAGGTTCATCACGACAGTTCTGGATTAAGGGAAAGTCAACTGACAAAAAGGTCAGACTGGAGGATGAAACTTCTCCCTAGATTTTATGTCACTAATGACTTTCATCCCTTGTTACTCTTGATAGAAGTAAAAATCCAAAGAAGAAAACTTTCGACAAAGAAGAAAACTTTTTACAGGTTTTGCACGAAAACTCTTAGTCGATTCTTCTCCCTGCAGAGACATAAACGTGTTCATAAGGGCTATAGGCCTTACACGTATTATGTTTGTGGACGAGGCTTCAGTCAGAAAAGAAATCTACGTCATAATGAGATTCGCTTTCATTTTGACACAGACGTGGTATATCGCATTCGTCGACGTCCAGCTACAAAGTGCAAGGTGGTTCACGTGGATCGTTTGGCTCCGTTTCATCGAAGAACTGAAGAAACTTTGGAATCCAGAATTGTTCGGGACGAACAAGACCTAGGAAGGGGGCAGTGTTACGACAGAAGGAATCTGGCAACCGAAAGCAAAAAGTTTCAGCCAACGAATAAGAACTTTGGGAGAATTTGGAGAAGAGTGGAGCGTTAACGGTCGTTGTATTGTAACGGTCATTGTGTTGTAACGGTCGGAGAGTTCGAAAATGGACGGTGAGCTGTTCTGAGACAGTGCGCGTAAGTATCAAGAAGTAACTTGATGTGTTGTGTATACGCGGAAGGATAAAAGTGGGATCTTTTATCGTTAAGTATCAAGAAGTAACTTGATGTGTTGTGTATACGCGGAAGTATAAAAGTGGGAACTTTTATGGCTAACTTCGAATGTCTACACGGACTGTCTTTTTGTTCGGCTAGTGTGTGAAAAGTTATTAGCACAGGACAAGAATTGGTTTACGAGTGAAGATCTTCGGGTGACCTGGTAAATCAAGTAAAAGGTAGTATTTAGTAAAATACACAGAGCTGATATTGTGTGTTCTACGCAGGAAGATTGATGACTTGTGCATGTTAATAGTTGATTTGTTAATAAGATACTTCATCCATATTTCCTTTGTAACAATTTACCTTGCATTGAATTTGGTTTACAAATATAGCTTTTAATACTCACACTCAGCGGCTATCCATTTTTGTGATCCGCAACAATATTATTTCTGTTGTGATTATAAATCTGCACAAACATAAAAGCATAACAAAACTGCAAATTTATTTTACCTTTTGTTAGCAAAGGGGAATTAATAAACTTCAAATTTCTTTCAACAGGAATTTTCACTTCTGCTGACAGTTTCTCCACAAGAGATTCAAGGAAATAGCAATACCGAATTATTCTTTCAAGCTTTACAACCTGTCAATAGAACAGTTTACAAGAATAAGCCCAATGTGCTCATTAAAAATAAAATTCCATTATAAAATAAAGACAAAATTAAGAGCCATGAAAGAAAATATACAAGCAAAGCTTCTTGTACTTTCCAAGTAAAATTTTACTGCAATTTCCAAGCTATATTTTCTAAACTAATTCTTTCTAATTTCTAACATTTTTCAGAATTTTAAACTTGATATTATAAATATTTTTCTCCACATACATAAAGAAATTCTGATACTTCAGATTTTGTAATTATTCCACTGTCTATCTTTGAAAAGGAAAAGTGAAACATGGTAAAATAGTATGCATTATCATAAAACACATGAATACAGAATTGTATTGGATAAAACAATTTGAAATTTCAAATAACATTAATAGTTAGCAACTGTGGTTAATGCATAAAATTTTATTTCTTCATTTTTTTATGTGCTTAAATATTTTGAAATTTCAAATAACATTAATAGTTAACAACTGTGGTTAATGCATAAAATTTAATTTCTTAATTTTTTTTATGTGCTTAAATATTTTGAAACAAAGATCTTGGTTAGTTTAGGAAGCAAAATTTGAGGGTGTGTGAAATGATGAAAAATCATGATTCTGAATGGAAGCATAAGCGTTTTATCTTGTACTTTTGAAAAACTACAGAGTGCCTGGCATTCATATCTCAGTGAGCCTTCATCTCTTGAGTTTCCAAATTAATCTTATTTACAAAAATCTGTTATTAGCCCTGGTATTTCTAACAGAACTAGCCCATTTGCTGTTAATTAATATATAATCAATCATATTCCTAGCAGCCCATCAGGTGAAACCCATGTGTACTTATGTATGTCGCGGTGTTTGTAATATGTGTTAGTTATTCTGAAACCATTGAGTTTACTTACCTGTAGGAGACGTTGCCCATTGCCATTGCAGCTACCAATACCAAAAGGGCCTATTACTCCTCCCCAAAGGTCAGAGTCAGTACCAACTTTGGCATTGAAGTCACCAAGAACAAGGGTAATATCTCCTTTCTTGACAGAATTCAAAATATCCTGAAGTTGTTCATAAAACCTATCCTTCTCATCCTCATCGGCATCCTCAGTGGGGGCATAACAGCAGATAACATTCAGGTCTTTAACGCTTGTCTGAAATTTTGTTGTAAGAAACCTTTCATTAATGCACTCATATCCTAGAAGAGCATCACTAGCGTGTCTGCTGAGAAGCAGACCCACGCCTTGGAGATGCTTATTGTCGTCCTTCCCTGAAAAGAGAAATTTAAGATTATTTTTAAGAATCTGACCTTTATCTGCCCATCTGGTCTCTTGCAAGCCAAGAATATCTAAATTATACTGGTGGAATTCTTGTGTGAGGACATTAAGAGAAAAAGCTCTGTGCAGAGTCCTCACATTCCAACTACCTATGGAGAGAAAATGGTCAGTAGGATGTTTAAAGAAACTATGTTTATTGAGAGAGGGAATGCCGACAATATCAAACAGCCCCCTGATCGCAGACATGAGGCAAAGACCCGTTCCCCCACCACTAAAGGCTGAAGCCATCTACACCGGAAGGCTTCCTCCAATGTAGAATTTGACGATGCCAATAGAAGCAAAGAGTTCAGGTGCCTGCGATGACCTCTTTTTAATCCTCCTGGAATCTAATTATTATTGATTGGCTGCTTATGACAATGAAATGTAATAACAATTTAGGTTATCTCACTGCTTAGAAGATATATAATAATGCTGTTATTTTAAATGTTGGATTCATTTTGAAATCTGGTTTTAAATACATAGTACTATAAAGAATTAATTGAAGATTGACATATAAATGATAAAATATTCTAAAGGGAAACAAAAAACAAACTATCACTGTAAGTTATATTGCAGATGCAAATAATTTAAATTACAACTGTTTTAGAAAATGAATTTTATAATTTTAGATACTGCACAGAAATATCTTTTCTGCTTTTAATATTTCTTTTCAATATTGCAAAAATTTCATTCACAAACTTAATCTTAATTAAAAGAAATTTTTCCAGACAACTATTTTGAAAGATTTTTGACCATGACTAACTACAGTCACATTTATGCCATCATGACTTTCTGAGACCACTAGTAATGTTTATTAATCCTCCTGGTGTTACACATTTATCCTTCTCTCTGCTTTATAAGCACTACAGTAAGGCTTAAGCAGAGATTGTGTGGCAGTGCTGCCACATCAGTACCACTAGAGAGACCAGTTGGCTGTGGTGAAGGGAACATGTTCAAACCACCTGGAGGGTTAAAATGTAAACAAGGTTGGGTTGTTTTACCTCTGAGCGGCACTTTTTTGCACACCATGGGCTAAATGGCCAGGTCACATGGACCCCGAAGGCTCAGAGAAGGTTGGGGGAGGGGACCCACTGGAACAGCTGTTGGGAGACAGATGGTAGCCTCCTGTCAAGGCCATCCAGCGTGTTCTTTATCGTGCACAGGGTATGGCTCTCCCGCACACGGGGCCACGGCTTAATGTCCCATCCGACGGACGGCGGCCTTTCCAAGCCCATCGGTGTCCCCTACTGACCAAAATGTAAACAAACTTTGAACTTTTTTATAATAACAAACTTGCAGGTATTAAAAATTTAAGCCTTTGACATAACTGAAACATAAGTGTTTGGCTAATATAATTTGCTCTCAACACAGTAAAGTTGGTTCTTAAATTTCACTTCAGTTCCTCTGCTGACCAACTTGGCCATGATCACTCACCTAGCCCTGAACCTACTTATTCAAACTCCATCTTCCCTGACGCTTATTTTATTACGCTAACAAAATGAAAAAATTAAAATGTTTTCTCTACATTGTCTTCTATTACTTGCTACTTTTTTGTTTTTCCTGTTTTTTTTTTTTCTGTTGGCAATACTTACATTTATGCTTTATGCCTTTACTTTACCTACAGTAAGTACCTAAAAGTAGTAAGTATAACTATATATTACCTACAGTAAGTACTGCAGATGCCCTGCTCACACAAACCTTAAATGCACAATTAAGACATTCTAGCTCAGAAAATAATTAAAAAATTGATAATTTTCTGTCATTGAGCAATAAAGTTTTAAAGTTTATTCTTCAAACCATTTATGTATAAAAGTTTCCAGAAGCAAACTGAGAAACTTTCTGAAGTAAGGTCAGTGCTCAATCTTCAATGAAGTGTTGAATATTTAAGAAGTGACACTATATGGGTGAAGTTAGATCTGTTTAGAATTCTTTACACGTCATGAAGGGTAATTCAAGTGCCTCGGTTTGCATCGGGATGGATGAGGTCATTATCTTACTAACCTTGTAGAAGCCCTTTCTACCTCTTCATTTGAGTCATACAAATGTCCATGAAGGTTTACCTTCAGTTCTAGAAAAAGGTGGAAATTACATGGCACTAAGTCTGAACTGTAAGGCAGATGTAGTAAGATGGTGAGATACAACTTCTCAATGGTTTCCATCATGGCAGTTCACGAAGTGTGAGGCCTAGTGTTGTTCTGTTGCAGCAAAATGTTCTTATCCTTCCAAACTCTTAATGATTGTTTCAGAGTTTTGAGTGTTGTAATGTAGCATTCTGAGTTGATGGTGGGCCCAAGTTCAAGGAAATCCATGTGAAGAACACTGTATGTATCCAAAGAACAATAACCACATAAGTTTTCCTGCTGATTTTTTTTTGCATTGAACCTTTGTGATGATATTCCATGGACTGGTGCTTGGTTTTGGGTTCATAATGATGCATCCACATTTCATCGAGTCTCATGATATTGTGAAAAATTCCTCATCTTTGTTCTCATAGTGTGACAAAAATTGCTGGCAAATTTCAACTCTCAAAGCTTTCATCTCTGCAGCAGCATGCGAGGAATCCATCTTGCACAGACCTTCCGATATTGAAGAACTTAAATATTGTGACCCACATGTTCTGCAAAATGCCAAACTTGACAGCAATTTCCCTTTGATAGATCTGTCGATTGTACATAATCAATAATTTTTCTTGTGAAACTTGTCGTTTGCTGTCACAGGTTGTCCACTTCGTTAATTATTGCACAAATCAGCTCTTCCTGGTTCACCATCTTTACAGTTTTTGGCCCAGCAACACACAATGCTCATGTCAACACAGTCATCACCATAAACAACCTGCATTCAGCAGTGAATTTCGATTTGAGAGACTCCTTTGGCAGTTAAAAATTCAATCATGGATTACTAAAGCACACTGAGTGCTAAGTGCAAACTTCCATTTCACATACAATAGCAATACAACCTTTTAACACAGCAACTTGCTGCCAACTGAAGTGAAAGGACAGATGCTATAGAACATGCCACAACTTCTAGTGCATCAATGCTGCCATCTGTCAGCAAGTTAAGAAGTTGGGCATTATTTTTTATTCAACCTACATATATTTTATGCATTTTTCAAGAAATTTTTTAAAGACTGAGAGGGAAATATTATGCTGCAAGGAAATCTAGTATCTAGTTGTCTATGTTTTTAGAGAGATGCAGGGTCAATTCTGGCAAATCGCCAAAATTTTTTCCGCAAAATATTTATTGATTTATAGATATTAAAAAGTCAACGGGTAATGCTGTGATTGTCATTTATGTTTAAATCCTTAATAATGCTAAATAGCATGAAGAGACTTTATTATTTATTTCCGATTTACTCAGCGTAATATAAAAAGAAATAGTTGCCACCCGAGATCATAGATGACGCCAATGATAAGCATCGAAATCTTGGTGATGAGTTTAAAGTCTTAAATTAGTGGAAAAAAGAACTGTCATTAGTTCAATGGTAGAATACTCTAGAATATTTCTGGAGAGATGCGGGTTCCATTCCCATATGTCGGCAAAATTTTTTCTTTCATATATGAGTGAAGTTTTCTTTCAAAAGGAACTATAAAAGTGCTTTCTTGTCTTTGACTTGGAATGCTTTTTTTTAATTTCTTTGTCTTTGACTTGGAAGCTGACTGGATTGCTGCAAAGTGGTTGAGATAAAAACAGAGAAAAATAAAGGAGGGGAAATAAGCAGCAGCAATTATTCCTCTATTAGTGTGCATATTTTTGGCCTGGGGTGGTGAGAGCCGGGTTCTGACCTGCAATAAAAATCTGAACTGATAAACATTTGTTAATTCTACTCTATTTATTATCAATTGTTTTTATCTGTTTGAGAATATTTAGCTTTCAAATATTAGGGAATTACATTAAGAAACTGCAACTGCAAATTTTAGTTATTACTGTTATTCATATCCATCATATCTTATTCTCCTAAGTCAACTGAAAAACTGCAATTTGAAACCCATAATGTAATAATGATGACAAAATAATGCAATGGCTTAAAATTCTACAATGACAGAAAATTATAATTAATAATTAGTACCTAAAGACTAAAATTAGGCTGTATAATAGTTTGGGTTCTCTCTAAGGTTAGCTATGGTAGTGAAACTTCAACTGTTTGTAAGCAAGATAACAGAAAACTTGATAGTTTTGATTCTAGATGCTTACGTAGTATAATGGGCAGTAGATGGTTTAACTTTGTAAGTAATGATGAGGTTAGGCAAAGGAGTCAGCAACCTCCATTGAGCAGCATATTGTGCAGAGAGGGCGACTGTTGGTTTGGCCATGTTGCCTGTATGCATAACTATATATTAACGAATAGTTATGAACAACATGCTTAAAGATCTCAGAAAGAGGGGGAGACCTAGGATGCAGTGGCAGATAATGTCAAACAGGACCTTGTTAGAATTGGTGTGCAGTGGTCAGATTCAGCAGATGTAGCTCAGGAGAGATGTGTTTGGAGAACTACATTGCATAATTTGGTTGGGCCTCTGTAGCCCATGGCTGCTTGATGATGATGATGATGAGTATATGCATGATACATATTTAGAGAAAAAATGCAATAAATTATCCTAATAAATATTTTGTGGAAAAAATTTCGCTGACATATGCAAAATATTTATTGACATATTGACGTTTATGGCCGAGTGGTTAGCGCGCTTGGCTACTGATCTAAGGGACCTGGTTTCGAGCCCCGGATAAGGCATGGATGTGTGTGTCGTTTTTCTGCTGAGGTCCTGCCATCCTCTCAGACCTTCTACTGTGGCATATGAACTGACAGGTTCCTGTCAGACCTCTGTGGCAAGCAGCTGCTTGAGGGGGTATTTATTTATTATTTTATTATTATATGACGTTAAAATGTCACCCAGGTAATGCTGTGATTGTCACCTATGTTTAAATTATCCTAGGGATATTTCACTAAATTGTTGATGGGTCATTTCAAATTGATCCTTATTGTAAATGGATAACCAGGCCAGGATGTAGGAAAAAAATGGGAGGGGAGAGAGAAACACAATTATGCCAGAAAAAAAGCATAAAGGAAACCAAAAGAGTGGATTTCCATTGCAGTATAACATTTGATCCTCCGTTTCTGAGGTCTTTAAAAAAAATTCTTATAAAATGTGTGAAATATGCATAAGTTTGGCCTACATTACCTTTACTGGCATTCTAAAATGGTGAGAGGGCATCCCCACAGGCAGCTGTTTGCCTCTGAGATCTAAAAGGAGCCTATCAATTTAACATACCATTGAGAAGAATCTGTGAGGAAAGCAAGATTTTGTCAGAAAGACATCAGAAAAGAAACATCAGTATTTGATCTGGGTCTCACACTTGTATCTCATTACTCCAAAGCAAAAATACTATTGATTTCAGCCACTGCTATTAGTTCTGTCTACAACCTGAAGATAATAACCTACTAGCTTTGCAGCTCTAACCACGAATTTAGGAAAAAAGTATATTTATTATTTATTCAAATATATCTTGCACAAAAATCTGACAATGTCTGTAAATTAAATAATAGTTCCTTACTTTAGTTTCTTGATAACCATTGTTTCCTGGAATCACATGACACAAGAAATCAATAGCTTTATTTATGCTCTGATGACGAATTCTGTAAAAAAAATGAAAATATAACTACCATAATAACTGCTCTTCTATAAAAAGATACATGACGAAAATTTACACGTTACAGCAGTACTATATTTACCATCAAGATCTTTACAATTTTTTACAATTGCATTTTCACCTAAAGTCAAGGTGAAGTTCCAAATTACAAGAAATTCTTGCTGAAAACATATATATATAAGTAGGGTGGAGTATAATTAAAATGATGCTACTTAGCAATTGCTGCAACTTGAAGAAAGAGGAAAGGAAGGAGTTATTTGATAGTAGATGTTTGTTTATATGTAGATGCATGCAGAAAAGAATTGTGCAAATAGTTCCAACACACACCCTCAGGTGATGTTGGGTTGGGTTGTTTTACCTCTGAGTGGACTTTTTTGCACACCATGGGCTAAATGGCCAGGTCACATGAACCCCGAAGGCTTAGAGAAGGTTGGAGGAGGGAACCCACTGGAACAGCTGTTGGGAGACAGATGGTAGTCTCCCATCAAGGCCATCCAGCGTGTTCTTTAACGTGCACAGGGTATGGCTCTTCCACACATGGGGCCATGGCTTAACATCCTATACGACGGACGGCGGCCTTTCCAAGCTCATCGGTGTCCCCTACTGACCGTGGGAAAGGCGGGGAATTTTGCGGAGATAAATCTCAATACTGACCCAGCTGGGACTCGAACCTGGGAACTACAGATTACGAGCCTGGCGCGCTACCGACTGAACCACCCCCGTCCCCTCAGGTGATGTAGTATGGTAGGTGGCAGTAGAAAGTTGTAGTGACAAGAGAGTGGCCATATGGACTTTCAGTCATGTTTTGCAAACAGAATGGGTAGGAAAGTTGCATATTGCACTCAACGTTTTGTGCAGTGTTGATAGAGATCAGTTATGGCACAATCTTCATGTTAGCCTCATAGTCAGAGATTTAAAAGAGTACATCTAAAGGAAGAACATTGAAGACATTCTGAAAATGGATAAATTGTTGACAGAGAAAGAACTGGTAGCCTACAAAAATAGCTTAACATGCCTGCAAAAATAGCTAACAGCTTTTGAAAGAATGGAGAGTGGAAACAAAAGTCAATGTTTGCTTGAAGAAAAAGAGGAAGATTCCTAGTAACTACATTAGTGTCATACAGCTCATATGAACCATTACTGAAATCTTCACTATGAACCACTACTGAAATCTTCAGTGATTTGCAGTGCAAGAAACAATTACAATTAGCAAGTTAAAAATTTCCTTCTGAATTTTTTTAACTTTTCCTTAAATGTAACAGCTAAAATTCATGTGAATTAAATAGTAAGGAACAAGCATTGTGAATTGCTGAGGACTGGAAATTTTTGATTTTTTAATGACAGTCAGTTTTACCTTACTAGAAATTGGTATGGTGCCTATATAATTTTTCTCAATCAAACAATAGCAAATAATATATGTGATTACAAACATCTGAAAAAAATTATTGCTGCCACAGCAGGAATCGAACCCACAACTCTAGATACATGCCAGAACACTCTACCATTAAACCACGAGGCAGATGCTAAAATCTTCCAGAATAAGACCAATAAATCTTGCACTAAGATATGGCAGACCTTGTGCCATCTATACTTCAGTAGAGGCAACTTTTCCAATTGTTGCTAATGTTTTAGATGCGTTGCTAATGTTCTTAAGCATTATTATTAAATTGATTTTTTTTTTCCTATAGATTTTTCTTGATATGTGCATGTAGATAGAAATGTAAAACATTTTGCAGTTAGCTGAAAATATGAAAGTTGGACTCCATATCAGTTATATTTTGAAGGAACTGCTTTAGTTTTTCTTTATATCTGGAATATCCACAACTCTAATTTCTAAGATAAGGTGGTGAAGAATTAAATAACTTAGGTGCAAGATATAAGTAGCATTTGTGAAGTATTTCTTTTGCCTCAGGAACCATGTCTTTCTTCATTTCGCAAAAGATATTTATCAATTTTTTTGTTCCAACTCAGAATCATGTTGGAAAAGATAAAGCATAAGCTTGCATATAAAAAGGTGTCTTAGAGGATATATATTTAAATTCAAAGCATTTATCACATATTTTTATTATTATTTTGTGGAATTATTATGCTCTTGATTATTTTGTTTTCAACCTAAACATAGGTTTAAATGTAGTTTCATAAGTTCCACCATAGCACAAAATCCCATAACTGAGGGCAGACTGGATCCAAGAAAAGTACAGTATCCTTGGCATACCATTATTCACTATTTTCCTTAAGTAGCAGTGAAGCATCCATCTTTTTTTTATAATTCTGCTTATTTATATAAGGTTTCAAGATTAAATTACTTACATATTTTCACTCCAAGATAATCAATCTCATAGACATTTTTAGTTGGATTACACTGACAGTCAACCATTTTAAAACAACTAAGGTCATGAATTTTAATATTAATAGAACTATTCTCTTTATTTTTCAAACAACATAACATATTTTGTCTTTCAAATGTTTATGATTAACACATTCATTTTCAACCAAACCCTAAAAATAAATAAGTCATTATTAGTAATCCTAATCAATTCATCAAGATTATCAGCACAGAATGTTACTGCAGTTGGACTGTTCTACCTCTGAGTGGCACTTTTGTGCACACAATGGGCTAAATGGCCAGGTCGTAAAGACTCCGAAGGCTCAGAGAAAGTTGGGGGAGGGGGCCCACTAGAACAGCTATTGGGAGACAGATGGTAGCCTCCCGTCAAGGCCATCCAGTGTGTTCTTTAATGTGCACAGGGTATGGCTCTCCCACACACATGGCCTCGGCTTAACGTCCCATCTGATGGACAGCAGTCTTTCCAAGTCCATCGGTTCCCCTACTGACCATGGGCAGGGCGGGAATTTTTCCGGAGATAAATCTCAACACTGACCCAGTTGGGACTCAAACCTGGGAAATGCAAATTACGAGCCAACTGAGCCACCTTCACCCTGTTACTGCAGTATCATCAGCAAATGTGTAAATGTTTCCATTTATATTTGAAGAACAAAAAAAATCACTAATATAAATAAGAAAAAGTACAGGAACTAAGATTGACCCTTGAGGCACACCACATGTAATAGGTATTTCAGAACTAAAAGTATAATGCAGGGCTGGATCTAGAAAAAAAATTAAGGGGAGAAAGGACAAGTGACTGGATTTCCAGTGCAGTACAACATTTTCTCCCTTTGTTTTACAGGTCTTAAAAGCTTTTCTAGAAAAATGCATGAAATATAAATAAATTTCATAATTTTTTGCCTCTATTACCATTATTAGCATTTTGAGAGGGGGAGGGCCATGATCCTTGCCCCCCCCCCCCCCCCCTAGATTCAGCTCTGGCACCACGTATTTTTACAATCTGTGTTATGTTATATAAATAACTTCTGAACCACTGTAGTAGAAGAGTACTTCTAATTCTAATTTGTTCCATTTACACGGCAAAATCCTATGACACTGAATGAAATGCTTTTTGAATTAAGACAGTAAGGTATGTTTATTTTTGGGGGAGGGGACCCAAAAAACAGCTGTTTAAAGATTCGTTTATAAATGATTTTAGTAAATTTGACAAAGGCCACAGATTAAGTAGCTAGCACAGACAGATAACTACCATACATCTTCATTGTAGCAAAAAAAATACTAGCACACCTTCTAGGCAAAGGTCCAACCAAAGCTGTTCCAAGAGTTTTTGCCACACCCTTAATGGCACTGCCTATCCAGCTCTTTGATTTTGTGTGCTCACTCTAGTAAACATATTTTTTCCTATACAAAATGTTTCTAACATAAATTACATCTTAAAAATAAAGCTAACTTCCAGTTGTATGATATGAACAGAATTCAACAAGCATTGCATATAACAATTAAAAAACATATTAATAATTGGGAACAACTGTTTATTTTTTATGACTGGATGGAATTTTAAGCTTTAACATTAGTGAGTTGAAAATCTAAAGCTGTGTTTATATAATGTTACACTGAAATTAAGTAAATTTAGAATATTTAACTTCACATGGACAAGTTTGGGTTGTTTTACCTCTGAGTGGCACTTTTTTTCACACAATGGCTAAATGGCCAGGTCACAAGGACCTTGAAGGTTCAGAGAAGGTTGGAAATCCTTCCAACCAGGGACCCAATGTTCAGCTGTTAGAAGACAGATGGTAGCCTCCTGTCAAGGCCATCAAGTGTGTTCTTTAATGTGCACAGAGTATGGCTCTCCTGCACATTGGGCCACAACTCAACATCCCATCCCACAGACAGTGGCCTTTCCAAACCCATCGGTGTCCCCTACTGACCATGACCAGAGCAGAAAGTTTTACAGTGATAATTCTCAATGCTGGCCTAGATGGGACTCGAATCTGGGAACTACAGATTACGAGGCTGCAGACTACACTACTCACTGAGCCACCCCTGTCCCTATGTCGACAAGTATCAATATTAATACTGTTACAGATTTTTAACTATATTTGTTTGACAACACCATGCATGAATTTAAAATAACCAAACAGATAATAAATGAACTTATTTAATACATAAAGCAATGAAGTTACAAGAACTAAGTAAAACCTGATGTAATCATCACGTAATATATAAATAGACTAATTTAAGCAATATCTATCATTAAATACTAAAAGAGATTATTACTAAAAGAATATAATACTCAAAAGTTGGATTATCAAGTTGTCTACATAACAAATAATAGAACCAACTCTTACCAAAAAAATTCTGTTAAAATAATTAAAATAACTTAAAATTCTCTGTCATTAAGCAATAAAATTTTTAAGTTTATCCTTCAAACTATTTGCATGCTAAAAGTTTTTAAGAGAAAACTCAGAAGCTTTTCAGAGCAGGGTATAGCACCCTGTCTTCACTGAAGTGACAATATATGGTGACATTAGGGATGTTAAGAGCTTCTGTACACATGTTGTGAAGGGTGATTACAGTGTCTTAGTTGCAGGTGGGGATGGACGAGGTCATTATTTCAATAGCCTCGTGGACTATGGTTCATAGTAAGTGGAAGCACATGCTAGCAGTATGGCATTCTCCCAGTCTCTGATTGCTGCGTGTTGTATTGCCAGCTCAGCACCAGCAGTCATTAGCTTGTTTTGGCTGACATCTGTTTGCTGCTCTGTGAACCTCTTTCTATCTACACAATATTTTATTGGAACAATATTCCCTAAAATTTCACAAGAAAACTAATAATAATGCCAATCTTAGCCTAAATCTGCACACTACACACAAGTTACTCACAAGTATTAATTCTCTAAAACTCTTTTTGAACCTAACTGTGCTCTATTCTCAACATGGCATACTTCCAGAGTACATGCCATATCCTACGGATCTCATAATATAATGATCATGCTTTATTTGTTACACATCATTTCAATACTTTGTTTAAATTAAGCAATTTATTTCTCATGAAGAATTCTTGAACCCTTTTCCTGATAGCTGTCAAGATAAATTGCTCTCATTTTTGTAACCATTTAATTATTTGTCATTGCTTACCTGAAGTACTATTAATACCTGAATCAAACCATAAATATGGAACTTTCAGACACTTGATTCTTTATGAAATTCCACTTACAACTCCTTTTATTGGCATTTCCTCAACATTCCCTTAAAACTTAATTTATTATGAGCTTCCTTTCACTGTGCACACAACTTTGCCATCTTGTCTTCTTTGCGAATTGGTGCTTTTAGTTGACTTGCTCTTGAAATTCATAACTCTCCTGATTATTGATATTAAATGCTAATAAAGTTAGAGTGCATCATTAAGCAACCAAATAAAGCAGATCACAACTATTTTTCATGACCATTGCTTTGTTAAAACTAATATATCAGAGAAATCCATATATAATTTTTTTTTATGTGGACAAGTAGTGATGTCAACTTTAGTCAATAGCATTTGGGTTGTTTTACCTCTGAGCAGCACTTTTTTACACACCATGGGCTAAATGGCAAGGTCACATAGACCCTGAAGGCTCAGAGAAGGTTGGGGGAGGGAACCCACTGGAACAGCTGTTGGCCTCCCGTCAAGGCCATCCAGCATGTTCCTTAACATGCACAGGGTATGGCTCTCCCGTACACGGGGTCACGGCTTAATGTCCCATCTGATGGACGGCAGCCTTTCTAAGCCCATCGGTGTCCCCTACTGACCGTGGGCAGGGAAATTTGTAGTCATAAATCTCAAAGCTGACCCAGCTGGGACTCGAACCTGGGAACTACAGATTACGAGCCTGGCACGCTACCTCTCTTTTCAAGAGATATATTATACATATGGGTTAGGCGCAGTGGTGTGTTGGAGCGAGTTTGTGCGAGCTGATTGTTAAATTTTCAAGAATTTTATGACCCAGTTATTAATCAATAATGGCTGTAGATTATAGAGTGGGCACGCATTTCAATCCACAATTGCTAGAGGCATTTGTGTGATAAGCTTGTATATGGTGACATGGAAAATCTATCAAGGGCCAAAAACGTTGAAATGACAGTGATCTTAGTTTTTAAATGTGAAGAAGATGAAAACAGACACAGAAAATAATGATAGTATCGAAAATCATTGGGGAGCATCAAAATCAACGGAACCAAATTTCGAATCTGCTGAAAGACCAATCAGTGAAGAAAAGCCATCATGTTTGTCACTGAAAGAATTAGATAATCTACTCTTCCCGGATTGTTGGAACAAAATACAAGCAAGTGTGTTTACAGAAAAGTACAAATGGCTTGAAGTAAAAAGAGGATATATCAGAATGAAAGAATTGTTCAAAAAGTATTTAGGAGTAACAGAAAAACATGTCCATATATCAAAGGAATGGTGTGTATTGTTCAGTAACTGCAAATCGCACTAATAAAATTACTAGGCAAGCTTATCTATGAAAAAAAATTAGGGAACCTGATGTTTCTAAAGCCCATATTAAAATTCCAGATTTGTTAAAAGAATCGGCTAACGACTCAATTTCAAATTTAGTACACAAATTAAATAATAAAAATATTGATGCTACCATAAACGTTTTTAATACTGTTTATAATTTGATAAAACATAACAGGCCTCTATCCGATTTTGAGATGGCATTAGAATTACACGAAAAAAATGGCACAGATATAGACAATCGTTCACATATATAATATAGTGCAACAAGAATAGCAGAGCATGTCACGGAAGAAATCAAAATTAAGATATTTAAGAATGTTACAGAAGAAAATGCCAAAATCTGCATCATAATTGACGAAGCATCTACAATTAAGAAAAAAAGCATCTTAGTGATTTATCTCCAGTGCACAATTCAATCCACTCCCACACCAATAATGCTATTGGTCGCTTTAAAAGAATCAGTGTCTATACAGCAGAGCCGCTATTAATGAAATAAAGCCAACCAAAACGAATTTAACAGCATTTTGTTCTGATGATGCTAATAAGTAATTAGAATAAGTTGTTAGATAATTTTACTAAAATCGTCATTTGGCACTGTTTAAATCATTGATTAAAATTATCAGTCAATGATACAATATCTGAAACAAAACAAGTTGATCATTTTAAAATATTTTCAGATAAAATTTATTCTGTTTATCTAATAAAGATCAAACTGAGCTAGAAACTTTAACTAAAGAACTTGAAATTATTACAATAGGTTGCATAGGGACCACGATGGGTAGCATGCAGGAGCCTAGTCAAGGTCTATGGTTGAGGGGGGGGGGGGGGGGGGGAGAACGAACTCTGAGATAAAATAATTTTGCCAACTGAGAATGTAGGTACTTTGCATAACTTTAATTATGCTCCTGTCACTGATGTACAAAGAATTAAGTTCAGTGGGGGGGAAGGAACATTTACATCGATTTCGGATTTTCACATGTAACTCGATTCCTATTTTATTTATTACCTCTCGAATTTTACCAACTCCACAACATTTTGCCAAGTTTCCTATATTATACAAACTCTACTTAATTTCACAAAACCAATCCCATTTCTTCATAATGCTTTTAGCTTAGACATTTGTCGAGTTTGTCAAGTTTCCTTGATTGTACCAACTATCCTTAATTTTACAAAACCACTTCCATTTTTCACAAGTCACCTGTATTCATCCAAATGACTTCAAATTTTGCCAGGGGAAACATCAAAATGATTACTGTCCTATACCTCCTGAACAAGGGGGTGCCAAAAGTATATCACTTGATTAATATTTTATTAAGTGAAAAAATTATTATACTAAAAAAATAGCTTGGCCTCTGGATGTAAACCAATTTTTCAGGCTGAACCCTGGAAGTGTTAAAATGGTTGTAAATACCCCATCAATCCCCACACTTTTGTTATCTTTAAATTTCAAGATGATATTTAATATCTCATCTCCAATTATATATAGGGAATAAAAACATTTTATCATTCTGAGTAATAAATATTTTATTCAATCTTTAGACTGAACCCTCCCAATGTTTTCTGTAAGACTAAATAGTCAAATTAAAGTCATATGCTAATGCCTTTATCTCCAGATCATTATCAGTGCTTAATTTGGCCAAAGAATTTGGAAGAACTGTGTTCTTATTCTTATCAATTAAATTATTCACAAACTGCCATTTTTTTTTTCGTGCTATCTCCATGACAATTAAGAAACTGTCTTCTATAATATTAGTTTTAGATTTTACAATTGTCACATTAAGCTTATTTAAAATAGTTTTAAATTTTGTCTCATGCAGAAGATTATGTGGGTATTTTTTATACAACTGATACATTTGATCTATTATAAATATTTAAGATATCAGTAAACCACTCATTTTTGTTATTTACCTTACTTTTACCATTGTATTGCTTTGAATATTCAATTTGTTATAGTAGTTTATTCAGAAACATTTTATAAGCATAGTTAGCATTATGGTCATTTAGTATCATATTCCAGTTACATTTCTTTAAATTATCACATGAAACAGAACAGTTTATTCTATACGAGATATTATGAGGCTCATTTTGAGAAAAACAACTATCTGAATTAAGAAATTCCATTTTAATAGCTAGAGGATAAATGGTGAGATATAAAAAATCCCATTTCTATCAAAAGAAAAGTATAATTCACACATGAAAGAGTAGTACTTGAAATAATTTTTTGAAAAGAAAAATGGTTTTGTCCTGAGTGGAATTCAAACCCACATCTCCCAGAAGCTTGCCAAGTGTCATAACCACTAGACCATCAGAGACTATTTCCTTCAGCAATGTGATATCTAAGCATTCCTGCATATTTTGTTGATTTGCCATCTATGTTTGGAATTAGCCATCCAAGAGGCTAAATATGATGGAAGTAATATTGGTCAAAATTGGTATTAACCATGATTTGACTGTTAAAACTGAGTGCTATAAAACAATACAATAGTTTACTTAGGTAGTTTGATACATTATAGCTGCGTCGATGTTAATATAACCTTACACTCGTGTCACTCATGTTCACAGCATTATTTAAATAATTCAATAATAAAGTATCACTGGAATGTCCTGTTCCTGAGAAATACTTGAAATTATTTCAACTGTTTCTTGTCAACAGGACATTTTCTGTGATGCTTTATTACTGAGCAGGTAGCATTTGTTTCTGTAATCTCACTAGTTATGTAAGATTAGAATCTCCCTGAGATGAGAGTATATCTAAATATTCATTTATATAATCATTTTTTAATTTGTTTATTCCACTAATTCATTTAATGCAGATCTCCTACTGTGGCATATAAACTGACAGGCTCCTGTCAGACCTCTGTAGCAAGCAGCTGCTTGAGGGGGTATTTATTTTTTTTTTTTTATCCCGATTTATGCAAATATGGCAAATATAGTGGGCCACTTATATTGCCAAGACAGTAGTAAATACATACCAAGACATAGTAAATCAATATTGAAATCATCAATTACAATTACATTTCTACTCTCAATTCTTTTTAATACAGAGGTCTGACAGGAGCCTGTCAGCTCCAGCGAGTTAATTGACAATGTTTGTGTTGTCTTTGTCTCACCTTCCTCACAGATCTCATCTGTGGCAGATTAAACTAAGACAACTCAAACGTTATTGTCAATTAACTTGCTGGAGCGGACAGCTTAGTGGGAGAGTGTATTATAAATAGAACACAAGCTGTGGAAATCCCATTGTTTGGACTCTGTTGATGGCAGTTTACACAAACTAACAAGTGTATCTACCAATTTAATTTTGGTTCAAGGTGAAATCTGCAGCATCAAATGGAGTTAATTTTAACACTGTAGACCTTAAAAATTAGTGGAATTAATATACACATCGGATATTGAAGCATTTTTATAAATACATACCCATTTTAATGTATCAAGGAACATACACACACACACACATAAATAAATACAAACATTATATACCAAAAGTGCATTACAGATATCAAACAAAATATTATTGTGCAAAACACGTAAAATTTTAAATGATATGAATCTGCAGCATTTGAGATTGATATTTTGAGACGTTATAATGGGCTTCTGCTGTATAAAATTTCACAAAGTACAGTAGAGCTTCATAGCGCAGTAATTAAAATTAAATTAAAATCATTAATTCTCTACGACACCATTAAATGTTTTAAAGCATTTCAACAAAAGTTCTATGCTACTGAGTATCAAAAGTCATGAAGGAGATTTTACATACCGTAGAGAATGGGGAGTGAGAGGAACTTCAGGGATGGTACATACTTGCTTCGACATACCTGATGGCAAGTGATGAAGCAGTAGAATTTCAAAAGGTGATGCAGGATGCTGATGATTTATTTGATCAAGGTTTCGTGATTACAGTAGTGTCAAAAGTAACTAATAATACTTATGGTGGCATAGAGTGCTTAAAAAAGTTAAGTCCACAATGTGCATTTTAGGCATTGCGTGAGAGGTATTTGGTTGTTGAGTATGGGGGAGGGTTGAGTTGTTTTACCTCTGAGCGGCACTTTTTTCCATACAATGTGTTAAATGGCCAGGTCACAAGGACCCCGAAGGCTCAGAGAAGGATGGGGGAGGGGACCCACTGGAACAGCTGTTGGGAGACAGATGGTAGCCTCCCATCAAGGCCATCCAGCGTGTTCTTTAACGTGCACAGGATATAGCTCTCCTGCACATGGGAACATGGCTTAATGTCTCATCCGACAGATGGCGGACTTTCCAAGCCCATCAGTGTCCCCTACTGACTGTAAGCAGGGCAAAGAGTTTTGTGGAGATAAATCTCAATGCTGACTCAGCTGGGACTCGAACCAGGAAATTGCAGATTACGAACCTGGCACGCTACTGACTGAGCCACCTCCACCCCCATCGGGGAGGGGTGGAGTCATAAATTGCATTGTGAGTGGCTCAGCTCTGAGATTCAGAGTGGCTGGCACATGTGCAGATGACCATAATAAGATTTGCATGTGAAAGAGGGTGGTAAGAATGTATGGAGTTATGGGAACTCTCCAAGATTAGTGAGTTTCGAGGGAAGCTTCATTGTAAATAGATTAAATATTTCTTTGCTTTATTTTCCATTGCATTAGAATCATAATGAGTGCGGCAATTTTATTAACTTTATAACCTTCATAAACTAAGCTGTGGAATCTCACGACCCATCCTCTACGGTACGTAAAATCTCCTTCATAACTTTTAATACTCGGTAGCATAGAACTTTTGTTGAAATGCTTTAAAGCATTTAATGGTGTCATAGAGAATTAATGACTTTAATTTAATGTATAAAATTTCTTTTTTTTTAAGTTTATATATATAATAATTTAAAATTTATATTTAGAAAGTTGTATATAAGAAAAATATTACCTTTCCTTATCACGGTGATTAAGTGGTGCCTTAAGTTTTGCTGACATTGTTCCAAACCCCTTAGATGCCAACAAAAAGGTAAGGGCAGTGTTCTGTATCTTCAGGACAAACCTATTTAAAAAGTACTAAAAATTAAGTAATGAAAAGTATAATTCTTTAATACTTTTACTGTTAACTTTGTCAGAAGTTTGAAGGTAACAAGGTCAAACTATATTACTTAACTTTAAAATAACATCTAATAAAAAATTTTAAAAAGCATTGAAAGCTTACAAATTTATTTCTAATCTTTAAAAAATATATAGTATAAGCTTGATTTTGAAATGAGCTTCCTTATTACTTGATGTAGTCTATTAAAGTTTAGGGGCGGGGGTGGCTCAGTCGGTAGCGCACCAGGCTCGTAATCTGTAGTTCCCAGGTTTGAGTCCCAGCTGGGTCAGCGTTGAGATTTATCTCCGCAAAAATTCCCCGCCCTGCCCGCAGTCAGTAGGGGACACCGATGGGCCTGGAAAGGCCGCCGTCCGTCGGATGGGACGTTAAGCCGTGGCCCCGTGTGCGGGAGAGCCATACCCTGTGCACGTTAAAGAACACGTTGGATGGCCTTGACGGGAGGCTACCATCTGTCTCCCAACAGCTGTTCCAGTGGGTCCCCTCCCCCAACCTTCTCTGAGCCTTCGGGGTCCATGTGACCTGGCCATTTAGCCCATGGTGTGCAAAAAAGTGCCGCTCAGAGGTAAAACAACCCAACCCAACTATTAAAGTTTTTAAATTTTTCCCATTCCCAAAATGGTTTTATGGTTCCTTTCTTTCAAAAATAAGCGGCACAATCTTATCATTTAAATGACTCTGTCTCCTCTGCTCCTTTTTGTTCAGGACTGTTGGTTTCAAAAGCATGTTTAAAAATGGTTCCATTCTTCCTCCCCATTAGACCCCCCACATACATATGATATCCCAGCAGGCAAAACCCATGGGCATTTATAACTATAACAATATTTGTAGTAAATGTTAGTTATTCTCAAATTATAAAGTTTAATGTCATGGTGTTAGGAAACTGAAGCGGGTGGCTATTGATGTAATGTTTGATATAAACCTGAGTTGGAGCTCCTGCAGCCAGTATTTTGTTTCATCTCAATGTGGGTAAAGCAAAGGATTTATCTGATTTCGACAAAGGCCATTATCATTATGGCAAGACTCCTTGGTAAGAGCATCTCTGAAATACACTATGCAGTAGTAGTACCTATCAAAGATGATCCAAAACAGGTGACACTTCAAGTCATCAACAAGGTGTGGGTCAGCTACACCTCATTAATGTCAGAGGGTTGGGTTGTTTTACCTCTGAGCGGCACTTTTTTGCACACCATGGGCTAAATGGCCAGGTCACATGTACCCCAAAGGCTCAGAGAAGGTTGGGGGAGGGGACCCACTGGAACAGCTATTGGGAGACAGATGGTAGCCTCCCGTCAAGGCCATCCAGCGTGTTCTTTAACGTGCACAGGGTATGGCTCTCCCGCACACGGGGCCACGGCTTAACGTCCCATCCAACGGACGGCGGCCTTTCCAAGACCATCGGTGTCCCCTACTGACCGTGGGCAGGGCGGGGAATTTTGCGGAGATAAATCTCAACGCTGCCCCAGTTGGGACTCGAACCTGGGAACTACAGATTACGAGCCTGGCACGCTACCGACTGAGCCACCCCCCGTCCCAATGTCAGAGGTCAATGCAGACTATCTCATCTTGTCCGCAGCAACAGGAGGGTTACTGTGGCTAACATTACCCATAATTTCAATTGTGTTAAAGGGCCCAATGTGTCTGAGTACACAGTTCATCATAAGCTCTTGGATATGGGTCTCAACAACTGTACACCCATTCGTGTGCCTATGCTCACAGCCGTTCACTGTCATCAACGCTTGCAGTGGGCACGTAATCATTGATATTGTACCATAGAAGACTGGAAAAGGGTCACATGGTCAAATGAATCCCATTTTCTGTTACACCATGTGGACGGAAAAGCTCGTGTGTGACGTTTACCCACAAAAGCCTTCTCACCTGGATGCACTGTGGGATGGATCCAGGCGGCTGGAGGGAGTGTGATGGTCTGGACAACATTTTCTTGGGGAACACTTGGACCAATTATCCCTGTAGAGCAAACTCTGTAGCTGTTACCTACTTGAACATCGTGGCTGACCAAGTATGGCGACTGCATTCCCTGGCAGAGATGGCGTCTTTCAATAGATAATGCCTCATGTCACACTGCGAAGAAGGTTCAGGAACGGTTCCTAGAACATGAGGAATTCCATTTATTGCCATGCCCCTAAATTCACCGGACATGAATCCTATCGAGCATTTGTTGTTTGAGTTGGAGAAATGAGTACGAGCAGCATCACCCCAACCATGTAATTTACGGTAACTGTGGGATCCTCTATTGCAATCATGGTACCAGATATCAAGTGACACCTACCAACATTTCATTGAATCTATGCCTCATCGGGTGAGAGCTCTTTTGGCGGTGAGAGGAGGACCTACATCATATTAGGTAGGTGATTTTAATGTTTTGTCTGATCAGCGTATATATACCCTATTTCCCTGAAAATAAGACCTTACCAGAAAATAAGCCCTAGCATGATTTTTCAGGATGCTCGTAATATAAGCCCTACCCCAAAAATAAGCCCCAGTTAAGATCAGCCAGACGGACTCATTTAGTACTTCCACTGCAACACACGACGGATGTATTGAATAATAAAATAATAATATTAATATGTAATTAAATATAAATAAATAATATTATTGACATTAATACTTTAAATAAATGATAATATAAATTATAATTAAGTATTTGTAAATACCCAAGCGGGCGCCTTTGGACGAGAGGTAAAATAAGACATTCTCTGAAAATAAGTCCTAATGCGTCTTTTGGAGCAAAAATTAATATAAGACCCGGTCTTATTTTTGGAGAAACACGGTATATGCAGCTCCCTTCATTGAACAGATAAAACCTATTCTCCCACATATTAAGCAGTTTCATCATAAATAATGAAATAAACTCAACATATTTGGTATCTACTAATAAATTACCACTTTGAAGTCAATTCAAATTTTTAGAGGAAAAATACTTTCCATCTATATGGCATTGTCTGTCATTTGTGGCGAAATTGCTGGAACACTCCCTATATATGATGTAACGTAGGTTGAAAAGGTTCATATCAATTAGAGGTGATCTTCATTGGTTGTTGGAGGTGATCTCAATTAGAGGTGGTAGCTCAGTGGTCCAGAGCACCTGACATGTTATTAGTAGATATGGTTTCATCATATAATAGTAAATTTTTTTGTTAGAGGGAGGCTTTATATTGTAATTAGTAATTTTTTAGTTATTTTACTGAAACAAGATGTATGCTCAATTTTTATGAAAGGGAACACAATTTTTTTTATTTACAATACAGAAAATAAGAATATAAGTATTAAAATTCTACTAGATATTTAAGACATACTCTCTTATGAAAGGGAATGGAAGGGGAGAGCTGCCAGATCAGTGTGACCTACTGATCTGGACAACTATGGCTACTTTTCTTTTTTTTCTACCCTGCTGAGAAGTGGTCAACCATACAGGGTCCTGGTGCTGACCATATAAGCCTACCAGACTGGGCTGGAATAAGACTCCGAGTTTGATTATGGATCCTGGATTTGCTGCACTGGTGGGCTTCTGTGGACAGAAAATCTTCTGCTTTGTTTTCTGTTTGTGGGTTGACAGCCCCAAATGAATAGATTCACAGGATATGTTTTATCAGATGGTGGATAATCCTGAGCAAAGGCCATCATGGGTTTCTGAACTCTTTGCTTCTAATGGCATCGTCAAATTCTACATTGGAGGAAGTCTTCCAGTGTAGATGGCTTCAGCCTTTAGTGGTGGGGGAACGGGTCTTTGCCCCATGTCTGCAATTAGGGGGCTGTTGATATTGTCGGCATTCCCTCTCTCAATAAACAGTTTCTTTAAACATCCCACTAACCATTTTCTCTCCATAGGTAGTTGGAATGTGAGGACTCTGCACAGAGCTTTTTCTCTTGATGTCCTCACACAAGAATTCCACCATTATAATTTAGATATTCTCGGCTTGCAAGAGACCAGATGGACAGATAAAGGTCAGATTCTTAAAAATATTCTTAAATTTCTCTTTTTAGGGAGGGAAGATTATATGTCATAGTAGATCTACTTGTCATAAATCAGCATGAATTTTTTAAGTCATCTCCAAGTACATCCTTATGAAAATGTAAAATCTTTCCATCTTAAGTAGGCTGCCTAGTAACAACACACAAATTTCGGATCAAAATTTACATGCTGCCAGCAAAGAGAAAAAAAATGATACACTGTTGTTTTCAACATGCAATGACAAGTTTAGACAAGCTTTTACACAAGTCATAGCTCATTAACTTCAGAGGGATGAATGTAAATCTACAGATAAGTGTCAAGAACTTTTTGAATGCCCTCCGAATTATGTTCGGAGCTATGTAACAGATACTAGTGATGTATGGCATGAGAAAAACAAAAGAATAGAGATTGCTACTGTGACTTTTAAGAATCTACGATGAGTGTGGAATAATAGGCATATACATCTAAAGAATTAAATTAGATCATACAATAGTTGGGGGAAAATTGAAAAAGAGTAATTTTATTTTTTTTTTAATTTATTTTCCTCTTATTCATAAACAACTAATCTTCCTACTGATATGCTTTACAATTTTTACCTATCTCGCTATTGCTTTTGGCTTTGACATTTGTCAGTTGGTTGGAATCTCAGTTTATGGATTTGACAAAACATTGTTCCACTATACCTTTTGAATGTGATGGAGAAACCTAATGATTTAGTACCAAATGAAAGCTTGTGACACAGAGTTTCATACTCTATAAAAAAATTGACCCCCCATACTTTCTTTCCCCCTAAAAAAAGGGGGAAATACAGCTTAAGAAGAGTTTACATATCTCCAGAATGCAAATGCTAAAAGTAACAAACAATAGGTCAATTTGCTTAAGTTAAATCCGTGTATGATGTACTCCACTGTATTCCTCAATATTTTTTTTATTTATATTACATCTCAAAATTTGCTACTCCTAATAATTTTGCAATCCTGTCATTTTTCTAAGATTTGAAAAAATCCTGCTAAGCCTATTCAATAAGCTGTACAAATGAAAACAAATACCCAAAAATTGACTCAATTCCTACCTCTCTTAAAATTTGCATACGTAAGTTTATTGAGCATAAAAAATACCTCTAACGGATATTACTAAAAGATGAAAAAAGAAAAAAAAACATCTATTTCATTGTTTTACGCTTAGCACACACAAACATGGCGGAACCAATCAGGAGAGAAGCTTATGGTCATTTGTATATAAAATAACAAATCTACACCAGACATTAACTGAAAACAGCCCAAAAAAATTCCACGTTATAAAAATTCAATTATTTCGAAAAAATTAATGAGAATGAAACACTACATATTATTCAGTACTAAGTACTAACTTTTTCACACAATCTTAATTTCATAACGTACATAATCCTTTCAGATATAACGCGTAAGAGTAACATTTACAATTAAATTCGATTTTTCCCTTTGAAATAAGTTCGTTTGCATTATTTTAAAACATTTAAGTATTCAAATTTGACGTACCTCTAACAGCAGACGATAAAATAAAATGCTGAAAAACTCCTGCTGCCAGATTCAAATATCAAAATACAAAGTTACTGCTCCAAAAAGTGATACAAAACTTGAGAAACGGTGGCCAACAAGTTACCGATATAGAAGTCCCCATGATCAATGTTTAGCATCCTAACCTAGCAAGTTCAAAAGAAAACTTTGGTCCATTACATGGATCCTTTTAAAATAAATGGTCATGGATTTGATTTCCGGACATACAGTGTCAATCAAGTGCAAAGACTTATTCCAGCTTGTAAAAGAAAGTCAATGAAAACTTATGAAATACCAAAGTTAATTAATCAATGGAGCGAATTCAGGAATATAGTACTCATCATCATCATCATCATTCTCAAGCAGCCATGCGCTACAGAGGGAGGTCCAACCAGACAGTGCAATTTAGTTCTCCAAGCAAGTCTGTCCTGAGCTACATCTACTGCATCTGGCAACTGCACACCAATTCTAATAAGGTCCTGTTTGACATTGTCAGCCCATCGCATCCTAGGTCTCCCCCTCTTTCTGAGGCCTTTGGGCGCACTCTTCATAACCCTATTCGCCAATCTATAATTCACCATACAGACAACATGGCCAAACTAACGGAGTCTCTCTCTGTACAATATGCTGCTTAAAGGAGGTTGCCGACTCCTTTGCCTAACCTCATTATTAGTTACAAAGTTGAAACACCTAATGCCCAAGATACTGCGTAAGCAGCTAGTTTCCTGTTATCTTGTTTACAAAGTGTCCACGTTTCATTACCATAACTAACCCTAGAAAGAACCAAACTATTGTACAGTCAAATTTTAATCATTAGGTGTATACGCCTATTTCTCCACACTCTCCATAGGTTCTTAAAAGTCCCGGCAGCAATACCTATTCGTCTGTTAATCTCTTGCCGCACATCACCAGTATCAGTTACGCAGCTCCCAAGGTAATTAAACTGTGACACCTGCTCAAGACTGCAACCATTCAGATGAACTGAATCACAGCCTGCCTGACCAATTTTCATCACTTTAGTTTTCTCTCTGTTTATAACCAAACCTACTCTACTACCAGTCTCATCAACGGCTCGAATGAAAGAGTTCATCTCATCAACATCATTTGCCAAAAGGGCTAAATCACCAGCATAATCTAAATCAGAAATTTTCCTATCTCCAGCCCATTTAAGGCCAAAATCTTTCCCTTGAAGTGAATTTCGCATAACATAGTCAATAACCAAGCTAAAGAGAAAAGGAGACAAAATGCACCCTTGTCGAACACCAGAAGTAATGCTAAACCAATTGCTACAAGCCTTACCAACTCTCACACACGACTCAGTGTTATTATAGAGAGCTTTCATAATGTTAACTAACTTGTCTGGTATACCATATGATCTCACAATCAACCACAAATTATGACGATCAACAGAGTCAAAAGCCTTTTTGAAATCAACAAAGCTAGCAACCAAAGGTTTCTGAAACTCTAAACATTTCTCAAGGATCTGCCTAAGTGAAAATATCTGATCTACAACATCCCCTACCACTTCTGAATCCACATTGCTTATTATGCAATTGCCTGTCATCCAGATTCTTAATTCTATTAAGCACAATCATGCAAAGAACTTTACCTGGAACAGAGAGTAAGCTGATACCCCTATAGTTATCACAAGATCTGCGATCACCTTTTTTGAAAATAGGGATAACAATAGCTCTGATAAAATCCTTAGGAACCATGCATTTATCATAAAAGATATTCAGAATTTCAGTCATCCAAGTGGTAACAGAAATATTCCCAGCTCTAATCATTTCCGTAGTAATTTCATCTACACCTGGGGATTTATGAAGTTTAAGTTTAGAAACAGCCAAAATAACTTCATATTGTGTTATAGCCACCAATGCATCTATCATCATTGCAAACAATGGGAGTAGAACTAACTACATTGTTTAGAACATCACTGAAATGCTCAGCCCACCTAGCCATGACAGAATCCTCCCCTTCTATAACCTTACCTTGTTTATCCTTCAATCCCTGTATACCTGTCCGTTTTCTACCACACAAAACATTAACTATCTGGTACAGCTCTGTGCTGTTGTGCTTCTTCGGCTTTGTCAGCCAAGCTATCAAGCCAAAGATCCTTATCAGATTCTAACTGATCATTTACACATTTATTACGTTCTCTGTAATGCTTTCTATTAGGACTAGTAGGATATTCATTAAGGACATTCCTGCAGTTCTTCCTTTCTGAAATAAGCTCAAGTGCCTTATCACTCAGATAATTCTGACTCTTCTGCTCCTATTTTGCTAAAAGAGTACTGTTAGTGTCCAAAAAAGCCTGTTTAAAATGGCCCCATTCTTCCTCAACTTCAGTAGTAAGCAAACCATGACTGTCATAATGACTAAGTAATCTATCATGGTAAGCTTTAGCTATAACTGGGTCTTTCAGAGCTTCAGTATTAAAGGTAAATTTTTCAACTTTAGCACAACACTTTTTAAGTTTAAGTTGCAAGACACTTTTAACAAGATAATGGTCAGATCCAATTTCAGCTCCCCTATATGACCTGGTATTCCTAACAGAACTAGCCCATTTGCTGTTAATTAATATATAATCAATCATATTCTTATGCAGCCAATCAATTAACCCATTTTATAGCAAAAATTCTTTATATTACAAGGTGTATGATATATTTTACGGCAAATATGAATTACATTCAACTAAAACAATAAATAAAAACCTCCTCAAGCAGCTGTTTGTCACAGAGATCTTACAGGAGCCTATCAGTTTATATGCCATAGTAGAAGGTGTGAGAGGATGGCAGGACATCAGCAGAAAAACAACACAAACGTCCATGCCTTATCCGGGGCTCGAACCCAGGTCCCTTAGATCAGAAGCCAAGCACGCTAACCACTCGGCCATGGGACGGGTGAAACAATAAAATTTTCCACCATACAAAAATAGACTACTCTGTAGTGCCTATATTAAAAATGTCACATTATAGCCGTTAAAGGGTGGTTCAAAAAAAATGTCCCCTACCAAGAGGGAAAGTTGTCGAATTTTTTGTTTCGAACATCGCACTGAAAAGATATTGATATAATACTGTTTTACACCAAATTACACCGCCGTAAGTAGTTCTAGATAAAAGTAATGATATCGTGAAATATAATGGTCTGTAAATGGTAGCTAGGTATAAACTGGAAGGAGAACTGTGTGCCAGTCCCTAGTGATGATGTACAGAACCGGCCTGGTCTAGCACCTAATTCCCGCCTTCTCGTGGTGCAGGCCGTTAGTATCTTCTAAAAGAGATATTCTCTTTTGGAAGGGAACGGAAGGTGAGGGCTGCCAGTTCAGTATGGCCTACTGGTCTGGTCATCTATGGCCACTTTTTTTTCTTTTTTTTCAACCCTGCTGAGGAGTGGTCAATTTCAAAGGATCCTGGTGTTGACCATTTATACCGACTAGACTGGACTTGTTTATGGATTTGAGCTTGATTATGGATCCTGGACTTGCTGCACTGGTGGGCCTCTGTTGAGGGAGAATCGGCCGCTGTGTTTTCTGTTTGCTTGTGGGTTGCCAGCCCTAAGTGAACAGAGGTATGGGATACATTATATCAGCTGGTGAATAATCCTAATCAGAGGCCATCGCAGGTACCTGAGCCTTACTTAGCTAGTTGGGCATCGTCAAGCCTAAACTGGAGTAATGTGTCTCAGGTAGGCCTTATGGCTCTTGAAAAAGTCCACTTGAAAAGGTGGGGCCTGAAGTTCCTACCAGCATCGGTGACTTCAGCTTTTAGCAGAAGAGGAACAGGTCTTTGCCCCATGCCTGCGATCAGGGGGCTGTTTGATATTGTTGGCCCTACCTATCACAATAAACCTAGTTTCTTTAAAAATCCTACTAATCATTTTCTCTCTGCAGGAATGTGGAACGTGAGGACATTATATAGAGATTAGTCTCTTGATGTCCTCATGCAGGAATTCCAGCGCTATAACCCAGATATTTTAGGCTTGCAAGAGACCAGATGGACAGGTAAAGGTGAGATACTTAAAAATAACTTTAAATTTCTCTTTACAGGGAGGGAGGATGGAAAGCATCACCAAGGCATGGGTCTGCTGCTCAGCAGACATGCTAGTGATGCTCTTCTAGGATATGAGTGCATTAATGAAAGGTTTCTTAAAGCAAAATTTCAGACAAGCATTAAAGACTTGAAAGTTATCTGCTGTTATGCCTCCACTGAGGATGCCGATGAGGATGAGGATAGGTGTCACGGACAACTTCAGGATAATTTGAAATTTGTCATGAAAGGAGATATTACCCTTTTCATAGGTGACTTCAATGCCAAAGTTGGTACTGACGTTCGGTGAGGGGTGATAGGCCCTTTTGGTATTGGTAGCTGCAATGGCAATGGGCAACATCTCCTACAGGTAAGTAAACTCAATGGTTTCAGAATAACTAACACTTATTACAAACACCGCGACATACATAAGTACACATGGGTTTCACCTGATGGGCTGCATAAGAATATAATTGATTATAAATTAACAGCAAAAGGGCTAGTTCTGTTAAGAATACCAGGTCATATAGGGGAGCTGAAATTGGATCTGACCACTACCTTGTTAAAAGTGTCTTGTAATTTAAACTTAAAAAGTGTTGTGCTATGGTTAAAAAATTTACTTTTAATACTGAAGCTCCGAAAGATCCAGTTATAGCCAAAACTTACCATGATAGGTTACTTAGTCATTATGACAGTCCTGGTATGCTTACTACTGAAGTTGAGGAAGAACGGGATCATTTTATACAGGTTTTTTGGACACTAAAAGTACTCTTTTAGGAAAAAAGGAGCAGAAGAGGCAGAATTATCTGAGTGATAAGGGACTTGAGCTTATTTCGGAAAGAAAGAACTGCAGGAAGGTCCTTAATCAATACCCTACTAGTCCTAATAGAAAGCATTACACAGAACTTAATAAACGTGTAAAGGATCAGTTAGCTACTGATAAGAATATTTGGCTTGATGGTTTGGCTGACAAAATCGAGGAAACAGTTACACAGCACAACAGCAGAGAGCTGTACCAGATAGTTAATGTTTTGTGTGGTAGAAAACGGACAGGTATACAGGGATTGAATGATAAACAAGGTAAGGTTATAGAAGGTGAGGATTCTGTCATGGCTAGGTGGGCTGAGCATTTCAGTGATGTTCTAAACAATGTGGTTTGTTCTACTCCCATTGTTTGTAATGATGCTGGATGCGTTGGCAGCTTTAATGTTGGCTCTATAACACAATCTGAAGTTATTTTGGCTATTTCTAAATTTAAACTTCATAAATCGCCAGGGGTAGATGAAATTACTACAGAAATGCTTAGAGCTGGGAATATTTTGGTTACCACTTGGATGACTGAAATTTCGAATATCTTTTATGATAAAGGCATGGTTCCTAAGGATTTTATCAGAGCTATTATTTTACCTATTCTCAAAAAAGGTGATCACAGTTCTTGTGATAACTATAGTGGTATCAGCCTACTCTCTGTTCCTGGTAAAGTTCTTTCGATGATTGTGCTTAATAGAATGAAAAATCTGGTTGACTGGAAATTGCGTGATGAGCAATGTGGATTCAGAAGTGGTAGGGGATGTGTGGATCAGATATTTTCACTTAGGCAGATTCCTGAGAAATGTTTAGAGTTTCAGAAACCTTTGGTTGCTAGCTTCGTTGATTTCAAAAAGGCCTTCGACTGTGTTGATCGTCATAATTTGTGGTTGATTGTAAGATCATATGATATACCTGACAAGTTAGTTAACATAATGAAAGCTCTCTATAATATCACTGAGTCGTGTGTGAGAGTTGGTAAGGCTGGTAGCAATTGGTTTAGCATTACTTCTGGTGTTCGACAAGGATGCATTTTGTCTCCTTTTCTCTTTAGCTTGGTTATTGATTATGTTATGCGAAATTCACTTCAAGGGAAAGATTTTGGCCTTAAATGGACTGGAGATACGAAAATTTCTGATTTAGATTATGCTGATGATTTAGCACTTTTGGCAAATGATGTTGATGAGATGAACTCTTTCATTCGAGCTGTTGATGAGACTGGTATTAGAGTAGGTTTGGTTATAAACAGAGAGAAAACTAAAGTGATGAAAATTGGTCAGGCAGGCTGTGATTCAGTTAATCTGAATGGTTGCAGTCTTGAGCAGGTGTCACAGTTTAATTATCTTGGAAGCTATGTAACAGATAATGATGATGTGCTGCATGAGATTAAAAGACGAATAGGGATTGCTGCCGGGACTTTTAAGAACCTATGGAGAGTGTGGAGAAATAGGCGTATACACCTAAAGACTAAAATTAGACTGTATAATAGTTTGGTTCTTTCTAGGGTTAGTTATGGTAGTGAAACTTGGACACTTTGTAAACAAAATGACAGAAAACTAGATGCTTTTGATTCTAGATGCTTACGTAGTGTCTTGGGTATTAGGTGGTTCAACTTTGTAACTAATGATGAGGTTAGGCAAAGGAGTTTGCAATCTCCTTTAAGCAGCATATTGTGCAGAGAGAGACTCCGTTGGTTTGGCCATGTTGCCCGTATGAATAAGCGAATAGGGTTATGAACAGTGTGCCTAGAGGCCTCAGAAGGAGGGAGAGACCTAGGATGCGGTGGGCAAACAATATCAAACAGGACCTTGTTAGAATTGGTGTGCAGTGGCCAGATGCAGTAGATGTAGCTCAGGATAGACTTGCTTGGATAACTAAATTGCACGGTCTGGTTGGACCTCCGTAGCCCATGGCTGCTTGAGGATGAAGATGAATTTATCATTTATTTATAGGTGGCGGTAGTGTCTGCAAATTTATACGTAGCTTTCATCAATGGGTGATGTGCTAGCTAAGTGACAGGAAAATGGACGGAATCGGTAAGTTTTTTTTTTTTAATTATTCCAATATCGATTAATTTATTCACAAATTGGTAACGCGCGAAATCCTAGAAATGTAAGTAAGTGAAAGAAGATTATTTTAAGTTGATATTGTTTTCCAAGCCAAAGAATACGCCTCATGATGAATAAGGCGTTGATAAAACTAATATTTCTTTTTTCAATTTTTAAGTAATTTGAAATTTTGCTGTGTATAGCACCTGATATAAAAATAAACCAATTAGAGTAAATCATTAGTATTCATTTTAAACGATGAAAAACTGTAACATATTTGTTTCGATTGAACATTTTATATTTTAGCATATTGTATAAAAGCTGGTGTACTTAATTTTTAATGTTTTATGTAGATAAATAGTTATTTAATGTAACAAACTAATAATATTACTGAATTAACTAAAAGAGCTGTAATAACTAAACGATATTTCACATCGACCTTTAATAAAATATAGGCTAACTCTATTTTTTAAACTGTACAAGGAATAATAATCATATGACGAACATTCATGAAAAACATCTTGCCTGTAAATTGGGTAGATTCATTTGAACTCAAGATGTTAAGTGAATAGTATAAAATAATTCTATTTTTACCTAGTTGCAGCAGATGTAAAATCAGGGCATCTCTAAGTATAAAATTTCCAATGCATATGGCTTAAGAACACTTAAATACTGTAACCTAAGAAATAAATACCACCCAAAAAGAATGGATTTCATGATTTTGTAGAGTATGAGACTCCTAAATTTTACCCAAGCTTAGGATGCCAGCACTTTTTAATCTGCTGTTGCTGGGACTACGAAGTTTTCATTGAATCAAAATGGCAAAGATCTCTGTGCTTTTATAGTTGCAAATTATTTCAAGAATAATGGCTCTAGTAGGGAATGAAATAGGGCATTCAGGGTTGTTCATCAATATTCGGGGGGCAGATTTGACTCAGTCAGTAGCACACCAGGCCATGATCTGCAGTTCCTATGTTCAAGTCCTGCCTGGGCTATAATTGAGTTTTATCTCCACAGAACGCCTTGTTCTGACTTCAGTCAGTAGGAGATACTAACTTATTCTTGGGCTTGAAAAGGCCGCCGTCTGTCAGATGGGATGTTAAGCCGTGGCCCCCGTGTGCGGGAGAGCCATACTCTGTGCACGTTAAAGAACACGCTGGATGGCCTTGACGGGAGACTACCATCTGTCTCCCAACAGCTGTTCCAGTGGGTCCCCTCCTCCAACCTTCTCTGAGCCTTCGGGGTCCTTTGTGACCTGGCCATTTAGCCCATGGTGTGCAAAAAAGAACCACTCAGAGGTAAAATTATCCAACGTTAAAGAGCACGTTGGATGGCCTTGACGGGAGGCTACCATCTGTCTCCCAATAGCTGTTCCAGTGGGTCCCCTCCCCCAACCTTCTCTGAGCCTTTGGGGTCCATGTGACCTGGCCATTTAGCCCATGGTGTGCAAAAAAGTGCTGCTCAGAGGTAAAACAACCCAACCCTACCATTATGATTATGATCTCATTGTTTCATAATTTTTCATTGTACTCAAGCAACTGAAGTAATTGGTTTGTCAGTTACCATTGTAAGTCAGAACTTAAATTATTCAAAGCTTGTGTGATAATTGCATTATTTCTATTTTTGAAATACTGAAAACTTCCTCTTTTTTCTCTCTAATTTTTTTTTAACTAAGTCAATATAAACCAAAATATTTAAGCTGAAGCAGTAAACTGTATGTACTGTAAAATTCATTTCATTATTTTTATTTATTTACTTTTCTATTTAAATTATTTAATGAAACATTTAAAATTATAACCCAATGTAGGTTGTTAACCCTTCGAGTTTCCAGCCTGAAAAACTGGTTATGTTGAGAGGTGAAATTTTAACTTTAGAATTTTTTTTGCGAAATAATTCATGAAAGGCATTATGGTATGTTACATGCCAAATTAATCAGCATTTAATTCTAGATTTTCTGAAAATAACAAAAAAAGATGACAAGTTTTATTTTAAATAACATTTTACAGTCATGTAGTAAAAAAGCACATCTAGCAACACAAAACTTTATTAAAAAAGCACTAATAGGCAAAAATGATATAATGCACATGAATAAAAAGGCTAGTTCTGAATAACAAAAAAAAAAATAATAATTTTGTTGTTTAAAGCAAACATTTCTTCCATTTTGTATTTTTTTTCTCTGTACCATACTTTGAGAAAAGGCCAGGCTTGTTGCAGAGTCCAATAAAAAGTAAAAATAAAATAAATTCCACCTCAAGCAGCTGCTTGCCACAGAGGTCTGACAGGAACCTGTCAGTTTATATGCCATAGTAGAAGGTCTATGAGGATGGCAGGAACTGAGCAGAAAAACGACACATACATCCATGCCTTACCCGGGACTCAAAACCAGGTCCCTTAGATCAGTAGCCAAGCGCGCTAACCACTTGACCATGGGACAGCTCCAATAAACAAGTCAACTTAAGAATATTTTTAATAAATAACTAATCAACAGAATAGGTTGTGTTATATACCAAATTAATGAGAATTTAATTCTGAATTACAGCAATTTTTATTTTTTTTAAATTTTTTGTGCTAAAAACAGATATATACGTTTTGAACACTGGAAGGTTAATAGTACATGGTTATGCTGATGAAAGGCATAAGTCCCTTTTAATATCCATTTAGATTTAGAAGAAAAATTCTTTTGATGTGAGTGAGACATCATGAAGAAAATAGCAAAGTATGTTGGGAGTATATTAAATTAATTATAATACATTTCTTTGTTTCTTGAGTTGAAAGGTACAGAGTCACTCTTGACATTGATATCAACTCATGTTCATACTTTTCAACCACAAAAAATTTGAGAAATTTATTAAGTAATTAATTGAGTACAATTCCATTTGCCATCTTCTTCAGGATGCTGTTTGGAAGCAGTAAAGATGTTGCATTCAAGTGACACAGATATTTGAATTGTGTACTGCAGGTAAAATAGTTCATATGATTAAATAGAGAAAATGGCAGTTGCTAACTAATTGGTCAGAGCACTTGACACATTATCAGGAAGTCATGAGTTCATATCCCATCTGGCTGAAGACAATTTTTCTTTTATGGGTTCTCACTGATATCAAATTTAAAGTGCCAGAAGTAACTAGTTCCCAGAGCCAGATGCAATGTCTTATCTATTGGGAATTCATCTTCATGCAGCCATGGGCTACAGAGGTCCAATCAGACCGTGCAGTTTAGTTCTCCAAGCATATCTGTCCTTAGCTACATCTGCTGCATCTGGCCACTGCACCAATTCTAACAAAGTCCTGTTTAACATCGTCTGCCCACCTCATCCTAGGTCTCCCCTTCTTTCTGAGGCCTTTAGGCACACTCTTCATAACCTTATCTGCTAATTTATAATTATCCATATGGTCAACATGGTCAAATCAACAGTCTTCCTCTGCACAATATGCTGCTCAAAGGAGGTTGATGACTCCTTTGCCTAATCTCATTTACTTACAAAATTGAATTCCCAAGATACTGTGGAAGCATCTATATTAAAAGCATCAAGTTTTCTGTTATCTTACAGTTCCTAAAATAATATGGTATAACTTATTTTTTCCCAGAAAAATTGCTGATTTTTCAAGTTTTTTTGATCGGTCTTGAAAGTTTATGAACTAAATTTGATAATATAAACCTGTTGATTTAGATAGCCAATAAAGTTGCAAAAAGCAATGAAAGAAGGTCCACTGCTGTGACTTTTTTTCTGCACCTGTGCAAAATTTATTGTTTCATTCCATCTTTTAACGTTCCCAGATTAAAGTTTCATGGAGAGTGCTCTTTGAACTCTTGCCATTCAACTTTTTTTTAAATCTTTTGAAATTGTATCAAAAATAGCCTGTGTAATGGATTTGTAGTAAGTATTAATACCACAAATGAACCATGTAAATTGGTTCCTGAATGTATAATCCATGTCACTATATATATATAGTGACATGGATATATATAGTGACATGGATGAAACATTCAGGAGTATACTGTACAAGAAAAAAATATGGAACTGTATAATTATCCTGTTACAGATGAATCTGTATATATGAGTTTTGGGAAATGTTATGTATAATGTAACAGAATAATGTTGGAATTTCAAAATATTTATAATGATAAAATGTAGCAAAAACGATAATATTGTTATTATCATGGTTGTTTGTTCAATAAAATTTAGCTCTTTCTATTTATATTTTGTAAAGTATATTTAGAAGCTTAAATTAAACCCTTGCCACCTTGAAAAGATGTGCAATTTAAATGTACTGTCAACAATATTCTTGCTCAATGACACATTCCTAAGGAATTTGATTGGAAGCAGCTTATTTTGCTCATAATTAGCACTCAGGGAAAGGGAGATGTAAAATGGAGGCAACAGTAAACAAAGGGTTGTATGCCATTCATGCAGAAAGAAAAACATAATGTATACAATGGAGCAAAAATCCCAGATGATCCAGATTTTGATCCAGGTCCTGAGCAAAAATTCCTGAAACGCAGACAATGGAGCAAAAATTCCAGACGTATTGTAATGACCTGTGATCCTCTTAAATACTGGAAGAAATTCTATGAGTAATTTGCATGTAGAATATAGAGAGTTAGAGGAGAGAAGGGTCATTAACTCTGATGATGAGACTTTGTTTGGACCTTTACATTTCCTTTTCACCTACCAAATCCTTCTACTTCTCTTCATAGTCCACAGAAACATTTCCATTGGGTTTGTTGGATAATCAATGACTTGTAAACACCTTGTATATATGTGAAAGGAAAAGAAGTTCAGTCAATGAGTGATGACACATTTCTTGTACTTGTCTGCAGCTTATAGGTGTGATGATTGGCCCACAACTCCCATACTGTAGGGGACCTCTGCAAAACATTTTCTCAAAATTTATGGAGGTATTTGATATACAACTATTTAAAGGAATTACCCTGATTTTTTTTTTTCTGTAGCTTTCAATAAATAATAGCAGATTGTGAACAATCAGTGAATAAAGATGGATTGTGAATAATAAATAAGGATGGATCATGAAGAATCAGCCAATAAAACAGATCATGAACAATCAGCTTTATTTTCCCTACTTAGAAATTCCTCTCCTTGCTGCCTTTGGACTAGAACTTGTTTTCTCAAAGCATTAGTTCCCTAACGAATAATATTTTCATGATATGATTAACTTTTTGGATAAGTGTTTTATAGGTATTTAGTTTAGGTTTAAAACCAAGATAATCATTTGAATCAAAATGCACACACAATTGTATTTTATTCAGTGTAGCCGTCCCGTGGCCGAGTGGTTAGCACGCTTGGCTACTGATCTAAGGGACCTGGGTTCGAGCCCCGGAATTAGGCATGGATGTGTGTGTCGTTTTTCTGCTGAGGTCCTGCCATCCTCTCAGATCTCCTACTGTGGCATATAAACTGACAGGCTCCTGTCAGACCTCTGTGGCAAGCAGCTGCTTGAGGGGGTATTTATTTTTTATTTTTAGTAATTTTGGTTTTATGTAAAATAGCTGGAGGTTCTGAAATTTTTAATTAAATATTAAAATGAAGATCAATCATAATTAACCACCATTATCTATTTTTTGCTTAGAGCAGCAAGAACTTTAAAGGTTCTTATGGTTATAATCCAGTTTGTTACTATAGAATTATTTAGTACAGTAATCCCTCAGTATACGAGTTTTCACTTATATAAGATGCACAAATTAGTACCTATATTTCAATTAACAAGTCAATTTTCTCACTGATGGACATCGAAAGGCCACTGTTGATCCGATGGGATGCTAAGCCATAGCCCTATGCATGTTAAGGAACATACTGGATGGCCTTAATGGGAGGCTATCATATGTCACTCAACAGATAGCCAGTGGGTCCCTTCTCCCCAACTTTCTCTGAACCCTCAGAGTCCTTGTGACCTAGCATTTAACCCACTGTGTGCAAAAAATTGCTACTCAGAGGTAAAATAACCCATTCCAATTTTCACTTGTATGACTCCTTCTCTTACAAACTTAATAAACTAAAAATTAGAAAAAAAAGTTGCTTGGTAAAAAGTGACCACCGGTGCTTGAATTAACTTTTTAATATGTGACATGCATATATGTTATACACTGAAATGCCATTGAATTAGGAATAGGAGATATTATCCAAATTCAGTACCGCAAGTCTTGCATTTGCACACATGCTTGGCTGAAATTCTGGTCATATATAACTGTCAGCTTTGGCTTCCCCAAGCATTCGTCATGGGAAGTGTAATGGGAATGGCGTGGGATATAGATGCATTTGACAGAGGGCAGATCATAGGTGCCTGATGGATGGGACACCCGATCTCTGAAATTGTCAATGAACTTGGATTTTCTCGTACAACAGTTTCAAGAGTGTTCCGGGAATATGAAAATTCCAGCAAAAAAACAAGCATCCGGACAAACTGCAAAGGACATCCAGCCTTGAATGATAGTGGGCTTCGCTGTCTGACCCGCATTATATGGGCTGATAGGGGCCAGATGTTATCTGAAATCACCTCCCATCTGAATGTGGGTTCCAGCTAGGAAGTCAGTGCAATGATTGCACACGAACCGCGCAATGATCACTTCATCGTCTCAGCTTTGGGAGCCGCTGACCTATGAGAGCCCCACTTCTAGCGGCATGACACTGGGCTCATAGCCTTGCCTGGGCTGAAGGATATTGAAATTGGACCATCAAAAATTGGCAATGGATAGCCTGGAGTGATGAATCTCGATTTAAACTTCATCATGCTGATGGGAGACTCAGGGTATTTGCTAACCTCATGAAGCCATGGATCCTACATGTCAGGTTGGAACAGTACAATCTGGTGGGTGGCTCAGTGATGGCCTGGGGTATCTTCAGTTGGATGTCTGTGGGGCCTTTCGTATGTGTACCAATGACTCTCAAATGCATCCTGCTACATAGAACTCATGATTGACCATTTCCACTCATTTATGGCCATCGTGCATCCCAATGGAGATGGCGTCTACCAGCAAGACAACTGTTCATTTCACAGGTCCAGGTTGGCTACTGCATGGTTGCAGGAGCTTTCTGCTTACTTTGAAATAATGAGTGACCGTTATCAGGGTCAGGGGGGGGGGGGTTCAACATGTTACAGGGTTGCTATCCCTATTTCAATGGCACTTCAGTGTAAATTCATATTTATAAATAAGGATGGTATCTGTGTTTATGGATTTTTCTATATAAGTTTAATGATGTTATGCGTAGACTAATGACAAAAAATGTGGGTTGAGTTGTTTTACCTCTGAGTGGCACTTCTTTTGCCCACAATGGTCTAATTGACCAGGTTACAAGGACTCCCAAGAGCCCAGAGAAGATTCGGGACTCACTGGGCATATGGGTTAGGTGACATATGGTCGCCTTCCATCAAGGCCATCATGCACAGCATATGACTCTCTTGCCTAGAGAAGCATTGGCTTTACATCTCATCCAACAGATGTGGCCTTTCCAAGATCATCAATGTCCCTTTTCTGAGCAACGTTAGGGTGCAGTTCAACAGAGGTAAATCACTATACTGGCCCAGGTGGGACTCGAACCTGGGAAGTGCAGATTACAATCCTGTGTCACCCAACCTGCTGAGAATGCAATTTAAATGCATTAATTGACCATTAGTGTTATATTTTCATACCTAGGTACCATATTCAATTGGGTGTTGCATTAAGGTGAATTTGCATGTTTCGGGAGAAGTTTTATATTTCTGGAACGAATTAAAATTTATAACATGGGAAGCAATGGGAAATTAATTTTCATTTTACAAGTTTTTGCCTTATGAGCAGTTTGGAGGAACAGATTTAAGTTCATAAACCAGGTGATTATTGTAGTCTAATATTTTGATGACAGTAATAATCAATAAATAAATAATAAATAATCAAAGCTAGGCCTAAATGTAATAAAAAGCAATAATTTTGTGGAAAAAATGATTTGCCGATGAGTGGAATTTGAACTTACTCCTCCCAGGTACTCTAATCACTAAACTAGCACCAGCTCTGTCATTTATTCACGTAGTTGTGGCTGTGAAATCTCACTGATCTTGTCATTCATGGCGCCATCTGTGATCAGGAAAGGCAACTAATCCAATATCGCACAATATTTAGATGCTAAAAGAAGAAGTAACTCAAACTAAAGTGTTAATGCAAGAATTAATAATAAATTCAGATAATCTGTGAAATTATTATTAATCAATAAAGAAAAGTTAATGGTTAATAGTTAACTCTGCTTCTGAGTTATTTTAGTTGCCTATATATTTAAATAAGCTCTATTAAAAGTAGTATGCTTTTCTTTTGTCAAGCATTGAGCAAACAAATCACAATTATATGTTCTTTAGACATATAATTGTAATAATAGACATACAATTGGTATATCATACGACCTATTTCTATTGATGTGTTATTTCAGGACAGGATTTTAAAGAATTTTTTTTTCTATTGAAAGCCCTCCAAAATTAGCCTGGTCATCAGAATGAGTGAATTTTGTTCTCTAAACCTGGCATGTTAAGGGTTAATACTGATTTTATCTTTAAACTGTAAATAACATCTAGAAATTTATTGATGCTGATCCTTATTATTTTTGTTAATAAAGTTATAATTAATAAGTTATCATCCTCAAGCAGCCATGGGATATAGTGGTCCAACCAGACCATGCAATTTAGTTCTCCAAGCATATCTGTCCTGAGCTACATCTACTGCATCTGGCCACTGCACACCAATTCTAACAAGGTCCTGTTTGACATTGTCTGCCCACCGCATCCTAGGTCTCCCCTTCTTTCTGAGGCCTTTAGGAACACTCTTCATAACCCTATTCGCCAATCTATAATTATTCATACGGGCAACATGGCCAAACCAACGGAGTCTCTCTCTGCACAATATGCTGCTTAAAGGAGGTTGCAAACTCCTTTGCCTAACCTCATCATTAGTTACAAAGTTAAACCACCTAGTACCCAAGATACTGCGTAAGCATCTAGAATCAAAAGCATCTAGTTTCCTGTTATCTTGTTTACAAAGTGTCCAAGTTTCACTACCATAACTAACCCTAGAAAGAACCAAACTATTATACAGTCTAATTTTAGTCTTTAGGTGTATACGCCTATTTCTCCACACTCTCCATAGATTCTTAAAAGTCCCGGCAGAAATCTCTCTTCATATAGGAAAATGGTATTCTTGTTTTGTAAAAATTTGTGACATTTGTCAAAATCGTGGCATATATCATAAATAATCAATAATCTGATATTTATTTAAATATGAAATTTGCAAAACAAGCTTTCTGCCTCATTTTAAAATTTATTTAATTGATTTATTGGTAATTATTCCAAAAAGTATGTATACTTGCAAGTTAAAAAATATGTATAATGCAGGTTAATAACAGTTGCATGCACAAAAATCTGCATGCACCCACGGGCTTCAAAGGTGCAATCAGACTGTTTAATTTGTTCTCCTACCTGTCTCTCAAGTCCTGTTTGACATTTTCTGTCGATCGCATCCTAGGTGTCCTTTTTTTTTTTTCCTGAGGTCTTTAGGCACACTCTTCATAATCTTAATCAGTAGTCAATAGTTATGCATACAGGCAACATAGCTAAACCAATGCAGTCTCTCTCTGCACAATACGCTGCTCAAATGAGGTTGCAGACTCCTTTGCCTAATTTCATCATTACTTATAAATAAAGCCAAATCACCTACTGTTCAAGATACTATGTGATTATCTAGAAACAAAGGCATCGAGTTTCCTGTTATCTTGCTAACTTAAGGGTTCAAATTTCATTATCATAACAAACCCTAGAAAGTACTAAACTATTATACAGTCTAATTTTAATCATTTAGTGTATATGGCTATTTTTCCACCTCATTGATTTTTAAAAGCCCCAGCAGTAATCTCTATTATTCTGTTTATCTTATGCGGTACAGGTGCCTACGTAATGGGAATGCCTGCCGATTTCAAGACATGAAGCGACAGCAGCACTAGTTACATTTTCGTCCACTGTGGCACTGCTGCATCTGCTGTTTTGCTTGCTAGTTGCTTCACCGCTTGCTTTAAAATTGGATTCTGATACGGATTTGTTCATATGTGATTTATTTACTGTTCTGTCTATCTGTCATCTTGAACTAGAAGTGGGGCGGGGGTGGCTCAGTCGGTAGCGCGCCAGGCTCGTAATCTGTAGTTCCCAGGTTCGAGTCCCAGCTGGGTCAGCGTTGAGATTTATCTCCACAAAATTTCCCCGCCCTGCCCACGGTCAGTAGGGGACACCGATGGGCTTGGAAAGGCCGCTGCCCTTCGGATGGGACGTTAAGCCGTGGCCCCGTGTACGGGAGAGCCATACCCTGTGCACGTTAAAGAACACGCTGGATGGCCTTGACGGGAGGCTACCATCTGTCTCCTAACAGCTGATCCAGTGGGTCCCCTCCCCCAACCTTCTCTGAGCCTTCGTAGTCCTTGTGACCTGGCTATTTAGCCCATGGTGTGCAAAAAAGTGCCGCTCAGAGGTAAAACAATCCAACATTAAAGAACACGCTGGATGGCCTTGACGGGAGGCTACCATCTGTCTCCCAACAGCTGATCCAGTGGGTCCCCTCCCCCAACCTTCTCTGAGCCTTCGGGGTCCATGTGGCCTGGCCATTTAGCCCATGATGTGCAAAAAAGTGCCGCTCAGAGGTAAAACAATCCAGTTGTAAAGAAACGCTGGATGGCCTTGACGGGAGGCTACCATCTGTCTCCCAACAGCTGATCCAGTGGGTCCCCTCCCCCAACCTTCTCTGAGCCTTCGGGATCCATGTGACCTGGCCATTTAGCCCATGATGTGCAAAAAAGTGCCGCTCAGAGGTAAAACAATCCAGTTGTAAAGAAACGCTGGATGGCCTTGACGGGAGGCTACCATCTGTCTCCCAACAGCTGATCCAGTGGGTCCCCTCCCCCAACCTTCTCTGAGCCTTCTTAGTCCTTGTGACCTGGCCATTTAGCCCATGGTGTGCAAAAAAGTGCCGCTCAGAGGTAAAACAATCCAATCTTGAACTAGAAGTCTATACGATGAGTATTGTGTGATATTTTGCAGAAACGAAACTTGTGAAACAAAACTGTTTCTATCCAATCTCTTCCAAACTAGATCTGCAAGACGGGTGGCTGCAGCAATATGTCGGTAACGTTGACATGAGTGATTAGAAAAAATTTCTGAGATCACTTTTGAATAAATAATATTTTGAAATCGCACGAATCTTTACAATATACGTAACTGAGTTACACTGCCCTAACAAAATGTTAAGAGAATTTCCGTGTTATGTGAATCTAACTTCGAAGCTATGTAACTTCTAAAATATTTATTTAATGAAAAAATGTCACTGAAAATAAATTGAAGATCATAATCTTATCTATTTAAATCTCGATTTTCAACAGCATTCGTCCAGTATTTAAGGAATTATGGAAGCTAGAATATTTCACAACAGTAATGGGTCATAAGAATTTATTTCAGCTATTAATTAAAACTTAAGCATTTTTTAAATTTATTTAATAAAATAAAAATTTTAAAAGTTGCATAATGATTATTTCGATGTTAAATAATTATGAATGATTTTTATAAAACAAGATAATTTATTATTAAATATTCCGATTTCCGTAATTATTTAAATACTGAACGAATATTGATGATAATCAGATTTATTTAAATCTCGTTTTATCTTCAGTCAGTTTTTCATGAAATGCATCAAATGACATGGTAGAGACACTAAAGGTTCGAAAAGAATCCAGCTTGACGGGTCTACAATCTTTATCTTCATCACATTTGTGGATCGCGAACAATTTTCTGTCTTAAAAGACGATCGCAGAGTCTAAAAGTTTGGCCCTCCTATTATAGAGCTTCGTAATTAGATTCCCATTGAAATAACATGGAGATAATGCTATAGCTTTCTTGAAGCATAATATTATTACCAATTTAAAAATTTTCACTATTTCAAATAATGTGCTACTTAAAAAAAATAGTGCTAGATATAGTAGTAAAAATGTCATTCATTTTCTTCGAACCCGGACACTCTTGTTTCCCCCCCCCTGGTGGTGGTGGTGGTGGTGGTGGTGGGGGGGGGGGGCTCAGTTGGTAGCACGCCAGGCTCGTAATCTGCAGTTCCCAGGTTCAAGTCCCAGCTGGGTCAGCGTTGAGACTTATCTCCGCAAAACTCCCCGCCCTGCCCACGTTCAGTAGGGGACACCGATGGGCTTGGAAAGGGCACCGTCCGTCGGTTGGGACGTTAAGCCGTGGCCCCGTATGCGGGAGAGCCATACCCTGTGCACGTTAAAGAACACGCTGGATGGCCTTGACGGGAGGCTACCATCTGTCTCCCAACAGTTGTTTCAGTGGGTCCCCTCCCCCAAGCTTCTCTGAGCCTTCGGAGTCCATGTGACCTGGCCATTTAGCCCATGGTGTGCAAAAAAGTGCCACTCAGAGGTAAAACAATCCAACGTTAAAGAACACGCTGGATGGCCTTGACGGGAGGCTACCATCTGTCTCCCAACAGCTCTTCCAGTGGGTCCCCTCCCCCAACCTTCTCTGAACCTTCAGGGTCCTTGTGACCTGACCATTTAGCCCATGGTGTGCAAAAATGTGCCGCTCAGAGGAGAAACAATCCAACGTTAAAGAACACGCTGGATGGTCTTGACGGGAGGCTACCATCTGTCTTCCAACAGCTGTTCCAGTGGGTCCCCTCCCCAAACTTTTTCTGAGCCTTCGGGGTCCTTGTGACCTGGCCATTTAGCCCATGGTGTGCAAAAAAGTGCCGCTCAGAGGTAAAACAACCCCCCCCCCCAATCTCAAAGCAGTCTTGTATATAAATAGTGGAATGTTGAAGTTTATAACAGTTTGTCAGCGCTTTGAACTGCACAAATATATGCATGAACCAGGACGCATTCAGCAATTGGGACATTTGGAGCCAAGTTCCAAATGGGTGCCCTGGAATAAGGTTCTAAATAGGAGCCTACTATTACTTTTAATCTTTAATTTTTAGCAAATTTTCCATTTCTTGCTTAACTGAAAAATCGGTTATTAATATCAAAATAATCTTGCTCAAATCTATTGCTTATGAATTTCCCTTAACAATAAGCTCTATTGCAATAGTAATGAAAATTATTAAATTAGATAAAGAATTGCTTTGGAAAAACATTAAATTTTGTTCTTTAAAGAATTACCGTAAATAATATTATTGGGTAAACACTTCAAAATTTAGGATTTTAATGGGTAATAATTTTCAAATGTAACACGATTATTTTTAAAGATATACAGTATTTGATTATGAGAGTATACCGCGGAAAGGGCTGCCCCCATGTGGCAAGTTCTGAAGCTTCCAATGCGCGCTTGCTAACACGGAGATTCGCGTAAATCGGTATTCACCGGCCGTACATTGCTGGTCTGTTAAACAGTGTCGTTCATGAAGCCTCCTTGAAACTAACATCTCTGTTGCTGCAGACAGCTCAACAGTTGCATGTCATCTTGCTTGTTAAAGACAGCCAGTCACCCTTGGATAACTGTCATGATCTGTAACCTCTCGAAATTATCTCTACATTTTGTAATATACGTTCAGGATACCTCAATTTAACTAGAAGGATAAAGTGTCGCCCCTGGCGAATATGGGATGCTTGTTTTCAGAGGAAATATAGTGATGAGATGAACTCTTTCATTCGAGCTGTTGATGAGACTGGTAGTAGAGTAGGTTTGGTTATAAACAGAGAGAAAACTAAAGTGATGAAAATTGGTCAGGCAGGCTGGGATTCAGTTAATCTGAATGGTTGCAGTCTTGAGCAGGTGTCACAGTTTAATTATCTTGGGAGCTATGTAACAGATAATGGTGATGTGCGGCATGAGATTAACAGACGAATAGGGATTGCTGCCGGGACTTTTAAGAATCTATGGAGAGTGTGGAGAAATAGGCGTATACACCTAAAGACTAAAATTAGACTGTATAATAGTTTGGTTCTTTCTAGGGTTAGTTATGGTAGTGAAACTTGGACACTTTGTAAACAAGATAACAGGAAACTAGATGCTTTGGATTCCAGATGCTTACGCAGTATCTTGGGCATTAGGTGGTTCAACTTTGTAACTAATGATGAGATTAGGAAAAGGAGTTTGCAACCTCCTTTAAGCAGCATATTGTGCAGAGAGAGACTCCGTTGGTTTGGCCATGTTGCCCGTATGGATAATTATAGATTGGCGAATAGGGTTATGAACAGTGTGCCTAAAGGCCTCAGAAAGAAGGGGAGACCTAGGATGCGGTGGGCAGACAATGTCAAACAGGACCTTGTTGGAATTGGTGTACTTGGAGAACTAAATTGCATGGTCTGGTTGGACCACTATAGTCCATGGCTGCTTGAGGATGATGATGATGATATTCAAATCTTATTTAATATTAAAAAATAAGTGTTAATTATTAACCACTTGTAATTTAATTAAAGCACATGTGACACTCAATTATTCTGTTGTTCATTAATATATTTTATCACTAGGATTTCAAATTTCTGGCATAAATTTATTGTTAGCAATATTACTTCGAATTTTACATTTTCGACATGTACCCTGTAACAATGATAAGGCCGTTTGGTGGATTTGAAAGTATGAATCAACATATATACAACCTTTCAAGCCAAAAATGTTTCATTTAAAATCTTAAAACAAAAAAGTTTCATTTTGCCATCGATCCTAGTGTTGAAGGGACCGATGGTTGCTGCCGATGGATTAATTGCTCTGGCCGAGTGGTTAGCGAGCTTGGCTGCTGATGAAAGGGACCTGGGTTCGAACCCCGGGTAAGGCATGGATGTGTGTTTTTTTTTCGTGACATTTTATGTCATTAATGTCATTCCCTTACATACTTTCCAAGATACACTATCGTTTTATTTGAGGCGGGGGTTGCTCAGTCAGTAGCGCGCCAGGCTCGTAATCTGTAGTTCCCAGGTTCGAGTCCCAGCTGGGTCAGCGTTGACATTTATCTCCGCAAAATTCCCCACCCTGCCCACGGTCAGTAGGGGACACCGATGGGCTTGGAAAGGCCGCCGTCCGTCGGATGGGACGTTAAGCCGTGGCCCCGTGTGTGGGAGAGCCATACCCTGTGCATGTTAAAGAACACGCTTGGATGGCCTTGACGGGAGGCTACCATCTGTCTCCCAACAGCTGTTCCAGTGAGTCCCCTCCCCCAACCTTCTCTGAGCCTTTGGGGTCCATGTGACCTGGCCATTTAGCCCATGGTGTGCAAAAAAGTGCCGCTCAGAGGTAAAACAACCCAACCCTATCTTTTTATTTTGAACACTATTGTATTTGTGAGAAAAAAGTTGTTATGAAATTCCAATTTCTTTGTGGGTTAAAAATAGTTTGGAAGTGGGATCACCATGCAGCATGTTGGTGGCAGAGGACTTAAAGGAACCACAAAATAATATTTTTTGGACAAATAAAACTCGGTAGACTGAAGAAACCCCAAAAGATCAGATTGGCTAGTGCCTTTGAGCGTGAGCGAGCCGTCCTGTGGCCGAGTGGTTAGCACGCTTGGCTACTGATCTAAGGGACCTGGGTTCGAGCCCCGGATTAGGCATGGATGTGTGTGTCGTTTTTCTGCTGAGGTCCTGCCATCCTCTCAGATCTCCTACTATGGCATATAAACTGACAGGCTCCTGTCAGAACTCTGTGGCAAGCAGGTGCTTGAGGGGGGTATTTATTTTATTTATTTGAGCGTGGATGTGGGCAGGACTCTTTTAAGGATGAAATTACTGCTGTAGTTTCTATTTATTTGTTGGTTACTATAAAAATTATTGGAATCTTTCTTGGCATTTGCTGACCCTAAACTGGAGCAATGTATTTAAGACATACCAGCTTTGCTAGTGTTCTGAAATACTCAATTGATTCTCGTATTCGTCTAATGTAGAAGTTCCCAAACTTATTTGTCCTAACGCCCCCTTTACAGAAAAAAAAAAAATTACTCAGCGCCCCCTGGAAATCTACTTTCTTTAAGCGAAAAAACAGAAAGATGCAGTGAAAAATTTGCGTTCTTTTATGTAGCTATATTTCTACCTACATCCTACAACATGGTAAAGAAAGATGTAAATAAGACACCTTGAAGCTTGGAATTATAAAATTATTTATTAAAATCAACCATAGTAACATTTGCATTACACACAGAAAATTAAGATAACGAAGGATAATTTTAGGTGTTTATTTGCAAAATAAAGTAATCACTACGACTTTAATTCTATGTTATACAACAGATGAAATATGTACGAACGGTTTTTTCAAAATTTTGTTATCTTCCGTTCTTTCTTTATGGCTCCATCCCGCCCCCCAATTGCACCTGACGCTACTACCGACCCCCTGGTTCGTTCCAGAGCCCCCACCCCCACCCCAAGGGGGCGGTATCGCCCACTTCGGAAACATTGGTCTAACGCAGTGTCTCGCAAACTGTGCCGCGCGAGATTTTCAAATTGACACTAGATATTCCAAAGCTTTCATTTTGACTTGTGTTATCGACGTGCTTTAATAAAAATCTTTCAGATTTTATCAACTGGGATCTTGTATTTATCAAGCTTTTTCCAAATTTTGGTATTAATTTTTGATTTTTTTCAAGCCATAGAACGGACAAATATTTAAAACAAACACCGAGTTACGATTAATTATATTTATTATTATATTTATTTTAAATAAAATGCATTCAACGAAACTTCAATTTTCCTCTTTTTAGGTAACCATCAAAAATTCTTTTTTAGGTGTGCCGCGGAAAAAAAAAAATTAGATTCAGTGTGCCGCGGGAAAAAAATTAGATTGTGTGCCGCGAGAAAAAAATTAGATTCAGTGTGCCGCGGAAAAAAAAATTAGATTCAGTGTGCCGCGGAAAAAAAATTAGATTCAGTGTGCCGCGAAAAAAAAATTAGATTCAGTGTGCCGCGGGAAAAAAAATTAGATTCAGTGTGCCGCGAAAAAAAAATTAGATTCAGTGTGCCGCGGAAAAAAAAATTAGATTCAGTGTGCCGCGGGAAAAAAAATTAGATTCAGTGTGCCGCGGGAAAAAAATTAGATTCAGTGTGCCGCGGGAAAAAAATTAGATTCAGTGTGCCGCGGGAAAAAAATTAGATTCAGTGTGCCGCGGAAAAAAAAATTAGATTCAGTGTGCCGCGGAAAAAAATTAGATTCAGTGTGCCGCGGAAAAAAAATTAGATTGTGTGCCGCGAGAAAAAAATTAGATTCAGTGTGCCGCGGGAAAAAAATTAGATTCAGTGTGCCGCGGAAAAAAAAATTAGATTCAGTGTGCCGCGGAAAAAAAATTAGATTCAGTGTGCCGCGAAAAAAAAATTAGATTCAGTGTGCCGCGGGAAAAAAAATTAGATTCAGTGTGCCGCGAAAAAAAAATTAGATTCAGTGTGCCGCGGAAAAAAAAATTAGATTCAGTGTGCCGCGGGAAAAAAAATTAGATTCAGTGTGCCGCGGGAAAAAAATTAGATTCAGTGTGCCGCGGGAAAAAAATTAGATTCAGTGTGCCGCGGGAAAAAAATTAGATTCAGTGTGCCGCGGAAAAAAAAATTAGATTCAGTGTGCCGCGGAAAAAAAATTAGATTCAGTGTGCCGCGGGAAAAAAATTTAGATTCAGTGTGCCGCGGAAAAAAAATTAGATTCAGTGTGCCGCGGAAAAAAAATCAGATTCAGTGTGCCGCGGAAAAAAAATTAGATTCAGTGTGCCGCGGGAAAAAAATTAGATGCAGTGTGCCGCGGAAAAAAAATTAGATTGTGTGCCGCGGAAAAAAAATTGGATTCAGTGTGCCGCGGAAAAAAAAATTAGATTCAGTGTGCCGCGGAAAAAAAATTAGATTCAGTGTGCCGCGGGAAAAAAATTAGATTCAGTGTGCCGCGGAAAAAAAATTAGATTCAGTGTGCCGCGGAAAAAAAATTAGATTCAGTGTGCCGCGGAAAAAAAAATTAGATTCAGTGTGCCGCGGAAAAAAAATTAGATTCAGTGTGCCGCGGAAAAAAAAATTAGATTCAGTGTGCCGCGGAAAAAAAATTAGATTCAGTGTGCCGCGGAAAAAAAAAATTAGATTCAGTGTGCCGCGGAAAAAAAAATTAGATTCAGTGTGCCGCGGAAAAAAAATTAGATTCAGTGTGCCGCGGAAAAAAAATTAGATTCAGTGTGCCGCGGAAAAAAAATTAGATTCAGTGTGCCGCGGAAAAAAAAATTAGATTCAGTGTGCCGCGGAAAAAAAATTAGATTCAGTGTGCCGCGGAAAAAAAAATTAGATTCAGTGTGCCGCGGAAAAAAAATTAGATTCAGTGTGCCGCGGGAAAAAAATTAGATTCAGTGTGCCGCGGAAAAAAAAATTAGATTCAGTGTGCCGCGGAAAAAAAATTAGATTCAGTGTGCCGCGGAAAAAAAATTAGATTCAGTGTGCCGCGGAAAAAAAAATTAGATTCAGTGTGCCGCGGAAAAAAAATTAGATTCGGTGTGCCGCGGAAAAAAAAATTAGATTCAGTGTGCCGCGGAAAAAAAATTAGATTCAGTGTGCCGCGGAAAAAAAAAATTAGATTCAGTGTGCCGCGGAAAAAAAATTAGATTCAGTGTGCCGCGGAAAAAAAAAATTAGATTCAGTGTGCCGCGGAAAAAAAATTAGATTCAGTGTGCCGCGGAAAAAAAATTAGATTCAGTGTGCCGCGGAAAAAAAAAATTAGATTCAGTGTGCCGCGGAAAAAAAATTAGATTCAGTGTGCCGCGGGAAAAAATTAGATTCAGTGTGCCGCGGAAAAAAAATTAGATTCAGTGTGCCGCGGAAAAAAATTAGATTCAGTGTGCCGCGGAAAAAAAAATTAGATTCAGTGTGCCGCGGAAAAAAAATTAGATTCAGTGTGCCGCGGAAAAAAATTAGATTCAGTGTGCCGCGGAAAAAAAAATTAGATTCAGTGTGCCGCAGAGTAAAAATGTTTGCGAGACACTGGTCTAACGGATAGTGACAAATCTCGATAGAAATGGATTTTTGTTTCATGGTTGTGGTTTCAGGGCGTCTGATAGTTTTATTTTTTTCAGACTCCCATTCCGTTGACCGAGTGGTTAGCGCACGTGGCTAGTTCTCTATGACGTATTACACGGACAGGCTCCTGTCAGACTTCTATGGCAACCACCTACTTGTTTGTTTTTTATCTGTTCCTGATGATACAGATAACTCCCTTCAAGATGACTTTGACGTCCTCATACAAGAATTCAAGTAAAATGTAATCTGGACATTTTGCGTTTGTAGGGAACCACACGTACTGGTTAGATAACCTGATGGTTGAGTTCAGGTATAAAACAGCACATGTCACAACTGAGTGCCACTATGACCTAAGTGAAATCGACTAATTTTTGAGAGGTCAACTGCGATCAACTGTAAACAATTGTTAACGAATTGCATTAAAAATTGGGCGACAGGTTGGCAGACGATAGTTTGAAATCACTGATGCCATTCAGTCTCTCTCTCAGCTGGGTCAGCGTTGAGATTTATCTCCGCAAAATTCCCCGCCCTGCCCACGGTCAGTAGGGGACACCGATGGGCTTGGAAAGGCCGCCGTCCGTCGGATGGGACGTCAAGCCGTGGCCCCGTGTGCGGGAGAGAGCCATACCCTGTGTACGTTAAAGAACACGCTGGATGGCCTTGACGGGAGGCTACCATCTGTCTCCCAACAGGTGTTCCAGTGGGTCCCCTTTCCCAACCTTCTCTGAATCTATGGGGTCCATGTGACCTGGCCATTTATCCCATGGTGTGCAAAAAAGTGCCGCTCAGAGGTAAAACAATCCAACGTTAAAGAACACGCTGGAAGGCCTTGACGGGAGGCTACCATCTGTCTCCCAACAGCTGTTCCAGTGGGTCCCCTCTCCCAACCTTCTCTGAGCTTCGGGATCCATGTGACCTGGCCATTTAGCCCATGGTGTGCAAAATAGTGCCGCTCAGAGGTAAAACAACCCAACGTTAAAGAACACGCTGGAAGGCCTTGACGGGAGGCTACCATCTGTCTCCCAACAGCTGTTCCAGTGGGTCCCCTCTCCCAACGTTCTCTGAGCCTTCGGGGTCCATGTGACCTGGCCATTTAGCCCATGGTGTGCAAAAAAGTGCCACTCAGAGGTAAAACAACCCAACGTTAAAGAACACGCTGGATGGCCTTGACGGGAGGCTACCATCTGTCTCCTAACAGCTGTTCCAGTGGGTCCCCTCCCCTAACCATCTCTGAGCCTTCGGGGTCCTTGTGACCTGGCCAGTTTATCCTATGGTGTGCAAAAAAAGTGCCGCTAAGAGGTAAAACAACCTAACCCCAAAAAACAGGTGAATATTATTTTAAGGTTTCTCTTTTAGGTGTTTCGTATTTGAAAGACAACAGTTAAGTGTTGCAAATATTTAGGAGTACTTTTTTTGCCATAAATGCAGTGGCGAAAGAAATAAAAAGTATCAGCCTTGTGTGTTTGTGTGGGAACTGTGGCGCGCGCGCTTTCCTGCCCACTGGCGCACTTCCTGATGACTCCGCTTCCACGTGCTTTTCATATCCCGGAAGGGCGTAGGGAAAGCACATCAGCAGGTTTCCCTCCCCACGCTGGGGCAGGTGTAGAAACTGCCACCCATAACTGCGCATTATCTTAAATGCCAATTTAGACGTGTTTATCGTAAATACCATATTGAAAACGGTTGTTTTTGAAAATAAACTTCTGTATGTAGAGGGGCGGGGGTGGCTCAGTCGGTAGCGCGCCAGGCTCGTAATCTAGATCCCAGGTTCGAGTTGCAGCTGGGTCAGCGTTGAAACTTATCTCCGCAAAATTCCCCGCTCTCCTTACGGTCAGTTGGGGACACCGATGGGCACGGAAAGGTCACCGTCCGTCGGATGGGACGTTAAACCGTGGACCCCGTGTGCGGGAGAGTCATACCCTGTGCACGTTAAAGAACACGCTGGATGGCCTTGACTGGAGGCTACCATCTGTCTCCCAACAGCTGTTCCAGTGGGTCCCCTCCCCCAACCTTCTCTGAGCTTTCGGGATCCTTGTGACCTGGCCATTCAGCCCATGGTATGCAAAAAAGTGCCGCTCAGAGGTAAAACAATCGAACGTTAAAGAACACGCTGGATGACCTTGACGGCTGGCTACCATCTGTCTCCCAACAGCTGTTCCAGTGGGTCCCCTCCCCCAACCTTCTCTGACCCTTCGACGTCCTTGTGACCTGGCCATTTAGCCCATGGTGTGCAAAAAAGTGCCGCTCAGAGGTAAAACAATCGAACGTTAAAGAACACGCTGGATGGCCTTGACGGGAGGCTACCATCTGTCTCCCAACAGCTGTTCCAGTGGGTCCCCTCCCCCAACCTTCTCTGAGCCTTCGGGGTCCATATAACCTGGCTATTTAGCCCATGGTGTGCAAAAAAGTGCCGCTCAGAGGTAAAACAATCGAACGTTAAAGAGCACACTGGATGGCCTTGACGGTAGGCTACCATCTGTCTCCCAACAGCTGTTCCAGTGGGTCCCCTCTCCCAACCTTTGAGCCTTCGGGGTCCATGTGACCTGGCCATTTAGCCCATGGTGTGCAAAAAAGTGCCGCTCAGATGTAAAACAACCCAACGTTAAAGAACACGCTGGATGGCCTTGACGGGAGGCTACCATCTGTCTCCCAACAGCTGTTCCAGTGGGTCCCCTACCTCAACCTTCTCTGAGCCTTCGGGGTTCTTGTGACCTGGCCCTTTAGCCCATGGTGTGCAAAAAAGTGCCCCTCAGAGGTAAAACAACCCAAAAAATCTATGTAGAGACGCTTCAGCTTAAAACATCACATATAAGCCATTTTAAACACAATTTTACAGCCATTTTACAGCTTTTCTCAGCAGCAATATTTGAACGTTGTTTTTTAAATGCTTATAATTCGACACCATCAGAAACACGCATGATCCGAAGATGGTTGGAAACTGCTGAATGTAAGATACTAGACCCCAGGGGTGTCCGCCCTGGACAGCTGGTAATGCGGCCCACAAAATCGTAAAGTTTACGACATAAGCTTTCAACGTGATTATGTGATTTTCAGCGAGGTTTTCTTATGCAACTAGTTTTATGTTGCCCTATTTTTAATTTTATTATTCATATACATTAACTATATTATATATATTTTATGTGCGGCCTAAAACAATTCATCTTTACTCAATGTGGCCCAAGGAAGTCAAAAGGTTGGACATGTCTGTACTAGACGATGGAAAAAGAATATTGTCTCGTATTTTAATAATGCATGAGAGCACGAGATTTAGGTGTTTTAATTTTTATGATGTAAATGACAACCTTTAAATAGCATTTGTGAAGATAATTCGTTTGCCATTTTGCTGGATGCAGGGAGACATTAAGATATGGGTCTGCTTGAGGAGGATGATGATGAGTATCGAATGGGTATTTATTGAGAGGTTTGACGAAGATTCTTTTGCTTGGGTTGTTTTACCTCTGAGCGGAACTTTTGCACACAATGAGCTTAATGATCAAGTCACAAAGACTCCGATGGCTCAGAGAAGGTTGGGGGAGGGGACCCACTGGAACAGCTGTTGGGAGACAGATGGTAGCCTCCCGTCAAGCTATCCAGCGTGTTCTTTAACGTTCGATTGTTTTACCTCTGAGGGGCACTTTTTTTTTTGCACACCATGGGCTAAATGGCCAGGTCACAAGCACCCCGAAGGCTCAGAGAAGGTTGAGGGAGGGGATCCACTGGAACAGCTGTTGGGAGACAGATGGTAGCCTCCCGTCAAGGCTATCCAGCGTGTTTTTTAACGTTCGATTGTTTTACCTCTGAGCGGAACTTTAGCACACAATGAGCTTAATGATCAAGTCACAAAGACTCCGATGGCTCAGAGAAGGTTGGGGGAGGGGACCCACTAGAATACCTGCTGGGAGACAGATGGTAACCTCCCGTCAAGCCATCCAGCGTGTTCTTTAACGTTCGATTGTTTTATCTCTGAGCGGCACTTTTTTGCACACCATGGGCTAAATGGCCAGGTCACAAGGACCCCGAAGGCTCAGAGAAGGTTGAGGGAGGGGACCCACTGGAACAGCTGTTGGGAGACAGATGGTATCTCCCGTTAAGACCATCCGGCGTGTTCTTTAACGTTGGATTGTTGTACCTCTGAGCGGCACTATTTTGCACACCATGGGCTAAATGGCCAGGTCACATGGACCCCGAAGGTTGGGGGAGGGGACCCACTGGAACAGCTGTTGGGAGACAGATGGTAGCCTCCCGTCAAGGCCATCCAACGTGTTCTTTAACGTGCGCAGGATGTCACAGCTTAACGTCATATCCGAGGGACGGCGGCTTTTCCAAGGCCGTCGTTGTCCCCTACTGACCGATTGCGGGGCGGGGAGTTTTGCGGAGATAAATCTCAGAACTGACCCAGGCGCTACACCGTCAGCCAACCCCCCCCCCCCCCCTCCGAAGACAATACGCGAATTTTTGCTTAGGGTCGATGTGTTCGCAAGACGTAATTGCACAATGTCGTTTCAGGGCGTATTGTGATCGGGGAGCGCTCATTATATTAATGATGATTGATTAATTAATTAATTTGATTATTTAATTAATTTTATTAAATGAATATTGATTCATAATTCTAATACTCTCTCTTCTCATTCTTCTATTCTAGGAATTAAAAAAAATTAGAAATACATTTATTATATTATGAGTGAAATGGTTTAACTCTAATCATGAATTTTGCGCTCCGGACAGGTTGCTCTCAAAGGAGCAAATTCCAATCTGCAATTTCTTCCAGTACACACCTAGTCTGGTAAGATCACTGCCCGCGGTGGGTCCCCTCCCCCAATCTTCTCTGAGCATTCAGGGTCCTTGTGACCTGGCCATTTAGCCCATGGTGTGAAAAAAGTGCCGCTCAGAGGTAAAACAATCGAACGTTAAAGAACACGCTGGATGACCTTGACGGCAGGCTACCATCTGTCTCCCAACAGCTGTTCCAGTGGGTCACCTCCCCCAACCTTCTCTGAGCATTCAGGGTCCTTGTGACCTGGCCATTTAGCCCATGGTGTGCAAAAAAGTGCCGCTCAGAGGTAAAACAATCGAACGTTAAAGAACACGCTGGATGGCCTTGACGGGAGGCTACCATCTGTCTCCCAACAGCTGTTCCAGTGGGTCCCCTCCTCCAACCTTCTCTGAGTCTTCGGGGTCCTTGTGACATGGCCATTTAGCCCATGGTGTGCAAAAAAGTGCCGCTCAGAGATAAAACAATCGAACGTTAAAGAACATACTGGATGGCCTTGACGGGAGGCTACCATCTGTCTCCCAACAGCTGTTCCAGTGGGTCCCCTCCCCCAACCTTCTCTGAGCCTTCGGGGTCCATGTGACCTGGCCATTTAGCCCATGGTGTGCATTATAACCCATGGTGTGCAAAAAAGTGCCACTCAGAGGTAAAACAATCGAACGTTAAAGAACACGCTGGATGGCCTTGACGGGAGGCTACCATCTGTCTCCCAACAGCTGTTCCAGTGGGTCACCTCCCCCAACCTTCTCTGAGCATTCAGGGTCCTTGTGACCTGGCCATTTAGCCCATGGTGTGCAAAAAAGTGCCGCTCAGAGGTAAAACAATCGAACGTTAAAGAACACGCTGGATGGCCTTGACGGGAGGCTACCATCTGTCTCCCAACAGCTGTTCCAGTGGGTCCCCTCCTCCAACCTTCTCTGAGTCTTCGGGGTCCTTGTGACATGGCCATTTAGCCCATGGTGTGCAAAAAAGTGCCGCTCAGAGGTAAAACAATCGAACGTTAAAGAACATACTGGATGGCCTTGACGGGAGGCTACCATCTGTCTCCCAACAGCTGTTCCAGTGGGTCCCCTCCCCCAACCTTCTCTGAGCCTTCGGGGTCCATGTGACCTGGCCATTTAGCCCATGGTGTGTAAAAAAGTGCCGCTCAGAGGTAAAACAATGCAACCCAGTGGAAATTTTCGACACTAAATAATGCTCTAAAATTTTTACCTTTTTTCATTTAGAATATTTGAAAATAACATTGGAATTGTTATATTCAGAGTCAGCACTACATAATTTGTTAGTAGGTGTTAATATTATATATATAATTTTTTAATACAAATCTGTTTAATTCGTGTTTTAATTCTCTGGAGGAATTTACGGCTAGCAGTATAATAATTTATATAATTTTCCATAGTTTGTAAAATTCAGTAGTTAAAAAAATTTTTTTTTTAAATCTTGTGTTTTTATCATACTGGACTTTACTTTTATGTATGTTGTCAAAAAATTGCGTATAACTATATATATATCCAAATAAATCTATCTTGTGCTGTAGTTAGATGTGTGCGGTCTTTAATTGGTATAATATTTTTAGCCATTGTCGAATGAATACTTTCTATTTTTCTAATATTTTTTTAAGTTGGTTGTACCATGTATCGTTATGGCATAATTTAAGAGGTAATCCTAGATATTTTATTGTATGTACTCTGTCAATTTTTATGAATACATACAATATATATATATAATCATCATCATACCCTTTTTGCTGCAATTTAATTTGTGTGTTTTAATAATTAAGATATTGTTAATTCTGAAACCAAGTGTATGAAAAGTCATCCATTTGGTTTTATTGCTATTTAGATAAAGTTTATTAGAGTTTAACCATCGTTTAATAATATTATAATCTTTTTGTATGTGTTTAACCGCATCTTCCAATTTGTTTATATTAACTAAAATTATATCATTGGCATATAAAAATATGGTACTATTTAGCTTCATAAGAAAAGTAACAGGGTTGGGTTGTTTTACTTCTGAGCAGCACTTTTTTGCACACCATGGGCTAAATGGCCAGGTCACATGGACCCCGAAGGGTCAGAGACGGTTGGGGGAGGGGACCCACTGGAACAGCTGTTGGGAGACAGATGGTAGCCTCCCGTCAAGGCCATCCAGCGTGTTTTTTAAAGTTGGATTATTTTACCTCTGAGTGGCACTTTTTTGCACACCATGGGCTAAATGGCCAGGTCACATGGACATCGAAGGCTCAGAGAAGGTTGGGGGAGGGGACCCACTGGAACAGCTGTTGGGAGACAGATGGTAGCCTCCCGTCAAGGCCATCCAACGTGTTCTTTAACGTTGGATTGTTTTACCTCTGAGCCGCACTTGTTTTGCACACCATGGGCTAAACGGCCAGGTCACATGGACCCCGAAGGCTCAGAGAAGGTTGGGGGAGGGGACCCACTGGAATAGCTGTTGGGAGACAGATGGTAGCCTTCCGTCAAGGCCATTCATAGTGTTCTATTAACGTGCACAGGGTATGACTCTCTCGCACAATGCGCCACGGCTTAACGTCCCATCCGACGGACGGCTGCCTTTCCAATCCCATCAGTGTCCCCTACTGACCGTGGGCAGGGCGGGGAATTTTACGGAGATAAATCTCAACGCTGACCCAGCTGGGACTCGAACCTGGGAACTTCAGATTACGAGCCTACCGACTAAGCCAACCCGCCCCTCAAAAATAACTGGTTCACATTGTATTTATTTGACTAGTTGCAACATATAGCATTATATTCATTCATTTTCCATCCCTCTCAGTATTGTTTCTTTCCTAGTTTGAGATCGGACTCCGAAATCATTAAGTCATTTCCGGTTTCAGTTTAATTGCGTCAGTTCTTTTGGTGACATCATTGAGGCTAGCTAGCAAGGTGCTTATTTGTCTGCTGACTGGTCTGACGAGCTTCATCGAACCTTCAGTGTTCTTCAGAAATATATTGTTAGTCTGAAACTAAAATCTTGTCTAACTGGTACATGAGAGTGTTGAAATAATATGCTATAGTTTTGCTGCATCAGACCTATGGGCACAGTGAAGTAACTACAACGTAAAGTCCGTCTGTCGGATGGGACGTTAAGCCGTGGCCCCGTGTGCGGGAGATCCATACCCTGTGCACGTTAAAGAACACGCTGGATGGCCTTGACGGGAGGCTACCATCTGTCTCCCAACAGCTGTTCCAGTGGGTCCCCTCTCCCAACCTTCTCTGAGCCATTGGGGTCCTTGTGACCTGGCCATTTAGCCCATAGTGTTCAAAAAAGTACCGTTCAGAGGTAAAACAATCCAACGTTAAAGAACACGCTGGATGGCCTTGACGGGAGGCTACCATCTGTCTCCCAACAGCTGTTCCAGTGGGTCCCCTCTCCCAACCTTCTCTGAGCCATTGGGGTCCTTGTGACCTGGCCATTTAGCCCATAGTGTTCAAAAAAGTACCGTTCAGAGGTAAAACAATCCAACGTTAAAGAACACGCTGGATGGCCTTGACGGGAGGCTACCATCTGTCTCCCAACTGCTGTTCCAGTGGGTCCCCTCCACCAACCCTTCTCTGAGCCTTCGGGGTCCTTGTGACCTGGCCATTTAGCCCATGGTGTACAAAAAAGTGCCGCTCAGGGGTAAAACAACCCAATGTTAAAAAACACGCTGGATGGCCTTGACTGGAGGCTACCATCTGTCTCCAACTGCTGTTCCAGTGGGTCCCCTCCACCAACCCTTCTCTGAGCCTTCGGGGTCCTTGTGACCTGGCCATTTAGCCCATGGTGTGCAAAAAAGTGCCACTCAGGGGTAAAATAACCTAATGTTAAAGAACACGCTGGATGGCCTTGACGGGAGGCTACCATCTGTCTCCCAACTGCTGTTCCAGTGGGTCCCCTCCATCAACCCTTCTCTGAGCCTTCGGGGTCCTTGTGACCTGGCCATTTAGCCCATGGTGTGCAAAAAAGTGCCGCTCAGGGGTAAAACAACCCAATGTTAAAGAACACGCTGGATGGCCTTGACGGGAGGCTACCATCTGTCTCCCAACTGCTGTTCCAGTGGGTCCCCTCCATCAACCCTTCTCTGAGCCTTCGGGGTCCTTGTGACCTGGTCATTTAGCCCATGGTGTGCAAAAAAGTGCCGCTCAGGGGTAAAACAACCCAATGTTAAAAAACACGCTGGATGGCCTTGACGGGAGGCTACCATGTGTCTCCCAACTGATGTTCCAGTGGGTCCCCTCCATCAACCCTTCTCTGAGCCTTCGGGGTCCTTGTGACCTGGCCATTTAGCCCATGGTGTGCAAAAAAGTGCCACTCAGGGGTAAAATAACCTAATGTTAAAGAACACGCTGGATGGCCTTGACGGGAGGCTACCATCTGTCTCCCATTTGCTGTTCCAGTGGGTCCCCTTCCCCAATCTTCTCTGAGCCTTCGGGGTCCTTGTGACCTGGCCATTTAGCCCATGGTGTGCAAAAAAGTGCCGCTCAGGGGTAAAACAACCCAATGTTAAAAAACACGCTGGATGGCCTTGACGGGAGGCTACCATCTGTCTCCCAACTGCTGTTCCAGTGGGTCCCCTCCACCAACCCTTCTCTGAGCCTTCGAAGTCCTTGTGACCTGGCCATTTAGCCCATGGTGTGCAAAAAAGTGCCGCTCAGGGGTAAAACAACCCAATGTTAAAGAACACGCTGGATGGCCTTGACGGGAGGCTACCATCTGTCTCCCAACTGCTGTTCCAGTGGGTCCCCTCCACCAACCCTTCTCTGAGCCTTCGGGGTCCTTGTGACCTGGCCATTTAGCCCATGGTGTGCAAAAAAGTGCCGCTCAGGGGTAAAACAACCCAACCCTTTATTCCTTGATGTTTCTCCAAATATTGGCTGGCAAAGCAAGTGTGACGTGACGTTAAAAATTTGCACAACGTTTCCTTGAGTAGTGTTTCTTCCAAAATGATGTTCCGCAGAACTGAAATTTTTATTACATACTGAAAAATACATTTACATAGACTCAAATTTTGAGTCATTAATAGGTTCAATATCCCACTCGAGTTAACACTCATCTGTGGAATAATAATACGAACATTTTAATAGTTTAAGAGTCTGTATTCAAGAATCAGAATGTACCTTATAAGTAGAGTCCGTATTAAGTTTTAAACATTAATGATTATCTGAGGAAAACGTAGAAGCATTTTAATAGTCTTTCACTTTAAGAAATTGGATCATTTATGATTGCGAAGTAAGAGAATACTGTTTAATATTATGTGTAAGCTTAAGATAATTTGACATGTTATGCAGTCTGTAAACCAAGGAAACAATGGTTAGTAAAAATATTCTTAACCGGTACTTTAATTAATAAAATATTTTCAGATAATCTCGTACGGACAGGAAATTTTTAAATTCAGCCAATATCCTAATTTTTATTTAAATAAGACATCAAGATATCTATAACTCTCACTAAAAATTTTCCCCCTTTTTTGCTTCAAAATAAACCTAAAAACATGATTTTGAACAATTTCAATGAACTTTAAATATTTGTTAAATCCCCTCCATCCCAAGATTAAATTTCTGATATAATTTATTTTTTGGATAATGGCAATAATTCTTTTACAGACATTTTGTATGTGATCTTTCCATGTCATTTTCCTATCCAACAGGATTCCTAAACACCCAACCACAATCTCCACGTAATATCCGTAAGATATCTAAGATGACCATTAAATATCCATTGGTTATCTTAAATATCTTCTGGATAGTATGTGGAGGTTGTGTGGGTATGTATTTATAGCACTCAACACCCTTTAGGACCTCACAGTTACACATAGGAAGATGAATATTCTACATATTGAACACAATCTCTTTCATAATATATTAATTTTCTTGTAAAATAATCTTCATTACCCCTTAGTCTAATATACATATATTTCGTTTTTTTTTTTTGACATTTAATATTAACTTATTTTGAACAAACCAATTTCTAACAATCCCTAAACTATTTTTGACTTCGTGATTTGTGTTCGCCTGTAAAACAATTGCTCTATCATCAGCAAATGGAATGATTTTTCCGTTCAGTTAAAAATTACAAAGATGGTTTATGTAAATTAAAAATAAAATTGGGCCTAAACCCGAACCTTGAGGCACTCCATAATTTAATTCTCTTTTATCACTTACCCATTTATCGATTTAAACTCTGTAGCCGTCCCATGGCCGAGTGGATAGCGCGCTTGCCAACTGATCTAAGGGACCTGGGTTCGAGCCTCGGATTAAAACATGGACGTTTATGTCGTTTTTCTGCTGAGGTCCTGCCATCCTCTCAGACCTTCTACGATGGCACATAAACTGACAAGCTCCTGTCAGACCTCTGTGGCAAGCAGCTGCTTGAGGGGGTATTTTATTCTACCTCGTAAATAACTTTCAAACCATTTCTTAATCATTCCCCTAGAACCATCCTTTTCAATTTTGTCTAAAAGTATTTTGTGAGACAAGGTATCGAGAGCCTTTTTTATATGTAAGAATAAAATGATTGTTTTCAGATTTTCATTTAAGTTACAATAAATCCGAGAAGTCAAATCCAGAATTGCATCTTCGCTACCACGTCCCTTCCTAAAACCATATTCATTATTACAAAAATAATTACTATTCTCCAAAAAGGAACACTTTTTTAACTACTTTTTCATATGAAGAAGAATTTCATTTTACAAATGCGAGATTAGACGATAATTTTTTGAGTAGGATTTTTTTCTTTTATAAATTGGGATAACCTGAGCAACCTTCGAAATAGAAGGTAAAATACCCTGATGAAATCTATCGTTGATTAAGTAACATGAAATTTCTTTTATTTTATCATAAATTTCTTTAATTATGTTGTTGTAAATTAAAAGGATGAGCACTCGGCGTGAGTTCAAAACAATATATAGTTTAATAATTATTTATACAAGAAGTATGGGAGTTTAAATATTGAACTAAATAGTCATCACTAATTACTCACTATCTTCTATTGACAAATGTTAACAGAACATTTCAATATTTTTAATACGACATTCAAATCAACAAGAGTCGAACTATCTTAATTGAATAGCAAGCACATTATTAAACAAATCTCTACTGAGCAACAGCAGGTTAAATAAATCAATTATTAGTAAAACCTTTGTTTAAAGAATTCCAAGTATTTCCTTTAAATTATATTAGACCTTATGTCTTATTCATACCAACTTTTGACTTCTATTATATAGTAGTACAACTTTGTAAGAAAGAACAGCTGTTTTATATTCTTGAATACACTCAATTCACTGCTTGACATTGAGATTTATCTCCGCAAAATTCCCCGCCCTGCCCACGGTCAGTAGGGGACACCGATGGGCTTGGAAAGGCTGCCGTCCATCGGTCCGTGTGCGGGAGAGCCATACCCTGTGAACGTTAAAGAACACGCTGGATGGCCTTGACGGGAGGCTACCATCTGTCTCCCAACAGCTTTTGTGGTCCCTCTCCCAACCTTCTCCCCCCCCAACCTTCTCTGAGCCTTCGGGGTCCGTGTGACCTGGCCATTTAGCCCATTGTGTGCAAAATAGGGCCGCTTAGAGGTAAAACAACCCAACGTTAAAGAACACGCTGGATGGCCTTGACGGGAGGCTACCATCTGTCTCCCAACAGCTTTTGTGGTCCCTCTCCCAACCTTCTCCCCCCCCCAACCTTCTCTGAGCCTTCGGGGTCCGTGTGACCTGGCCATTTAGCCCATTGTGTGCAAAATAGGGCCGCTTAGAGGTAAAACAACCCAACGTTAAAGAACACGCTGGATGGCCTTGACGGGAGGCTACCATCTGTCTCCCAACAGCTTTTGTGGTCCCTCTCCCAACCTTCTCCCCCCCCAACCTTCTCTGAGCCTTCGGGGTCCGTGTGACCTGGCCATTTAGCCCATTGTGTGCAAAATAGGGCCGCTTAGAGGTAAAACAACCCAACGTTAAAGAACACGCTGGATGGCCTTGACGGGAGGCTACCATCTGTCTCCCAACAGCTGTTCCCGTGGGTCCCCTTCCCCAACCTTCTCTGAGCCTTCGGGGTCCTTGTGACTTGGTCATTTAGCCCATGGTGTGCAAAAAAGTGCCGCTCAGAGATAAAACAACCAACCACGATTATGACCGTGTGAACATTTGATTGAACCAGAGGAATAACATCACTACGGCGAATATAAAATCTCGTTTTGAAAGAAAATAAACGTTTGGCTTTTTTCCAACACTAGAACCCCCCCCCCCCCCCCAACGATGGACATTGGTACTAATTTCAGATTCTGTAAAAGTGTATCCTGTGGCCGAGTGGTTAGCGCGCTTGGCTACTGATCTACGGGAACAGGGTTCGAGTCTCGGGTAAGGCATGGATGTTCGTGTTGTTTTTCTGCTGAGGTCCTGCCATCCTCTCAGACCTTCTACTATGGCATATAAACTGACAGGCTCCTGTCAGACCTCTGTGGCAAGCAGCTGCTTGAGGGGGTATTTATTCATTTTTATTTTTTAAATTTCCTTAGTACCTACTCAACCCAAAATGAATTTTGATATATCTCTCAAAACAATTAAATGTCTACAACTGAACGTTTTTGAAAATCAGTTAAAAATGTACGCTGTGAAGCATTTATAATCTGTTGGGGATGTGTGATTTAGCGACCATGTGGGTTGGGTTGTTTTACCTCTGAGCGGCACTTTTTTGCACACCATGGGCTAAATGGCCAGGTCACATGGACCCCAAGTTTAAGAGAAGGTTGGGGGAGGGGACCCACTGGAACAACTGTGGGAGACATATGTTAGCTTCCCGTCAAGGCCATCCAGCGTGTTCTTTAACGTTGGATTGTTTTACCTCTGAGCGGCACTTTTTTTGCACACCATGGACCTCGAAGGCTCAGAGGTTGGAGGAGGAGACCCACTGGAACAGCTGTTGGGAGACAGATGGTAGCCTCCCGTCAAGGCCATCCAGCGTGTTCTTTAACGTAGGATTGTTTTACCTCTGAGCGGCACTTTTTTGCACACCATGGGCTAAATGGCCAGGTCACATGGACCCCGAAGGCTCAGAGAAGGTTGGGGGAGGGGACCCACTGGAACAGCTGTTGGGAGACAGATGGTAGCCTCCCGTCAAGGCCATCAAGCGTGTTCTTTAACGTTGGATTGTTTTACCTCTGAGCGGCACTTTTTTTGCACACCATGGACCTCGAAGGCTCAGAGGTTGGAGGAGGAGACCCACTGGAACAGCTGTTGGGAGACAGATGGTAGCCTCCCGTCAAGGCCATCCAGCGTGTTCTTTAACGTTGGGTTGTTTTACCTCTGAGCGGCACTTTTTTGCACACCATGGGCTAAATGGCCAGGTCACATGGACCCCAAGTTTAAGAGAAGGTTGGGGGAGGGGACCCACTGGAACAACTGTGGGAGACATATGTTAGCTTCCCGTCAAGGCCATCCAGCGTGTTCTTTAACGTTGGATTGTTTTACCTCTGAGCGGCACTTTTTTTGCACACCATGGACCTCGAAGGCTCAGAGGTTGGAGGAGGAGACCCACTGGAACAGCTGTTGGGAGACAGATGGTAGCCTCCCGTCAAGGCCATCCAGCGTGTTCTTTAACGTAGGATTGTTTTACCTCTGAGCGGCACTTTTTTGCACACCATGGGCTAAATGGCCAGGTCACATGGACCCCGAAGGCTCAGAGAAGGTTGGGGGAGGGGACCCACTGGAACAGCTGTTGGGAGACAGATGGTAGCCTCCCGTCAAGGCCATCAAGCGTGTTCTTTAACGTTGGATTGTTTTACCTCTGAGCGGCACTTTTTTTGCACACCATGGACCTCGAAGGCTCAGAGGTTGGAGGAGGAGACCCACTGGAACAGCTGTTGGGAGACAGATGGTAGCCTCCCGTCAAGGCCATCCAGCGTGTTCTTTAACGTAGGATTGTTTTACCTCTGAGCGGCACTTTTTTGCACACCATGGGCTAAATGGCCAGGTCACATGGACCCCGAAGGCTCAGAGAAGGTTGGGGGAGGGGACCCACTGGAACAGCTGTTGGGAGACAGATGGTAGCCTCCCGTCAAGGCCATCAAGCGTGTTCTTTAACGTTGGATTGTTTTACCTCTGAGCGGCACTTTTTTTGCACACCATGGACCTCGAAGGCTCAGAGGTTGGAGGAGGAGACCCACTGGAACAGCTGTTGGGAGACAGATGGTAGCCTCCCGTCAAGGCCATCCAGCGTGTTCTTTAACGTAGGATTGTTTTACCTCTGAGCGGCACTTTTTTGCACACCATGGGCTAAATGGCCAGGTCACATGGACCCCGAAGGCTCAGAGAAGGTTGGGGGAGGGGACCCACTGGAACAGCTGTTGGGAGACAGATGGTAGCCTCCCGTCAAGGCCATCCAGCGTGTTCTTTAACGTTGGATTGTTTTACCTCTGAGCGGCACTTTTTTGCACACCATGGGCTAAATGGCCAGGTCACATGGACCCCGAAGGCTGAGAGAAGGTTGGGGGAGGGGACCCACTGGAACAGCTGTTGGGAGACAGATGGTAGCCTCCCGTCAAGGCCATCCAGCGTGTTCTTTAACGTTGGATTGTTTTACCTCTGAGCGGCACTTTTTTGCACACCATGGGCTAAATGGCCAGGTCACATGGACCCCGAAGGCTGAGAGAAGGTTGGGGGAGGGGACCCACTGGAACAGCTGTTGGGAGACAGATGGTAGCCTCCCGTCAAGGCCATCCAGCGTGTTCTTTAACGTTGGATTGTTTTACCTCTGAGCGGCACTTTTTTGCACACCATGGGCTAAATGGCCAGGTCACAAGGATCCCGAAAGCTCAGAGAAGGTTGGGGGAGGGGACCCACTGGAACAGCTGTTGGGAGACAGATGGTAGCCTCCAGTCAAGGCCATCCAGCGTGTTCTTTAACGTGCACAGGGTATGACTCTCCCGCACACGGGGTCCACGGTTTAACGTCCCATCCGACGGACGGTGACCTTTCCGTGCCCATCGGTGTCCCCTACTGACCGTGGGCAGGGCGGGGAATTTTGCGGAGATAAATCTCAACGCTGACCCAGCTGGGACTCGAACCTGGGAACTACAGATTACGAGCCTGGCGCGCTACCGACTGAGCCACCCCCGCCCCTACGCGACCATGTGGTTTCTGGAATAATGCAGACGGTTTAATGTGTTCCGCAGTGTTGTCTTGGGCTGTGTGCACCCCAAGATGTTTGTGTGGGTGGATGCGTTGGTTTCAGAGATGAGTCCTCTCGTGCTGTTGACTTGGAAACAGTAAAGTGCCAAAATGTGGAGGAAGGAATTGTTATTTGCATTCCTTAAACGGTTCAGTAAGATTTGTTATGCTCTTAATATAAAAAAATCGGGTATCATGATAATTTAAACTTCATGCCAGTCTCACATATCCATTAAAACATTCGTAGCATTCTACTTCGAACTAGGAGCGGCTCAGTCGGTAGCGCGCGCCAGGCACGTAATCTGCGGTTCCCAGGTTCGATTCCCAACTGGGTCTCCGCAAAACTCCCCGCCCTGCCTACAGTCAGTAGGGGACACCGATGGGCTAGGAAAGGCCGTCCGATGGGACGTTAAGCCCGTGTGCAGGACAACCATACCCTCTACGTTAGGGCGGGGGTGGCTCAGTCGGTAGCACGCCAGGCTCGTAATCTGTAGTTCCCAGGTTCGAGTCCCAGCTGGGTCAGCGTTGAGATTTATCTCCGCAAAATTCCCCGCCCTGCCCACGGTCAGTAGGGGACACCGATGGGCTTGGAAAGGCCGCCGTCCGCTGGATGGGACGTTAAGCCGTTGCCCCGTGTGCGGGAGAGCCATACCCTGTGCACGTTAAAGAACACACTCGATGGCCTTGACGCGAGACTATAAGACCTATCTTCCAACAGCTGTTCCAGTGGGTCCCCTCCCCCAACCTTCTCTGAGCCTTCGGGATCCTTGTGACCTGGCCATTTAGTCCATTGTGTGCAAAAAAGTGCCGCTCAGAGGTAAAACAATCCAACGTTAAAGAACACGCTGGAAGGCCTTGACGGGAGGCTACCATCTGTCTCCCAACAGCTTTTCCAGTGGGTCCCCTCCCCAGCTTTCTCTGAGCCTTCGGGGTCCTTGTGACCTGGCCATTTATCCCATGGTGTGCAAAAAAGTGCCGCTCAGAGGTAAAACAATCCAACGTTAAAGAACACGCTGGATGGCCTTGACGGGAGGCTACCATCTGTCTCCCAACAGCTGTTTCAGTGGGTCCCTTCCCCCAACCTTCTCTGAGCCTTCGGGGTCCATGTGACCTGGCCATTTAGCCCATGGTGTGCAAAAAAGTGCCGCTCAGAGGTAAAACAATCCAACGTTAAAGAACACGCTGGATGGCCTTGACGGGAGGCTACCATCTGTCTCCCAACAGCTGTTCCAGTAGGTCTCCTCCCCCAACCTTCTCTGAGCCTTCGGGGTCCATGTGACCTGGCCATTTAGCCCATGGTGTGCAAAAAAGTGCCGCTCAGAGGTAAAACAATCGAACGTTAAAGAACACGCTGGATGGCCTTGACGGGAGGCTACCATCTGTCTCCCAACAGCTGTTCCAGTGGGTCTCCTCCCCCAACCTTCTCTGAGCCTTCGGGGTCCATGTGACCTGGCCATTTAGCCCATGGTGTGCAAAAAAGTGCCGCTCAGAGGTAAAACAATCCAACATTAAAGAACACGCTGGATGGCCTTGACGGGAGGCTACCATCTGTCTCCCAACAGCTGTTCCAGTGGGTCTCCTCCCCCAACCTTCTCTGAGCCTTCGGGGTCCATGTGACCTGGCCATTTAGCCCATGGTGTGCAAAAAAGTGCCGCTCAGAGGTAAAACAATCGAACGTTAAAGAACACGCTGGATGGCCTTGACGGGAGGCTACCATCTGTCTCCCAACAGCTGTTCCAGTGGGTCTCCTCCCCCAACCTTCTCTGAGCCTTCGGGGTCCATGTGACCTGGCCATTTAGCCCATGGTGTGCAAAAAAGTGCCGCTCAGAGGTAAAACAATCCAACGTTAAAGAACACGCTGGATGGCCTTGACGGGAGGCTACCATCTGTCTCCCAACAGCTGTTCCAGTGGGTCTCCTCCCCCAACCTTCTCTGAGCCTTCGGGGTCCATGTGACCTGGCCATTTAGCCCATGGTGTGCAAAAAAGTGCCGCTCAGAGGTAAAACAATCCAACGTTAAAGAACACGCTGGATGGCCTTGACGGGAGGCTACCATCTGTCTCCCAACAGCTGTTCCAGTGGGTCCCCTCCCCCAACCTTCTCTGAGCCTTCGGGGTCCTTGTGACCTGGCCATTTAGCCCATGGTGTGCAAAAAAGTGCCGCTCAGAGGTAAAACAACCCAAATCCCCTAATGTATTAAAAGTGAAACTTTACATAGGTAATGAATGTTGCTGCTAATGAATGGCGCTCCAAATTCCTTTTCCGGAGGAGGAAGTACGTAACGAGAGGTGCGTCACGCGGCTAGGTGAACCGGGGTCGCAACCGGTTTCCTCTATTAGGCATCTCACGTCCTTGGACTGCTCAGTAACGCAAGTTGGTGCCCAGCGGACGCCACGTGTTCCCACTTTCGCCCGTAATGAGGATCAGCTTTAAAGGAAACGGGGAGGCCTCTCACTCCGACGGAGGAGGTATGACGCTTTCTTACCTCTTTAGAAATTAGGATAGGTTTTCACATCACAAGTGAAAAGATTCAGCTCCGAAGCAATCGCTAGATCCTTGTTAAGGGGGTTCTAGTGATTCGACATTTCCATGACATGGCTGCACGAGGAAGAATTTTCCGTACAAGCATTCCTATCGAAGCTTTCCAGCGATTAATGAGCCATTCGAAACAGTTGGGAAATATCTTTCATTGCTTTATTTTGGAAATTGTTTTTAAGTATTTGATAACAGGTGTTTTTTATTGGTCAGAAAAAATATTTCTCTTAATAGGATTGGAAACTTTTTAGACCGGTCAAAGTTATTGTGTTTGAAGTGCATGGAATGTAGGTTCAGATTCGGACTAATATTTGTTCTCATAAATCTCGGCTCTTGGCGATTTTTATCAGATGGGATCTTGTTAGACCCCGTGCAAGGTGTTATATGAGAAATACCCCTTCAAGCAGCTGCTTGCCACAGAGGTCTGACAGCAGCCTGTCAGTTTATATGCCATAGTAGAAGGTCTGTGAGGATGGCAGGACCTCAGCAGAAAAACGACACAAACATCCGTGCCTTATCCAGGGCTCAAACCCAGGTCTCTTAGATCAGTAGCCAAGCGTGCTAACCACTTGGTCCGGGGCTCGAACCCAGGTCCTTTAGATCACTAGCCAAGCACACTAACCACTTGGCCACGAGCACGAACCCATGTGCCTTAGATCACTAGCCAAGCACGCTAACCACTCGTTCCGGGGCTCGAACCCAGGTCCTTTAGATCACTAGCCAAGCACACTAACCACTTGGCCACGAGCACGAACCCATGTGCCTTAGATCACTAGCCAAGCACGCTAACCACTCGTTCCGGGGCTCGAACCCAGGTCCTTTAGATCACTAGCCAAGCACACTAACCACTTGGCCACGAGCACAAACCCATGTGCCTTAGATCACTAGCCAAGCACGCTAACCACTCGTTCCGGGGCTCGAACCCAGGTCCTTTAGATCACTAGCCAAGCACACTAACCACTTGGCCACGAGCACGAACCCATGTGCCTTAGATCACTAGCCAAGCACGCTAACCACTCGTTCCGGGGCTCGAACCCAGGTCCTTTAGATCACTAGCCAAGCACACTAACCACTTGGCCACGAGCACGAACCCATGTGCCTTAGATCACTAGCCAAGCACGCTAACCACTCGTTCCGGGGCTCGAACCCAGGTCCTTTAGATCACTAGCCAAGCACACTAACCACTTGGCCACGAGCTCGAACCCATGTGCCTTAGATCACTAGCCAAGCACGCTAACCACTCGTTCCGGGGCTCGAACCCAGGTCCTTTAGATCACTAGCCAAGCACACTAACCACTTGGCCACGAGCACGAACCCATGTGCCTTAGATCAGTAGCCAAACGTGCTAACCACTCGGTCCGGGGCTCAAAACCAGGTCCTTTAGATCACTAGCCAAGCACACTAACCACTTGGCCACGAGCACGAACCCATGTGCCTTAGATCACTAGCCAAGCACGCTAACCACTCGTTCCGGGGCTCGAACCCAGGTCCTTTAGATCACTAGCCAAGCACGCTAACCACTTGGTCTGGGGCTCGAACCCAGGTCCTTTAGATCACTAGCCAAGTACGCTAACCACTCGGCCACAGGCTCGAACCCAGGTCCTTTAGATCACTAGCCAAGCACGCTAACCACTTGGCCACGGGCTCGAACTCAGTTCCCTTAGATCACTAATCAAGTGCGCTAACCACTCGGGCTCGAACCCAGGTCCTTTAGATCACTAGCCAAGCGCGCTTACCACTCAGCCACGGGACAGCTAAAAGAAGGTTTTTTAATTTGTAAAGAGGCTAATAATCTCATTATTCAAATGAAGTGGGCTGAGGTACTGAAGATCTGAGGAAATAACGGAAAAAAATAATAAAAAGTTCAACTGTTGCTTATGCACCTGAGAATATCAGTTTCTTTAATTGCATTGTTCGATTAATGCGGACTAAGGAATCGTGTAAAACACTTTTGGGATTCATCCAGATTATATCTCTTGAGGTATCAACTTGCCACTAGGCTCTGAACATGTCTTTAGAGTTACGACATTTAGAGGAAAACATTTCCTTCCTGCCGTCATCCGGGATTTCAACACAAGTTCTTTTGTTGCGAAACTGCAACATCCTCGTTGATGGAAGTGTACCGTTTCATCACCGAATATCAGAAATGTGCGAGAGAGCCATACCCTGTGCACGTTAAAGAACACGCTGGACAGCCTTGATGGGAGGTTACCATCTGTCTCCCAACAGCTCTTCCAGTGGGTCCCCTCCCCCAACCTTCTCTGAACCTTCGGGGTCCTTGTGACCTGGCCATTTTAGCCCATGGTGTGCAAAAAAGTGCCGCTCAGAGGTAAAACCGAACGTTAAAGAACACGCTGGATGGCCTTGACGGGAGGTTACCATCTGTCTCCCAACAGCTCTTCCAGTGGGTCCCCTCCCCCAACCTTCTCTGAACCTTCGGGGTCCTTGTGACCTGGCCATTTTAGCCCATGGTGTGCAAAAAAGTGCCGCTCAGAGGTAAAACAACCCAACGTTAAAGAACACGCTTGATGGCCTTGACGGGAGGCTACCATCCGTCTCCCAACAGCTCTTCCAGTGGGTCCCCTCCCCCAACCTTCTCTGAACCTTCGGGGTCCTTGTGACCTGGCCATTTTAGCCCATGGTGTGCAAAAAAGTGCCGCTCAGAGGTAAAACAATCGAACGTTAAAGAACACGCTGGATGGCCTTGACGGGAGGCTACCATCTGTCTCCCAACAGCTGTTCCAGTGGGTCCCCTCCCCCAACCTTCTCTGAACCTTCGGGGTCCTTGTGACCTGGCCATTTTAGCCCATGGTGTGCAAAAAAGTGCCGCTCAGAGGTAAAACAACCCAACGTTAAAGAACACGCTTGATGGCCTTGACGGGAGGCTACCATCCGTCTCCCAACAGCTCTTCCAGTGGGTCCCCTCCCCCAACCTTCTCTGAACCTTCGGGGTCCTTGTGACCTGGCCATTTTAGCCCATGGTGTGCAAAAAAGTGCCGCTCAGAGGTAAAACAATCCTACGTTAAAGAACACGCTGGATGGCCTTGACGGGAGGCTACCATCTGTCTCCCAACAGCTCTTCCAGTGGGTCCCCTCCCCCAACCTTCTCTGAACCTTCGGGGTCCTTGTGACCTGGCCATTTTAGCCCATGGTGTGCAAAAAAGTGCCGCTCAGAGGTAAAACAACCCAACGTTAAAGAACACGCTTGATGGCCTTGACGGGAGGCTACCATCCGTCTCCCAACAGCTCTTCCAGTGGGTCCCCTCCCCCAACCTTCTCTGAACCTTCGGGGTCCTTGTGACCTGGCCATTTTAGCCCATGGTGTGCAAAAAAGTGCCGCTCAGAGGTAAAACAACCCAACGTTAAAGAACACGCTGGATGGCCTTGACGGGAGGCTATCATCCGTCTCCCAACAGCTCTTCCAGTGGGTCCCCTCCCCCAACCTTCTCAGAACCTTCGGGGTCCTTGTGACCTGGCCATTTTAGCCCATGGTGTGCAAAAAAGTGCCGCTCAGAGGTAAAACAATCGAACGTTAAAGAACACGCTGGATGGCCTTGACGGGAGGCTACCATCTGTCTCCCAACAGCTCTTCCAGTGGGTCCCCTCCCCCAACCTTCTCTGAACCTTCGGGGTCCTTGTGACCTGGCCATTTTAGCCCATGGTGTGCAAAAAAGTGCCGCTCAGAGGTAAAACAACCCAACGTTAAAGAACACGCTGGATGGCCTTGACGGGAGGCTACCATCTGTCTCCCAACAGCTGTTCCAGTGGGTCCCCTCCCCCAACCTTCTCTGAGCATTTGGGGTCCTTGTGAACTGGCCATTTAGCCCATGGTGTGCAAAAAAGTGCCCCTCAGAGGTAAAACAACCCAACCCCTACTGACCGTGGGCAGGGCGGGGAATTTTGCGGAGATAAATATCAACGCTGACGTAACTGGGACTCGAACCTGTGAACTACAGATTACGAGCCTGGCGCGATACCAACTGAGCCACCTCCGTCCCAATTTTACAGGGACTTAATCAAGAATCGCTTTCAGATAAAATATAGATTGTTATGATATTCCCAGCAGAAAAGAACTTTCCAAGTTTGATACTTGGTGATGTTTTCTGGTGCATTCTTTTTTATCTCTGGGAACTAAAATAAACGACACCTAAGATACGTTCTGTGGGTATAGTTTGCAAGTTTTAATAAATAATCGATCGACAATTTAAATAAACCTGTCGGTGTGAATGACAAGGAAGTCGGGGATTGGATTCTTTTTGGATAAAGTCCCTAACCTAATTGTCTCTATCAGAGTAATTGCTTCCAACATAATCGTTAGAGAGTTGTCTAATGATGCTACATAACAGCGCAATTTTATTTCTATCGTTAACCTACTTACTGTGAAAAACGACACTCTAAAATAAAAGATTTTACGTTAATATCTAATCGTTTAGAGCACAAATGCCTTTCACCAGAACCGGTTCTTTTTAATAACTGAATTTCGATAGCATCAGATACGAACTTTGCAAATTTTGTCACGCGAATTTTATTTTTTCGCATTTATAATTCGATTTTTTTTTTTCTTAAATCAACATTTTATTGCTGTACAGTCGCTCAAAAAAATATCCGAACACTATGGTTGATTACAAAATTTAGAAAAATATCTGGCAACGATTTTTTTAGAAATTAGTAATCTGGCAACCTTCGATTCACGTGGCACAAAGGTTGACTTTCCCGTATGCGGCAGAGCCATACTCTGTGCACATTAAAGAATACGCTGGATGGTCTTGACGGGAGGCTACCATCTGTCTCCCAACAGCTGATCCAGTGGGTCCCCTCCCCCAAACTTCTCTGAGCCTTCGGGGTCCTTGTGACCTGACCATTTTGTCCATGGTGTGCAAAAAAGTGCCCCTCAGAGGTTAAACAATCCAACGTCAAAGAACACACTGGATGGCCCTGACGGGAGTCTACCATCTGTCTCCCAACAGCTGTTCCAGTGGGTCCTCTCCCCTAACCTTCTCTGAGCATTTGGGGTCCTTGTGAACTGGCCATTTAGCCCATGATGTGCAAAAAAGTGCCGCTCAGAGGTAAAACAATCGAACGTTAAATAACACGCCGGATGGCCTTGACGGGAGTCTACCATCTGTCTCCCAACAGCTGTTCCAGTGGGTCCTCTCCCCTAACCTTCTCTGAGCATTTGGGGTCCTTGTGAACTGGCCATTTAGCCCATGATGTGCAAAAAAGTGCCGCTCAGAGGTAAAACAATCGAACGTTAAATAACACGCCGGATGGCCTTGACGGGAGGCTACCATCTGTCTCCCAACAGCTGATCCAGTGGGTCCCCTCCCCAAACCTTCTCTGAGCCTTCGGGGTCCTTGTGACCTGGCCATTTAGCCCATGGTGTGCAAAAAAAAAGTGCCGCTCAGAGGTAAAACAATCGAACGTTAAAAAACACGCTGGATGGCCTTGACGGGAGGCTACCATCTGTCTCCCAACAGCTGTTCCAGTGGGTCCCCTCCCCCAAACTTAGGGGTCCATGTGACCTGGCCATTTAGCTCATTGTGTGCAAAAAAGTGCCGCTCTGAGGTAAAACAACCCAACACTTTTCTCTCTCAAAGAACACTTTATTTCTTCAAAAACCTGCCCACAGAAATGGATGGACGTAACAGATGTCAATGGAGGAATGGATGGAGGAAACAGATGATGATAGAGAATGGATGGAGGAAACAGATGATGATAGAGAATGGATGGTGGAAACAGATGATGATAGAGAATGGATGGTGGAAACAGATGATGATAGAGAATGGATGGAGGAAACAGATGATGATAGAAAATGGATGGAGGAAACATGATGATAGAGAATGGATGGAGGAAACTGATGATGATAGAGAATGGATGGAGGAAACTGATGATGATAGAGAATGGATGGAGGAAACAGATGATGATAGAGAATGGATGGAGGAAACAGATGATCATAGAGAATGGATGGAGGAAACAGATGATGATAGAGAATGGATGGAGGAAACTGATGATGATAGAGAATGGATGGAGGAAACAGATGATGATAGAGAATGGATGGAGGAAACAGATGATGATAGAGAATGGATGGAGGAAACAGATGATGATAGAGAATGGATGGAGGAAACAGATGATGATAGAGAATGGATGGAGGAAACAGATGATCATAGAGAATGGATGGAGGAAACAGATGATGATAGAGAATGGATGGAGGAAACAGATGATGATAGAGAATGGATGGAGGAAACAGATGATGATAGAAAATGGATGGAGGAAACATGATGATAGAGAATGGATGGAGGAAACTGATGATGATAGAGAATGGATGGAGGAAACTGATGATAGAGAATGGATGGAGGAAACATGATGATGATAGAGAATGGATGGAGGAAACATGATGATAGAGAATGGATGGAGGAAACTGATGATGATAGAGAATGGATGGAGGAAACAGATGATGATAGAGAATGGATGGAGGAAACAGATGATGATAGAGAATGGATGGAGGAAACAGATGATCATAGAGAATGGATGGAGGAAACAGATGATGATAGAGAATGGATGGAGGAAACAGATGATGATAGAGAATGGATGGAGGAAACAGATGATGATAGAGAATGGATGGAGGAAACAGATGATCATAGAGAATGGATGGAGGAAACAGATGATCATAGAGAATGGATGGAGGAAACAGATGATGATAGAGAATGGATGGAGGAAACAGATGATGATAGAGAATGGATGGAGGAAACAGATGATGATAGAGAATGGATGGAGGAAACAGATGATGATAGAGAATGGATGGAGGAAACAGATGATGATAGAGAATGGATGGAGGAAACAGATGATGATAGAGAATGGATGGAGGAAACAGATGATGATAGAGAATGGATGGAGGAAACTGATGATGATAGAGAATGGATGGAGGAAACTGATGACGATAGAGAATGGATGGAGGAAACTGATGATGATAGAGAATGGATGGAGGAAACAGATGATGATGATACAGAAATGTCTTAAAGAAACATCTCAGTGCATCTCTGCACGAACTGTTGCGAGCCTGTGTTAAAGAATGCGGAAAACATTTGGCAGAATGATATCAAAACTAGGCTGCTGAGTAACGGGACAAAGTTGTATTTATCGAATTCTGAAACCCAATTAAATTCATTGTCATTGCAATAATAATCATCCTAGTTCAGTGGGGGGAACGGATTAACTCTGTAAGGATAACGTGAAAACATTAGCGAGTGAAAAATTGCCCTGCGACATTTTTCTTTTCCAGGAAAACCTCCTTATTTGAATTGCATAGAGCAGAAATTTCGCAATCGTTGAGATTATCGTCCGAGCGAAATTCTTCTTATTCGATTAAGTGAATCTGGGCTTGAATCCGTTTCCTGTTCGTCTGCAGTCTCCGCTGTGATGCGCTGTCGGCCTTGAGATGCAAATAAAACGACATGACGAACAATGGAATGAGGAGGATTCAGCGCTCTGAATACCAGAGGAGGTGGCCTTTATTAAAATGGATTAACTTTTATGCGTCGTCGCGGCGTTGGTTTTTTTATTGGTTGGATCCGATTCCATAGAGAATCTCTGGAAAGTTTAACACAAGTAGTATTTGAAACTTTTAAAACCCAAATTAAGCTTAAAAAATAAATACCCCCTCAAGCAGCTGCTTGCCACAGAGGTCTGACAGGAGCCTGTCAGTTTATATGCCATAGTAGAAGGTCTGTGAGGATGGCAGGACCTCAGCAGAAAAGAATTCAAAATGAGAAATACCCCCTCAAGTAGATGCTTGCCACAGAGGTCTGACAGGAGCCTGTCAGTTTATATGCCATAGTAGAAGGTCTGTGAGGATGGCAGGACCTCAGCAGAAAAGAATTCAAAATGAGAAATACCCCCTCAAGTAGATGCTTGCCACAGAGGTCTGACAGGAGCCTGTCAGTTTATATGCCATAGTAGAAGGTCTGTGAGGATGGCAGGACCTCAGCAGAAAAGAATTCAAAATGAGAAATACCCCCTCAAGTAGATGCTTGCCACAGAGGTCTGACAGGAGCCTGTCAGTTTATATGCCATAGTAGAAGGTCTGTGAGGATGGCAGGACCTCAGCAGAAGAAATTCAAAATGAAAAATAGCCCCTCAAGTAGATGCTTGCCACAGAGGTCTGACAGGAGCCTGTCAGTTTATATGCCATAGTAGAAGGTCTGTGAGGATGGCAGGACCTCAGCAGAAAAGAATTCAAAATGAGAAATACCCCCTCAAGTAGATGCTTGCCACAGAGGTCTGACAGGAGCCTGTCAGTTTATATGCCATAGTAGAAGGTCTGTGAGGATGGCAGGACCTCAGCAGAAAAGAATTCAAAATGAGAAATACCCCCTCAAGTAGATGCTTGCCACAGAGGTCTGACAGGAGCCTGTCAGTTTATATGCCATAGTAGAAGGTCTGTGAGGATGGCAGGACCTCAGCAGAAGAAATTCAAAATGAAAAATAGCCCCTCAAGCAGCTACTTGCCACAGAGGTCTGACAGGAGCCTGTCAGTTTATATGCCATAGTAGAAGGTCTGTGAGGATGGCAGGACCTCAGCAGAAAAAATTCAAAATGAAAAATACCCCCTCAAGCAGCTGCTTGCCACAGAGATCTGACAGGAGGCTGTCAGTTTATATGCCATAGTAGAAGGTCTGTGAGGATGGCAGGACCTCAGCAGAAAAAATTGAAAATGAAAAATACCCCCTCAAGCAGCTACTTGCCACAGACGTCTGACAGGAGCCTGTCAGTTTATATGCCATAGTAGATCTGTGAGGATGGCAGGACCTCAGCAGAAGAAATTCAAAATGAAAAATACCCCCTCAAGCAGCTGATTGCCACAGAGGTATGACAGGAGCCTGTCAGTTTATATGCCATAGTAGGTCTGTGAGGATGGCAGGACCTCAGCAGAAGAAATTCAAAATGAAAAATACCCCCTCAAGCAGCTGATTGCCACAGAGATCTGACAGGAGGCTGTCAGTTTATATGCCATAGTAGAAGGTCTGTGAGGATGGCAGGACCTCAGCAGAAAAAATTCAAAATGAAATATACCCCCTCAAGCAGCTGATTGCCACAGAGGTCTGACAGGAGCCTGTCAGTTTATATGCCACAGTAGGAGATCTGAGAGGATGGCAGGACCTCGGCAGAAAAACGACACATACATCCATGCCTTAACCGGGGATCGAACCCAGGTCCCTTAGATCAGTAGCCAAGCGCGCTAACCACTCTGCCACCGAGGCATTAGAAAAATAATACTCGGTAAAATGGGGTGTTATACAAATAGTACTTGGTAAAAGGTGCATTATAAAAATAGTACTTGGTAAAAGGGCATTAGGAAAATAGTACTTGGTTAAAAAAGAAAATGAAATTAAATAAATACCCCCTCAAGCAGCTGCTTGCCACAGAGGTCTGACAGGAGCCTGTCACTTTATATGCCATAGTAGAAGGTCTGTGAGGATGGCAGGACCTCAGCAGAAAAACGACACATACATCCATGCCTCACCCGTGGCTCGAACCCAGGTCCCGTAGATCAGTAACCAAGCGCGCTAACCACTCGGGCACAGGACGGCTTACTAAAATAAATACCCCCTCAAGCAGCTGCTTGCCACAGAGGTCTGACAGGAGCCTGTCAGTTTATATGCCATAGTAGAAGGTCTGTGAGGATGGCAGGACCTCAGCAGAAAAACTACACGAACATCCATGCCTTATCTGGGGCTCGAACCCAAGTTCCTTAGATCAGTAGTCAAGCATGCTAACCACTCGGTCCGGGGCTCGAACCCAGGTCCTTTAGATCACTAGCCAAGCACATTAACCACTTGGCCACGGGCTCGAACCCAGGTCCCTTAGATCACTAGCCAAGCACACTAACCACTTTGCCACGGGCTCGAACCCAGGTCCCTTAGATCACTAGCCAAGCACACTAACCACTTTGTCACGGGCTCGAACCCAGGTCCCTTAGATCACTAGCCAAGCACACTAACCACTTTGCTACGGGCTCGAACCCAGGTCCCTTAGTTCACTAGCCAAGTACGCTAACCACTCGGTCCGGGGCTCGAACCCAGGTCCTTTAGATCACTAGCCAAGCACGCTAACCACTCGGTCCGGGGCTCGAACCCAGAACCTTGTTAAACCCATAACTGTTTACAAATAAAAAAAAAAAACTCATATTTATTGAAAGCATGTAAGTTGCAATTTGGCTTCATCATTTTACTTTGAGCAATGTTAAATATTCAAAAAAAATAAATAAATAAATACCCCCTCAAGCAGTTGCTTGCCCCAGAGGTCTGACAGGAGCCTGTCAGTTTATATGCCACAGTAGGAGATTTGAGAGGATGGCAGGACCTCAGCAGAAAAACGATACGAACATCCATGCCTTAACCGGGGCTCGAACCCAAGTTCCTTAGATCACTAGCCAAGCGCGCTAACCACTCGGCCAGGGACGACTAAGTTAAGCTTATTGAAGAAATGTTTGTTTTTAGCATAAAGAAATTGATGAGAAGTATATTTAAAAACCTGTTTTTGTCTCCTCAGATGCTCCAAACATTTCCACACATATAAAATATTTTGCTTCCGCGGTGTTTTTCAGTTGGTAATAATTTGTGTCAAAGCAGTTGCTTTCAGGAGGCACTTAATATATTTATATTCAACTGCAGAAAATTTGTGGTTTCCAAATTCTGATTGCATAATACTGTCCTTCATTTAAATCATTTCTAAAAAAAAAATTAAAAAATAAAATCCCTAAAAAAAAATGCCTGATGAAATCGCTTATTGAATTTGCGTCAACTTTAAAAGAATAGATAAGGCGCGGTTTTGAAGTTTGCGCCTGGGTTGAGATTAATCTCCACTACTTCCCCCCCCCCCCAACTAAGTTAGAAAAGAAACATCGACGGGCTGCAGTGGGTCGGGGATGGCTCAATCGGTAGCGCACCAGCCCAACATCTAGGTATTGACCAGGCTCGTAATCTAGTTCCCAGGTTCGAGTCCCAGCTGGGTCAGCGTTGAGATTTATCTCCGCAAAATTCCCCGCCCTGCCCACGATCAGTAGGGGACACCGATGGGCTTGGAAAGGCCGCCGTCCGTCGGATGGGACGTTAAGCTGTGGCTCCGTGTACGGAAGAGACATACCCTGTGCACTTTAAAGAACACACTGGATGGCCTTGGATTGTTTTACCTCTGAGCGGCACTTTTTTGCACACCATGGGTTAAATGGCCAGGTCACATGGACCCCGAAGGCTCAGAGAAGGTTGGTGGAGGGGACCCACTGGAACAGCTGTTGGGAGACAGATGGTAGCCTCCCATCAAGGCCATCCAGCGTTTTCTTTAACGTGCACAGGGTACGACTCTCCCGCACACGGGGCCACGGCTTAACGTCCCATCCGACGGACGGCGGCCTTTCCAAGCCCATCGGTGTCCCCTACTGACCGTAGGCAGGGCGGGGAAATTTTGCGGAGATAAATCTCAACGCTGACCCAGCTGGGACTCGAACCTGGGAACTACGGATTACGACCCTGGCGCGCTACCGACTGAGCACCCGCGCTCTGAGGTAAAACAACCTAAAAAATCTCCCTTTTTACATATTTTTGACAGAATTCTTGATAAAAACCATGAAATGCAAATAAGTTTAATATTTTTTCTACCACCTCTGAAGTTGGGGGGGGGGGGGTGCGGGGGAATCCTAGGTTTGATCCTGATAAATATTTTTCATAAGATTGGAAACTTACAGATCCGCGTTAAAAATCTAGCTTGAAAGGGGATTAAAATGTTGAAAAAATGTAAATGAGAAGTGCAATTTATTGTGCTGTGAGGTCCTACATTCAAAGAGAGAATTCCGCAAACTTATGACTCGATACGAATGTCGCTTTTCAACTTTCTGAGTGAACTAAAAATAACAATGATTCAAGTAGTTTAAATTAAGAAAGGTCTAGTGGGAATTATGGAAAAGAAAGCAACAGATTATGTTTCTCTTAATTCGAATACCGGAATAGAACAGTGTTTTAATTTCCTTCCTTCGATGTGTGACGTCACAAGGCATTCGACTGCCACCTGGTGAGCTGGCATCTGATTTAATGACGTCAACACAGCGTTGCTAAGAAATGTGACATCTGTGCAATTACCAACTGCATTCATCTGAGTCATTTCAAATCTAGGAAATGTTATATTTTAATTTTGACATCTTTTGCTTCAGCTGAACTAAAAACGCATGTGCCAAACTTTTTTTTATTTATTTTGTTTTCAAATTAAAAAAACGATATAATGTTTTTTTTTTCCCGACATTTTTTTTTTACAGAGAAATGAATTATTATAGAGAATGACATAATAAAATTTTTTTTTAGCAAAGTTGTTTTAAAATGAAAGGAAATTGTTTTGCAAACATGTGAATTATCATGATAAAGTAATTTCATAATTTTTTGAGTTTTTTGCCATGCAAAATGAGTTCTTCAACGTTGGATTGTTTTACCTCTTAGCGGCACTTTTTTGCACACCATGGGCTAAATGGCCAGGTCACAAGGACCCTGAAGGCTCAGAGAAGGTTGGGGGAGGGGACCCACTGGAACAGCTGTTGGGAGACAGATGGTAGTCTCCCAACAGCTGTTTCAGTGGGTCCCCTCCCCCAACCTTCTCTTAGTCTTCGGGGTCTTTGTGACCTGGCCATTTAGTCCATGGTGTGCATCCCCTTGACGGGCCCTCCCCTTGAAGGACCATCCCCTTGACGGGAGACTACCGTCTCCCGTCAAGGCCATCCAGCGTGTTCTTTAACGTTGGATTGCTTTACCTCTGAGCGGCACTTTTTTCCACAAAATGGGGTAAATCGCCAGGTCACAAGGACCCCGAAGGATCAGAGAAGGTTGGGGACCCACTGGAACAGCTGTTAGGAGTCAGATGGTAGCCTCCCGTCAAGGCCATCCAGCGTGTTCTTTAACGTTGGATTGCTTTACCTCTGAGCGGCACTTTTTTCCACAAAATGGGGTAAATCGCCAGGTCACAAGGACCCCGAAGGCTCAGAGAAGGTTGGGGACCCACTGGAACAGCTGTTAGGAGTCAGATGATAGCCTCCCGTCAAGGCCAGCCAGCGTGTTCTTTAACGTTGGATTGTTTTACCTCTGAGCGGCACTTTTTTCCACAAAATGGGGTAAATCGCCAGGTCACAAGGACCCCGAAGGCTCAGAGAAGGTTGGGGACCCACTGGAACAGCTGTTGGGAGACAGATGGTAGCCTCCTGTCAAGGCCAGCCAGCGTGTTCTTTAACGTTGGATTGTTTTACCTGTGAGCGGCACTTTTTTGCACACCATGGACTAAATGGCCAGGTCACAAGGACCCCGAAGACTAAGAGAAGGTTGGGGGAGGGAACCCACTGGAACAGCTCTTGGGAGACAGATGGTAGCCTCGCGTCAAGGCCATCCAGCGTGTTCTTTAACGTTGGATTGTTTTACCTCTGAGCGGCACTCTTTTGCACACAAAGGGCTAAATGGGCAGGTCACAAGGACCCCGAAGGCTCAGAGAAGGTTGGGGGAGGGGACCCACTGGAACAGCTGTTGGGAGACAGATGGTAGCCTCCCGTCAAGGCCATCCAGCGTTTCTTTAACGTTGGATTGCTTTACCTCTGAGCGGCACTTTTTTCCACAAAATGGGGTAAATGGCCAGGTCACAAGGACCCCGTAGGCTCAGAGAAGGTTGGGGACCCACTGGAACAGCTGTTGGGAGACAGATGGTAGCCTCCCGTCAAGGCCATCCAGCGTGTTCTTTAACGTTGGAATGTTTTAAATCTGAGCGGCACTTTTTTGCACACAATGGGCTAAATGCCCAGGTCACAAGGACCCCGAAGGCTCAGAGTAGGTTGGGGGAGGAGACCCACTGGAACATCTGTTGGGAGACAGTTGGTAGCCTCCCGTCAAGGCCATGTATTGTGTTCTTTAACGTGCACAGGGTATGGCTCTATAGCACACGGGACCAAAGCTTAACGTCCCATCCGGCGGACTGTGGCCTTTCCAAGCCCATCGGTGTCCCCTACTGACCGTGGGCAGGGCGGGGAACTTAACGTAGTACTAAGAGAAGTATAAAGTTCATTTTCTCGTTCCATAAGTAACTGTTGCAAGTATCAGAGTCTTGGTTTTCGGTCATTATAAACGTTCTACAAATGAGTAAGTTAAGTATTTAAATTTGCGCAATTTTACGTCATTACTGGAAAAGAAAAGGATTAAAAGCTTCCGAAGTGGAAGATGAGAGGGATGATCATCCTCAAGAGACAAACATCCTCACATGCAACTGTAGTTGCATCCATCTTCAACTTGTCGGTAAGGTAAATAAAAATCGCCGAATTTGTTCCGCAAGAAGTGACTATTGAACGAGCAAACTGTCGTATCGAAGTCTGCTGGAAACTCGTTGCTAATCCACGCGACCACCATGTCATCAAACAAATTGTTATGTGCAAAGAAAAATGGATCTTTTTGAACAATCCGGACATTTCAAAGGTAGTGGTTGACTCAGGCGAGCTCCTACTTCCTGTCCCAAAGAGGAAGTTTCTGTGCTTGGTGGAATCGGGACAGGTCATCAGTCCTTAACTCTGCTCATTGCAACTGGAACATGTGCACTCTATGGGACGTTAAGCCGTGGCTCAGTGTGCGGGAGAGCAATACCCTGTGTACGTTAAAGAACACGCTGGATGGCCTTGACGGGAGGTTACCATCTGTCTCCCAACAGCTGTTCCAGTGGGTCCCCTCCCCCAACCTTCTCTGAACCTTCGGGGTCCTTGTGACCTGGCAATTTATCCCATGGTGTGCAAAAAAATGCTGCTCAGAGGTAAAACAATCCTACGTTAAAGAACACGCTGGATGGCCTTGACGGGAGGCTACCATCTGTCTCCCAACAGCTGTTCCAGTGGGTCCCTTCCCCCAACCTTCTCTGAACCTTCGGGGTCCTTGTGACCTGGCAATTTATCCCATGGTGTGCAAAAAAATGCTGCTCAGAGGTAAAACAATCCTACGTTAAAGAACACGCTGGATGGCCTTGACGGGAGGCTACCATCTGTCTCCCAACAGCTGTTCCAGTGGGTCCCTTCCCCCAACCTTCTCTGAACCTTCGGGGTCCTTGTGACCTGGCAATTTATCCCATGGTGTGCAAAAAAATGCTGCTCAGAGGTAAAACAATCCTACGTTAAAGAACACGCTGGATGGCCTTGACGGGAGGCTACCATCTGTCTCCCAACAGCTGTTCCAGTGGGTCCCTTCCCCCAACCTTCTCTGAACCTTCGGGGTCCTTGTGACCTGGCAATTTATCCCATGGTGTGCAAAAAAATGCTGCTCAGAGGTAAAACAATCCTACGTTAAAGAACACGCTGGATGGCCTTGACGGGAGGCTACCATCTGTCTCCCAACAGCTGTTCCAGTGGGTCCCCTCCCCCAACCTTCTCTGAGCCTTCGGGGTCCTTGTGACCTGGCCATTTAGCCCATGGTGTGCAAAAAAGTGCCGCTCAGAGATAAAACAATCCAAAAACGAGTGTCGGGAATTTTTCACCTCCAAGGACCAAGTATGATCGAACAACTTGTCGATAAATGGTTACGAATTATTGAAAATGATGGTTTTTATTTTGTATTCTGGTATGTCATATATATATTATAATATATAATATATAATAATTATTTAATAATAATAATTAATATATAATATTATTATATATTAACACAGTTATTAATCACTCTAGTATTTTGGCTCGAAAAAATAATTTTATTTCTGCAAATACTAAATAACGAAGCACTTTCAAAGATTCCTCCCCCCCCCTGGGAGAAATTTCTGCGACGCCACTGCCGACATCCCGCCTACGATCCAACACGTGGAAAGGCATTCCCGCACCGGTTTCGCGGACAAGGTTAAGTTAGAGTGGGTGCCACATTAACATATTTCGATTTCCGCTTGTCGCCGAAATTCTGTGTGCTATGTCATCCGCATCTTGTGAAGTCGCCATCGGGGATTCCTCTTTTTTTTATGTTAATGTAGTGAGTCGGATAATAAACGTGTTGGAACGAGCGAGAAGTTATTAAGAAGTTTTAGCGTCATAGCATTTTAATACAAAAATGTATTAAGTGTTGTGAGCTCTTGACTCAAAAATTAGGGGCGGGGGTGGCTCAGTTTAGCGCGCCAGGCTCGTAATCTGTAGTTCCCAGGTTCGAGTCCCAGCTGGGTCAGCGTTGAGATTTATCTCCGCAAAACTCCCCGCCCTGCCCACGGTCTCTAAGGGACACCTATGGGCTTGGAAAGGCGGCCGTCCGTCGGATGGGAGGTTAAGTCGTGGCTCCGTGTACAGGAAAGCCATACCCTGTGCACGTTAAAGAACACGCTTGATGGCCTTGACGGGAGGCTACCATCTGTCTCACAACAGCTGTTCCAGTGGGTCCCCTCCCCCAACATTCTCTGAGTCTTCGGGGTCCTTGTGACCTGATCTTTTAGTCCATTGTGTGCAAAAAAAGTCGCTCAGAGGTAAAACAATCCAACGTTAAAGAACACGCTGGATGGCCTTGACGGGAAGCTATCATCTGTCTCCCAACAGCTGTTCCAGTGGGTCCCCTCCCCCAACCTTCTCTGAGCTTTTGGGGTCCATGTGACCTGCCAGGCTCGTAATCTGTAGTTCCCAAGTTCGAGTCCCAGTTACGTCAGCGTTGAGATTTATCTCCGCAAAATTCCCCGCCCTGCCCACGGTCAGTAGGGGACACCGATGGGCTTGGAAAGGCCGCCGTCCGTCGGATGGGACGTTAAGCCGTGGCCCCGTGTGCGGGAGAGCCATACCCTGTGCACGTTAAAGAACACGCTTGATGGCCTTGACGGGAGGCTATCATCTGTCTCCCAACAGCTGTTCCAGTGGGTCCCCTCCCCCAACATTCTCTAAGAATTCGGGGTCCTTGTGAACTGGCCATTTAGCCCATGGTGTGCAAAAAAAAAGTGCCGCTCAGAGGTAAAACAATCGAACGTTAAAGAACACGCTGGATGGCCTTGACGGGAGGCTACCATCTGTCTCCCAACAGCTATTCCAGTGGGTCCCCTCCCCCAACATTCTCTAAGAATTCGGGGTCCTTGTGAACTGGCCATTTAGCCCATGGTGTGCAAAAAAAAAGTGCCGCTCAGAGGTAAAACAATCCAACGTTAAAGAACACGCTGGATGACCTTGACGGGAGGCTACCATCTGTCTCCCAACAGCTGTTCCAGTGGGTCCCCTCCCCCAACCTTCTCTGAGCCTTCGGGGTCCTTGTGACCTGGCCATTTAGCCCATGGTGTGCAAAAAAGTGCCGTTCAGAGGTAAAACATCTCACTACATCTTTTAAACACGCGCGTCTTTCAAGTTCTCGAAAAACAAGTCTGAATTGAACAGTCTTTGTAAAAATGCGTATAATAACTGACATCGTAACGATTCGTTCACCATGGCAACACAGGCTGCATCCACCGTCAGTCTTGTATAAACTGTCTAATGTCCGTTTGAAAGAGTTGCAATCATAAGCACGTTCTCTCTCTACCAGCGTCGTTTATTGTCTCTCTGTCAACGGCATTGGCCTAATTTGTGTTGTGACACTATCCTACGAAGAGTAGCAAAATAGGTAGCGATTGAGGACATTTTCCTACTCTGGATGGAAACTAGTGTGGGCGTTGACATATTTTTTTGGCTCTCTGGCTGTGCTTTATTCCATTGTCACGTAATGAGATGCGATCTGTTTTTTTTTCTGTTTTGTTGCGTAGTGCCTTTCCAACTATTGGCCCTTAACGTGAATGAAATTGTCGGCTGTTTGTTTTTTGCTTCAAGGATTTAAATGCGATTTCTGATTGGCCTTACAACTCGGAAGACATGCGTAATACCTTGCGAATCTTAATTATTATTTATTACTAATGGGTTTGGGGAGGCGGTGGCTCAATCGGTAGCGCGCCAGGCTCGTAATGTGCATTTCTAAGGTTCGAGTTGCAGCTGGGTTAGCGTTGAGATTAATCTCCGTAAAACTCCCCGCCATGCCCATGGTCAGTAGGGGTCACCGATGGGCTTGGAAAGGCTGCCGTCCGTCGGATGGGATGTTAAGCCGTGATCCCGTGTGCGGAAGAGCCGTACCCTGTGCACGTTAAAGAACACGCTGGATGGCCTTGACGGGAAGCTACCATCTGTCTCCCAACAGCTGTTCCAGTGGGTCCCCTTCCCCAACCTTCTCCGAATCTTCGGAGTCCATGTGACCTGGCCATTTAGCCCATGGTGTGCAAAAAAGCACCGCTCAGAGGTAAAACAACCCAACGTTAAAGAACATGTTGGATAGCCTTGACGGCAGGTTACCATCTGTCTCCCAACAGCTGTTCCAGTGGGTCCCCTCCCCCAACCTTCTCTGACACTTCGGCGTCCTTGTGACCTGGCCATTTAGCCCATGGTGTGCAAAAAAGTGCCGCTCAGAGGTAAAACAATCGAACGTTAAAGAACACGCTGGATGGCCTTGACGGGAGGCTACCATCTCTCTCCCAACAGCTGTTCCAGTGGGTCTCCTCCCCCAACCTTCTCTGAGCCTCCGAGGTCCATGTGACCTGACCATTTAGCCCATGGTGTTCAAAAAAGTGCCGCTCAGAGGTAAAACAATAGAAAGTTAAAAAACACGCTGGATGGCCTTGACGGGAGGCTACCATCTGTCTCCCAACAGCTGTTCCAGTGGGTCACCTCCCCCAACCGAAGGTCTGTGAGGATGGCAGGACCTCAGCAGAAAAACTTCAAAATGAAAAATACCCCTTCAAGCAGCTGCTTGTCACAAAGGTCTGACAGGAGCCTGTCAGTTTATATGCCATAGTAAAAGGTCTGAGAGGATGGCAGGACCTCAGCAGAAGAAATTCAAAATGAAAAATACCCCCTCAAGCAGCTGATTGCCACAGAGGTCTGACAGGAGCCTGTCAGTTTATATGCCATAGTAGAAGGTCTGAGAGGATGGCAGGACCTCAGCAGAAAAAATTCAAAATGAAAAATACCCCCTCAAGCAGCTGCTTGCCACAGAGGTCTGACAGGAGCCTGTCAGTTTATATGCCATAGTAAAAGGTCTGAGAGGATGGCAGGACCTCAGCAGAAGAAATTCAAAATGAAAAATACCCCCTCAAGCAGCTGCTTGCCACAGAATTTTGACAGGAGCCTGTCAGTTTATATGCCATAGTAGAAGGTCTGAGAGGATGGCAGGACCTCAGCAGAAAAAATTCAAAATGAAAAATACCCCCTCAAGCAGCTGCTTGCCACAGAATTTTGACAGTAGCCTGTCAGTTTATATGCCATAGTAGAAGGTCTGTGAGGATGGCAGGACCTCAGCAGAAAAACGACACATACATCCATGCCTTACCCGGAGCTCGAACCCAGGTCCCGTAGATCAGTAGCCAAGCGCGCTAACCACTCGGCCACGGGAATGCGAACTCTAATACCAAAATGGAAGACAAATATTTAGATAAAATACACAAAGTGTGTCATATTTAATTTTTTTAAAAGTGCACATAGTGTGTCATATTTAATTGACACAGTTTGTGCTACCATGGTGATCGAATCGTTACGACGTCAATTATATGCGTATTTTTACATTTTTGCAAAGACTGTTTAATTCAGACTTGTTTTTTGCGAACTTGAAAGACGCGCGGTGTTAAAAAGATGTAGTCAGATTAAAAGTTCGTATGGTACAGATGACCTCGGGTTCCATCACAGTTTAAATATCCAATTTTGCTTACAACAGTTAAAAAAAAAAGCAAAAGATTGGCATAATTTAATGTGGTAAAATACACAAAAGTGTGTCATATTTAATTTTTTTTATTTCTCATCATTTCAGTTTAGAAGCACTGGATTAAAACATTGCTTGGTTAAGGAAAAAAAAGGACATGAGATGAACTGAAAATGGCAACAGAGATGTTAAAATAAACTTGTAAGACGAAAAATAACAGAATTGATGAGAGAGATGTATTCATCTCTTAAGAGGCGTGTCTCAGACGGGAGCTGTGAGACGAGCTCTCCGATTTTCGACCCTGGTACGGTGGCGGTTGACTCTCAACTAAAAGACTTAATGAAAAAAACGTGAAGTTTATTCATTTTATGAGAACGGAATCTGTGCGCTGATGGTACTGACAAGAACGGCCGCAGTTATAAAGTTCGTCGAGTAGGTGGTCAGCCCACCACCACCATCAGGAACTGCTTGGGAGCGGAGGAGGAAGATGAGGCCATCTCTCCGCAACATGTGGGCCTCATCTCCCAGTTGAAGTTCAATGCTCGCTTTCGTATTCTTCCTCAATGATTTCATCTCGGCATTCTCTTCAGTGAACTTTGCACAGAATTTCAAAATATTTGTTATTACAATCTAGTTTAGAATTTCACTTTTTTAAAATTTATGAAAAGTGAGCTTAATGAATCGAAGCGTACACAAGAATTGCAATTATGCCAAAAAAAAAAACCGGGTTTTGAAATCCGAAGTGTTTAAAGTGGTGTAGTTGCAGTTTACGCTGCTACAGTCGCTCAAAAAAAAAAGTATCCGAACAGTATGGTTGGTTAAAGAATTGAGAAAAAATATCTGGCAACGATGTTTTTAGAAATTAGTGATCTGGCAACCTTCGTGTACTGCTACACGAAGGTTGCCATATCACATTTCCAAAAAGTAATCGTTGCCAGATATTTTTTCATAATTCTGTAACCAACCATAGTGTTCGAATACTTTTTTCAGCGACTGTACACGAAGGTTGCCAGATCACTAATTTCTAAAAAATAATCGTTGCCAGATTTTTTTCTGAATTCTGAAATCAACCGTAGTGTTCGGATACATTTTTCAGCGACTGTACACGGTTGCCAGATCACTAATTTTTAAAACAATCCAATGTTAAAGAACACGCTGGATGGCCTTGACGGGAGGCTACCATCTGTCTCCCAACAGCTGTTCCAGTGGGTCCCCTCCCCCAATATTCTCTGAACCTTCGGGGTCCTTGTGACCTGGCCATTTAGCCCATGGTGTGCAAAAAAGTGCCGCTCAGAGGTAAAATAATCCAACGTTAAAGAACACACTGGATGGCCTTGATGGAGGCTACCATCTGTCTCCCAACAGCTGTTCCAGTGGGTTCCATCCCCCAACCTTCTCAGGTTTCCGGGTCCTTGTGACCTGGCCATTTAGCCCATGGTGTGCAAAAAATAGCCGCTGAGGGGTAAAACAATCCAACGTTAAAGAACACGCTGGATGGCCTTCACGGGAGGCTACCATCTGTCTCCCAACAGCTGTTCCACTGGGTCTCCTCCCCCAACCTTCTCTGAGCCTTCGGGGTCCTTGTGACCTGGCCATTTAGCCCATGGTGTGCAAAAAAGTGCCACTCAGAGGTAAAACAACCCAACGTTAAAGAACACGTTGGATGGCCTTGACGGGAGGCTACCATCTGTCTCCCAACAGCTGTTCCAGTGGGTCCCCTCCCCCAACCTTCTCTGAGCCTTCGGGGTCATTGTGACCTGGCCATTTAGTGTATGGTGTGCAAAAAAGTGCCTCTCAGAGGTAAAACAATTCAACGTTAAAGAACACGTTGGATGGCCTTGACGGGAGGCTACCATCTGTCTCCCAACAGCTGTTCCAGTGGGTCCCCTCCCCCAACCTTCTCTGAGCCTTCGGGGTCATTGTGACCTGGCCATTTAGTGTATGGTGTGCAAAAAAGTGCCTCTCAGAGGTAAAACAATTCAACGTTAAAGAACACAATTGATGGCCTTGACGGGAGGCTACCATCTGTCTCCCAACAGCTGTTCCAGTGGATCCCCTCCCCCAACCTTCTCTGAGCCTTCGGGGTCATTGTGACCTGGCCATTTAGTCTATGGTGTGCAAAAAAGTGCCTCTCAGAGGTAAAACAATTCAACGTTAAAGAACACAATTGATGGCCTTGACGGGAGGCTACCATCTGTCTCCCAACAGCTGTTCCAGTTGGTCCCCTCACCCAACCTTCTCTGAGCCTTCGGGGTCCTTGTGACCTGACCATTTAGCCTATGGTGTGCAAAAAAGTGCCTTTCAGAGGTAAAACAACTGCTACCCAGCATTAGGGAAAGTTGCATGTTGGCAAAGGTGTATTGGTTTGCGAGGAATAGCCTTTGATGAGGAATATTTTTCCAAAAGTTGTCTCCAAATCCCTGAACTTCGCAATCTTTTTTTGCTTGTAGAGACATTGGTGCCAGATTATCAAAACGAGGTTGCTGTTATCAAATTGTTTAATTTTGCTGATCAAACACACTAGCTTTGTTTTTTCACCGCTATCAACAAATATTCCATTTCGTTTCTGCCAGTAACTTTGATTTCAAGTGATAGCGTCACTAAATGACTAAACTTATTTTTTTCCAAATAAAAAAATGGGTAAGTTTTACAACTAAAATTTGTGTGATACATGTGTGTAGGCCTGAGTTTAATATATTAAATCTTTTAGCTGTAAAAATTTGTCTTTAGGGAAATGCGAAGCGAAAGAAATATAGTAATAGGTACAAAATATATAGGTACAAAAATATACTCTCAACACCGCTCAAGAAATTAAAAACAGTGTTAAATAATTGTTGTGGTTTACACTGTGATTCATACTATAACGAACGTTAAAACATTTTAGGAATTTGGCTAAGTCGACTGTATTTAGTCAATCTTTGAAAATACCTAAAGTTGGGTTGTTTTACCTCTGAGCGGCACTTTTTTGCACACCATGGGCTAAATGGCCAGGTCACAAGGACCCCGAAGGCTCAGAGAAGGTTGGGGGAGGTGACCCACTGGAACAGCTGTTGGGAGACAGATGGTAGCCTCCCGTCAAGGCCATCCAGCGTGTTCTTTAACGTTGGATTGTTTTACCTCTGAACGGCACTTTTGTTGCACACCGTGGGCTAAATGGCCAGGTCAGAAGGACCCTGAAGGCTCAGAGAAGGTTGGGGGAGGGGACCCACTGGAATAGCTGTTGGGAGACAGATGGTAGCCTCCCGTCAAGGCCATCCAGCGTGTTCTTTAAAGTTGGATTGTTTTACCTCTGAGCGACACTTTTTTTGCACACCATGGGCTAAATGGCCAGGTCACAAGAACCCCGAAGGCTCAGAGAAGGTTGGGGGAGGGGACCCACTGGAACAGCTGTTGGGAGACAGGTGGTAGCCTCCCGTCAAGGCCATCAGCGTGTTCTTTAACGTGCACAGGGTATGACTCTCCCGCACAAGGCGCCACGGCTGAACGTCCCATCCGACGGACGACGGCCTTTCCAAGCTCATCGGTGTCCCCTACTGACCGTGGACAGGGCGGGGAATTTTGCAGAGATAAATCTCAACGCTGACCCAGCTGGGACTCGAACCTGGGAACTACAGATTACGAGCCTGGCTCTCTACCGACTGAGCCAACCCCCGCCACTACGCCAAGTTGGGCACAACACAACATCAGGATGTAGAGAGTTCCAAACACGGCCAACTTTGGAATATGAAGGAATGATATTTACAGTTTGTTTTCGCATGAGGAATATGTATGCAACGAGGATGATTTCTCGTTTTTATAATAATCTTTTTATATAATAATCGTTTTTATACCAATCTTCTCCTTTCCAAGGAGTGAATGTTGAGCAGTTTCAGTCGCTGCTCGTAGTCTGAGTTGAACAGTCCAGGTAGTCTCTTACTAGACCATCTGAGTGGGCGTTCAACTGGACTGATGTCAGAGATAGTTTGGGGGGACCAAACAGGAGATGCGTATTCAAGAATATGCATAACAATAGTAGTGACTGTCTTAAAAAGAGGGGCAGGGGTGATCTGCAGTTCCCAGGTTCGAGTCCCAGCTGGGTCAGCGTTGAGATTTATCTCCGCAAAACTCCCCGCCTGCCCACTGTCAGTAGAGGACACCGATGGGCTTTGAAAGGCCTGCCGTCCGTCGGATGGGACGTTAAATCATGGCCCCGTGTGCTGGAGACCCATACCCTGTGCATGTTAAAGAACACGCTGGATGGCCTTGACGGGAGGCTACCATCTGTCTCCCAACAGCTGTTCCAGTGGGTCCCCTCCCCCCAACCTTCTCTGAACCTTCGAGGTACTTGTGACCTGGTCACTTAACCTATTGTGTGCCAAAAAGTGCTTCTCAGAGGTGAAACAATCCAACGTTAAAGAACACTCTGGATGGCCTTGACGGGAGGCTACCATCTGTCTCCCAACAGCTGTTCCACTGGGTCCCCTCCCCCAACCCTCTCTGAGCCTTCGGGGTCCTTGTGACCTGGCCATTTAGACCATGGTGTGCAAAAAAGTGCCACTCAGAGGTAAAACAACCCAACGTTAAAGAACACGCTGGATGGCCTTGACGGGAGGCTACCATCTGTCTCCCAACAGCTGTTCCAGTGGGTCCCCTCCCCCAACCTTCTCTGAGCCTTCGGGGTCCTTGTGACCTGGCCATTTAGCCCATGGTGTGCAAAAAAGTGCCGCTCAGAAGTAAAACAACCCAACGTTCTATCATTTTTTTTTTCGTTTTCTTTGCTGCAGCCTCGAATATAGTTATTCTAATGATATCAAATCTCGCTTGAGAGTCATTAAACTCCAACGAAACAACCCTTCCGAGTCCGCTGGTGGAAAGACCATCTACCAACTCTATGAAGTCGTGCAATAATGAAGAATTGCAGACCCTGGTACAAAATGTGGTCGAGCCGCGTGTCTGTTACCTAGACAGGTGAACAGATTCTATCGGTTGGAGTCGTGACGGCGAAGGAGTGTGAAACTGTCGAGTGACGGTCCCTCCCTCGAAAGCTCCTTTGGCTATTATCACGAGAGGACTCTCTTTATGACTCTCGAAAAAACATCCTTTGTGTTGCAGACTTGGTCAGCGAGAAACCTTAAGGTCATTGTCCGTAAGATCTTTCGGAGAATACTGAGTGCATCGTGAATACTTACATGGCAAAAGAAAAAAAAAAACTTTAGATTATTTTGTACTTCGGAAGAATATGAAATTCAGGAGGTAATGAGACCGTAGAATACACGTATTCAATTTTCTAATGATTTGAAAAGGGTGTGAAGTAATGAAATGCGACCTTATCCTTTCAAATATAGCCGACCTTCTTTTGAAGAAAATTTTCGTTGTATTTCTGCTGAGGTCTCGACTTCTTACAGAAAACAGTGGTATGGCGTATAAACTGATGGGCTCTTGGGAGACCTGTGTGACAAGCAGCGTCTTGAGTGGGTTGTGTTGCCTCTGAGAGGCACTTTCATGCACACCATGGGCTAAATGGCCAGGTCACAAGGACCCCGAAGGTTTAGAGAAGGTTGGGGGAGGGGACCCACTGGATCAGCTGTTGGGAGACAGATGGTAGCCTCCTGTCAAGGCCATCCAGCGTGTTCTTCAACGTTGGGTTGTTTTACCTCTGAGCGACACTTTTTTGCACACCATGGGTTAAATGGCCAGGTCACAAGGACCCCGAAGGCTCAGAGAAGGTTGGGGGAGGGGACCTACTGGAATGGCTGTTGGGAGACAGATGGTAGCCTCTCGTCAAGGTCATCCAGTGTGTTCTTTAACGTTCGATTGTTTTACCTGTGAGCGACACTTTTTTGCACACCATGGGTTAAATGGCCAGGTCACAAGGACCCCGAAGGCTCAGAGAAGGTTGGGGGAGGGGACCTACTGGAATGGCTGTTGGGAGACAGATGGTAGCCTCTCGTCAAGGTCATCCAGTGTGTTCTTTAACGTTCGATTGTTTTACCTGTGAGCGACACTTTTTTGCACACCATGGGTTAAATGGCCAGGTCACAAGGACCCAGAAGGCTCAGAAGGTTGAGGGAGGGGACCCACTGGAACAGCTGTTGGGAGACAGATGGTAGCCTTCCGTCAAGGCCATAGCGTGTTCTTTAATGTGCAGGGTATGGCTCTAGAAAATTCCCCGCCCTGCCCACGGTCAGTAGGGGACACTGATGGACTTGGAAAGGCAGCCGTCCGTCGGATGGGGCGCTAAGCCGTGGTCCCGTGTATGGGAGAGCCACACCCTGTGCACGTTAAAGAACACACTAGATGGCCTTGACGGGAGGCTACCATCTGTCTCCCAGCAGCTGTTCCAGTGGGTCCCCTCCCCCAACCTTTTCTGAGCCTTCGGGGTCCATGTGACCTGGCCATTTAGCCCATTGTGTGCAAAAAAGTGCCGCTCAGAGGTAAAACAACCGAACCCACAGTGTTTAAATTCTAGAGGTCTTTGAATTGAAAAGTGTTGCGCAACATTTCTCTTTGTACAACTTGGGCTTTCTTAAAAGTAGTATATCGTTCCAAAGTATGTGTACATTTGCATTTTCAACCTGTGAATTATAACATTCGATTAAAGAAAAAAACATTAACGCCTTGTGTTTTCAGCCGAAAGTAGACATTTCCAAAAAAAAAAAACGCATGGGAAAATTCCATTGCATTTAGAAGAAAATATTGATATAGAGATGGGCAAAATCGGAGAATTTTATAGTAATATACATTAGCATAGTGAGTGGGCTTTTCCATGACAAACTAGGGGCGGGGGTGGCTCAGTCGGTAGCGCGCCAGGCTCGTAATCTGTAGTTCCCAGGTTCGAGTCCCAGCTGGGTCAGCGTTGAGATTTATCTCCGCAAAATTCCCCGCCCTGCCCACGGTCAGTAGGGGACACCGATGGGCTTCGAAAGGCCGCCGTCCGTCGGATGGGACGTTAAGCCGTGGCCCCGTGTGCGGGAGAGCCATACCCTGTGCACGTTAAAGAACACGGATGGCCTTGACGGGAGGCTACCATCAGTCTCCCAACAGCTGTTCCAGTGGGTCCCCTTACCCAACCTTCTCTGGGCCTTCGGGGTCCATGTGACCTGGCCATTTAGCCCATGGTGTGCAAAAAAGTGCCGCTCAGAGGTAAAACAATCCAACGTTAAAGAACACGCTGGATGGCCTTGACGGGAGGCTACCATCTGTCTCCCAACAGCTGTTCCAGTGGGTCCCCTTACGCAACCTTCTCTGGGCCTTCGGGGTCCATGTGACCTGGCCATTTAGCCCATGGTGTGCAAAAAAGTGCCGCTCAGAGGTAAAACAATCCAACGTGAAAGAACACGCTGGATGGCCTTGATGGGAGGCTACCATCTGTCTCCCAACAGCTGTTCCAGTGGGTCCCCTCCCCCAACCTTCTCCGAGCCTTCGGGGTCCTTGTGACCTGGCCATTTAGCCCATGGTGTGCAAAAAAGTGCCGCTCAGAGGTAAAACAATCCAACGTGAAAGAACACGCTGGATGGCCTTGACGGGAGGCTACCATCTGTCTCCCAACAGCTGTTCCAGTGGGTCCCCTTACGCAACCTTCTCTGGGCCTTCGGGGTCCATGTGACCTGGCCATTTAGCCCATGGTGTGCAAAAAAGTGCCGCTCAGAGGTAAAACAATCCAACGTGAAAGAACACGCTGGATGGCCTTGATGGGAGGCTACCATCTGTCTCCCAACAGCTGTTCCAGTGGGTCCCCTCCCCCAACCTTCTCCGAGCCTTCGGGGTCCTTGTGACCTGGCCATTTAGCCCATGGTGTGCAAAAAAGTGCCGCTCAGAGGTAAAACAACCCAACCCATGACAAACTAGCTAATGAACACATTGTATTATTTATGAGACGATAATGCGTCCATGCCTTACATCTTGGGCGACTTAACTTTGCGGGAGTTACACCTCATCGTAGTCATCGCCCAACAGATGATGTACTAGGTAACAAGGACAAACAGGAACGAAAAGAATTCTGCCTCGAAAGATAACTGACCTTTCGAACTTTACGATCCTGGTAGAGTGCATTTCAGTTGAACTGAAAAAGGTCACTGTACGAATTTATTACACTTGGGCGAAGTAGCTATGCATTATATTGTGTGGCTGATGGGGTTGGAAAGGCCGCCGTCCGTCGGATGGGACGTTAAGCCGTGGCCCCGTGTGCGGGAGAGACATACCCTGTGCACGTTAAAGAACACGCTGGAGGGCCTTGACGGGAGGCTACCATCTGTCTCCCAATAGCTGTTCCAGTGGGTCCCCTCCCCCAACCTTCTTTGAGGCTTCGAGGTACTTGTGACCTGGCCATTTAGCCCATGGTGTGCAAAAAAGTGCCGCTCAGAGGTAAAACAATCGAACGTTAAAGAACACGCTGGATGGCCTTGACGGGAGGCTACCATCTGTCTCCCAACAGCTGTTCCAGTGGGTCCCCTCCCCCAATCTTCTCTGAGCCTTCGGGGTCATTGTGACCTGGCCATTTAGCCCATGGTGTGCAAAAACGTGCCACTCAGAGATTAAACAATCCAACGTTAAAGAGCACGCTGGATGGCCTTGACGGGAGGCTACCATCTGTCTCCCAACAGGTGTTCCAGTGGGTCCCCTCCCACAACCTTCTCTGAGCCTTCGGGGTCCTTGTGACCTGGCCATTTAGCCCATAGTGTGCAAAAAATTGCCGCTCACATGTAAAACAACCCAAAATTTATTATTGATACTCTTCTGAAATCTCTCAGAATTATTTTTAATTTCGATTGTTTTACGTACCAAAAAAAAACTAAGTCAGGTGACGAATATCTGGCAGTATTTCCCTCGTGTTCTGTGGGCGTTGGGCCAGGAACAAATGGGGCACTGGCGCTCAGGTTCACTTCAACCGTAACCGTCTGACTGGCTGTTTGCTATGCGTACCTTTTCAGCAGCCTTGACCTGATCATTTCACCATTGATAGAGCAAGTGAAATTTCGTTTGTTGTTTTTTCTGCGAGGACTTGCCAGCATCTTCTGTTCGTGGCCAGCATCCGCTCCGCATTTTGTCGCATTCTGTAGAAGCCAACAGTTTTGTCTTGCAGTGAATAATGAGGTTTAGCTTTCTCTGAAACTCAATAAAACAGATAATGATGCGAACCGACCTTCAGGCTTTGCTGATCACACTAATGGGCTCCGCGGAGGACAGAGAGGATGGCTTTTTCTCTTAGTTCCCTTTCTGCTAGCATCGCCAGGAAGTAGCTTTATCGCAAAAGTGCTAAATTGAGCTCCTGTGGTTGAGGGCGGCGCGGTTGAGGATAAACGCACAACAGACACAATCCTTCTGATGGCATCGACTGGTGTTTAAGTGTTCTTATCACTGATTGTATCGTCTGCTTGTTATACTGATGCAAAGGACTGTTGGGTACCCTAACGGAGAACGTGCTTACGAAATGCAGATTGGTGATCAAAGGATTTCGTCTCATTAAAAGTAGTTAATACATGCCTCTTGAATAAACAGATATCGAACTAATGCTAAGGTTTAATTATCAGAAGAATATTATAAAGCTTTCAGATTGGTAATGAGTAGTAAAAAATTCAAGCAGGGGTGGGGGTGGCTCAGTCGATAGCGCGCAAGGCTCGAAATCTGTAGTTCCCAGGTTCGAGTCCAAGCTGGGTCAGCGTTGAGATTTATCTCCGCAAAATTCCCCGCCCTGCCCACGGTCAGTAGGGGACACCGATGGGCTTGGAAAGGCCGCCGTCCGTCGGTTGGTACGTTAAGCCGTGACTCCGTGTGCGGGAGAGCCATTCCCTGTGTACGTTAAAGAACACGCTGGATGGCCTTGACGGGAGGCTACCATCTGTCTCCCAACAGCTCTTCCAGTGAGTCCCTCCCACAACCTTCTCTGAGGCTTCGGGGTACTTGTAACTTGGCCATTTAACCCATGGTGTACAAAAAAGTGCCACTAAGAGGTAAAACAATCCAACGTTAAAGAACACGCTGGATGGCCTTGACGGGAGGCTACCACCTGTCTCCCAACAGCTCTTCCAGTGAGTCCCTCCCACAACCTTCTCTGAGGCTTCGGGGTACTTGTAACTTGGCCATTTAACCCATGGTGTACAAAAAAGTGCCACTAAGAGGTAAAACAATCCAACGTTAAAGAACACGCTGGATGGCCTTGACGGGAGGCTACCACCTGTCTCCCAACAGCTCTTCCAGTGAGTCCCTCCCACAACCTTCTCTGAGGCTTCGGGGTACTTGTAACTTGGCCATTTAACCCATGGTGTACAAAAAAGTGCCACTAAGAGGTAAAACAATCCAACGTTAAAGAACACGCTGGATGGCCTTGACGGGAGGCTACCACCTGTCTCCCAACAGCTCTTCCAGTGAGTCCCTCCCCCTACCTTCTCCGAACCTTCGGGGTCCTTGTGACCTGGCCATTTAGCCCATGTGTGCGAAAAAGTGCCGCTCAGAGGTAAAACAATCCAACGTTAAAGAACACGCTGGATGGCCTTGACGGGAGGCTACCATCTGTCTCCCAACAGCTCATCCAGTGGGTCCCCTCCCCCAACCTTCTCTGAACCTTCGGGGTCCATGTGACCTGGCCATTTAGCCCATGGTGTGCAAAAAAGTGCCGCTCAGAGGTAAAACAATACAACGTTAAAGAACACACTTGATGGCCTTGACGGGAGGCTACCATCTGTCTCCCTACAGCTGTTCCAGTGGGTCCCCTCCCCCAACCTTCTCTGAGCCTTTGGGGTCCATGTGACCTGGCCATTTTGCCCATGGTGTGCAAAAAAGTGCCGCTCAGAGGTAAAACAATCCAACGTTAAAGAACACACTGGATGGCCTTGACGGGAGGCTACCATCTGTCTCCTTACAGCTGTTCCTTCCCCCAACCTTCTCCGAGCCTTCGGGAATTCCCAGAATGGTATTCAAGCAATGAATTCCCATGAAATGGCCATTTAGCCCATGGTGTACATCCAGTCTGTTCTTTAACGTTGGATTGTGACTTGGCCATTTAGCCCATGGTGTGCAAAAAAGTGCCACTAAGAGGTAAAACAACCCAACTCTTTACTGAAGCATTTCAGCTTTATATCCTCTTTTGGATTTTTATTAAGGATGTAAAATTTGATGTGCAACCCCGCCATCGCTATTTGCTTGTGACATAAACTTTTCCGGAAGAGACGATCTTCGTCATTAGTCATCCTCTGTAAGCATTAACAGTGTGCTTCAGTGCTATTCAGTAATTACTTATACTTGCAGAATCACGCAGTGCAACGTTTTCAACCTTTGCATTCAGGACATGTATCACTTGAAGGTGGGCGTGGCCTCGAATGTTACATAGGAATTGTTTTTGCAACCTTGGACCTTTTTTCTGAAACGGATAGTAAAACAGTACAGTTCACACAAAGGCGCATCAAATCCAAGTCTTTAAATTAGGAGTTAATATGTGACTTGCATTAGATCACTGATCTGTGCAGTGACAGTCGAGGACAGGATGTTTATTATTTACTTTCAGGAAGTCTGTTCGTGCCTTCCCATGGCCGAGTGGTGTGCGTTTGGCTACTGATCTAAGGGACTTGGGTTCGAGTCCCGGGTAAAGCATGGATGTTCGTTTTGTTTTTCTGCTGAGGTCCTGCCATCCTCTCAGACCTTCTACTATGGCATATAAACTGACAGGCTCCTGTCAGACCTCTGTGGCAAGCAGCTGCTTGAGGGGGTATTTATTTTTTAAGTCTGTTCACTAAAACCCAATCTAGTGGACATTTTTCTAACTTTCAAACATGGAGAGATTTGTGGCAAAACACTCCCATGGTAGCTTTTTTGCTAATTGGTAGCAATGTCTTGATATGTTGGGCGGGGTGGCTCAGTCGGTAGCGCCGCCAGGCTCGTAATCTGTAGTTCCCAGGTTCGAGTCCCAGGTGGGTCAGCGTTGAGATTTATCTCCGCAAAACTCCCCGCCCTGCCCACGGTCAGTAGGGGACACCGATGGGCTTGGAAAGGCAGCCGTCCGTCGGATGGGACGTTAAGCCGTGGCTCCGTGAGCGGGAGAGCCATACCCCGTGCACGTTAAAGAACACGCTATGTCCTTGACGGGAGGCTACCATCTGTCTCCCAACAGCTGTTCCAGTGGGTCCCCTCCCCCAACATTCTCTGAGCCTTTGGGGTCCATGTGACCTGGCCATGGTGTGCAAAAAAGTGCCGCTCAGAGGTAAAACAACCCAACCCAGCGTTGAGATCTATCTACGCAAAACTTCCCGCCCTGTCCACGGTCAGTAGGGGACACCGATAGGCTTGGACATGCCGCCGTCCGTCTGATGGGACGTTAAGCCGTGAATTCATGTTTAAAATCCTGTAAATGTGAATTCATGGGAAGTAAAAAAATAATAAAAGGTCATCGTTGAAGAAAACATTGGTAACGTTTATAGTCGCATTTAGTCGAAAAATGAGCTGGCTGCAATAGCTCAGCGAGTAAAGTATCTGTCATGTTTATCAGGAGCCGCTTTTTTCCAGAACTGAAAGGTTGATATTGTAATCAAAAGAATTTTTTACTTTTTATATTATTTTTCCCAATAGCTAAAAAAATTGTAATTTTTCTTCACATTTGCTAAAAAATTACAAATTTTCAAATATGATTGAGCCGATATCGTCTGTCCTTTTATGAGCTTCAATCTGAATATCGCTAAAATTGGCCTTGAAATTGTCTAATCGATGCACCGGAAGGTGGGAGCGAAGGTAAAAAAGAGAATATTATTTTTGATATATTCAGTAATTACTTTTGTTTATGGTAAAGCTTTTATAATGCAATAATGAATGAATTAAAATGCACATAGAAACTAATTTCTCTAGTTTTAATATATCTTTATCTTGTAATTTCGGAAAGAACCGTAACCGCCCTCCCCATAGCTGCGTGCCTACTATACTGCTCACAAAAATAAGAGGATATTTTTATCGCTTCATATTCATTTTGAAATATCCCTTAATTTTTGTGAGCAGTATATTTCTGAAATATCCAAATATCTCTGATATGACGGATTTAACAAGGAAAAAAATTGAAATTGTTGAACTAGAGAGACTTGTTTTCGTCGTTCGCCAGAACAACAGGGAATGGATAGTTTGTCCGTCAACCATTGTAGAGGAAAGTGCGACCTGTTTCTGAGTGGGTGACGGATGTGTACATCTGGCCTGTTGCCATTACTCAGCAAGTACCTGTTGATTGCGCCATCGTTTTGTGGGCGGCATAAACAAGGGAGATGAAGATCGCACTATTCGGTTGCTCGCTCTTACTCTTCACCTGATTTCTACCTTTAACAAGACTCGGAGGATTCAACAGCTTTCGTTTCTTGCATTTTCTCTAGATCAGTGGTTCTCAACCATTTATACTTCACTTACCCCCTGGAAATGTGTATGTAACTGGCGTACCCCTTGTATAGATAGATAAAACTATAGTTATAGTATAACAATTTTACCTCGTACCCCACGTTGAGAATCCCTACTCTAGATAATTATGCTTTTTGTAATTATTTAAAGTGTTTAACCAGACCGGTAAGGGGATGTAATTTTTTTTTGGTTTAAGAGAATTTTTTGTTTTAGAGATAAAAAAAAAATATTTATGTCTGATAGGTATTGATGAAATATTACGATTTGAACTTTTAACTCTCAAAAGCTATAAATGCACCCTCTAACGGTGGAAAATTAGAAAATTTAAATGAATATTAGAAATGATGTAGGTATGGTAGAAATATTAAACATTTGTGGTGGAATCTGTGAAGGTCACGAAGTTTTTATTGGCAACAGTAAGATGACCCTTTACCCTTAGAGAAGTGGGAAAATGCAATGTTTATGTTTGAAGAGATAATTTTTAATTTATCACTAAAAACAAGCAATATACAAATGACATAACTTTTAATGAATATTTCAGTGATCTATTTATGGTAGAAATTTGAAATTTCAGTACTAGAATGTCAAGAGATGTTCCATTGATAGCAATAATCTCTACAATATAAAGATTTCATTCACCACAATGTCAAATAAAGTTTTCAATGTGGCGATTTGATATATTTTTATATATAATTTTTTTGTCTCTCTCTGCTGAAGTCTTGCTTCCTCACAAAGGCATATTATACTTAAGTCTCTTGTGAAGCCTTCATGGCAAGCAGCTGCTGGGGGGCAGTTTATATTTTTTGAATAATATATGAAGTTCATATTAATTTATAACCCAGACTTCTAAATATGTAGAATTTTAATCTCCAGCAATTAGGAAGCATTTACAGTTTGATTATTACAATCTGAATCATGATAATTTGTTTTGCAATAAATAATTTTCTGTCCAAATCTTAAAAAATCCTGAATTAATTCTAAATAGGAAGAAAAATATTATTTTGGGGATCACCATGAATTGAGCTGTAAAGACACCAAATCTGGACCTAGTGGATTTTTGTGAGAGTGAATAGGCCATGCTTTCCCCCCTCTCTCCCCTGGAGAATTTTAATAACTGGAATAGAAGTGAAAAGAATAAATAAACAAATAATATATACCTCCTCAAGCAGCTGCTTGCCATAGAAGTCTGACAGGAGCCTGTCAGTTTATATGCCATAGTAGAAAGTCTGAGAGGATGGGGGACCTCAGCAGAAAAATGACATACATCCATTCCTTACCTGGAGCTGGAACCCAGGTCTCTTAGATCAGTAGCCAAGTGCACTAACCTCTTAGCCATGGGATGGCTGCTGAAAAGAATAGTAAGCATTTATATCACATATCTGATATTTTCCGGTCATATCTGATATATACCGGAAAATATCAGATATGTGATATAAATGTTACTATTCTTTTCAGCAGCCATTGTAGTTGTGAACCTGGATAACATAAATTATTAAGATAAATCAAAAAATGGAATTAAACATTGAATACCAAGAATGCTGAAATCATTTTCACATTACTGCCGAGTGGTTAGCACGCTTGGCTACTGTTCTAAGGGACCTGGGTTCGAGCCCCGGGTAAGGCATGGATGTGTGTGTCGTCTTTCTGCTGAGGTCCTGCCATCCTCTCAGATCTCCTACTGTGGCATATAAACTGACAGGCTCCTGTCAGACCTCTGTGGCAAGCAGCTGCTTGAGGGGGTATTTATTTTTTATTTTTTTTTTTAACCAGTGTGGTATAACTCTTCCTTCTGTAGGCTGAGAGCAGTATTCAAATAGCATGAGGACCATGCAATCTTAACTAACATTGTTTCTTAAAGTATGTCTTGGGACACTATTTTGAAGAAAAAAAATAATTTGTAATATTTGTTTTATAATGTAAAACTAAAGTCCTAGGGGCTGAGGGTTTAGTGTGCTTAGCTACAGATCAAAAGGACCTGGGTTCAAGCCCTGGATAAGGTATGGATGTTTTTCTGTATTTCTTCTTCTGCCTTCCTCACAGATCTCTATGGCATATTTAACTCACAAGCTCCTGTTAGACTTTTGTTGCAAACAACTACTTGAGGGGTAATTGTTTTTAAAAGTAATTGCTATTAAAGGATGTAAAAAAAAAATTCCCTTCAGCAAGTTCCATGGTCAGACAACTTTGCCTTTCAGCATAGGATGAGTTCAAGCAAAACAGCAGTGACTTCTGTAATGTTGTTTTTTTCTCTTATGTTCAGATCAAGAAAAATCATGCTACTTTTGTACTACAGTAATAAACAAATTAATGAACAGTTCTGTGGGCCATATGTGCCTCCTGGGCTTCCAACTGGCTTACACAATCACTCTTTGTAATCCATCATTTCAGTAACTTTTACGTCAGTTAAACCTACATAAATTTAATAATTTCTTCTATCCAAATTATTAAATGATATTAAAAAAGTATGTTAAAAAATTCGGCTAGCAATCATTATCTAGTCAAAATATTTTACAGATGTAGAGATATTAAGCTATATTCAAAGTGATACTAATAGTTCACAGTTCACAAAAATTAACTCACTAAAAAGTCTCTTTCTGTACAATGTAGGGACAGAGGTTGGCTCAGTCTGTAACACACCAGGCTCATAATCTGTAGTTTTCTAGGTTTGAGATTCGCCTATTGTCAGCATTGAGATTTATGTCCACTAGATCCCCAACCTGCCCTCGGTCAGAAAGGGGACACCAGTGAGCTTGGAAAGGTCACTATCCGTTGAAGGGACATTAAGTCATGGTCCTATGTACAGAAGAACCATACTCTGTGCCAATTAAAGAACACACTGGATAGCCTTGTCAGGAGTTTTTCATCTATCTTATAACATCTGTCGAGTGGGTCCCTTCAACAACCTGTTCCTAGCCCATGGGGTTCTTGTGATCTGGCCATTGTGTGTGAAAAGTGCTGCTCAGAGGTAAAACAACCTTAATGTATAATGTAGACTTGATGTTAATGTCCACTGAAAGTATTCAGGTTAATCAGTTAATTTGATAAGCTGTAGATTGTATAATTGAAAGGCCGTCCCATGGCCAAGTGGTTAGCGCGCTTGGTTACTGAGCTAAGGAACCTGGGTTCGAGCCCCGGGTTAAGGCATGGATGTTTGTATTGTTTTTCTGCTGAGGTCCTGCCATCCTCACAGACCTTCTACTATGGCATATAAACTGACAGGCTCCTGTCAGACCTCTGTGGCAAGCAGCTGCTTGAGGGGGTATTTATTTTTTATTTTTTTATTTCTGAAATATTGTGATATAGTACAAGATCTCAGAAGTTATATTACACATTACTGTAAACAAATGAAAGGGCTGTAGTTAACTTCTGATGAGGAATTATATTTTCATATATCAAATATGATTCTAATGATCAGTTTTCATAATAAGTAGGTTCTGTAGAAAGAAGTAAATCTTACTAAAGATTATGTAAAAATGTATAAGTGCATATCTTGAGTGAAAGTCTGTAGTGTTAAAACAGATATAACCTATTCCAATTATAGTTACCGATACTTGAAATTAGAATGTATTAACTTCAAAGAAAATGGTGGCCACAGTTATAAGCAAGACTAGAGTATAATGCTCCTAATTTTTCATTGTGCAGAATTAGAAGCAACATCACACTCTTTTACTTATAACTGTGCTGCTTATGTCCTTTAAAATGCGGGGCGGGGGTGACTCAGTCGGTAGCGCGCCAGGCTCGTAATCTGTAGTTCCCAGGTTCAAGTCCCAGCTGGGTCAGCATTGAGATTTATCTCCGCAAAAATTCCCCGCCCTGCCCACAGTCAGTAGGGGACACCGATGGGCTTGGAAAGGCTGTCGTCTGTCAAATGGGGTGTCAAGCTGTGGTCCCGTGTGTGGGAGAGCCATACCCTGTGCACGTTAAAGAACACGCTGGATGGCCTTGACGGGAGGCTATCATCTGTCTCCCAACAGCTGTTCCAGTGGGTCCCCTCCCCCAACCTTCTCTGAGCCTCTTCCTTGTGACCTGGCCATTTTGCCCATGGTGTGCAAAAAATGTGCCGCTCAGAGGTAAAATAACCCAACTCTTTAAAATGTATACAACTTCATCTATCAAGAACTTAACTGAATTAAGATTGCAGACATATGTCTCATGTTATTACCTGCTTTTAATGTAATCTTTATTAATAAGTTGCCATTGATAAATGTACAGCCTCTATTATGGCATCTCAGCAAAGATCACATATAGATTAATATCAGAATTGTCAACTACAATAGAAAGATGTTCAGCTTCATTTAACATTAGAAAGAAGTCCATCTGGTACATAATATGAACTGTACTACACTGACATCTTATACATTTAGTCATTGTTGATTATGGATTATATATAATAATATATAATATATATATTATTATAATATATATATTATAATAATATATATTATATATATATATAATATATATAATAATATATATATATCTAAAATATATATATAATATATATAATAATATATATATAATAATATAATAATATATATATATATCAATATCCATATCTAAAAGGTGTATATTCCTGGATTATGCTTTGAAATTCATTCTCCTGCACTTATGCAATTTTCAACAGACAGGATTTCAAATGCTTAATTGCTTGCATTTTCTGAAATTTTTATCAGATAGTTCATTGGTAATAATATGCTACTCAGTTGTTACCTTAAGGGCTAGCCAAGAGACTTTAGAGCACTTAGAGACTTGAAGACTGCCTACAATTTTAATTAACCTATAAATTACCACTTTGAAGTTGATTTAAGTTTTAGAGGAAAAATTATCTTGAGCTAGGTGGGATATGAACCCACGACCTCCTGATAACATGTCATCAATTTTTCCTCTAAAACTTAAATGGACTTCAAAGTGGTAATTTATAGGTTAATACCAAATATGTTGAGTTTATTTATTACTTATCAACTGTATTATTTGTAAGGAAATACTTCCATCTACATAGCATGTCAGCCGCTTGTGGCAAAAATTGCCGAAACACTCCCTACATATGTAATGTAGGTTGAAAAGGTTCATATCATCAATTAGAGGAGATCTTGATCAGCAGCCGGTAGCTCATTGGTTCAGAGCCCTGACTTGTTATCACGAGGTCATGGGTTCGTATCCCACCCGGCTCAAGACAAATTTTCCTCTAAAACTTAAATCGACTTCAAAGTGGTAATTTATAGGTTAATACTAAATATGCCGAGTTTATTTATTACTTATCTACAATTTTAAACTACCTCCCTTTCCGTGGCTAACAGATTGTGGTAGTATAAAGAATTTGGTACATGTACACGCAATCCTCTAGATCAGTGGTTCTCAAAAAGTGTGTGCCACAAAATTTTGGCACACACTTTTTGTGTGTGATTTTTGTGGTGTTTAGATTTATCTCCGCAAAATTCCCTGCCCTAAACCACGGTCAGTAGAGGACACCAGTGTGCTTGGAAAGGCCACCGTCCATCAGATGGGACGTTAAGCCGTGGCCACGTGTGCGGGATAGCCATACCCTGTGCATGTTAAAGAACATGCTGGATGGCCTTGACAGGAGGCTACCATCTGTCTCCCAACAGCTGTTCCAGTGGGTCCCCTCCCCCAACCTTCTCTGAGCCTTCGGGGTCCTTGTGACCTGGCCATTTAGTCCATGGTGTGCAAAAAAGTGCCGCTCAGAGGTAAACAACCCAACGTTAAAGAACATGCTGGATGGCCTTGACGGGAGGCTACCATCTGTCTCCCAACAGCTGTTCCAGTGGGTCCCCTCCCCCAACCTTCTCTGAGCCTTCGGGGTCCATGTGACCTGGCCATTTAGTCCATGGTGTGCAAAAAAGTGCCGGTCAGAGGTGAAACAATCCAATGTTAAAGAACACGCTGGATGGCCTTGACGTGAGGCTACCATCTGTCTCCCAACAGCTGTTCCAGTGGGTCCCCTCCCCCAACCTTCTCTGAGCCTTTGGGCTCCATGTGACCTGGCCATTTACCCCATGGTGTGCAAAAAAGTGCCTCTCAGAGGTAAAACAACCCAACCTAACCTATAGCATATATGGTATATGCATTAGCATCAATACATGTCAGAACTTGAATAGAATAGCTCTGTATTTTTAAATGACTCTACAGAAATGGCTACTATTGAAGGCAAACTGCACATGCACAATCCCCTGTAGTGTTACCAACTTAAATTTTTAGTGTGCTGTTAGGTAAAAAATTTGGGAATCACTACTCTAAATGTTCATTATGTCATATAGTTAAATGAGTATATAGTACACAAAGTATTAGTATATTTTTAACTGTTTGATCGATGTGTTGCTTCTCTCTATAAAACTTTCTTTACTATAAAAAGTGATCTGTTATAATCATATATAAATTATGATAATAAATCAGAAGGTTAACTAGAGCACTTTCATTTGTCTTCAGTTATTGAGATATCTTTAATTGCATTATTATCCCTGACCTCTTGATTCAGAAATTGTGCCTTTCAACTTGAGAAAGCTCTGGCTTACTGAATTGAAAGGACCAACTAACCTGATTTTTTGTCTCTTATAACAGAGAACATTTCATTCTTCATCTTAATATCCAAGACCCCAGAGTCTTATAATTATTATTAGCTTCATATACCTCTTCCGTGATTTTGCAATAATTTAATAGAAAAAAGTTACCTAATGTGGGAAGTAGTTTGGCTATTAATCAAAGGGACTTGGGTTTCTAGCCCGGGGTAAAGCATGGATGTTTGTGTTGTATCTCTGTAGAGGTCCCATCATTCTCACAGACTGTCTACTATGGCATATAATCTGACAAGTTCATGTGTGGCAAGCAGCTGCTTGAGGGGGGTATACTCTCATAGTGTTTTGGAAATGCTTTGCATTAGTAGTGTATTTGGTAAACTGCAGCCTATTATGTATTAAAACTAATTCCTCTGAGTTGAAATCTGATGTAGTGAAATGGCGTGTAGGTAATGTGTTTTTAAAAAATTTTTGCTTTACCATAAAACTATTATTTCAATCAGAAATTAATGTGTTTGGGTGGAGAAATGACCAGATGCAGAGTATTTAGGAAAACAGACTAGAAAAAAATGCACAAAGATTTTACAGTGAAAATTGCTTTTTCAAATGTTGCTTTTGTAAAATTAATAAATGTTACAAAAATTACAATAAAATGGAATTTTTGTTGCTATTGTAGGACTGGACATTATCTATTCTTTTGTATAGCTAGGTTTTATATATAAATATAGCATAAATAACAATAAAAAAAAGTTAAAAGGAATTCAGTAATAAGTATCATAGGAAAACGTCCTGCAGATAATAAATATTTGAAATAATTAGTTTAAAAAAAATTGGTTATCCTGAGTGGAATTTGAACCCTGCCTCCCAGAAGCATGCTATTTAGAAAAAGAGCCAAATGACAACTTTACCTTATTTGATTATTTATATACATACATTTATAGAAGTCTTTAGTTTAACAAGGGTTACTACTTTAGCCAGTTTGGGAATTGTAGTAACCATTGTTAGTCATTATCTTTATGAGTCTTTTATCAAGTAAAAGCTCTTATGCTTAGAGATGGAAGGCCTATGGCACTTTACCACAACTTAACTTCAAAGCTAAATGAGGAAATATCTAAGTTTATCAGTGCAAACCACATGTAAGTTGGAAGAGTGATATTGAATTCTACAATGACAGTGTCACTGCAGGATAGGCAAAACATCATAAAAAGTTCTCAAATGTTATCACAACAAAAGCATCGAACACCATGCTAATAACCTGGTGGACTAGTATCTGGAAAAGCTGGCAACTAAACAACAGTCAGCACCAAGAACATCATGAGTGTGAAGCAACAGTTAATCAAGCCATGTGAGCCACAAGAAAAAGCTCTTCAAGGTTGTGGTAATATTATTTAAATCTCCATCTTTAAACTTAAGAACTTGATAAAAGACTCTTAAAGTTAATGGTTCTAACAAGGATTACTCTATTCCTGAAGTGGCAAAAAATACAGTAAACTTCACTGAGTTAACCCTTTAACACCCATAATGGCCCAAATTTTGAAATGGACTCTTTCAAATAGTGCTATTCCTTCATCTTTAATACTTGCTACCCTTTTCTGAAATTTCTTGGGCATTAAAGGGTTAACGATACTTGCTCATAAGGTGTTATATACAGTATTATCATGTTGGATTAAATAGTTTTCAAACAATTACTGTGTTTATATTATCATTGAAATATTCTATATTGTGTGAGATTAGTTAAGTTTCAGCAAAAGGCTAAAAATATGTATATTATATTTAGCTGTATTTTATAATGTTTTTGTTCAATGAGATACTTGTGTCACGATGGAGGAAATAAAGGAGTAATTCAAAAATATTTGTAATAATATTGACGCCGAAATATGTTTTTTTTCCAGAGGACATCCTCAATCACGACAATGAAGCATTACAAGAAAGAGTTGCAGACTTGGAAAAGAAAGTGCAGGAGCAAGCTGATGAAATAGTGTGTCTTCGTGGAACATTAGCTGATGTTTTGCGGAGAGTAACTCAACTTGAAGGCAGAGGTAGTTAGCAAAATTTAATATTTTTGTTTTATAATTTATTTGCCTAGCTGTTAATATTACAAATTATTTTTAGAGAGATCTTATGCCATGAAAGTGAAACATTAGTAGCAAAAAATACGGATGCTTCTTATTCACATAGCATGTTCACAGTCAGGTTTCTTACTATGTCTACCCAGTTTAAATGGTTCACAAAGATGCAACATGACTGTGCTACAAAACACAGATTTCACAACTTTAGTTGGTATGATTGTGAAATGGGTTAATATAAAGATTTTAAGACAAGCATCTTTCAGGACAGTTTTCAGTTCCAACTTTGCATTTTAGATAACAATTTGCATGTCTTTAAATCTCTTTAGGGTGAATTTTAATCTGGAGAACAGAAAAAGCTAATTTAGTGTCAAATCTTGTGAATGTAGTAGATGGAAAACCAATGGAATATTCTGTATGTTTTTATGTGTAGATTGCTAAATGTGAGGCACATTGCTGCGATGCAATATTGCCATAATTTTACATATATTCTGAAAAATGTGTTGCAGATTTCCCTTTGCAGTCGAACCTACCTTCTAAAATCTGGTGTTATTGGGGAGCTTAGACTTTGGAGAATATGCCATAGTTATATTTTAATCCACCTTACAATTGAAAGGGGGGGGGGAAAGCTAAATTCCACTACTGTTATTATTGACCTTTTCAGAGTCCCCTTTGATTATATACAGGGTGAATCTGAAAAAGTGGGCAAAACTTTACGGGGTGGTAGAACGCAGCTATACGAGCAATATTCGTCATAGAATGTATGGTCGGAACGCAAGCGGTGAGAAGTTAAAAGGTAGTTTTCCACTGTCACATTTAAAGAATGAACACAAGAAGGAGAGGAGATACTTCAGAAAACATTTTATTAACAGGAATGTAATTGAGGTACATGCTCAAAGAAATTGCTCAAAAGAGCTGCCGCCAGCTGTAATGCAGGCTTCACACCTGCGGGATAGGGACCATTTTTGCGAAGACACCAGGCGACCTTTTTATACCATTTCCAATGCCACCTAGCGGCTCGCCGTTTGCGTTCCGCCCATACATTCTATGACGAATATTGCTCGTATAGCTGCGTTCTACCACCCCATAAAGTTTTGCCCACTTTTTCAGATGAAATGAGAGGCCTGAAACAGCTATATCTGTTTTTAGTACAACACACTAAACTTCATTTTTTTTTTGGAAAATAGAAATTGCAATTTAAAAATTTTCTTTCGCAAAAAAAAAACACAATTCGTGCTTGAAAAATAGTACTTTTTTTTCAATTGAATAATCTTAATAATCTTAAGCTGTGATAAAATAAATTTTTAAAGCCATCTGATTGCCATTTTTTTACACCCAATGTACACAAAGCTGATTTCCTTGTTTCTGCTTTTTTACATTGAAGCAATCTACAAATTTAAGCTTACTAGTTTGATTTAAACTATTGCAAATAATTTTTTCTCCGCAAAATTCCCCGCCTTGCCCACGGACAGTAGGGGACACCGATGGGCTTGGAAAGGCTGCCGTCTGTCGGATGGGACGTTAAGCCGTGGCCCCATGTGCGGGAGAGCAATACCCTGTGCACGTTAAAGAACACGCTGGATGGCCTTGACGGGAGACTACCATCTGTCTCCCAACAGCTGTTCCAGTGGGTCTCCTCCCCCAACTTTCTCTGAGCCTTCGGGGTCCATGTGACCTGGCCATTTAGCCCATGGTGTGCAAAAAAGTGCCGCTCAGAGGTAAAAAAAACAACACAAACACGCAAATAATTTTTTCCTTAAAGTTTGGTAATTCTACTTAAAATTAGGATTTTGAAAGCAATTATGAAGTGCATACTATATGTATATTTTTTCATTTTATTCTCTCATTTCTGCTTTAAACCTGTTTCATTATTTGTAGAATTATTTTTATCATACATGCCAACATTCAATGCATCATTTCCTGAGATTGAAATTAAAACCAAGCAAACTAGGTCACAGCAGAAGGAAAGATGCAGACCTCACTAATTATTTACACCTGCAAGCCATACATTCGGTGGTTTGTTTTACAGTGTTGGCCTGATTGTACATTAGATATCATCTCCATTTGTTAAGTTAGTATTTTTATTTTATTTCCCTATTTTTGTCATTACAATCTTTTGCAGTTATGCCACATTGTTAGTTATGAAGATGGCTAGCTTGCTGCTGTGAATAGATCTATTTCGATTTTACTTATGTATGTTATCGATCTTTCGGAGTAAATGTTACTTATACCATTTTTCATTCATTAAGAAAAAATTGCTTATTGCCATTTTATGCAAAATGTAATTATATAAATTTCACGAGAAAACAATTTTATTTACCTAATGCAGCATATTGTCAATTGTTATAACATGTTGTTCCCATTGCAAACCTTTCATTTTCATGCTACAAAACTGTTCCTAAAGTTTAATTTTTTTTTTTTCAAAATATCATGTGTAAGTTTTTCTACTTTGATATAATATGGTATTTTATTATTTTCCTGCTAATACCTCAGGTAGTAGGGATCACTGAACGGCTTAGAAATGCTGCTATCCGTCGGATGGGATGTTAAGCCTTTGGGGGTCCTTGTGACCTGGCCATTTAACCCAGGCAAATAATGTGCTGCTCAGAGGTTAAACAACCCACATCCAGAATGGATGTATTCGGATACAGGAACACAACATCAAATGAATGGATAGTTGTATCCAGAATTTTCTTAATCAAATCCATAATTTGATGTGCTGATATAACCATATATTTGGATACAGGAAAGTACAATGTGAAAATTTTTAAAATAACAAGCTCAAGATTGTATGTCAGTGTTCTCTTATTGTAGTAAATCTTTGAATGATTGATACGTTTAGAAGTTCTTAGTAAATTCTAATTATACAGTGAATTATTTGACTTAGCACTGTGTTTTAACTTTTTAAACTTTGAATATTCAGTTTTCCCTCATATAATTTTGACAGGCTTTATTCTAGTCTATTGTTAAATATTAAATGCTTAAGTAATTGCTGAATATTATTTTGATGGCATGAAACCTGATAATGAATAGGGTTGTTTTACCTGTGAGAGACATTTTTGTGCACACAGTAGGCTAAATGGCAAGGTCATAAGAGTACTGAGATCTCAAAGTTGGGAAGGGGACCTAGGGATTGGTTGGTAGAATACAGAAGTCTTTTTAATGTGCACAGGATATGGCTGTCTTGAACAGGTGCTGCAATCTCATGTCCCGTTCAATGGATGGTGAGCTTTCAAAGATACTCCCCAATAGAGAATGTGTGGGACATCATTGGCAGATGACTTCACATGTCTGCATGACCCCTTTGCAATGTCGACACCATCTGGGGACTTTTCCATTTGATGCCATGCCGTGTTGCCGAATATATAGTCCAACATGGCAGTCATATGACCTACTGACTCAGGCCGCATTATGCATCGCCTTGCCCATCGAATTCATGTAATCCCTCAGAAATTGAATCGCTTCTTTCCAACTTCTCGACATATGTGATAAGTTTAGTCTCGTTTCATGCATTCCTTCATGGTGTGGCATGTATATAATTATTTCATAATTTTTCACAATTTTTTTGCTTGAACTTTTAATGTTTAGCTACTTATAGACATCTATATTGTTAAACTACAACTTATGACAAATTTGTTTATTAAATAAATTTTCCCTCAAATAGTTACCTGTCACAGAGGTCTGACAGGAGCCTGTCAGTATAATAGACCATAGAGAAGAACTACGAGAAGGCAAAATTCCAACATAAAGATAATACTAGAAAAAAAAAAACATCCATATGCATCTGGAGCTTTGAACCCTTTCATCTGTAGCCAAGGACTTTAACCATTTGGTCACCAGATTGCAAGGTTATATAAAACTTGAGAACTATTTGATGAAAAATTATAATAATAGATTATGAAAAATCTACATAATCAATCATTGAGTAATGTTTCAGAATCACATATTTTCATTGTTAGTTTAAACTTTGGTATTTATTTATAATTGTTTTTTTTATAAATAATCTTTTGAGAAAATCTGTATCCAAAGCTATTAGCGGTTAAAAATCTATCTCTATATCATATCTTTTCTGCAAATCTTCATTTTATCATTACCTGATACATTTTGTTTAACTAAAATGTAGATCCTTGCAATGATGAACGTTCCTTAAAAGTCCCCAAAAAATGTGCTATTATTTCTAGTACTTTACAAAATAGCCAATAAATTACTTTATTAATATAAATGATATTTTATTAATTGAAAAAGCAGGTGGTTTAAACAGCTGGTAGTTTGAAAATAAATATTAGAGTGAAGAAATTCAATGTCATAAATTTTATATCTCCTGCAACTAATCACAGCTTTGTGATCAGCATAGATAGCCACAGTGTTGCCATACTGAAATGACATAATTTTAGCCAAAAAGAATAAAACTCAATGTGATTATGTAAGCTCAGTAAATGTACAATTTTTTAGAGCTTTTTGAAGTATTAAAATTAGATTGTGGATCCTCCCAAATCCCTTACTACTATACTGTCTAAAGCTATTGAAATTCAAATAATGAAATTCAATAAAAATTTAAATAATTAATTCACCATAATTGTTATAATATGTGAACAGAATTTGGAATATTATGGGTTTCCTTTATATGGTTCTGGCAACTGTTGTATTTGTGTCTGTTGTATTATTTGTCTCTGTCTTGCATTTGTGTATTAAAATTGATGGATATCTTTACAAATAATAAATAACTTTAAAATAGTATAACAAGGAATAACTGTTCACATTTATATATACAGTCCTTTTTATATCACATGTTTTCAATTTTAAAATGCCGATATATTTTAATTGTTGATTTAAAAAAATTTCCACTCAATTATGTAACGCTTTATGATTATGCATATTTCATAAAAGTATTATAATGGAATTTTGTTTAATCAGAAATTCTTAATCGTAAGTTTCTAATCGTTTTGCGTTATCTATTTCAGCTCCAGTAATCACGAGCAATAATATTCCTGCACAAGTTAAACCAATACAAACTGCAAACACTCTTCCTTTTCGACCGTCCAATGTCAATTACCAAAGGCAGCCTACATCACCAACAACAAACTCTGTAAATTCGCACCACACACCCACTACACCCCAGACACCTACACCAACAAGCCATGCTCCAAGAAGATTGGCTCATTATCCTTCTTCGAGCTCTTTGCACAGTGAAGGTGGCCACAGCTCCAGTTCAGCATCTCCAGTCCCCTCTCCATCCCCCTCTGTCAGTAACTCTCGAAGTTCTCCTTCCCCAAGACACACACCCTCACCCAACAGACACATCTCTATGTCCACTTCCAACCTTAATTCAATGAAGAAATGGTCAGCAAGTCAGGAATTTTTGTCATCTACAACGAATAATAGCAGGTAAGATCTATAAACTTAATGAGCAAATATTTATTCACTAATGGCAAGTAATATTGAATGGAATGCAATAACTTTAACAAATTCTATTTGATTAAAGCATAAATATAGATAATTATTGAAAACAGCTCCTATATTTGTTTTGATTACTGTATTAGTAAAAGCCTTATTTACAGAATATGTGATTAGTTAACCAACATGAAATGCAAAACTAAAATTGGTATTTCACGATTAATGAAACTAATTTTTGTTCCATATTTCTTGTATATCACATTATCTTACAGTAACTATACTATTTGATATAAATAAGGTAACAGAGTTTTTCATCAATATTTTAATTTTAATAATATTCCTGAAGGTAAAAATGCACTTTTATAGGCAACATTACATGCAAATTTTGAATATCCATTCGATTTTGCAACATGCAAATTACTAATGCCTTTGAAAACATGGGTTGCTTACACAGAGCATACCCATTTCAAATTTGTTGTTGGCAAGGAGGGTTAATCTCATTATTTATAGTGGAGATGACTAGCCATCATCATTTAGGTGGGGCGGGAGTGGCTCAGTCGGTGGCTCAGATTACGAGCGCTAGGCTCGTAATCTGTAGTTCCCAGGTTCGAGTCCCAGCTGGGTCAGCGTTGAGATTTATCTCCGCAAAATTCCCCGCCCTGCCCACGGTCAGTAGGGGACACCGATGGGCTTGGAAAGGCCGCCGTCCGTCGGATGTGACGTTAAGCCGTGACCCCGTGTGTGGGAGCGCCATACCCTGTGCATGTTAACACACTGGATGGCCTTGACAGGAGGCTACCATCTGTCTCCCAACAGCTGTTCCAGTGGGTCCCCACCCCCAACCTTCTCTGAGCCTTCGGGGTCCATGTGACCTGGCCATTTAGCCCATGGTGTGCAAAAAAGTGCCGCTCAGAGGTAAAACAACCCAACTCATCATTTAGGTGATTCCTTGCAATGATACACTGATGAAAAACCTGAAGTAGGAAAGTTGTAGACTGAGATAGCAAGATGGCTCAATGTCTTGAGAAAGGTAGTATTAACACTTTGGAAGAGAGATGAATCATTATCAGAAAAGCTGCTCAGAATCTCCTGAGAGTTGCCTGAACCTAAACTGATTATTATCATCTGGCTTTAATGTCAAGATAGAACAGTATGATGACTTCACATCAACTGTCTTTCGAGGGTTCTATGGCCACAGGTGAAACGATTTCCAGCTGAATAGTGTCTCAAAGGCTTAATGTAAGTGGGTTCTGAGTAAGTAGGCCAGTGGTTTCTATCCCACTAACTTCCATCCATCGAAAAGCTCATCTAAAGTGGTGCTGCCAACATGTCACTTGGAGTTCTGAACAATGGGATAACGTTCTGTTTTCTGATGAGTCTGGGTTTAGCATACATCCATGTACTAGACATTTAATCTGGAAATAATGAGGAATATGATCATCCCTCCAATATCAGAGAAAGGGATACTTATGGTGCTGGCGGTGTATCGGTCTGGGGTGACATTAACTATCAGTAGGTCTTTATCCTCTTTGTGTGTTCGATGGAGACTCTGTAACTGCTCTTGGGGCGGGGGTGGCTCAGTCGGTAGCGCGCCAGGCTCTTAATCTGTAGTTCCCAGGTTCGAGTCCCAGCTGGGTCAGCGTTGAGATTTATCTCCGCAAAATTCCATGCCCTGCCCACGGTCAGTAGGGGACACCGATGGGCTTGGAAAGGCCGCCGTCCATCGGATGGGACGTTAAGCCGTGGCCCCCTGTGCGGGAGAGACATACCCTGTGCATGTTAAAGAACATGCTGGATGGCCTTGACGGGAGGCTACCATCTGTCTCCCAACAGCTGTTCCAGTGGGTCCCCTCCCCGAACCTTCTCTGAGCCTTCGGGGTCCTTATGACCTGGCCATTTAGCCCATCGTGTGCAAAAAAAGTGCCGCTCAGAGGTAAAACTATTCAACGTTAAAGAACACGCTGGATGGCCTTGACGGGAGGCTACCATCTGTCTCCCAACAGCTGTTCCAGTGGGTCCCCTCCCCCAACCTTCTCTGAGCCTTCGGGGTCCATGTGACCTGGCCATTTTGCCCATGGTGTGCAAAAAAGTGCTGCTCAGAGGTAAAACAATCCAATGTTAAAGAACACGCTGGATGGCCTTGACGGGAGGCTACCATCTGTCTCCCAACAGCTGTTCCAGTGGGTCCCCTCCCCCAACCTTCTCTGAGCCTTCGGGGTCCATGTGACCTGGCCATTTAGCCCATGGTGTGCAAAAAAGTGCTGCTCAGAGGTAAAACAACCCAACCCTGTAACTGCTCTGAGGTACAGAGAAGAGATCCATGAACCCTATGTGCCACTTTTTAGGAGTGCAGTTGATGTTGATTTCCTGTTTATGGACAACATCGCCCATCTGCAAAGAGCTAACCTGGTGTAGGAGTACTTAGAAACAGAAGATGTCCAATGAATGACCTGGCCAGTAAGGTTGCCAGATGTAAATCTCATTGAACATGTATGGGGTGCTTTAGAGAAATGTATTGCAAACTGTCAACCACCTCCTTGGTCATACCACAAGGCAAAGTTAGCTCTTGTGGAAGAATGGGATTTTTGCCTCAAGCCCTTCTGAAGAACCTTTATATTTAGCATGGATTGACGTTATCAGGGTTGGATTGTTTTACCTCTGAGCGGCACTTTTTTGCACACCATGGGATAAATGGCCAGGTCACATGGACCCCGAAGGCTCAGAGAATGTTGGGGGAGGGGACCACTGGAATAGCTGTTGGGAGACAGATTGTAGTCTCCCGTCAAGGCCATCCAGCGTGTTCTTTAACGTTGGATTGTTTTACCTCTGAGCGGCACTTTTTTGCACACCATGGGATAAATGGCCAGGTCACATGGACCCCGAAGGCTCAGAGAATGTTGGGGGAGGGGACCACTGGAATAGCTGTTGGGAGACAGATTGTAGTCTCCCGTCAAGGCCATCCAGCGTGTTCTTTAACGTTGGATTGTTTTACCTCTGAGCTGCACTTTTTTGCACACCATGGGATAAATGGCCAGGTCACATGGACCCCGAAGGCTCAGAGAATGTTGGGGGAGGGGACCACTGGAATAGCTGTTGGGAGACAGATTGTAGTCTCCCGTCAAGGCCATCCAGCGTGTTCTTTAACGTTGGATTGTTTTACCTCTGAGCGGCACTTTTTTGCACACCATGGGATAAATGGCCAGGTCACATGGACCCCGAAGGCTCAGAGAATGTTGGGGGAGGGGACCACTGGAATAGCTGTTGGGAGACAGATTGTAGTCTCCCATCAAGGCCATCCAGCGTGTTCTTTAACGTTGGATTGTTTTATCTCTGAGCGGCACTTTTTTGCACACCATGGGATAAATGGCCAGGTCACATGGACCCCGAAGGCTCAGAGAAGGTTGGGGGAGGGGACCACTGGAATAGCTGTTGGGAGACAGATTGTAGTCTCCCGTCAAGGCCATCCAGCGTGTTCTTTAACGTTGGATTGTTTTACCTCTGAGCGGCATTTTTTTGCACACCATGGGCTAAATGGCCAGGTCACATGGACCCCGAAGGCTCAGAGAATGTTGGGGGAGGGGACCCACTGGAACAGCTGTTGGGAGACAGATGGTAGCCTCCCGTCAAGGCCATCCAGCGTGTTCTTTAACGTGCACAGGGTATGGCTCTCCCGCACACCGGGCCACGGCTTAACGTCCCATCCGACAGACGGCGGCCTTTCCAAGCCCATCGGTGTCCCCTACTGACCGTGGGCAGGGCGGGGAATTTTGCGGAGCTAAATCTCAACACTGACCCAGCTGGGACTCGAACCTGGGAACTACAGATTACGAGCCTGGAGCGCTACCGACTGAGCCACCCCCGCCCCACGTTATCAGGAATGTTTTAGATATATAAGAGTGAATCATACTCCATATTGACATCATATGTGTATATTTTGGAGCATCCGAAGTCAACTGTGATGAACGATATGTTCTTGTTTTAATGACATCATTATAATATACTCTGAAGTGGAATAGGAGACGTTATTCAAATTCAGTACCGCAAGTTCTGCATTTGCACGCATGCGTGGCTGAAACTCTGGTCATATATAACTGTCAACTTTGTCTTCCCCAAGCATTCATTGTGAGAAGCGTAATGGGAAAGGCACAGGATTTATATGCATTTGACAGAGGGCAGATTGTAGGTGCCTGACAGATGGAACACTCGATCTTCGTAATTATCAATGAACTTTTGAAGACAGTTTCAAAAATGTTCTGGGAATATGAAAATTCTGACGAAAAAACAAGCACCCAGACCAAATGATTGTGGGCTTCGCTGTCTGACCCGCATCATATGAACTGATAGGGGCCAGACATTATCTGAAATCACCTCCCATCTGAACGTAGGTTCCAGCCAGGAAGTCAATGCACAAACCGTGCAACGCACACTTCATTGTCTCAGCTTCGGGAGTAGCTGACCTACAAGAGTCCCACTTCTAACGGCATGACCTTGCCTGGGCTAAAGAACATTGAAACTGGACCATCGAAAATTGGAAACGGATAGCCTGGAGTGATGAATCCTGATATAAACTTCCATCAGCTGATGGGAGACTGAGTATATGGTGCCAACTTCATGAAGCCATGGATCCTGCATGTCAGGTTAGAACAGTACACCCTGGTTCTGGCTCAGTGACGGCCTGGGGCTTCTTCAGTTGAACTTGAACATCTGTGGGATCTTTGTTACGTATACCGACGACTCTCAATGTATCCTGGTACGTAGAACTCGTGGCTGACCATTTACATCCATTTATGGCCATCATGCATCCCAATGGTGATGGCGTCAACCAGCAAGACAACTGTTCATCTCACAGGTCCAGGTTGGCTACTGCATGGTTGCAGAAGCATTTTGCTGACTTTGAAATAATGAATTGGCCATCTAGAAGCCCAGATTTAAATCCCATCGAAAATCTTTGGGATACCGTTGAGCAGAGTGTTCAGGCTTGTGTCCCATCAGCCACAACCTTGAGAAAATTGTGGACAGCTCTGGAGAATGCATGGGTCTCCATACCCATGTAACATTTATTCAAGCTTGTGGAGTCCTTGCCTCGTTGTGTGGCAGCCGTTATCAGGGTCAGAGGGGGTCCAACATGTTACTAGGTTGCTATCCCTAATTCAATGACACTTCAGTGTATTCATTTCCAGTTTAAGTGTGTGTGTGTTTTTACACATCTCCTCAGTATACTATACTATTATACCTAAATACCTATTTATACTATTAATTTTGGGGCAAATTTTCGTTTAATTATATTGTACAATAAAAAAAATTATGCCACATTTTGTTAGTGTTTCCTTAATTTATATTATTAAATTTATATTAACCAAAGGCTTACTAAGTATTTAATCACTATTAAGCTGTTTAAGTTACAGGATGAAGATGGGTGTAGTGGGAAATTTGTCTTGATCTGTGTGGGATTTGAACCCATGATCTGAGGACCATGTCAGATGCTCTGGCTGTTATGCTATACACCTTTAGGTCAATCACTGTCTGTGAGTGCATTTGGGAACCTTTTTTTTCTATCCTTTTACTTAAGCATCTTAATAGTGTTGAAATATTTAGTAAATCAGTGGTGAGCTGTGAATTCATTTGTCTCAGCCAAAAGTTTGGGATCCTTTGCAAGTACATACTATGAATTAGAACTATTTCAAAAAGCCTGATAATGTTTGTTTGAATTGAAGAGTTTCAAGGGCTTCGTAAAGTCTGGCAAAACCAAAGCAATTAAGTCTAACATTTATATATATATATATTTCTCACACATCTTTTTGTCTTTCACATTTTGTTTGAGTTTTTGCACTTTCAAATGTAACATATAATAGTCTAATTGAAAGGTTGAAATGTTATTTCCATTGTTATATCTTAAACAGATTTTTCAAAATTACAGCTCATAATTTTTTTTGTTCCATTGATAGTAAACGTTATGTTAGGCTTAGCTCTCTTTAACTTTATTATTGTATTTTATAATATGTTAAAGGTAAAATATTAGACTGATAGATAACCCATGCAGCAGTCATAGGTTGCAGAGCCTAATGAGATTAATTCAGTTCTCCCTACACATCTGGGTCCGTGTTTGCACGGGAGCCTTCCGCACCTCACCGGTCCAGAGTCTTTACGTTGAGACTGACGAACCATCTTTATCTGTTCGCCGTCAGCAGTTGTCCCTACAATATGCTTCTAAATTGCGATCCCTGCCTGGTCATCCCACTTGGGACTGCGTTTTCAGTCCGAAGTGGGAAATTCTTTACATTAATCGGCCGACTGCCATTCGTCCTTTTGGTTTGCGTGTCCGAGGCTTCCTCAGAGACATCAACACCAGTCTCGATAGCGTTGCACAGTCGACAGCTGAGCCACTTCCACCATGGCTCGCTGTTTCCCCTTCCTGTGATTTTTCCTTGTGCAGGACGGGGAAGGCCTTTACACCCGACTGTGTGTACCGGCAACTCTTTGCCAGCCATCGTGCTGAGTACCCGGACTTCTTGCCTGTCTTCACAGATGGCTCGAAGTCCGGCACATCGGTGGGATCGGCCATGGTCTGCTGTGATGTAATCATTGCAGACCAGATCCCACTGCAGTGTTCCATCTTCACTGCAGAGTTGCACGCTATCAGCCTCGCCTTGGACCACGTGGCGACTAAGCATCATTGTCGGTGTGTGCTTTACACCGACTCGCTTAGCTCGCTACAGGCTTTGATCTCGGTGAGGCATCAGCCTCACCCTGTTCTTACTAAGATCCGCCAGCAGCTACATCGTCTGGCAGCCACCACCACCATCCATTTCTGTTGGGTGCCCGGTCACGTCGGAATCAGGGGTAATGATTTGGCAGATTCTGCTGCCAGGTCAGCCACGCCCCTGTTCAACTCTCCGTTGCCGGTTCCCTATCTGGATTTCCGGCAACGTTTTACCACCGAGCTACGGGCACAGTGGCAGAGATCTTGGTCGGAACAGCTTACAAACAAGCTCTTTGAGATCAAACCTATCATCAAACCATGGCAGTCTTGTTACCGCAGGAATCGCAAGGAGGAAGTTGTACTTGCTCGGCTCCGCTTAGATCACTCGTATATTACTCATTCGTTTCTTCTTCGGGCGGACGACGTACCTAAGTGCGAGTTTTGTGACACCATTTTAACAATCAAACATATTTTAATTGAATGTCCATGTTTTAACCTAGAACGTCGTTTGTATTTTAATTTTCACAATTTTACATCCGAGCCACTTACACTCGGACACCTTTTATCTGATAGTACCATTTTATCTCCAATTTTTGCCTTTTTACAGTATACAGGATATTTTACCAGATTATAATTTTAATCATTTGTAATTTTTTCACCTTTTGTAATTTTAATAATTCAATTAATTTTAATTAATAATTTCACATTTTTCCTTTTCCAGCATTTGTTTTTTAAATTTGGTTGAGGAGTATTTGTTTTTTAGCATATTTTTACCTTGTTTGGCACATTATAGCCTGAGTAGCTCATGCGCCATAAAACTCCAAACAACCAACCAACCAAACCTACACATCTGGGCAGCAACTATTGCATTTGGTGATTGCAGAGGAATTCGAACAAGGCTATGATTGACCTTGTAAGGCTATTTCATTCCAGGTCCCCCCCCCCCCCACTTTTTTATCCTTTATGCATACTGTTCATTACTATTTTCTAATCTGCTGTTCTGCCTCCAAGCAACATGGTCAAATTAACCCAATTGCTCCCTGTACAAGATATAGCTTAAAGGTGATTGTGGACTCCTTTGTATAATCACTTCATAATTTACATGAATCACACAATACTCAAGATACTGCTTAAGCATCTGTTTCTTGTTATCTTGCTTGCAAAGAGTCTTAAGTTTCATCACCATTGCAAGTTTTAGAGAGGACCAAACTATTTATATAGCTTAAGTTTAGTCTTTAGATGTATCTGCATAGTATTCCACACTCTTCATGTAGGCTTAAAAGTACTCGCAGTAATTTCTATTTTACTGTTTATTTCATATCACACAATTCCTAAGATAATTACAATTAATAATTATTTGAGAGCACAGCCTTTCAAAGGAACTGGAGCCCCCATCCTCACCAGTTTTCATCACTTTAGCTTTCTCTCTTAATTAGCAAACCCACCCCTTTTCTTCTCTGGGGCAGGGGTGGCTCAGTCGGTAGCGTGCCAGGCTCGTAATCTGTAGTTCCCAGGTTCGAGTCCCAGCTGGGTCAGCGTTGAGATTTATCTCCGCAAAATTCCCTGCCCTGCCCACGGTCAGTAGGGGACACCGATGGGCTTGAAAAGGCCGCCGTCTGTCGGATGGGACGTTAAGCTGTGGCCCCGTGTGCGGGAGAGACATACCCTATGCACGTTAAAGAACACGCTGGATGGCCTTGACGGGAGGCTACCATCTGTCTCCCAACAGCTGTTCCAGTGGGTCCCCTCCCCCAACCTTCTCTGAGCCTTCGGGGTCCATGTAACCTGGCCATTTAGCCTATGGTGTGCAAAAAAGTGCTGCTCAGAGGTGAAACAACCCAAAACAACAACACCCCTTTTCTATCCTCAACCGCTCTAGTGAAGGAGAGTTTGTCTTTTAAACTATAATATTCGTAATAATTTTTAGATATTGAGAGAGTGCTGAGCTTATTCCATGTATTTCTCTAAGAATAAAAAGAGCTTCACAGTGCAATTTAATGTTTTTGATGGTGCAAAATGCTACTATACTTTGCATTTTTTTACTTTTTGTAACTGTTGCTTCCTTTCCCTATACTCCAAACGTGGACTTGTATTTTATATTATTTGCACACTATCCCCATAACAGACTTGAAGTCGGATGTGCTGAAACATATCTGAATACGTGTTTTACTTACAGGTAACACTTGAGTAGTCTTACCTCATTAAACTAAGTTTGTTTTTAAATGAAAGTTACTATTGAATTTCAGTGGTTTAAAAGAAATGGTATTTTATGTAGAGTGTGAAATAATACCCACTATATGATTATGTGATATCTATATATATGGGGTCTGACAAATAATGGTGGGGTTTTGGGAAGCACTGTTCCCAAATACACAACAGGCATCATTGACTATTGTACATTCCCCCCACTCAAACAGTTTCACGAGTGCCACCAGACTGTCACTTTTCTCGAGAGATGTTACAGGAGTCTTTAGTGCAACATTTCCTGGCAGATGGATTGGCAGGGGTGGTCCAATTCTATGACCATCAAGGAGCCCTGATTTGGCAGCGATTGATTTTTTTTTTCTTGTAAAGCTTCGTAAAGAATGATTCTTACGTAGGCAAAATTTGAGACCTGACTCAAAAGAGAAGTAAACACTTACTGAGAAAGTAACAACAGATATGCTGTAGTGTGTAAGACAAGAAGTGGAACACCAATTGGACATATGCAGGGGTCATGAATGGTGCACATGTGGAAATTCACTAATTATGTTCAAAACTGTTTGAGGTACAATTTCAATTAAAATATTACTTTTTTCGATAGGATATTATTTTCCTACATTTTGGTTCTTGAAAACCCACCATGTGATCTTTTTGCCCTCAGTGTCTTTCTCAAAAATATATCTGATGAATAGTTTTCTTATGCATAGTGTTTTAGTAGAAAAAAAACTACATGCTTTATTATGAAGTGAATAATAAACAGAAATGTCTTTTGAATATTCAAATCAAGAGAATGTAGCACTGAGTAATAATGCTTCTGGAACAGAATCAAAAGACCGATGAAGTTAGGTATATACAGTGAAAGCTGAAAATTATGCATACTTTGGGACTGATGGGTACCTATAAAATGAAATATTTTGTAAAGCTATGATCCCCACTTGCATGCATAGTAGTTGAATATTAGGATTTTACACATATATTCAAGTATTTAATAATATTGCAAGTTCTTAAAAGTACTTTAATGTAAAAATACAGGATTTCCTAACTTTAACCTAAATAAGTAAATGAATGTGTACGTGGAAGCTTTGTTTGATGTTTGGCAAATAGCCACGACATTATTACCCAGGATAATGGGGGCGGGGGTGGCTCAGTCGGTAGTGCACCAAACTCGTAATCTGTAGTTCCCAGGTTTGAGTCCCAGCTGGGTCAGCGTTGAGATTTATCTCCGCAAAATTCCCCGACCTGCCCACGGTCAGTAGGGGACACTGATGGGCTTGGAAAGGCCGCCGTCCGTCGGATGGGACATTAAGCCGTGGCCCCGTGTGCGGTAGAGCCATACCCTGTGCATGTTAAAGAACACGCTGGATGGCCTTGACGAGAGGCTACCATCTGTCTCCCAACAGCTGTTCCAGTGGGTCCCCTCCCCCTACCTTCTCTGAACCTTCGGGGTCCTTGTGACCTGGCCATTTAGCCCATGTGTGCGAAAAAGTGCCGCTCAGAGGTAAAACAATCCAACGTTAAAGAACACGCTGGATGGCCTTGACGAGAGGCTACCATCTGTCTCCCAACAGCTGTTCCACTGGGTCCCCTCCCCCAACCTTCTCTGAGCCTTTGGGGTCCTTGTGACCTGGCCGTTTAGCCCATGGTGTGCAAAAAAGTGCCGCTCAGAGGTAAAACAACCCAACCCACGATAATGAGGACACAATGGAGTGTTTTATATGTCAGCAAGTTTAAGAAATTCTTTAGATTTATTTGAATCATCTGTATGATGAAGACAGAGTTATAATTTCTTGACATATATATGATCACAGCTATTTAAACATAATAAATTTGTTTGCATCTGAATTGTAATACGCTTTCAGAATTTTAATATTATATATTCAGTAATTATATTTATTTTTTTTTGCTATAAAGTTAGTAAATATTATTGATATGTATGGATATTTTTTTCACCATTTTTAGAGTATTCTCTTTATGATAGCAAAATATCTGTGAACTGGAAACAATCATATTTTTTTTGTGTGTGACTTTTTCCTGTAACATATTTTTATTAGTAAATACAAAAATATAATAATAATATATATATTTAAATTTATTATATTTTATATTATTTTTATTTTATTTTATTTTTTATATTATTATTATATTATTAGTATTATACTCTGTTTTGCTCCCTTTATCAGAAACAAAATATACAGTAAATTCTCGATTATCCTTAGTAATGGAGAGACAGATATCCTATAGATATCCACAATCATTAAATTTTATATTGAAGACATTTTTATGATTCTGTTTGAAGAAAAATGTGGCTTATTATTTAAGAGTTAAAATGCTTTCAACAAAATATAAAGTACTTGAGTTGAAACATTTTAATTTAAAGGTTCAAAAGCAAAAGCAAAAAGATAAAAAAACTATTTATAAAATGCATTTTCATTTTCCATTTAAAAAATTTCAAATGAATAATCTTCAGAATAGTTACACCAGATATAGGTATAATTGAGAGTATATTGTATTTTTTTAATTCAATCTCTACATAAGGTGTATTGTAAAAAAATATAGACTGCAGAAAAATGCCATTATGAATGATAAAAATGGAACTTGAATCAGAGTATGTTGTATAATGCTGAATGTGTGTACCTCTTTCTCCAGACGTGTCACTAGCGGCTCATTGTTTAACCTGCATGTGAGAAGTTCCACTTTGGCACAGGCAAGGCATGGGTAACGTTGACTGCCTAAAGAGGCCTTATATTGGGGTTTGCTTTCAAGGTGGAGGCATGCTATGCTATAGAACTTTCATGCATGATTATATTAAATTTTGCTTTAAATTCTGTTTTGTAATTATTTAGTTTGGCATGTATAGGTACCAAAAGTTTGGTAGAAAAATTCAATTCTAATTATTAAATTATATTTCATATTTGAAAATTATTTATTGAAAAATATATAAACTTGCTATTGTTTGATATTATTCACAGGAAAAGTTAAACAGCTAAATATTTGATTGATTGCTCTTAAAAACTGTAGGCCATTAAATAATGTAGATCAATTTTGTGAGCCTTATATCACCAGAGAGCAGATGTGTGTTGGGCAAAATGGTGGAAGAGCCAGTAAAGGTGGATATGAAAGGGAGAGGCTTATGTAAACAAGTTGAGCCAAAACTACAACATCAATCTATTGTAAGTTTTTAAAAGTCTAAAATAGAAGTTCATCCATATTAGCTCATTTTTCATTTTGCAACTCTTAGGACTGAGAAAACTTCTAGAAGCTACTCCTAGATTTTACAAGGGGCCGGGGTGGCTCAGTTGGTAGCGCGCCAGGCTCGTAATCTGTAGTTCCCAGGTTCGAGTCCCAGCTGGGTCAGCGTTGAGATTTATCTCCGCAAAATTTCCCCTGCCCTGCCCATGGTCAGTAGGGGACACCGATGGGCTTGGAAAGGCCGCTGTCCGTCGAATGGGACGTTAAGCCGTGGCCCCGTGTGTGGGAGAGCCATACCCTGTGCATGTTAAAGAACATGCTGGATGGCCTTGACGGGAGGCTACCATCTGTCTCCCAACAGCTGTTCCAGTGGGTCCCCTCCCCCAACCTTCTCTGAGCCTTCGGGGTCCATGTGACCTGGCCATTTAGCCCATGGTGTGCAAAAAAGTGCCGCTCAGAGGTAAAACAACCCAACCCTAGATTTTACAGCTCTTCTCATACAAGGACATGCCCTACTAAGACCAAAGTCACCGCTGAGCACTGCCTCAGTTAAAGCTAACGCAGCACAGAAAGTTTTCCTGCTGGAACAGTACCTAGCTCCATAACCACTATGCCAGTTAAGGCTTAGTTACTAATGAATTATTGTATATACTCGCATATAAATTGAGCAGTTTAGGTAAAAGCACAAACCTTAAAAAGGGGAAGTATGCTTATGTGCAGACCAAGTCTGGAAATCATGAACTTCACTGTTTACTGTAGCAATGTTGTAGATCTCTGATGGTGCTTGAAATGTGAGTAACTTAAACATCAGCTTCACAGAGACATAAGCAAGCCCATGCTGGAAATATTTTTCAAAAGACAAGCAACATTTTAATCATAGATGCTGGTTGATATCATAAAAAAAAATGAAAAGTATTACTGTTTCTGAGATGCTATGGATGATTCTGAAGATAGTTCCAGTTTTGAAAACATTGAATCTGATGATGATGCCAGTGACTCAATTGTTGGGTTGTTTTACCTCTGAGTGGCATCTTTTTTGTACACCATGGGCTAAATGGCCAGGTTACAAGGACCCCGAATGCTCAGAGAAGGTTGGGGAAGGGGACCCACTGGAACATCTGGTGGGAGACAGATGGTAGCCTCTCGTCAAGGCCATCCAGTGTGTTTTTTAATGTGCACAGGGTATGGTTCTCCTGCACGCAGGGCCATGGCTTAACATCCCATCCGACAGATGGCAGCCTTTCCAAACCCATCGGTGTCCCCTACTGACTGTGGGCAGGGCGGGGAGTTTTGTGGAGATAAGTCTCAACGCTGACTCAACTGGGACTCGAACCTGGGAACTGCAGATTACGAACCTGGCATGCTACCGATTGAGCCACCCCCATCCCAGTGACTCAGTAAATGGCACTGATGCTTACAGAACAATACTGCCATGATGGAGAAGGAATTTCATCAATTGTTTGGGGAATCAGATAGAGAAGCAGACTTTGAATGCCTTTCAGACTATTCCTTTATTTAGAATCGAATACTTGTTTACAAATATAATGCAAAATTTGAAAATTAATAAATTTAATGAATGCAAAAGGTACTCATGCATGTTTATCATTGTCTAGCGTTTTCTGGGTCAGTTTATCTGTAGGTCTTGCAGTTTTTGATTATTTTAAGCTTCAATTTTAAGAGTTGGTTTATCTCCAATTAATCTTATATGGCAAGTATATGTAGTAAATGCATCTTTCTTTCCTTCAATGATCTGTTGCTGATTTGGGGTGGCAGTAATGGAAAAACCAGCAACTGATTGGTGTGTACAAATAAAACTTTGAGTATGTTGGAAACACATTGCAAAGAACAGATTGTGCTTTTGTGACACCCATGGCCGAGTGGTTAGTGCGCTTGGCTACTGATCTAAGGGACCTGGGTTCGAGCCCCGGTTAGGCATGGATGTATGTGTCGTTTTTCTGCTGAGGGCCTGCCATCTTTTCAGACCTTCTACTATGGCATATAAACTGACAGGCTCCTGTCAGACCTCTGTGGCGAGCAGCTGCTTGAGGTATTTTTTTAAATTAAGATGACTATATCAGTGTTTCTCTTAAATCTATAGTGTGATTAAATCACTCTCATAATAAGGTAAAGCCAGTGCTCGAGGGGTAGTTTTGGTGAAGGTTGTGTGCTTAATCACAAAATTAAAAAGTCAATATTTCTTTTTTAAATTGAGGCAATACATTATTAGGCAGAAGTGCACTGTGGAGCCCTCGGCTGCCATTTTGTTTTGTTTTTTTTTTTCATTGCAGGAATTGTCCAGCTATGCAAAGACAAAATACAATTCTAATAATAAAGTAGTCCCTTCTGTTTCTGCCTTTGCACATAAAAAAAAAAATCTCATCAAGCAGCTGCTTGCCACAGAGGTCTGACAGGAGCCTGTCAGTTTATATGCCATAGTAGAAGGTCTGAGAGATGGCAGGACCTCAGCAGAAAAAATTGAAAATGAAAAATACCCCCTCAAGCAGCTGCTTGCCACAGAGGTCTGACAGGAGCCTATCAGTTTATATGCCATAGTAGAAGGTCTGTGAGGATGGCAGTACCTCAGCAGAAAAAATTCAAAATGAAAAATACCCCCACAAGCAGCTGCTTGCCACAGAGGTCTGACAGGAGCCTGTCAGTTTATATGCCATAGTAGAAAGTCTGTCAGGATGGCAGGACCTCAGCAGAAAAAATTCAAAATGAAAAATAGCCCCTCAAGTAGCTGCTTGCCACAGAGGTCTGACAGGAGCCTGTCAGTTTATATGCCATAGTAGAAAGTCTGTCAGGATGGCAGGACCTCAGCAGAAAAAATTCAAAATGAAAAATAGCCCCTCAAGTAGCTGCTTGCCACAGAGGTCTGACAGGAGCCTGTCAGTTTATATGCCATAGTAGAAAGTCTGTCAGGATGGCAGGACCTCAGCAGAAAAAATTCAAAATGAACAATACCCCCTCAAGCAGCTGCTTGCCACAGAGGTCTGACAGGAGCCTGTCAGTTTATATGCCATAGTAGAAGGTCTGAGAGGATGGCAGGACCTCAGCAGAAAAAATTAAAAATGAAAAATACCCCCTCAAGCAGCTGCTTGCCACAGAGGTCTGACAGGAGCCTGTCAGTTTATATGCCATAGTAGAAGGTCTGAGAGAATGGCAGGACCTCATAAGAAAAAATTCAAAATGAAAAATAGCCCCTCAAGTAGCTGCTTGCCACAGAGGTCTGACAGGAGCCTGTCAGTTTATATGCCATAGTAGAAGGTCTGTGAGGATGGCAAGACCTCAGCAGAAAAAATTCAAAATGAAAAATAGCCCCTCAAGTAGCTGCTTGACACAGAGGTCTGACAGGAGTCTGTCAGTTTATATGCCATAGTAGAAAGTCTGTCAGGATGGCAGGACCTCAGCAGAAAAAATTCAAAATGAACAATACCCCCTCAAGTAGCTGCTTGCCACAGAGGTCTGACAGGAGCCTGTCAGTTTATATGCCATAGAAGGTCTGAGATGATGGCAGGACCTCAGCAGAAAAATGACACAAACAGCCATGCCTAATCATAGTAGAAGATATATAGCAGTAAATGTATAACTTTGGTTGATTCCACACTGAAATAAGCAAAACTAATAAACTTGTACTTTTTTTTTTCACAGCATTACTTATTGCTAAACCCACCTTGTTTTTAACTTAAGAAAATACACCAAAGTGAATCTCATTAAAAGCAATATTTCAATAATAGTGCGAATCACTAAACAATGAACTTCAGTTCCACATTGAGAAAAAAAAGATCACCAGAAATAGTTTAAATGGAAATAACTTTTTTTTTAAATAACAATTGTTGCTAAGCAATAATCCCTTGTTCCACGCTTAAAAACTCTAGAACCAAAGAATCACATCGCAGGAAATTATTTTCACCAGCACATATCGCTAAAATTGAGCCTTTCTTCTGCATTTTGGAAAAAAAAAACACCACCAAAACTAAATGATCTCAACAGAGACAAAATTTCTGTAATAATGTATATTGTTAAACAGCAAATTTTCTTTCAACACTTAAAAAACCCCAGAACAGAATAATCTTGCCAGAGACTGCTATTTTAACCAGCACTTGAAGCTAAACAATGAACCTTCTTTCTGTGGGAGGCGGGGGTGGCTCAGTCGGTAGCACGCCAGGCTCGTAATCTGTAGTTCCCAGGTTCGAGTCCCAGCTGGGTCAGCGTTGAGATTTATCTCCGCAAAATTCCCCGCCCTGCCCACGGTCAGTAGGGGACACCGATGGGCTTGGAAAGGCCACCGTCCGTCGGATGGGACGTTAAGCCGTGGCCCCGTGTGCGGGAGAGCCATACCCTGTGCATGTTAAAGAACACGCTGGATGGCCTTGACGGGAGGCTACCATCTGTCTCCCAACATCTGTTCCAGGGGGTCCCCTCCCCCAACCTTCTCTGAGTCTTCGGGGTCCATGTGACCTGGCCATTTAGCCCATGGTGTGCAAAAAAGTGCCGCTCAGAGGTAAAACAACCAACCCAATCTTCTTTCTATACTTAATAAAAACCCCAGAACAAAATAATTTGATTGCAGGCAATAGTTTTAATTGAGGCATATTGCAAAAAAAAAAAACCAACTTCATTGTGCACTTAAGGAAATCCCCCAGGTTTAAAAATAATCTCAGAGATTATTTTAACCGAAAAGCAACTTATTGTTAAACTGTAGTAGCTACATGGATGGATATCATATTGCAATTCAACACTATATATTTTCTGGTCATACCCACCAAAAATCCAAGATGGCAGCTGAGGGCTCTACATTGCATCATAGCCATTATTATTACAAATAGATTGAAAACCATTTTTTAATTACCCAAGCACCGTTTCTTTTTCTTGACCTGTAAGAATGTCACTGTTGTACAGATAAGATATTATAGCATCAACAGGTGAAATAGTTTTACTTAAGAATAGTTAATACAAGTTGTAGGAATCATCTTTCAAATTGAAGAGGTTGTCTGTTGGAGGAGGGGGGGGAAAGTTCAATAAAAAAAACCTTGTTTCAAAAAAGGAAAAAAAAAAGCAGTCTAACTTATTTTTAACAACTTTGTAAGTTTATGTTGACTGTTCAACATAGTTTTGTACTGATGAGCAACAGAGATCCACACGCCATTTGGGCCTTAACAAGCCTTTCCATTTGGGCTATAGAGTGATGAATGTTTATATAGTAAGGTAAAAAAAAAAAGGTGAAAAAATCGCCTTTCATTTGAAAGGTAAATAAGAATTTACATTGTTAACTTTTAAATATTTTATAGTTTTGGTAAAAATCGTACTCTGTTAATTTTATGGCATTCATAATGGTTTTTGAGGACTGAAAATATCATTTGGAAAAATTGAAAACAGTTGGAGTTAATGTTTTTATATCTCAGTTTAGCTTTTGAAACAGCCACTAACTTGCTACTAACCACTTTTTCCATCATCTTTGAATGGGGGGGGGGGGGGGGGTAAGAGGGTTATTCCATGCAGATCTAAATACCTGCCATGTGATGAAATCAGATCTTAAAAAATATTTGAAAATACAATGAAATGAAGAGCAATTTAGTATATTCATAATGGTAAAGAGACATTTTTAATTAAACTAATCCTTATCAGCATACATAAAGAGATTCCCCGCCCTGCCCACGGTCAGTAGGGGACACCGATGGGCTTGGAAAGGCCGCCGTCCGTCGGATGGGACATTAAGCCGTGGCCCCGTGTGCGGGAGAACCATACCCTGTGCACGTTAAAGAACACGCTGGATGGCCTTGACGGGACCTTACCTTACCATCTGTCTCCCAACAAATGTTCCAGTGGGTCCCCTCCCCCAACCTTCTCTGAGCCTTCGGGGTCCACGTGACCTGGCCATTTAGACCATGGTGTGCAAAAAAGTGTCGCTCAGAGGTAAAACAACCCAACCCATACATGAAGAGAAGGTACGAGTGCTCATTAGAGGCAGAATACTTGAATATCAGAACTAAATATATCTATGACATGCAAAGGCCCTTGTTTAGAAAAGGTTGCTCACTGCAGTATATTTTTCCCATCTCTTTGAGGATATTGGCTCGTGCAAGTTCCAACATCATTTAATTATTAAGAATAGTTAGATAATATTAATTATCTTAATTTATTAAAGAACATTTTAAAATTATTTATGATGCTCATGTAATTTGATTTTTTGTAATATTTATTTATTCTCTTTATTTAGCTAGGTAATATTAATAAAAGTGAATAATTTTCGTATATTTGAAGATGAAAATCTAACTTTGAGCTTTTTTATTGTAGTAAGAGTTAATCTTCATAAACAAATGCATAACATAAATCATGACAGTATAAGGAATATTTTATTATGTTTGTCAATAAACAAAATATTTCTTAGTAGAATTATAAAATGTATCAAGCTTTTAATACAATGAAATTTTTGTGGGGTAACTCAAATGAGATTGGAACTACTCACTCACTGGTTACATGTCAACTGCTCTGAACTACTGAAAATTCTGGGCCGGGGGTGGTTCAGTCGGTAGCGCGCCAGGCTCGTAATCTGTAGTTCCCAGGTTCGAGTCCCAGCTGGGTCAGCGTTGAGATTTATCTCCGCAAAAATTCCCCGCCCTGCCCACGGTCAGTAGGGGACACCGATGGGCTTGGAAAGGCCGCCACCCGTCGGATGGGATGTTAAGCCGTGGCCCTGTGTGCGGGAGAGCCATACCCTGTGCACGTTAAAGAACACGCTGGATGGCCTTGACGGGAGGCTACCATCTGTCTGCCAACAGCTGTTCCAGTGGGTCCCCTCCCCCAACCTTCTCTGAGCCTTCAGGGTCCTTGTGACCTGGCCATTTAGCCAATGGTGTGCAAAAAAGTGCCGCTCAGAGGTAAAACAACCCAACTGAAAATTCTATAGAATCAATATATCAAAATGAAGAAGCCTTTTAACCCTGAAATATTGTGGGCACAACACTTTAAGATCCATTTCCAAGCGAGTTTGTTGTGACGATCAACTGAAGGTTATGAACAGACAGAAAAAGATAATGGCAGCTTCTCCAACAAGTGAATTACAAAATGCTGAAAAAATGATGGACTAGTCTGATGGGATAATATGAAATATCTCAGATAGATAGTTCTTGTTTCAAAGTTAACATTTTTTATTTCTTTTACTCTAAAGTGCATGTTTAATAATTAACTGCATTTCTTATGATGTAATATTATGATTAAAATGTTTTTGTGGCATTTTATGTAAAACTTTGCATAAACGACGTGGAAATTCATGCCTATTTATGGAAAATTGTTTTTGGAATGACCTAAGAGCATATTTTAAAAAATTTTAAACTGCTTTATTTTAATTTAAACTACTAAATTTCAATAAGTGGTCCTCATCAATTTGATTTCAGGCTTGAACCTGTATTGTAATAATGATACAAGAATTGTTTTGTCATTTGCATTTTAATTGAAATTTAATAGATAAAGACTAACAGAATCCTCAGATAACAAGGATCATAGAAATTTGGATTGGATTGTTTTACCTCTGAGCACCACTTTTTTGTACACCATGGGCTAAATGGCCAGGTCACATGGACCGCGAAGGCTCAGAGAAGGTTGGGGGAGGGGACCCACTGGAACAGCTATTGGGAGACAGATGGTAGCCTCCCGTCAAGGCCATCCAGCGTGTTCTTTAACGTCGGGTTGTTTTACCTCTGAGCGGCAGTTTTTTGCACACCATGGGCTAAATGGCCAGGTCACATGGACCGCGAAGGCTCAGAGAAGGTTGGGGGAGGGGACCCACTGGAACAGCTATTGGGAGACAGATGGTAGCCTCCCGTCAAGGTCATCCAGGGTGTTTTTTAACGTTGGATTGTTTTATTTCTTAGCAGCACTTTTTTGAACACCATGGGCTAAATGGCCAGGTCACATGGACCACGAAGGCTCAGAGAAGGTTGGGGGAGGGGACCCACTGGAACAGCTATTGGGAGACAGATGGTAGCCTCCCATCAAGGTCATCCAGGGTGTTTTTTAACGTTGGATTGTTTTATTTCTTAGCAGCAAGGTCACATGGACCGCGAAGGCTCAGAGAAGGTTGGGGGAGGGGACCCACTGGAACAGCTATTGGGAGACAGATGGTAGCCTCCCGTTAAGGTCATCCAGCATGTTCTTTAACGTTGGATTGTTTTATCTCTTAGCACCACTTTTTTGCACACCATGGGCTAAATGTCCAGGTCACATGGACTGCGAAGGCTCAGAGAAGGTTGGGGGAGGGGACCCACTGGAACAGCTATTGGGAGACAGATGGTAGCCTCCCGTCAAGGTCATCGAGCGTGTTCTTTAACGTTGGATTGTTTTATCTCTTAGCAGCACTTTTTTGCACACCATGGGCTAAATGGCCAGGTCACATGGACTGCGAAGGCTCAGAGAAGGTTGGGGGAGGGGACCCACTGGAACAGCTATTGGGAGACAGATGGTAGCCTCCCGTCAAGGTCATCGAGCGTGTTCTTTAACGTTGGATTGTTTTATCTCTTAGCAGCACTTTTTTGCACACCATGGGCTAAATGGCCAGGTCACATGGACTGCGAAGGCTCAGAGAAGGTTGTGGGAGGGGAACCACTGGAACAGCTGTAGGGAGACAGATGGTAGCCTCCCGTCAAGGCTATCCAGTGTATTCTTTAACGTTGGATTGTTTTACCTCTTAGCACATGGGGCCACGGCTTAACGTCCCATCCGACGGACGGCAGCCTTTTCAAGCCCATCGGTGTCCCCTACTGACCATGGGCAGGGCGGGGAGTTATGCGGAGATAAATCTCAATGCTGACCCAGTGGAACTCGAACCTGGGAACTACAGATTACAAGCCTGGTGTGCTACCGACTGAGCCCCCCCCCCCACCCCAATCATAGAAGTCCAATCAAACAGTGCAGTGTTATTCCCAGCATATTGGCATTGTCTACTTATATACACCTTCATACTAGCAGAGCAATGTTTGAATGCCATGAGATTGAACATCACTGTGAATCAAGTGCATCCCTTCATGGCATCAGAGTAGGAATTGATTATAAATGGATTCTTTATACGCGGGATAATGCTTCATGTCACAAGGCTAGGATCATTGAGGAATGGTTTGGCAACATGATAGTGACTTTAGCTTACTTCAGTTCTCTCTAATCAGCAGATCTCGATCTAGTTGAGCACCTATTAGATGAGATGGAATGGGCTATTCAGAGTAGAGATCAGGGGGGGGGGGGGGGACTCAGTCAGTAGCATGCCAGGCTCGTAATCTGTAGTTCCCAGGTTCGAGTCCCAGCTGGGTCAACGTTGAGATTTATCTCCGCAAAATTCCCCGCCCTGCCCACGGTCAGTAGGGGACACCGATGGGCTTGGAAAGGCCGACGTCCGTCAGATGGGACGTTAAGCCGTGGCCCCGTGTGTGGGAGAGTCATACCCTGTGCACGTTAAAGAACATGCTGGATGGCCTTGACGGGAGGCTACCATCTGTCTCCCAACAGCTGTTCCAGTGGGTCCCCTCCCCCAACCTTCTCTGAGTCTTCGGGGTCCATGTGACCTGGCCATTTAGCCCATGGTGTGCAAAAAAGTGCCGCTCAGAGGTAAAACAACCAAAACAACCAATCAGAGTAGAGATCCACCAGCCAATTTGCAACACACATGGGAAGTGGAGTTGACATGGCAACCCTATCTTTAGAATACTTTCAACACCTAGTTGAGTCCATGGCCTGATGAACTCGGGCTGTGGGAGCAAAACGGGGAGCTACTCACTATGAATGTTATGTACCTACTAAAGTGGCCATTTGGTGTAAATTAAGTTGTTGATTTAGAAAATTAATAAGAGATAGCCTTAAAATATGGCACAAACACTTTGATTTAGAAAATTAATAAGAGAATCTAATTAATCACTGAGAGTAATATAGCCATAAAATATGGCACAAATATTTCTAAAATCGAAATAAAATTCACATTAGGAAAACCTTTTTTATTAAATAAATAAATACCCCTTCCAGCAGCTGCTTGCCACAGAGGTCTGACAGGAGCCTGTTAGTTTATATGCCAAAGTAGAAGGTCTGAGAGGATGGCAGGACCTCAGCAGAAAACGACACAGACATCCATCCCTTATCTGGGGTTTGAACCCAGGTCCCTTAGATCAGTAGCCAAGCGCACTAACCACTCGGCCACGGGACGGCAAACATAATTATATAAATGTTATTTATTAATTTTAATAAATGAATTATTGAATTAAAATGCATAATAAGTTATGAATGCATTGAATTAATGTAGTATAAACCACTGAGAGTCATGCAGCAACAAACTTTTGACTTAAACATTCAACGATTTTAAATTGGTACATAAAATAATTAGCACATAAAAAGTAAAGTACATTTTGAAATTCGTAGGTCCAGTTTCTTCTAAAACTGAAAGTGTATATGACAGATTTTATTAACTTGGATTGTTGATTACACACTGCATATTGGGTTATTATTTTATGGATATTTTATAACTGATAATTTCTTAAGTAATGAATCCGTGTTTTGTAATCACATACAAATTATTCTATCTAATTGTTTGATTATTGTTATATACTTCACGAAGTAGTTCAGCCGTTTATTTCATTTTGTTAGTGTTTTTAGAAGGGTTAAACAAATAATGTTTCTCAATTGTGTTTCAGCACCAAGGAAGCCATTCTTATGCAAGGTATGTTTAGTTTTACTTGTGAGTTTCTTTGTTAATTAGCAGAATTTACCCAGTGTTGCTCTTGTTCTTATAGTTTTATGGAAAATGAAATGCAAATGTGCATCTTTAATTTAAATGATTAACGTTTTCAAAAAATTTAAAAAAAGTCTTATCAATGTAAGAAAGTTATTTAGAAATTTGTATACAGCTTATCAATTTTTATTAGTAATAATTATATTAGAGATAAGCGAAGTTAATTCAGGAACAGGGTGAGCCAGTGAACAAAAAATTTTTCCAAAAGACTGTTCAGGTTTATAGGTAATCCTTCAAACCCCATTGGCACTGTACTGGGTTTCCAAGTGCTGCTAGTGTTGCTAGCACAATGAAAGAAACTTCAATTTTTAAAAAATGTAAATTCCCCTGTGAAATTTTTTTTATGTATATAGTTCAAGCTTGTAAAATAATAATCTATCTCTTCCATTTAACATATATTTATTCAGCTGTAAAAAAATATCTTCCAACAATCTGATCACCATTCCTTAATTTCAATATTCAGGATCACTGCTATTTTACTTTTTACTGTTGAATCAGTCACCTGATTTTGGCTCACGAGTTTTGATCCGAACTGTTACCAACACGTGTTTCGACAAAGTTTCAAATTCTGAAAATCGATCACAAGATTTTGGAAACAATTATCAAGTACAGTAAGCCTTTTAAAATCCAGCACCCTTGGGAATTGAGAGATGTTTATAGTGGTTGAGCAATTTTGTTGAAGCACATTTCAACAAATATTAAGCATTAACTTGTTTTATGCTGTAAACATTTATTAATGACTAAAAAGCTAGTGCTGGAGATTACATATACAGGGTGAATCTGAAAAAGTGGGCAAAACTTTATGGGGTGGTAGAACGCAGCTACACGAGCAATATTTGTCATAGAATGTATGGTCGGAACGCAAGCGGTGAGAAGTTAAAAGGTAGTTTTCCACTGTCACATTTAAAGAATGAACACAAGAAGGAGAGGATATACTTCAGAAAACATTTTATTAACAGGAATGTAATTGAAGTACATGCTCAAAGAAATTGCTCAAAAGAGCTGCCGCCAGCTGTAATGCAGGCTTCACACCTGCGGGATAGGGACCGACGCACATTTGCGAAGACACCAGGCATTTCCCGAATATCGCCAGCAACAACGGCGATCCTGGCGACTAGATCCATATCGGTTTCAATGGGGCACTCATAGATTAGGTACGCAAAGTGCATATCTGCCATTTCGTGGTTAGTATAACCAACCATCCTCTCGGCAATCCACGGTAGAAATGCCGTTGCGTGCGAGGACCTACCCATTTATACCATTTCCAATGCCACCTAGCGGCTCGCCGTTTGCGTTCCGCCCATACTTTCTATGACGAATATTGCTCGTATAGCTGCGTTCTACCACTCTGTAAAGTTTTGCCCACTTTTTCAGATTCACCATGTATAAATAACAATTTAATATATTAAATGTTCAGTGGCCAGATGCAGCAGATGTAGCTCAGGACAGACTTACTTGGAGAACTAAATTGCACGGTCTGGTTTGACCTCCGTAGCCTGTTGCTGCTTGAGGATGATGATGATGATATTAAATGTAAACAAATTATAAAAAAGTCATAGCAAATGTTATCATGTACTATAATGTTAATTTTAAAAGCATGTCTGGTACTAGTTGTATTCACATATTGGACTTCACCTAGCAGATTTTAAAGAAACAAGAGGACAGTTAAGAGTATTCAAATATATACAGTAACTGTTCTTTCTGCCTATTATGACATAATGTTGAGGATCCAATATTGTATTCTTGCATAAGTTTGAACCTTTTTCTCTACTTTCTAGCCTTTGTATAATTTTTTTTTATAACTGAATTAAATGAAGCATGCTTTCTCTTCTGTCTTCTGTTTCTGTCTTGATTTTTACTCTGATAGGAGAGGAAGAGAATTTTTGAAATAAAATTGTATTAGTACTTTGGTAATGGCCGATGATAATTGTGCACATCCAATGGTGCCAATGTTTGATAGTGATAAAAATGGGAAATTTTTAAAGAAAATGCTATAATGCCAGATTACTTTCTTAAAACTTCCAGATTGTAAAATGCTGATTTTTTTTTTTTTTTTGTAAAATGTGCTGAATTTTAAAGAGTTTATTGTTCTATTTTTTATCCATTTTATTCTTAATGTCTGTGGTTAAAATCTATTTCATTATTTCTAGAATTATTTTATTATTCAACCTATTATTCATTGCATAATTTCCTGAAAGTAAAACTAAAACCACTAAGAGTTTTTGACTAAAACCACTTGAAATGTACCATATTCAGTTGGTGCAAAAAAAAAATGGAGGGGCGGGGGTGGCTCATTCGGTAGCGCGCCAGGCTCGTAATCTGTAGTTCCCAGGTTCAAGCCCCAGCTGGGTCAGCATTGAGATTTATCTCCGCAAAATTCCCCACCCTGCCCACGGTCAGTAGGGGACACCGATGGGCTTGGAAAGGCCGCCGTCCGTCGGATGGGACGTTAAGCCGTGGCCCCGTGTGCGGGAGAGCCATACCCTGTGCACGTTAAAGAACATGCTGGATGGCCTTGACGGGAGGCTACCATATGTCTCCCAACAGCTGTTCTAGTGGGTCCCCTCCCCCAACCTTCTTTGAGCCTGTGGGGTCCTTGTGACCTGGCCATTTAGCCCATGGTGTGCAAAAAAGTGCCGCTCAGAGGTAAAACAACCCAACCCAAAAGCAAAAAAAAATGTAGTTCGGATTTGGTATGTAACATATTTCTGTTTATTGGTTATTTGACATAACAAAATTCAAAAGTTTCTTTTTTTTATTTGAGTACAGTTGATTAAAAGCCAGGACATTTATTAAAGTATATCATTGGAAAAAAAAAATTACAGAAAAGAATAATTTTCCTCCTTCAAGTAAAAATTTATTTTTCTCTTAATCAAGGAGAATTTTCTTTTCTATTTGTATATGTTATTATTTTTGGTCTATTAGTTTTTAATAAATTTTTGCTTCCCTTGCCAGATTTTTTTTTACTATATCATCTTAAAAAAATACCCACTCAAGCAGCTACTTGCCACAGAGGTCTGATAGGAACCTATCAGTCTATATGCCATAGTAGAAGGTCTGTAAGGAATGCGGGACCTCAGCAGAAAGACAACAGCAACAAACATCCATGCCTTACCTAGGAAAAAAGTCATTAAAATTAATATTTTATTTTTGATAAATATTTTGTTTTTATAAATTCCATAATTAAATGTTGTTTGATTTAATATATAACATGACCTATTTCTACTCATTAGAATTTTTTTGTCAAATAACTAAAGTTATTTGTTTTGACTGAGCACAGTGCAAAATTGTTTGAGCCTTTGGTCTAAAATTAGGCTTTAATAGATTCTACCATATCACTGAAGGATTAAATCGAAAAATTAGTGGTCTTTAATTACCGTATTTGCCGGTGTATAGGACGCACCCCTTTTTTAGACACATTTTTAAGGGGAAAAAAATTCCACATTGTTTCATGAATTTCCATAAAGATTTACTGTACTCATTTTATAGTTATTTATGTATACAAAAAATGTAACTAGGGAACATTGTAGTTAGGTACCTTTTAATGTTCATACTCAAAACCCAGAAATTCATCTCCAGTACTAAATGAAAAACCACTTGAAGCCTCTTTTTCAGAAACTGAGTCTTCGTATAACAAATCATCCTCTGTGCCAGTCGTTTAAGAAATGTGGTATGAGTTACTAATACCACATTTCTTAAACGACTTTACAACTGTCTCATGTTTCACAGCATTCCATGAAGTTTTGACCCATTCACAAATCTGCAAAATGCTAGGTCTCTTCCTTCTTCCTGATGGTGTCACTTCAAAATCTGTAGACTGCATCCAACTGTTCCATTTCTCCTTCATGAATCCTTTAAATGGTTTATTAATGCAGACATCTAAAGGTTGAAGCTGGCTCGTTAGTCCACCTGGAATTACAGCTAACTGAGTTTTCAGTTGGTTGATTTTATTTTTTACAGCTTCTGTTCTATGACTCCGAAACTGATCCCATACTAGCAAGGCAGGTTTCTTTAACAGTCCACAAGGACGCATAGACCACACATTGTCTATCCACAACTTCATCCCCCCCTTCATCCATCCAGCCCTTAGGATGAACTCCTAAGTATATTGATATAAACCAAACAAAGTATATTGATATAAACCAAAAATTTTAGACTGAAATTTCAACTCATAATGTTGATTACCGGCGCATAAGATGCACCCCATATTTTAGGTGTATTTTGAGGGGGAAAAAGTGCGTCCTATACGCCGGCAAATACGGTAATGGTTAGTAACTTCTTCTGCTTCTAAACTTGTGCTTGTTCATCTCTAGGTCCATCAACCACAGCTGCTAGCCACTCTCTAAAGCATTCTCAATTGAAATGGGTGAATAAAATCATTTAACTTTATCCGTATGTTAAACTTGTAACAATACCCTAAAACACAAAGAGTTAATAAGTTAATTCATTGTCACTGTTTCCTTTTCATCAAAATTAAATTTTGTTATTAATTCTTTCATCAGTCTTTTTTCAGCATACAATGGGTTTCATTAATTTTTTAGTAATATAAAAATCTTCATAACCATAAAAATTATTTTTATAAGCTTCTGATTGCAAATTTTGAAATTTTTTAACATACACTGCTTGACATTGAAAGTGCCCCATCCAGAGGGACTTGTCATGGAAAAAACATGCAAATAGATAAGATAAGATAAACAAATATACATCTTAAGATATACAAATGATAATCCGTAGCCAATGATGTGTGTGGCTCAAGAGATAAAAGGTGCAAGAAGGAACAGGAATAGTATTGTGTTTATGCAGGTGGAAGTTGTGCAAACGGTTGAGATTAGGTGATTCCATTTGGAAATTGTTCAGCAAAGACTGAAAATGCCTGGTACATGCCGTTGGTAGGTTTATCACCATTTGGATGCTTTTGAGAGAGGAAGAATTATAGGCCTTGTGAAGTTGGATGGACTATATGTTGTGTTGCTGCCCATGTTCATCGGGATGCACAAACTGTTGGACGCTGTTGGCAACAACGGCAAAATGAAGGGTCTAGCATGTGTCGCAGAGGGACTGGTGTCGCCTGACAGGCTCGTTCGTCACCACCGAGCACTGCAGGTGATATTCGACAGGCTGTGTCACCAGCCACGGATGTCCCCATAATGACCCGAATGGTAAACCGAAGGTTGCATGAGGCACACCTGCGCTCTAGGCAACTGTTACATCAACTGCCATTGACTGCAAACCATCGCGGTGTTCATCTGGCTTGGTGCCAAAGTCGTGCGAACTAGGGTCATGAATGGAACACTGTTGTGTTTAGTGATGAATCCCATTTCTCTCTGGGTGCTGGAAATTGATAGGTCCATGTATGGCGACAACCTGGTGAGAGGACGGATCCAGCTTTTGTTTGCGACCAGAAAACAAAAGCTGTTTAAATAAATAAAATTAATTGTTTAAACAAATAAACACCTGTCAGCCAGGCATAATGGTATGGGGTGCTATTGGATATGACAGAAGGTCACCTCTTCTCTGCATCACGGGAACACTGACAGCTGCATGGTTCTGCAGCTCGTTTTGTTACCGTTCCTGGGAGACATGCAGCAGCCCATTTTCCAGCATGACAATACCTGTGTACACACTGCTAGGGTCTCCAGACAATGTTTGCAACATGTTCAAGTATTGCCATATCCAGCACCATCTCCAGATTTATCTCCAATAGAAAATCTGTGGGACCACATTGGATGACATGTGCAATCCTCTCACTGGCTGGCGCAGAATCTCAATGAATCATGGGAGCAAGTCAATGCTTCTTGGTGTACAATTTCTCAGTACCATATCCATCGACTGTATGACTCCATGTCACGCCGTAATGCTCCTGTACTGCCATTCACGGCGGTGCAACCACCTACTGGGGGCGGGGGTGGCTCAGTCGGTAGCGCACCAGGCTCGTAATCTGTAGTTCCCAGGTTCGAGTCCCAGCTGGGTCAGCATTGAGATTTATCTCCGCAAAATTCCCCACCCTTCCCACGGTCAGTAGGGGACACCGATGGGCTTGGAAAGGCCGCCGTCCGTCGGATGGGACGTTAAGCCGTGGCCCCGTGTGCGGGAGAGACATACCCTGTGCACGTTAAAGAACACGCTGGATGGCCTTGACAGGAGGCTACCATCTGTCTCCCAACAGCTGTTCCAGTGGGTCCCCTCCCCCAACCTTCTCTGAGCCTTAGGGGTCCATGTGACCTGGCCATTTAGCCCATGGTGTGCAAAAAAGTGCAGCTCAGAGATAAAACAACCCAACCCACAACGCAACCACCTACTGAGGCAGTCACATTGTGCTGCATTATCTCATCTTCTAACCACCGTAGGTAACTGCAAATTAAATCATGGTATGCCTATATGTATTGCTATGTGTGTACTACATTTCACCGCTATCCCCTCAATCCTTCTGGGTGGGGCAATTTAATGTTGTGCAGTGTATATTTCTGTGTTAGTTTGAAAGCATGGAATAGCTTAGAAAAACCATGATTTTTCAGTTGAGCATACTAAAGATTTTGTTTAGCAAGATATGCAGCAAATGAGAAAATAATGATTTGAATATTATTGAAAATCTGTTTTATTTTTTGTTTGCAACAAATATATGTTTGTGCGCTTGGCTACTGATCTACGGGACCTGGGTTCGAGCCCCGGGTAAGGCATGGATGTTTGTGTTGTTTTCTGCTGAGGTCCTGCCATCCTCTCAGATCTTGTACTGTGGCATATAAACTGACAGGCTCGTGTCAGGCCTCTGTGGCAAGCAGCTGCTTGAGGGGGTATTTATTTTATTTATTTTTATTATTATAGTAATTACTGTTTATTTCAGAGGAGGGAATTGTTAAGATGTACCTCCGTGGAAGACCCATTGTAGTTCACATCCCTACTGACTACCTCCAAGATTATACTTTGAACAAAGTTAACAGTGCTCCTGTTCAACGATTAAAACTAGAATGGGTGTATCCTTTGTTTGGTTTATATTCTTGAATGCAAGATGAAAAAGTCTCAGTGCGTAAAACAGTAAGTTGATAAATTTTACTAAAAACACTGGTAGATACAAACACTACAGGAAGTAAGGATTTAAGACATTGGAAATCGTGGAGCAATAACAAAGATGTTAACAAACTTGTTGAAATATGTGGCAAGTCATGAAAACAGGAGTGATTTTTAAATAAAGTTCATTTTATTCCACTCAATTTCATGATGATTGAAAAGCACAATTCATTTAGATGAAGCACCAAAAAAAGAATCGCACTCAATAACTTCAAGAAACTTGCAAAATTAACAAATTTGATGCCATCAGTAAATACATAAATCATTTAGAATCTTGATCTAATTAATCAGACTTGGACATAAGTCTGTCATCAGCTAAGATTGCGCTATATTGAAATAATAAGTAGAAGGTGAAATTCAAAATTTTATATTTGAAAGAGAATGGAAAGCACGTGGAGGTGAAGTATAATGCTGATAAGGTTGAAGTTGCATCATCAAAATTCAGCATTAATATATCTCTGCAACACCCCCCTTCTGCCCTCGGTCAGTAGGGTACACCGATGGGGCTTCGAAAAGGTTACTGTGGCAAACTTTTAAGTTTTGGTTTCATTTCTTTGATTTCAGTCAACATAGAATGTGTTTATCAGTGTAAAATTTGTGTACTGTCTATTAACTTCCGCGATTGCAATTTTAAAATATGGAAAATGTACCTTAACTAAATCCTCAGTTATGGCTACAGGGGAAGAGATTGCCGTTCCAATTTATATTTTTTGCCTACTGGAGAAATGGTATACTTTATTGCTTCTGTTGTAGTACTATACAATGTTGAAGATCAAATACAGAGGCATTATCTTGGTCACACAGATGACATCAAATGGTAAGAAATTTTTATCTTTTAAAAAAAATTTTTTTTTATAAAATTGAAATTTACATGTTAGTATTTTTTGTGTTGCTGATAATGATAACTTTCATAGGCATTTGTTTTCATAAAGGTAGAACTTTTTGAAAACAAATGCCTATGAAATATATATATATATCATTTGTTAATCAATTTATATCACATTGCTTAAATTTTGTATCAACTATTGCTATAAATGAAAATGTATTTTGATACTTTAATATTTTATCAATGGAACACTAATTTCAAAGTTCTGTAACAAGTAATTCAAAAGCACAAACCTATATGAATGGAACGTAAGTTAAGGAGTCATTAAGAAACTTCCTCTGTGAAGAGTGTGCCTTCAATCTGTGCAATAAGAGAAATATTCTCAGTAGGAAGAATAGCTGAATTCTATAATTTCAGAGTGTAAGGAGCAACCTGCAGTTTAGGATGATTCACAGCATGAATCATCTTCCTAGCAATAATAAATGATCGTGACAAAATTTTGTTCGTTGTCATTTTTATGGGGCGGGGGTGGCTCAATCAGTAGCGTGCCAGGCTCGTAATCTGTAGTTCCCAGGTTTGAGTCCCAGCTGGGTCAGCTTTGAGATTTATCTTCGCAAAATTCCCTGCCCTGCCCTGCCCATGGTCAGTAGGGGACACCGATGGGCTTGGAAAGGCTGCCGTTCGTCAGATGGGATGCTAAGCCGTGGCCCCATGTGTGGGAGAGCCATACCCTGTGCACGTTAAAGAACACGTTGGATGGCCTTGACGGGAGGCTACCATCTGTTTCCCAACAGCTATTCCAGTGGGTCTCCTCCCCCAACTTCTCTGAGTCTTCAGGGTCCTTGTGATCTGACCATTTAGCCCATGGTGTGCAAAAAAGTGCCGCTCAGAGGTAAAACAATCCAACGTTAAAGAACACGTTGGATGGCCTTGATGGGAGGCTACCATCTGTCTCCCAACAGCTGTTCCAGTGGGTCCCCTCCCCCAGCCTCCTCTGAGCCTTCGGGGTCCATGTGACCTGGCCATTTAGTCCATGGCGTGCAAAAAAGTGCCGCTCAGAGGTAAAACAACCCAACCTGTTATCATTTTTCATATTAGCAGAATTTTATAAATTGTATTGCAGTGTATTATACATTTGCATTTTCCCTGGTGTAAGTTTTTTCATTTTTACAATTTCTTAGATATTTCAATTGCTTATTTTAGAGTTGTTGTTTCATGGTTTTACTCAGGTTCTATATACCCATTGTCTTTTATATTTTTCAACTATTGATTTTTTTTTACATCACCTTACACAATTAGGGCCCATGTTTTACAGTACATTATAGTGAAAGTAATTATTGAAAAACAATGAATAACCTGTTTGAGGTGAATTTTATTATATTTTCAGAAAAAAGTTTTCTTTTTGTTTTTTCCCCAGAATTAAGCTTTATTGCTAGATCCCCTCCCCCCCCTTTTTTTTTCTTACTATATCACTTTGAAAAACCTTATTTAAATTAATGTTTGTAATTTTGAATAGAAAGGTTTTCATAAAATTCAGAATTGTTTAATTTAGTATTTAACATGACCTTTGTCTGTTCGTTAGAACTTTTTACTGAATAACTAAATTTTTTTTGCTGAGCACTGAAAAAATAGCTGGGCCTGTGGCTTCATCCCAGTTTTTCAGTCAGGCAGAAGACGAGTTAAATTTATTTTGCTTTGCATTAAAATTTTCAAGTTAAAAGACTAAATTTATTTATCTTGCTTTGTGTATAATAACCTTTGTTGCTAATATGCCAGCAGCCAAATTAAGCATCACATATCACTTGTAAGAGATGGCATTGTTAGAAACATATCTCAATTATGCTATTATGACTCTCTTGAAAGCTGAGTTACTGAAAGCTCTCATCCCTAGGGATGCTGCATCCTGTGGATGTAGTGGAATATTACTGTATTAAAAATAATATCATCAGACAAAAAGTTAGTCTCACCTGTAATTTCTCACAGTACTATGTAATACATTCCTTCTCATGACTTACAGCAAGTCCTGTTAGGTATGGACTCCACCAGTCATCAAATGTAGTTTACATCAATTCTAGTTCACTTCTCCAACAATATTACTCATAGCTCAGAGGGGCGGGGGTGGCTCAGTCGGTAGCACACCAGGCTCTTAATCTTAGTTCCCAGGTTCGAGTCCCAGCTGGGTCAGCATTGAGATTTTTCTCTGCAAAATTCCCCGCCTTGCCCACGGTCAGTAGGGGACACCGATGGGCTTGGAAAGGTCGCCGTCCGTCGGAGGGGACGTTAAGCCATGGTCCCGTGTGCGGGAGAGCCATACCCTGTGCACGTTAAAGAACACTCTGGATGGCCTTGACGGGAGACTACCATCTGTCTCCCAACAGCTGTTCCAGTGGGTCCCTTCCCCCAACCTTCTCGGAGCCTTTGGGGTCCATGTGACCTGGCCATTTAGCCCATGGTGTGCAAAAAAGTGCCGCTCAAAGGTAAAACAACAACAACATAGCTCAGCTCGATTATGGGGATGCCTATTTTGGTGTTGCACTCTCTGTTCCATATAGTCTCAAAGGTATCTTAGCCCATTGCAATCAGGCTGCTTTATGTGCAGCTGTTAGCATGGGTCTCTACTGGATCCTCTGCTCCAAATACCCATCGAATGCAGTTACTTTCACAATGTTCTTCCTGAAATAGGCTGATATGGTCCTTCATTAACTGCCTGTAGCAATTCTTGTCTGGTTTGAAATCGGTTTGCAGTCACTAGCTGTGATACTCGGTGGTCCCTGTCTGTGAACACTGACTTGAGGCCACAGTAATGTCTGTGATCGAATTGGATGTACATGACTGTTTTATATGTTCATTGGGATATTGCAAATTCAGCTGCTTCCTTCACAACATGTACTTTACTCAGTCACATCTTTATTCTGACCCATGATGAATGGCAGGAATAATGTGTCACTGGCACTCCACTGGGACTGGTGACATTGCAGAGCACATGGAAAGTCACGCCTGTATATAGTACTGCATCACTATACACATGGCATCTACCAGTGTACCAAGTCAGTGCTGCCATCTATAGTGGGGGTAACTAATTTTTTGTCCAGTGTTACTTAATAGTTCTATTATTATTATTTCTCATTTGCCAAAATTGTGTGTTTGTTGATAGTATGAAAGAGTCAACGAAGAATAACATGAAGTGTGTTTATGTCATTACAGGTTTTTTTTTTTCACAGCTATTCTTATCAACTTGTGGCTTTGAAAAGTTTTAAAAAATTTTGTAGATCAAAATTTTTTTTAGTGGAAGTTTTTTTATAAGTTTTATTTTTGGTGATTTTTTTTTGCTGTATTTACAATAGAGGGTTTTACCTGAGTAAGGCCTAAATTAGCATTTTCACTACATTCTGCTCATTGCTACAATGCAATGTGCTTAGCGAATTTTAATTATAATCTATATAATAATATCTGTTTTTAATTAATAATTTTAAATTATAATTATAATAATAAATTTTAATTATAATAATATCTGTTTAGCACTTTAAGTTATAAATATTGGAAATTAAAAATCATTAAGAACATTGCATTATAGCAATGGGAAGAATGTAGTGAAAATGCTAATTTAGGCCTTATTCAGGTAAAACTCTATTGTAAATGCAAAAAAAAAAAATCGTGGAAAATAAAACATATTCTATATTGCTGTGAATAAATATATTTTAACTTTTAATATTTTTTTATAATGGCATAAGATGCTACAATTATTGTGTATTGTTTTTTCACTTTATTGCTCACTCTATTTGTTTATAACTAAGAATAGTTTTTAATCTTTTGAAAGCAGGTGTTTTATTTTACAAAGCTGTGTGGGATTATTTAAAAATATTAGTTAATCATTTATTTAATTTTCTTAATACCTTTTTTGTTTCAGCTTAGCCTTACATCCAAACAAACTACTTATTGCCACAGGACAAGTAGCAAGTATAGATAGAAGGGAAAGGAGAGTAAGTATTTGTTTCACTTTTATTCCTATTGTCACTGGAAATTAAATTATTGAAAAGTTGTGTACAATTATATTAGCTACAAGGGGCGGGGGTGGCTCAGTCGGTAGCGCGCCAGGCTCGTAATCTGTAGTTCCCAGGTTCAAGTCCCAGCTGTGTCAGCGTTGAGATTTATCTCCGCAATATTCCCCGCCCTACCCACGGTCAGTAGGGGACACCGATGGGCTTGGAAAGGCCGCCGTCCGTCGGATGGGACGTTAAGCCGTGGCCCCGTGTGCGGGAGAGCCATACCCTGTGCACGTTAAAGAACACACTGGATGGCCTTGACGGGAGGCTACCATCTGTCTCACAACAGCTGTTTCAGTGGGTCCCCTCCCCCAACCTTCTCTGAGTCTTCGGGGTCCTTGTGACCTGGCCATTTAGCCCATGGGGTGCAAAAAACTGCCGCTCAGAGGTAAAACAATCCAAAATATTAGCTACAAGAAAGGAACTATTACATTGTTAAATGCTTTAGATTACTTTTTTTTTTAAAACTTTTTGGAATTGAAAAATGTTTGACACTTTTTTTTTTCATCTGTTTAAAAATTGGCTTTTAGATCTGAATAAATAATCTGCCTCAAAGGAAAATGAAAATGAGAAGTAGCAAAATTTCCCAAAAACAGTTGGGGGGGGGGGAGTTAGCAAGACAACTTAGGGAATTAAAAATATAAAATCAGAAGTAATTTTAATGAAAAGGGGAGATCCTAAATTAAAGAAATTTTGAAAGTTGAACCAAAGTTTCTGAGAATTGTCATCAGCAACCTTTCAAAAAAACATCTACATTTGCAAAATGCCACCTGAATCATCAGTGATTGACTGCATAAGGCATTTGAGGGCTTGGATAACTAGTGCTGGGTTATCAAAATTTTTTTTCTTCGTTAAAGAATTTATTAAAGTATTGCTTAATGTTTCCTCTTTTGTCTAATGCTTTGTGGATACGAACAATATCAAAGAATTGTTGATAAGAAGTCTACTTGTATTTTGGCGTGTAACTGGTGTCTGATAAATGTACACATAAATTGTGATACATTCATCAATATTAGAAGCTGAAAGTGCTGAAGGTAAATTCTCCATCACAGTGCTATAGTTGAGTTTAGGTGTTTGAGTTTCACTAGTTTCTTTCTATATTTGGTCTTCTAAAAGTTATGGGTTGCCTTCCGAGTCTGTTGTCTGAATGAATGTTATTCTCAAAATTTGTAATTGTACTTTCTGGATCAAATTCTCCTTCCTCGGTATTTTCTTCATTATTAATTGTTTGTACAATTGTTTGTTTTTCTGCTTCTTATTGGATGGTTATAATGTCAGTTAGGGTTTTCTCAGCTTTTGGTTTTTGAAACGTGGACAGTTCACACATAAAATGAATTGTGGCTGTGCATTGCTTGCAAACTTGCACCTGGAGCCACAGTTTAATGGTCCATCTGATGGATGGTGGCCTTTCCAAGCCATTGGTGTCTCCTTATTGACTGAGGGCAGGCAGGGGGGGGGGGGGGGGTTAGCGGAGATAAAACTCGATTCTGATACAAGTGGGACTTGAACTTGGAAATTTCAGATTATGAGTTTAGCACACTGATGACTAAGTCATCCTCTCCCTGAAAGGGTATATTTAAAAACGCAAGAAAAAATTAAACTGCAGTAACTCTCAATGAACGATTTGATCTTATAATTATTATATGTTGGTTATAAAGCTATGGATAACCATACCAAGATCAGTTTTTTCTCTAAATAACTGCATCTTGATAGTCATTTATAGTGCTGCTGCTTAGCACATTGTGCTAAAATTTGCAACATTATCTAAAAAGAAAATAAATGGAATCATTTTGGGGTTGGGTTGTTTTACCTCTGAGCGGCACTTTTTTGCACACCATGGGTTAAATGGCCAGGTCACATGGACCCGAAGGCTCAGAGAAGGTTGGGGGAAGGGACCCACTGGAACAGCTGTTGGGAGACAGATGGTAGCCTCCCGTCAAGGCCATCCAGCGTGTTCTTTAACGTTGGATTGTTTTACCTCTGAGCGGCACTTTTTTGCACACCATGGGTTAAATGGCCAGGTCACATGGACCCGAAGGCTCAGAGAAGGTTGGGGGAGGGGACCCACTGGAACAGCTGTTGCGAGACAGATGGTAGCCTCCCGTCAAGGCCATCCAGCCTGTTCTTTAACGTTGGATTGTTTTACCTCTGAGCGGCACTTTTTTGCACACCATGGGTTAAATGGCCAGGTCACATGGACCCGAAGGCTCAGAGAAGGTTTGGGGGAGGGGACCCACTGGAACAGCTGTTGGGAGACAGATGGTAGCCTCCCATCGAAACCATCCAGCGTGTTCTTTAACGTTGGATTGTTTTACCTCTGAGCGGCACTTTTTTGCACACCATGGGTTAAATGGCCAGGTCACATGGACCCCGAAGGCTCAGAGAAGGTTGGGGGAGGGGACCCACTGGAACAGCTGTTGGGAGACAGATGGTAGCCTCCCATCGAAACCATCCACCGTGTTCGTTAACGTTGGATTGTTTTACCTCTGAGCGGCACTTTTTTGCACACCATGGGCTAAATGGCCAGGTCACATGGACCCCGAAGGGTCAGAGAAGGTTGGGGGAGGGGACCCACTGGAACAGCTGTTGGGAGACAGATGGTAGTCCCCCGTCAACGCCATCCAGCGTGTTCTTTAACGTGCACAGGGTATGTCTCTCCCGTACACGGGGCCACGGCTTAACGTCCCATCTGACGGACGGCGGCCTTTCCAAGCCCATCGGTGTCCCCTACTGACCGTGGGCAGGGCGGGGAATTTTGCGGAGATAAATCTCAACGCTGACCCAGCTGGTACTCGAACCTGGGAACTACAGATTACGAGCCTGGCACGCTACCGACTGAGCCACCCTCGCCCCTCATTTTGGGGGACATGACCTGCAGTATAACAGAATCTGAAGTTTAGTGAAATGTGTTGTAATGGAGTTTTACTGCATATTGTATTCACTTTTCAAATTCTAGTGACTGCAAAATTATACTCTGTTCTAGTAATATAAAGTAGTTAAAAAGATTTTTAATTGTTTCTAATTAAATGTGAAAGGGGCATTTAAATCTGTAATATATATTTTTGCATTTCTTGATTCCACTTGAAAAAAATGATGACAGTGCAAAGTAATCTGTTTGTGCCTTTAATGATCCACTGACATGCCTGAGACACCATAAGTAGTACCAATGTCTGATTCACTAGTATAGAATTTTCACATCGCTAACAGTATTTGTTATAACAGTATTGTTGTTTAACAGTAATATATAACAGTATTTGTTTGTGCTATTCTCTTCCATACATGGGGCGGGGATGGCTGTCGGTAGCGCGCCAGGCTCGTAATCTGTAGTTCGCAGGTTCGAGTCCCAGCTGGGTCAGCGTTGAGATTTATCACCGCAAAAATTCCCCGCCCTGCCCACGGTCAGTAGGGGACACTGATGGGCTTGGAAAGACCGCTGTCCGTTGGATGGGACGTTAAGCCGTGGCCCCGTGTGCGGGAGAGCCATACCCTGTGCACGTTAAAGAACACGCTGGATGGCCTTGATGGGAGGCTACCATCTGTCTCCCAACTACTGTTCCAGTGGGTCCCCTCCCCCAACCTTCTCTGAGCCTTTGGGGTCCTTGTGCCCTGGCCATTTAGCCCATGGTGTGCAAAAAAGTGCCGCTCAGAGGTAAAATAATCCACGTTAAAGAACACGCTGGATGGCCTTGACGGGAGGCTACCATCTGTCTCCCAACAGCTGTTCCAGTGGTTCCCCTCCCCCAACCTTCTCTGAGCCTTCGGGGTCCATGTGACCTGGCCATTTAGCCCATTGTGTGCAAAAAAGTGCCGCTCAGAGGTAAAACAACCCAACAGATCTCTTCCATACATAGATTATTGATCAGTATTGGCTTCAAAGTCACTGACCTCATTTCCCATCAGACAAATGTGGAATGCTTGCTAAACTTTTAACATTAAGATATTTATTTTTACTATTGGAAATTTGCTTTATTCAGCAACTATGCATATCACTTTCAGTGAATATTTTAGTAGACTTTTAATTTTAAAAACAGTTTGTTTTTAATTTGCTGCTTCTAGAATTGTTTTATTACTCTTGGAATGTGTTCTGTGATTAAAATGAGTGGTAATTATTTTGAAAAGAATGGAAATGAATGAGACTACATTAAATGCCAGAAATTGCTAGCTGAAATGGCTGCTGCCACAGAAAATATTGAAAACTCAATTTTTGATTAAATTAAAAGTTGTTTCATAACTCATTAAAAAATTTCCACTTTTAAATTAAAATTTTGCCTTTTTTTAAAGCTTTTCTTATGCAGTTATTATACATCTAGATCCTGAAATTATAAAATTTTAATTTCAGTGCTCAAATTAAACTTTATTTGCTTTAAAATCTTACATATAATGTTTTTAGTTTTTATTTAAATTGTTTTTAAAGTGAAGTAATTTTGTTTGTATCACTACTTCCTTAGTCATAGAGTTTGCCGATTCCCAAAAATCTGATATTCATTTATTTACATGACTAAAAATTTAGGAAAAGCTAAATGTAAGATTTACGGCATAATAAAAATAATATGAATTTTTTTATATTAGAACTATAAAATTTAAAAAATAGTAAAATTATTCTTTAAATATTAATGAAATTAAAGTGAAAAAAAAACTTTTTTGACATACTTTTTTGAGAAATGAAATGCTTTTTGATTTTTTTTGATAATTTTTGAAAAATGCATAAGAAATTTCAACCTTTCGTTTTCTTTTAATTTTGTCATTTTATTAATCACAATTATAAATGCTCACTCTTTTGGTATATAACATGACCTATTTCTGTTTGTAAGTTACTTCATTATTTGCAAGTGTTTTAAATTCTGATTTGACAAAATCTATGTAAAGAAATTTTCCCTCAAGCAGCTGTTTGCCACAGAAGTCAAACAGGAGATTGTTAGTTTTATACAGAATAGAGAGGGTCTGTAAGGTGAGATCTCAGAAGGAAGACAGCATCAGAAATGTCCATGTCTTTTACATTAATTCGCACCTTTTACTACTGTATATAATATTAAAAAGTGTCTAAATTTTACATCTTCTTTGAGCTTTGGACCAAAACCAAATGTTCCTCCTGGCCCTGCAAAAGGCCCTGCGAAAGGCCCTGCTCGCACCCTTACCCACATAAGTAAAAGTACTAGTTCTGGTTAGTGCAATTGGCTACAATCAAAGGAATTGAATCAAAGGAATCTGGGTTTGAGCCCTAGGTAAGGGCATGGAAATTTTTGTTGTCTTTCTCTGGAGATCTTGCCTTTCTCACAGATCTTCTCTATAGTGTATTAAACTGACAGGCTCCTGTCATACCTCTGTGGCAATCAGCAGCTTGAGGAGTAAATTATTTTAACTGTTTTTATTCCAGTGATTACCAATTGAGATGCTGCAATATTTAAATTTGAATAATTCTCATTTGAATCGTTTTTTAAACATCGTTTAGAATTTGGACTGTAAATTATATTGCGCTAATGAATAATATCAGTTTTCTGTTTTTTAGCAGTGGTTGTAGGAAATTCTTCAGTGTTTTTAGCATCAAATATAGTATTGTTGATAATATATGAAATTTTGAAACTTGATCATGCTCACGAGCATTAATAAAAGTATTGGTGAACACTTTTAAAAATTCTGAGCACGGTAGTGTTTATAATCAGTGGGCTCAATATACCTACTCAAGGGTATATACTACAGGGTATCCAGTATGAAACCGATCGATAAAGAAACAGTATTTTTTTCTGTAGTTGACATTACATGCATGTGGTTTTGACAACAAGGAGGAATACTTCCCAAGTGTCGGTGGTTATCAGTAGATTTCAATTCAAGTGTCATTGGTTGTCAGGAATTCCTTAAGTGTCAGTGGTTATTAATAGATTCAAAATGTCCAAACAGTATTCTGCTTCTGCCCAGGTGTTGATGAGCATTTGGAGAGTCATGGAGTCAACAGCAACAACTATTTGCTTGCGAAGTTCAACCACCTCTGCTACTGGGGGTACTGTACATTTTGTCTTTGGCATATCCCCAGAGAAGTTACTATTGACATAACACGAAACTGTACACTAATAAAATGTTTTGATGTGTAATATCTCATTAATTACATTTAATTATAAGCATATTAACAGGTTACATACATCATATTGCATTAAAACCTTACCAGGAAAATGTGAAAAACTGCCTCTGGTGATGGGATGTAAAGTTGTGGCCCCCATGTGCAGGAAAGCCATACATTAAAAGAATGAATGGTCTTGACAGGAGGCTACCATCTGTCTCCTTACAGCTATCCAGCGGGTCCCCTCCCCTCAACCTTCTTTGAGCCCTTTTGGTGTCCTTCTGAGCTGGCTGGGGCGGGGTGGTGCAGTCGGTAACGCACCAGGTCGTAATCTGTAGTTCCCAGGTTCGAGTCCCAGCTGGGTCAGTGTTGAGATTTATCTCCACAAAATTCCACACCCTGCTCACGGTCAGTAGGGGATACCGATGGGCTTGGAAAGGCCGCCGTCCGTTGGATGGGACGTTAAGCCGTGGCCCCGTGTGCTGTAGAGCCATACCCTGTGCATGTTAAAGAACATGCTGGATGGCCTTGACGGGAGGTTACCATCTGTCTCCCAACAGCTGTTCCAGTGGGTCCCCTCCCCCAACCTTCTCTGAGCCTTCGGGGTCCATGTGACCTGGCCATTTAGCCCATGGTGTGCAAAAAAGTGCCGCTCATAGGTAAAACAATAGAAAGTTAAAGAACACGCTGGATGGCCTTGACGGGAGGCTACCATCTGTCTCCCAACAGCTGTTCCAGTGGGTCCCCTCCCCCAACCTTCTCTGAGCCTTCGGGGTCCATGTGACCTGGCCAATTAGCCCATGGTGTGCAAAAAAGTGCCGCTTAGAGGTAAAACAACCCAAACAACTCTGAACTGGCCATTTAGCCCATTGTGTGAACAGCAATGTTTCTCTCAGAGATACCCAACTGCCATCTGGCTGAGTAACTGATGTGCAGCTTTAAGATCCTGTATTTGAATCTGGGAGACAGGAAGATGAATATTTCAGACTTGTATATTCCTAATGAACAAGATTTTCACCAGATGAATCTGGTGATAGTTCTGGTTAAATATATTTTGGCTATTCTAGTGAATCTTAATTTCATCTCACCTTTCCTCATCATTGTTCTGCATTTCGTATCATAAATTTTTCCTAGAGAAATGCTCAAGATATATTCTCATGAAAACAAACTGTTGATCTTCCCATAGCATGGCATATCCTTTTTCATGCTGCTTGAACCAACTTGTTAAATGTGACTTGTGTGTTGCATTGCAAGATATTCTGACTTTTGCAAAGAATTGTATGTGATTAGAATTTAGTTAATATCATGTAAATAACTTTGTGTTTATATCCTGATAAACCTTACTTTCAGATTTCTTTTGCTTTTCAAATTTGATGAGCATTGCAGTATTTATAGAGAAATTCTAAACGTTATGTGTAAGTTATTTTGAGTAAATAATTATTTTTGGTTTTTTTTTTCTCTGCAGCCTCGAGTAACAAAAAGGGTAATAAGTCATTTTATATCTCTTTTAGAGTGCTTGTGCATGTTTTAGTCTCTCTTAAAAAATAGTATGTAGATTTTTAAAATAAACGTTTTTATGTGGGCATGGTTATTTTTGCATTTATCTGCATGAAACCTCTAATAAGGGATAATGAATTAATCATAGTACTTTTAACTTAGAAGACAGAATTCAGCTGGCTGTAAAATATTGCTTGTTCACATTTTTATTTTGCTTAGTATTTACGTCTGATGCTGAAATGACTTTGTTTTAAAGAAAAATTCTAAATTTGAAATTATGTTTAATGATGAATAACCTTAAATATTTGCTATATAACGGATTTAATCATGATACTTATTAGTATTAATATTTGCTAATATGACTCTTTATAAATCCACTCCAACTGAATAAAATTGCTCCACTCTGAATAAGAGATTAGTTTTTTTCTTTATGGTTCATTATGATGCATGCAAATGATTAGCTTTTGAAAGAAATCAATGCAGGAACATAAAAGTGACAGGGCCTGTAATACATATAATATAGCACAGTGTCTCACAAACTGTGTGCCGCGAAAGATTCCAAGTGTGCCGCGAGAGATTTTCAAATTGACACTAGGTATTCCAAAGATTTCATTTTGACTTGACGTGCTTTAATAAAAATCTTTCAGATTTTATCAACTGGGATCTTGTAAGTATTTATCAAGCTTTTTCCAAATTTTGGTATTAATTTTTGATTATTTCAAGCCATGGAATGGACAAATATTTAAAACAAACACCGAGTTATGATTAATTATATTTATTATTATATTTATTTTAAATAAAATGCATTTAACGAAACTTCAATTTTCCTCTTTTTAGGTAACCATAAAAAATTCTTTTTTAGATGTGCCGCGGAAAAAAAAATTAGATTCAGTGTGCCGCAGAGTAAAAAAGTTTGCGAGACACTGTTATAGCAGTTGTTTAGAGTGTGTTTGTGTAGAAGAGTTGTCTGGATATTGAGCAATATTTGGAAAGTATATAGGAAATACCCAAGCAGTTTCTATGGGCACATTATATGAAACTAAATGAATTTCAACAGGAATGGTTAACAAATTTCTCTGTGATTTGATGATTAACCTATGAAATCACTTTTATCGGCTTGGATGAGAGAACATTTAGTTAATATTGACACCAGTGGTTGAATCAAAGCAACTACATCTATTGTCCAGGATTTGGAGTATCTAGATGTATGTTACATTACTATTTAAAAGTATTGGAAAAATTCCATGGTATGTGAATGGAAAGCCACATTTAAAGCTCTGAAAATTAGAAAATAAGTTTTTTTTTATTGTGAAATGTCACCGAAAGTAAATTGAAGCTATCACTGAACTTACAAAGTCAATTTCTAAAAATATTCCTTTGATATTTAAAGAGTTATTGATGCTGCTGTTATCCAAAATGCTTTCTTTAAAATTGATGAAAACTGAAGAAAATAATAAACAGACTTCTAAAGTTACATTTATTTTAAAAATAATATATTTATTTGTGTTTTAAGTAGCTTTTGTGGTAGTCATTTTTATCTCACATTTTCCATAAAAAGCATGTTTTCATTAAAGTTAGGGATCTTTGAATTTGTGTCTCCATTCACATAAAATTCACGTGGAAGTGTGACATTGCTTTTGGTAATAAAGTGTGTTACAACATAGCAAATGCCCTAGCTCAACAGACATCACCACTCCCGTAATTTGGGGGGCGGAGGTGGCTCAGTCGGTAGCGTGCCAGGCTCGTAATCTGTAGTTCCCAGGTTCGAGTCCCAGCTGGGTCAGTGTTGAGATTTATCTCCGCAAAATTCCCGCCCTGCCCACGGTCAGTAGGGGGACACCGATGGACTTGGAAAGGCCACCGTCCGTTGGATGGGATGTTAAGCCGTGGCCCCGTGTGCGGGAGAGCCATACCCTGTGCACGTTAAAGAACACGCTGGATGGCCTTGACGGGAGGCTACCATCTGTCTCCCAACAGCTGTTCCAGTGGGTCTCCTCCCCCAACCTTCTCTGAGCCTTTGGGGTCCATGTGACCTGGCCATTTAACCCATGGTGTGCAAAAAAGTGCCGCTCAGAGGTAAAACAACCCAACCCGTAATTTCGATTAAGATTGGTGGCCAACAATAAAACAGTATCGCAAATCATTGTTAATAGAAAAGCTAGCCTGCATTTTTGTGTTGCTTTGAAATTCATCGTTGACAACAGTGGTGCAGAAATAGAAATAATTGGTATGATGTCAAAAGAAATGCTGTTAGCTAATGTGTAGCAGTGTGTATTTTCCAATATAAGTCCCATTTTAGTTTAGGTCATATTAATAAATAATACTGATCTAAGGGACCTGGGTTCGAGCCCCGGACCAAGGCATGGTTGTATGTGTTGTTTTTCTGCTGAGGTCCTGCCATCCTCTCAGATCTTCTACTTTGGCATATAAACTGACAGGCTCCTGTCAGACCTCTGTGGCAAGCAGCTGCTTGAGGGGGTATTTATTTTTTTTTATTTATATATTACACTACTGCTCAGAGCCAGATCATGACATAGTGTGAGGTCATCAGCCACAGCAGGCTGTTATCTTTAGTTTGTTGTAAGCATTCTGACTGCCCCAGGTTGCCAATACATCCTGTAGTTTAGTAATGTATTGAAAATGGCATTAAACTCTTGCTATTCATGCTTACTGACCACAATTCTTTGCCAGCTATCATGTTGCACACTCCAAATTTATGTTTATCTTCGCTAATAGCTGAGGACTGGGTGAGATCAGCCATTGTCTCTGTCATCATAGGGACTAGATTCCATCACATTGTGGAAGCGGGGGTGGCTCAGTCGGTAGCGTGCCAGGCTCACAATCTGTAGTTACCAGGTTCGAGTCCTAGCTTTGTCAGCGTTGAGATTTAGCTCCACAAAATTCCCCGCCCTGCCCACGGTCAGTAGGGGACACCGATGGACTTGGAAAGGCCGCTGTCCGTCGGATGGGACGTTAAGCCGTGGCCCAGTGTGTGGGAGAGCCAAACCCTGTGCACGTTAAAGAACACACTGGATGGCCTTGACGGGAGCCTACCATATGTCACCAAACAGCTGTTTCAGTGGGTCCCCTCCCCACCCTTCTCTGAGCCTTCGGGGTCCATGTGACCTGGCCATTTAGCCCATGGTGTGGAAAAAAAGTGCCGCTCAGAGGTAAAACAATCCAACATTAAAGAACACGCTAGATGGCCTTGAAGGGAGGCTATCATCTGTCTCCCAACAGCTGTTCCATTTAGACCCCGCCCCAACCTTCTCTCAGCTTTCGGGGTCCTTGTGACCTCGCCATTTAGCCCATGTTGTGAAAAAAAGTGTCGCTCAGAGGTAAAACAATCCAACGTTAAAGAACACGCTGGATGGTCTTGATTGGAGTCTGAAACAGCTGTTTCAGTGGGTTCCCTCCCCCAACCTTCTCTGAGCCTTCGGGGTCCTTCTGACTTGGCCATTTAGCTCATGTTGTGCAAAAAAGTGCCGCTCAGAGGTAAAACAATCCAACGTTAAAGAACACACTGGATGGTCTTGATGGGAGGCTGCCATCTATCTCCCAACAGTCTGTTCTTCAGGGAGATGGCCAATCTGTGAGTGTTGCTTGATATTAATCGATTGTCCTTGTTTTACTGTTGAACAATGTTTTTATTTTAACTCGCATCATTTTGTGTCCAAACCCCTTAGGCTTGGACCAAAACAGACATCTTTGCTTCGGGGCAGGGGTGGCTCAGTCTGTAGCGCACCAGGCTCGTAATCTGTAGTTCCCAGGTTCGGGTCCCAGCTGGGTCAGCATTGAGATTTATCTCCGCAAAATTCCCCGCCCTGCCCACGGTCAGTAGGGGACACCGATGGGCTTGGAAAGGCCGCCGTCCGTCGGATGGGACGTTAAGCCGTGGCCCCTTGTGTGGGAGAGCCATACCCTGTGCACGTTAAAGAACACGCTGGATGGCCTTGACGGGAGACTACCATCTGTCTCCCAACAGCTGTTCCAGTGGCTCCCCTCCCCCAACCTTCTCTGAGCCTTCGGGGTCCTTGTGACCTGGCCATTTAGCCCATGGTGTGCAAAAAAAGTGCCGCTCAGAGGTAAAACAACCCAACCCATCTTTGCTTCCTGAAATTATTTTTCTTGAGTAATGACATTGCCATGTTGAAAGAGTTGTTCTCACAGTCTGTAGCTATAAGCATGGTGAGAAAATGCACCTTGTTTCAAGATTTAGCTGGGGTCAGAATAAAGGTACCATCTCTGTAACTTAAAGTACATACCACCAAATGGTTTGATGAATGGTGGAAGTTGAGATAATTATGTTTGTTGGGATGCGGGTGTCTCAGTTGGTACTGTGCCAGGCTCATAATCTGCAATTCCCAGGTTAAAGTCCCAGCTGGACCAGCATTCAGATTTATCTCTGTGAAATTCCCCGTCCTACCTTCGGTCAGTAGGGGACACTGATGGGCTTGGAAAAGTTGCTGTCCGTCGGATGGGATGTTAAGTCATCGCACTGTGTGCAGGAGAGTCAACCCTGTGTACATTAAAAACACACTAGATTGCCTTGATGGGAGGCTACCTTCTGTCTCCCAACAGCTCTTCCAGTGGATCCCCTACCCCAACCTTCGCTGAGCCCTCGGGGTCCTTGTGACCTGTCCATTTAGCCCATGGTGTGGAAAAAAGTGTCGCACAGAGGTAAAACAATCGAACGTTAAAGAACACGCTGGATGGTCTTGACGGGAGGCTACTATCTGTCTCCCAACAGCTCTTTCAGTGGGTCTCCGCCCCCAACCTTCTCTGAGTCTTCGGGGTCCTTGTGACCTGTCCATTTAGCCCATGGTGTGGAAAAAAGTGCCGCACAGAGGTAAAACAATCGAATGTTAAAGAACCTGCTGGATGGTCTTGACGGAAGGCTACCATCTGTCTCCCAACAACTGTTCCAATGGGTCCCCTCCCCCAACCTTCTCTGAGCCTTCGGGGTCCTTGTGACCTGGCCATTTAGACCATGGTGTGCAAAAAAGTGCCGCTCAGAGGCTGCTCAACAAAATGATCATATTTGTCCCACTGCTGCTTTATGTTAGGCAACTTGAGAGGGCAAAGCTTAGCTCTCAGTCGTAGTTTCAACATTTGAAGGTGAAAATTTTAAAATCCCAAATGTTGTAGCATAAAACACTTAAAAACTAAAACTTTAAAATATTGACAGCATTAACAATTTAAAACTTACAATGGTGCAGCATTGTACACCAAGTACCCATCATTTATAATATAAGGTCAAATTATGGGTGTCTCTGGTTTTCCTCGAAGGTTTGGCATCATCTGGTGATCTGAAAATTAACAGGTCATCACAATTGCTATGTATAGCCGTCATTACTTACGTAAACAGGATACCCTTGTTCATTTGACCACCTGATGAAGTTCTCATTTGGAATAGCACAAAATGCATATCAGTTAGTAATGCATTTCACTTAATGCTGCCAAAGTTGCTCTAACATACAATTTTTAACTGTCATTCAGTAAAGTATAAAAAAAAAAATGAAAAATACCCCCTCAAGCAGCTGCTTGCCACAGAGGTCTGACAGGAGCCTGTCAGTTTATATGCCACAGTAGGAGATCTGAGAGGATGGCAAGACCTCAGCAGAAAAACGACACACACATCCATGCCTAATCCGGGGCTCGAACCCAGGTCCCTTAGATCAGTAGCCAAGCATGCTAACCACTCGGCCATTTGTAATAGCTTTTATTGTGATTAAACTTTGATTTAATATTATATTTATATATATATATTTTTTTTCATATTTTATTTATATCTATCATCATGTAATGATGCTCAGGAGCATTTATTATCTTTGGTAATTGTTTCAAATGTCGTGCTTTAGTGTTTACAGCGCATTTATCATCTGTAAAGTTAATTTCAGCGTCACCAAACTCAAAAGTCACAGTACCAATTTTGATAATCACCTTGGTAACTCAGTGATATGTTGGTCTTCTCTGACATTGTATCTATTGGGACAGTGTGACTGTGTATTTGTATGTGGCGGTATGTTGTATGTGATAATAAGGGTTGGGTTGTTTTATCTCAGCGGCACTTTTTTGCACACCATGGACTAAATGGCCAGGTCACAAGGACCCCGAAAGCTCAGAGAAGGTTGGGGGAGGAGACCCACTGGAACAGCTGTTGGGAGACAGATGGTAGCCTCCCGTCAAGGCCATCCAGCATGTTCTTTAACGTTGGATTGTTTTACCTCTGAGCGGCACTTTTTTGCACATAATGGGCTAAATGGCCAGGTCACAAGGACCCCGAAGGCCCAGAGAAGGTTGGGGGAGGAGACCCACTGAAACAGCTGTTGGGATACAGATGGTAGCCTCCCGTCAAGACCATCCAGTGTGTTCTTTAATGTTCGATTGTTTTACCTCTGTGCGACACTTTTTTCCACACCATGGACTAAATGGCCAGGTCACAAGGACCTTGAAGGCTCAGAGAAGGTTGGGGGAGGAGACCCACTGAAACAGCTGTTGGGAGACAGATGGTAGCCTCCCGTCAAGACCATCCAGCGTGTTCTTTAACGTTCGATTGTTTTACCCCTGTGCGACACTTTTTTTCCACACCATGGACTAAATGGCCAGGTCACAAGGACCCCGAAGGCTCAGAGAAGGTTGGGGGAGGGGACCCACTGAAACAGCTGTTGGGAGACAGATGGTAGCCTCCCGTCAAGGCCATCCAGCGTGTTCTTTAATGTGCACAGGGTATGGCTCTCCCACACATGGGGCCACGGCTTAACGTTCCATCCGACGGACGGCGGCCTTTCCAAGCCCATCGGTGTCCCCTACTGACCGTGGGCAGGGCGGGAAATTTTGCGGAGATAAATCTCAACGCTGACCCAGCTGGGACTTGAACTTGGGAACTGCAGATTACGAGCCTGGCATGCTACCGACTGAGCCACCCCCGCCCCATGGTAATAAGGACAAGCCTGACAGAGCTTTTAGGTTATCTCTGTTTTTTTTGTAGGGGAGAACATTTCCTCCTCATTTACAGAAAAGGCAAGCTAATGTTTTCACTTTGTTGGTTGTCTGTCTGTCTGTCTGTAGATATTCAACTTCTTTGTTGTTAGAAATGAATTAAAAATTCGTTTTGTGTTAGATAGGTATTGATTAAATATTATGATTCACACTCCTCAAATCTCCCAGTAGCTGTAATTGCACCCCATAAAAGTGGAAAAAGTTGAAAATTGCTAAATTGAAAAAAAATGAAACAGATGTAATTAGTTTAGAAATTTTAAATTTGGTTGTGAAATGTGAATGTCAGGAAGTTTGCACTGACAACAATAATTTTCACCTTAACTCCCAGAGGGGGGGGGGGGAACACAATTTTTATATTTTAAGAGCTAATTGTGTGTCTTTAGAGATAAATTAAAACTTCTCTTTGGATTGGATAAGTATTGAAAAACTACTTATGATTCTAATAAAATATGTTGATTTCTAGCTTTCAGATCCTCCAAATGGGCCCTAATTTGCATTGTTAGAGGGTGCTAGATGTGAAAATTGTAAAACTTGATGTAAAATCGAAAACGATATATTTATGCTAGAATTTCTGGTAATAGGATGCATTGATAAAGAACAGATACATAACTTACTAACAGAAGTATAATTGATATTCAAATGTGTGTTTTAGTTAAATTACAATGGCTTGAAAGTTTTGGTTAAAATATGACTGCAGCTTTTTATTTTTTAAAAGGTAGCACTTAATTTTAATATAGTAATAATAAATTATTTTATATACACTGATTTGTCCCTTAAACCTACGAGATGAGAAACCTCGACTGTTTAATTTTAAGGGATAAATGAGAAATTCTTTTTGCATTGTGTATGGCTAATAATACATTACTATTGTCGACCCTTCCATGGTCCACATCATACATATTGACAAAATCCAGCGGGGCAGGGGTGGCTCAGTCGGTAGCGCGCCAGGCTCGTAATCTGTAGTTCCCAGGTTCGAGTCCCAGCTGGGTCAGCGTTGAGATTTATCTCCGCAAAATTCCTCGCCCTGCCCACAGTCAGTAGGGGACACCGATGGGCTTGGAAAGGCGCCGTCCGCCGAATGGGACGTTAAGCCGTGGTCCCGTGTGCGGGAGAGCCATACCCTGTTCACGTTAAAGAACACGCTGGATGGCCTTGACGGGAGGCTACCATCTGTCTCCCAACAGCTATTCCAGTGGGTCCCCTCCCCCAACCTTCTCTGAACCTTCGGGGCCCATGTGACCTGGCCATTTAGCCCATGGTGTGCAAAAAAGTGCCGCTCAGAGGTAAAACAACACAGACAAGACAAAATCCAAAATGAGAAGCCAAAGGTTGTTTTGAGTACAACAAATGCTTTCAAAACATAAATTGCAACTTGAAAATTTTCACATATTTTGCAAAAAATACATAATTAAAACTTGAAAAATGATACTTTTTCCATTTGATGAATATTTATTAAGTGAAAAAAATTATTATAGTGAAGAGAAACTTAGCCTCTGGATGGTAAACCGGTTTTTTAGGCTGGACCCTGGAAATGTTAAAAGGTGCAAAATTCAGAAAATGAAAAACTTAATTTTCTTTGAAAATGAGCATCTCATATTTGCCAGAGGCAATGTGTTATTCTTCTAGTTTAAAAAAGGAACCTAAAGTGACAATTAGCTACACCTTGAAGTGTTTCTTCTACCCAGACTAAACCCACCTTGTGTTTTCCTTCATGGTGAAAGAAAATTAATGCAGTTGCGTTCAGCAATTTATTGAACTGTGCATTGAATATTATCATTCGTAATCCCTTTCCATCATATCTCCTAAGTATATCTACCTAATATATAATATTGCTTTACACAATACATTTGTTATTGTCTACAAGCAATGGTATATTATCTTTTGTAACTAAATGATAATTAAAGTTATACAAGGGTGAATCATTTAATTCATAGAGTACCCTTGGCAACAATTAGCAGCTTTTCATACAAGTTAATATGTGATAGCACAGTGACAGTCGCAAGTAACAACAGAACAGTATATGGTTTCTGTTTTTTTTCTCTTTGGAAAGGTATTTGTTTTTGTGTGTGTGCTTTTTTACAGACAATGGCTGATCTAGGTTGGGTTGTTTTACCTCTGAGCGGCACTTTTTTGCACACTATGGGAATGGCCAGGTCACATGGACCCCGAAGGCTCAGAGAAGGTTGGGGGAGGGGACCCACTGGAACAGCTGTTGGGAGACAGATGGTAGTCTCCCGTCAAGGCCATCCAGCATGTTCTTTAACGTGCACAGGGTATGGCTCTCTCGTACACGGGGCCACGGCTTAACGTCCCATCCGACGGACGGCGGCCTTTCAAAGCCCATCGGTGTTCCCTACTGACTGTGGGCAGAGCGGGGAATTTCGCAGAGATAAATCTCAATGCTGACCCAGCTGGGACTCGAACATGGGAACTACAGATTACGAGCCTGGCGCACTACCGACTGAGCCACCCCCACCCCGGCTGATCTAGAAACTGAGCAGTAGTATATGAAATGCTAATGTGTTTGGCATGGTAATGATTCACAATCACAGATATGGCTAAGTGTATGGAGAACAGTGCTTGGCTGCAAAGATCTTGGATTGTCTTCCATCGAATCACAGCTATCTGCAAAGCTTTCGTGCGACCTGAAAATCGTCTTTTTTTCGAGTACTGTTCTCCATACACTTGAGCTATTTCATAGCGTAATATATCATATATATATGTATATCATAGCATACAAAAAACACACATATGAAGTGAATACCTTTCCAAAGTGAGAAAATGACGATGACTGAGTACTGCTCTGCTGTTACTTACAGCCATATTGCAGCAGGTTTCAACCTGCACATATTGCTCTATGTCCTTGAAGAATTGCTCTGTTGCCACATATCCTCTATTAAATTGTACTGAAAGCTGCTAATTATTGACAGTTGCAGTCCACAAATTAAATGATCCACCTATATACAACTAGTACTTTTAAGGCATAATTTTTTTTCTCATCAAACTGTTATGTTGTGACAGGTTTACAGGTAATTAAACTTTTTCATTTTAGTTAATTTGGTAATGCACCTACTGAAATGTGTGTTTTGAGGGATTTTTCTAATACTTTCAAAAATTTTCGTAATATGATTGTTTCATTTTATTTCAGCCTCATGTACGGATTTGGGACTCTGTTAGTTTGAATACACTTCACGTGATTGGTGCTGGAGAATTTGAAAGGGCTGTCAGCTGTATTGCCTTTAGCAAAGCAGTAAGCATTTGTTTGGAATTTTTTGTAACGAGACAATTACAATTTTTGTAATACCTTGATATTTAATTTGTACACTAAAATATTACAGTTACAAATATATGAAAATCTAAAGTTTACAGTGGACTCTCTTATCCGGTCTTGGCTCAACCGGCCTCTTCTTTAACCGGTTGTTCCAAGAAGCAGAAGCAAGTTGCAGCTTGTTTTGTTAATTTGTTCAGTTCCAAGAAGCAGAAGCAAGTTGCCTCGTGTTTTGTTTATAGTACAATGTACAGTGTCTTGTGTGTATCAGGAGTGTGTTCTTTGTGAATATTACAATGTACAGTGTCTTGTGTGTATCAGGAGTGTGTGTTGTGATCTATTAATTATTGTGTGGTACAAAATGAGTGGGTGCAAACGTAAGTGTAATATCATTCCGATGGAGATGAAATTAAAAGCATTAGAACGTATTGACAAAGGTGACCCAGTAAAGCATATTTGTGATGAACTAGGTGTTGGTAGAAGCATGGTAAATGTCTGGAGAAGGAATGGAAAATCTTTACAAGATTTTTGCACTCAAGTCGAGTCTGAAAAAAACGCTTTCTTCTCGGTGCACTCTTAAAAAGTTGAAAAATAAAACTGTCGATGATGCACTTTGGTTATGGTTCATGCAAGAGCATTGAAAAGGAATGCCAATCAATGGGCCAATTTTGAAATAAAAAGCAATCCTTCATTCTAAAATCAATAATGGGGGAGATTTTTCAGCGAGTGAGGGAGATTTTCTCGCTGGAAAAAATTACATGGTGTTCATTACCTTGGTGTTTGTGGTGAGAAATTGTCAGCTAATCCTTTAGCAGCAAAGGAATTTTCAGAAAAACTTTTAGTGCTTATTGAAGAAGGCCTATATACGCAGAATAAATCTACAATGTAGATGAGACTCGGTTAAATTTCAAACTTTTTCCAACAAAAACGTTTGTAACAGCGCAAGAAGCCTCAGCATCAGGATTTAAAACAGAGAATCACTGTGGCTGGGTGTATAAATGCTGCAGGTACACACAAACTCCCTGTTTTTGTAATTGGGAAATTGGCAAAAAACCCGAGCATTCAAGCATTTTAATTTAGCTGCTGTGCCAGTTTACTACCAACTCAAAAGTCTGCTTGAATAGATTCATATTTGTTTAAAGAGTGGTTCTTTACAGAATTTGTTCCAAAAGTAAAAAACCAGTTGACAATCTTAAAATGCCTGTAAAGGCCCTACTAATTCTCGACAGTGCCCCAACCCACCCAAGCGGACTCATTTCTGACAACATAAAAGCCATATTTTTTCCACCTAATGTAACATCTTTAGTGCAACCAATGGATCAAGATGTGCTTGTAAGTTTAAAAAGGTGATACAGGAGAAAGCTTCTTTCAGAAATTCTACAGCAAACTGAAAATGATGGAATAGGACTTTTAAATTCTTTGAAAACAATAAATATCAAGGATGTGATCTACATGCTGGCAAGAGCTTTGAAGAAATGCCTCGTACAATGTTTGTGAAGTCATGGAGAAACTTTGCCCTGAAGTTGAAAACTGTGTAGAAAGTATCAATGACGACAGCATAAAAGTATTGAATGAGCCTGCGCCTGCCGAAGATATGATGGATAATGACAATATTTTGCTGCTTAATGACTTTAAACTGTTTCTTGGATGTGACACATTTGAAGAAAATGACATTGAAAAATGGTTAAAAGGTGATGAACAGTTGGAAAATGAAACACTGAATGATGATGAAATTATTAATGTGGTCTGCCAAGAAAGGAACAGATAAGAAGCAGAGAATGATGAAGAAGAGGAAGAAGAAAAAGTTAGCCATATTGAAGGAAACGAAGCTTTTGATGTTTCTGTAAGATACATTGAACAACAATAGGCTTCATCTGCAATTGATGCAATGTTTATTAAAAAATGGCAAGACTTTTCAGGTAAAAAAGTATTAAGTTCAAAGAAACAAAAGAAAATTATGGACTTTTTCAAGTGAGTGTGAGTAAATTGTTAATATTGTACAACAAATTATTAATTAAAATACAATACAGTAAGTAATTTTGTCATTTGCCATTTTTATTTATTTTCTGACACAATTTTCGGATTAACAAGTCTTTCATTCATCCGGCCAGAGGTCTGGTCCCGTAGTCTACTGTATTAAAATTTTATTTTCAAAATTATTATTTCATAAACGTAAGAATAAAATAGTTAAATCCATAACTGTTTACAAATAAAAAAACTCGTATTTATTGAAAGCATGTAAGTTGCAATTTGGCTTCATCATTTTACTTTGAGCAATGTTAAATATTCAAGCAGTAAAAAAAATGCTATTTGATAATAATACATTCAAATTTTTGGTTGTGCCAAGCTATCTCAGTCTTTTAGGGGTCAGGTAGCTTGCAACTTTTTGTATCTGGAAAGCAGGCCATTTCAATCATCAGTCATTAAGAAAGCTAAATTTGGGATGCTTGAAATCATGCTTTATTTCCAATCTTGTGGAGAAGCAAAGACGGGATAACTGGATAACGAATGTAGCTCTTACTAGGATGATTCAAAAGTCTGTGCATTTTTTTGCCATGTAAAATGTATATGGTGACACATCACTGTGCTGCATTTGTATACCTCTGAATATAGTATTAATGGAAAGTATAAAGTCCATAGTTATTACAAGTATCAAGTCATAATTTCCATCATTAGAAACATTTTACAATGAGTGAGTTAAGTATTGAAATTCATTCAATTTTTTGTCATTACTGAAAAAAAAAGTATTAAAAGCTACTGAAGCAGCCTAAGAAATATGCAAAAGTAGAAGGTGAGGGTTGGGTTGGGTTGTTTTACCTCTGAGCGGCACTTTTTTGCACACCATGGGCTAAATGACCAGGTCACATGGACCCCAAAGGCTCAGAGAAGGTTGGGGGAGGGGACCCACTGGAACGGCTGTTGGGAGACAGATGGTAGCCTCCCGTCAAGGCCATCCAGTGTGTTCTTTAACGTTCACAGGGTATGTCTCTCCCGCACACGGGGCCACGGCTTAACGTCCCATCCGACGGACGGCGGCCTTTCTAAGCGCATCGGTGTCCCCTACTGACCGTGGGCAGGGCGGGGAATTTTGCGGAGAAAAATCTCAACGCTGACCCAGCTGGGACTCGAACCTGGGAACTACAGATTACGAGCCTGGCGCGCTACCGACTGAGCCACCCCCGCCCCAGAAGGTGAGGGGACAGTCTCCATTCGTGTTGATCAAGCTTGGTTAAGAAATTCAAAGATGGTGACACGAGCCTTAAAAGTAAGCCATGATTGGGACAGCCAATACTGGTAGATCACAATATTCTGTGCCATGCTGTCAAAGCTGATCTATCAACAGGCATTTGCAGGCCCGTGTCCAAATTTGGTTTCTCACAAGCAACTACAGTGTGGCATATGCACTGCATTGGTAAGGTAGCCAGGAGTTGGCAAAGTGTTCCACATGAACAGACTACTGAACAAGCAAATTGTCAAATTGAAGTCTTCAGAAAACTCCTTACTAATACATATGACCACAATTTCATCAAGCAAACTGTTATGTGCAATTTGAAAATGGATCTTATTTCAACAATTCGAACACTCAAAGGCAGTGGCTTGACCTAGACCAGCTTTCACTTCCTGTACCAAAGAAGGGACAATTTGAAATAAAGGCCATGTATGTTTTGCAGAATTTTGAAGGTGTAGTGCACTTTAAATTGGTTCCCTATAGGCCAACTTTTACTCAGCATAACTGGAGCACCTCCACTCTGGGGGCGGGGGTGGCTCAGTCGGTAGCGCGCCAGGCTCGTAATCTGTAGTTCCCAGGTTCGAGTCCCAGCTGGGTCAGCGTTGAGATTTATCTCCGCAAAATTCCCCGCCCTGCCCACGGTCAGTAGGGGACACCGATGGGTTCGGAAAGGCCACCGTCCGTCGGATGGGACGTTAAACCGTGGCCCCGTGTGAAGGAGAGTCATACCCTGTGCATGTTAAAGAACACGCTGGATGGCCTTGACGGAAGGCTACCATCTGTCTCCCAACAGCTTTTCCAGTGGGTCCCCTCCCCCAACCTTCTGTGAGCCTTCGGGGTCCATGTGACCTGGCCATTTAGCCCATGGTGTGCAAAAAAGTGCCGCTCAGAGGTAAAACAACCCAACGTTAAAGAACACGCTGGATGGCCTTGATGGGAGGCTACCATCTGTCTCCCAACAGCTGTTCCAGTGGGTCCCCTCCCCCAACCTTCTCTGAGCCTTTGGGGTCCATGTGACCTGGCCATTTAGCCCATGGTGTGCAAAAAAGTGCCGCTCAGAGGTAAAACAACCCAACCCAATAAGAATTGGAAAATAATCTCAGTTCTTTTTTTTAAAGTGCGTGATTGTTCAGCTAGCTTTTCATCTCCATTCAACATAACTACATTAATTTCTAAGTATTTCCCAAATTATAAATAAATTAAAAAAAAAGTAGTTTTTTGAAAAAGTAATTGTAGTTCAAAATATGTAGTTCTTTCTTGATTATTTTTTTAGGGTTCTAATAATGTTATAAAAGAAGTGAATTAATAATACTTTTGCTTATTTAAAATGAACTGTATATCTTCTTTCCTTGAACTTCTATAGGATGGTGGTTCAATTTTGTGTGTTGTCGATGAATCATCAGAGCATACATTATCTTTATGGGAGTGGCAAAAAGGAGAAAAAGGACACAAAATTACAGAAACGAAGGTTAGTTGTTTTAAGATGTTTCATTAATATGAGAAATCTGTGTATTATCTTTACTGCATGTATCATTAGCAAAATGTTATTGCCAAATTTTAATATTAATGGAAACTTGATGTGTGGCTTTCATCTGCATGTCATCCTTAATATATATATATTTTTTATATGCTTTTAATATATTAGTCTATCCCTTGCAAATTCAATTTAGAATTCTAAACTGAAAGCAGTTGGGATGATAAAAATTTGTCTTATAATGATAATGTCTTAATACGATGGGCGGGGGTGGCTCAGTCGGTAGCGCTCCAGGCTCGTAATCTGTAGTTCCCAGGTTCGAGTCCCAGCTGGGTCAGCGTTGAGATTTATCTCCGCAAAATTTCCTCGCCTTGCCCACGGTCAGTAGGGGACACCAATGGGCTTGCAAAGGCCGCCGTCTGTCGGATGGGACGTTAAGTCGTGGCCCCGTGTGCGGGAGAGCCATACCCTGTGCACGTTAAAGAACACGCTGGATGGCCTTGACAGGAGGCTACATCTGTCTCCCAACAGCTGTTCCAGTGGGTCCCCTCCCCCAACCTTCTCTGAGCCTTCGGGGTCCATGTGACCTGGTCATTTAACCTATTGTGTGCAAAAAAAGTGCCTCTCAGAGGTGAACAATCCAACGTTAAAGAACACGCTGGATGGCCTTGACGGGAGACTACCATCTGTCTCCCAACAGCTGTTCCAGTGGGTCCCCTCCCCCAACCTTCTCTGAGCCTTCAGGGTCCTTGTGACCTGGCCATTTAGCCCATGGTGTGCAAAAAAGTGCCGCTCAGAGGTAAAACAACCCAAATTAAAATAAATGTGACAACACTTCATTGTATTAAAAGGCTGAGTGGCTCATGAAATCACCCCTGGGGTTGCATGTAATATTTAAAACATAGGTTGAGGTCTACAGGTTTAGATGACTCAAAGTAATGAGGCATCATTGGAAGGTTGGAAGCTGGTCACGATGGCTATATATTCTTTGGTGTCTGCCATTCTGTTTTCTCAAGGCTGTCAAAGCAATCCCAACAATTGAAACAGTTATCAAGATTAGCTACCTAGGATTTCAACCCCTAAGATGATCGCTATATGACAAAACAGGAAAGCAGCATCTCTGCCTTCACACTTTATTGCTGCCACGTGAAAGCAGGTATCTGAAGGGGGACTAAAAGGCTTCATAAGGTTGAACTCTACCCATCTGTTGTATGCATCCCTTTTAACCTCTAGATGCAAACAAATGCACTAAAAATAGTGTTACAATCATGTAGCCTGTATCTGATAACAGTGGAGCCATGTCCGGTTCGTGGACAAGTCAAGATTTTCTTCTACAGTCGGACAGATGTGTGCTGATCTGGAGAGAATTGGGAACTAGCAACAAACCACGTCATATTAAGAGAAGTGCATATGGTGGGGGAGATCTATGTGGGCTGGTTTTTGTTGGGTAGCCTACCAACCTTCATTTCTTTGATGGAAGATAGGTGAATACTCTGAGATTACTTGTGCATTGCACTAGTAGTAGTTTTAGAACATCTGTGGAATGTCCTGGTGAGATATATTATTTTCCTTCCCAACCCTTCCAGAACATCAGAACATCTATTATTGGGTTGTTGGGTTGTTTTACCTTTGAGCAGCACTTTTCTGCACACCATGGGCTAAATGGCCAGGTCACATGGACCCCGAAGGCTCAGAGAAGGTTGGGGGAGGGGACTCACTGGAACAGCTGTTGGGAGACAGAAGGTAGCCTCCCGTCAAGGCCATCCAGCGTGTTCTTTAACGTGCACAGGGTATGGCTCTCCCGCACACAGGGCCACGGCTTAACGTCCCATCCGACGGACGGCGGTCTTTCCAAGCCCATCGGTATCCCCTACTGACCGT